>JAYESA010000020.1:87726657-88372490 GCA_036927795.1 Iris macrosiphon | reverse complement strand
AATAGCAGCAACCCCCATCTCGTCCACCAGTCAGAGATCCCGTATCTCTATACCAGCAGCCGAGACAAACTCGGATTATCCCTACTTGTGGGCATTGTAAGAGGAAGGGCCATACTTGACAGATTTATAGGAAAAGCCTTGGATAGTGCCTTGTATGTGGAGCCGCTGACCATCAGATGAGAGACTGCCCCTCATCCTTTGCTCATTCAATAGGAGGATCGACTCCAGTTCGGGCAGGACCACTTGGACCACTACAAAAGTGTCTACCCCTGCCCACTCAGCAGCAAAAGTTTGCCATGCACAAGCAACATCGTACATCACCATAGGGACGGGCCTTTTCTATAGTCGTTGAGGAGCAAGAGGTTACAACAGATGTCATCACAGGTTCACTTCTACTTTACTTATTTTTTGCTCTTGCTTTATTTGATTCTGGTGCATCACATAGCTTCATATCGGTTGAGTTCATGTATATACATGGTCTAGCATCTGCCTTCACTAGGAGGAATTATAGAGTTATGACTGGAGTTGGAGTAGTATCTGTCAGCGACACTTGTGTGCCCTATTACTATAATAGATAGATAATTTAGAGCCAAGCTTCTTGTAATGCTACTCCCAGGATTTGATGTAGTCCTTGGGATGGATTGGTTGAGTAAGCACCATGCAGTTATTGACTGTCGTCGAGGGAGTATCATCTTTAGCCCGCCAAGAGAACTTCAGTTCGAAGTCAAGAGATAAGACAAGACGAAGGTTGAGAAACTGAACTATGGAGAAGTGTTAGAAGAGAAAGAATTACCTCACCCTGTCATCGCAGAGTTTCTAGATGTCTTTTCAGATGAGCTACCTGGCCTTCCACCCGATCGAGACATAGAGTTTTCGATTGACTTAGTCCCGGGAGCAGCCCAGGTATCCCAGAATTGCTATAGGGTGAATACAAAGGAATTAAAGAAAATAAAGGAACAAATTGATGAGTTAGTGGACAAAGGTTTTATCCGATCTAGCGCTTTACCCTAGGGAGCGTCAGTTCTTTTTGTACCTAAGAAGGACGGAAAGGTTAGGATGTGCATAGACTACTGGGCCTTGAACAATATCACAATCAAGAATAAATATCCTTTACCCCGGATAGATGAACTTTTTGACCAGTTGAGTGGCGCAAAAATATTCTCCAAGATAGACTTGAGGTCTGAATATCATCAAGTGATGGTCAAGAAGCAGGACATTCCAAAGACATCTTTCAACACCAGATATGGGGAGTACGAGTTCCTAGTGATGCCTTTCGAACTCTACAATACCCCAACAATCTTCATGAACCTCATAAACAAAGTGTTTCATCAATACTTGCGACATATTTGTCGTGGTTTTCATTAATGACATCTTAATATGCTCCAAGATCCCAGAAGAACATAAAGAGCATTTTAAGATAGTTCTGGAGATCTTGAGGAAGGAGAAGTTGTACGGGAAGCTCTCCAAGTGTGAATTCTTCTTGGACAAAGTAGAGTTCCTTGGATACGTAGTTACAGGAGATGGCATTGCAGTAGATCCGAAGAAGATCGCAGTGGTAGAGTCTTGGACAACTCCAAGTTTGATAGCAGAAATCAAAAGTTTCTTGGGACTAGTAGGGTACTATCAGAAGTTTGTACGAGACTTTGCCAAAATAGCAGAACTAATGACTAAGCTTACTAGAAAAGATGAAAAGTTCATGTGGACTGAAGCATGCCAGGCAGCCTTTGATGAACTGAAGAAAAGGTTGACCACGGCACCTATTTTAGCTCTACCTTCAGGATCATGAGGGTTTGTTATATACAATGATGCATCCGAAAAGGGATTGGGATATATACTAGAACAAAATAAGAGAGTGATAGCTTACGCTTCTAGGCAACTAAGGCCTCATGAAAATAATTACCCTACTCATGAATTGAAGATTTAAGTGGTCATATTTGCCTTAAAACTTTGGAAACACTACTTGTATGGAGAAAGGGTTGAAATCTTCACAGATTACAAAAGTTTAAAATATGTCTTCACCCAGAAGGAACTGAATATCCGGCAGAGAAGATGGTTGGAGCTTATGAAGGACTTCGACATTATACTTCAATATCATCCAGGGAAGGCAAATGTGGTAGCTGATGCACTTAGCCGGTATCCGATAGCTATGTTTCTCACTATGGACTGGCATCTTTTAGAAGATTTGGAGAAGTTGGGGATATAAGTTGTTATTCCTGGAGTTGAAGGACAGCTAATGAACTTGCAAGTCCAGTCCAACCTCATGGAGAAGATTAAGAAGACTCAGTTTTTAGATGAGAGTCTTCGTTGCATCAGGGCACAAGTACGGACGTGATTACTTGATGACTTCATTCTTGCCGAAGATAAAGCACATAGGCATGGCACCGACTTCGTGTACCCACCGGAAGCTTGAGAGAGGAGATTATGCAGGAGAAATACCAATCTCAATATTCTATCCATCCATGGGAAACAAAAATGTACAAAGACTTGAGGGAGCATATATGGTGGTATAGAATGAAGAGAGACGTAGCCAGTTTTGTCTCGAGATGTTTAGTGCGCCAGCAAGTAAAGGAGGAACACTAGAGACCAGGAGGATTATTAGAGCCATTGCCCCTTCTAGAATGAAAGTGGGAACACATTACTATGGACTTTGTCTCGGTTCTACCATGATCATCCAGGGGGAAAAAACGCAATATGGGTGATTGTGGACCGATTGACCAAGTCCGCACACTTCATACCTTCCAAAGTAAGGATGTCAACCGAGAAGTTAGCAAAGTTATACATGAGGCAAATTGTGAGGATTTATGGTGTGCCAGTTAGCATTGTTTCAGACCGATATAGTCAGTTCACCTCGTATTTTTTGACCAAGTCTTTAAGGAATCTTGGGTCAGTTGAAGTTTAGCATAGCTTACCACCCGCAGATAGATGGACAGTCTGAGAGGATCATCCAGACTTTGAAAGATATGCTAAGGACTTAAGACTTAGACTTTGGAGGATCATGGGAAGACCAATTGCACCTGGTGGAGTTTGCTTATAACAACAGCTACCAGGCTAGCATTAGTATGACACTGTTTGAGGCTTTATATGGAAGGCGGTGTTGTACGCCCTTGGCTTGGGATGGTGTAGGGGAGAGGTCACTACTTGGACCTGAGATGGTGGTAGATGTAGCAGACAAAGTCAGGCTGATTAGAGACAGACTCAGAGTTGCCCAGGACAGACAGAAGCATTAGGCTGACAATAATCGGAGACTCCTAGAGTTTGCAGCTGGAGACTTTGTGTTCTTAAGGATTTCTCCTACCCGGGGTACTATCAGATTTGGAAGGGGAGGCAAACTCAGTCCAAGGTATATTGGACCATTTGAGATTTTGGACCAAGTAGGCGAAGTTGCTTACCGACTTATATTACCGCCTAACCTTGAGGGAGTGAACAATGTGTTTCATGTCTCCCAGCTTCAAAGATACATGGAAGACCATGGACATGTACTAGATCATTTAGAATTAGAGGTGGGACCTAGCCTCATATATTTCGAGCAAGCAGTAAAATTTTAGACCGCCGAGAGAAGCAGCTGCGCAGTCTGACCATACCTCTGGTTCGAGTGTCATGGAGTAATCACTCTCCAGGAGAGTCCACCTGGAAAAGAAAAGATGAGATGAGGGAGAAGTATCCTTATCTCTTTCAAGTTTGATGTACCATCTTTTTGTACCCCTGAAATTTCGAGGACGAAATTATCTAAAGGGGGAAAGACTTGTAAACCCTCTTTACTGGAATTTAATAAAAAGTGTTTTAGTAGTATTTACAGCAAATAGTAGTGATCATAGAGTTTGGGTGCATAAATAAATATTACATATTGTTAGGATTAATTAATAGTCATATACTCTCAATAACCAAATATATGCTTCACCAGCCCAGCAATACCTTAGCCATTAGAAGCTTCAAACCAAAACTCAATTACTTGGCCCATCAGACCCGGCCTTTACTAAACCCTTAGATTTAGGTCGGGCGAGTCGGACCTAAAGCCTGTTAAGACCAAGCTAGACATAATCCAATAAGCCAACGGCCCATTAGTCCAAGCCTTTTTCTTGACTACAACCATTTCATACATGTTATAGCAAAGAACTTCTACAGCTTCTTCTTCTTCTTCTTTCCTCCAAAGGCTCGACTCGTCTTCACCGGTCACCGATCCTTCGAGAAGCCGCAAGACTCCTATAGAAGGTGCGGGAAGGCATTCGAACCGCCTCGAAATTGACCGCTCTCCTCCAGTCATCGATCCACGTCAATCAACGGGCGATCTCCACCGTTCCCCAAATGCCGACTCAACTTCGATCATCCCCACCGTTAATCTTCAACCGCCTCTAAGAGCTCCCCTGCCTATAAATAGGACCGAACACCCCATTCATTCCTCAATCCACCGACATTAGCAGAGTTCTGCCAAATTCCTTTTGGGTCCCCTCTTATCCATCCTCTCGAGGTCGACGACCGACCATGGCGATTCGTATACTCGGTTATGGCAAAGTGGCATCAAGCGAGCCTATCTCCGTCGCGTCTACACCGAGCTTCATCGACAACGCGTCGGTGGTTCACCACCGTGGGTTCGGGGTGGCATTCACGATCGCTCGATCTATCTCGGTACACACTTGACCCAGTCACTGAGTTCTTTTGTGATTCTAATATGATCGATTCAAATAATCTCCACCTCCTTTAGTTCTTATATATATGTATATGGTTCATTGTTGTGTCTCCAGATCAAAGGAAGCTCGGGGTTGGTCGAGAAAGCTCTACAATCGAATCATCGGTGTTCCCTGAGTCAAATTCGATCGAGATCCATACAAGTTCGAATTGACAAACAAGTCAGTAAGAACTGATCCCTAAAATTTTTTCAAGACTTTTCCTTAAATTTTAGTAGTTAAGAATCAAGGATTCGCTCTTAAACTTCAATTTCTTGAATCTCCACCCAAAATATTTGCTCGTTTTCCTCAAAGAAGTGGGAATTCTCCAAATCGCTTGGCATGGACACTTGGACTCTTGACCTTGTCAGGTTTGCTTCCTGAATTGATCGTATAGTTTATGCTCTTGATACGGGGTCATGCGTGGTCGAACATGCGAGGGTGTATCGAGTCAGAGCTCGTATTAAGCTGACACAGGAGGATGTAGTCTTGTATCTATGATTGACACGGAGTCAAGTTCGACAGCGACTCAACGTTGGTACTGCTAGTATCTATGGCTTAATTTGAATTCATTTCATTGGTTTACTTATTCTAAATAATTGCTAACGATTGTGTGAGGTTACTATGACATTCTGGAGTTCAGTCAAGCCCAGGTTTTGAGTATGGGCTGAGTCTAGAGTCCATGGACCATGAGTATGGATCAGAATAGTAAAATCAGCTGGAGTTGCACATTAAATTATGGTCTAACTTAGAGTTGAGCACTTTGGCTAAAGGTGAGCCAGCAAGTGTAATAGCTAGCCCAGTATGGGTTGGGCCAGGAAGCAGTTCTTAAAAAGGATATTAGTGAAGAATTAGTAAATTAGTTTGTGATAATTAGTTATAGATCAGTATTGGTTAGTTAGTAATAAATGATAGAAATTCTAGAAATTTCTAAATTAAGTAGGAGTTGGGAGGAACCTATTCTGACTAAACGTCTATATACATTGTCAGGTGAACTTAGCACCATCTTCACCATTGGAGAAGGCAAGTACACTTTCACTCTCCACTTGTAGTATTTCATTTTGCATATTGATTGTATATTCGGTCATTGTCATTGATTGTCTTGATTGAGTCGGGAGGGTGACACGAGTCACAGCACTTGGTTCCATTAGTCGGACGACGATTGACTATTAGCACTTTGTCTTACGTCCAAATTGATTGACTGCAAACATTAATTAATGTCTTACTATATAATTGACTGATAGCACTACTTAATGTCTTATTCAAATTGATTGACTGCTAGCACTTTCAGTGCCTTACACCGATTAGCCTCCACATGCTATGGTTAGTGTCTATTCACATAATTTTTACTTAGTGCAGTGCATATGGATTTTATTGCATTGGTTAACTCCTCTATTTTCCATTATCACGTATTATTTATATATTGAATGATATTGTGATTGGTGTTAGAACTGTGTTACTTTGCTCCTTCCTGATTGGATAACCGTGGCAGGTGAGGATGATGATGAGATGTACCCTAGCTATTACGGTCCCTCTGAGGACATAGTAGTTGATGTTGAGCAGGACTTGGAGACTCCTTTTGAGACTTAGGCTTTTCTAGTATAGTTTTATTTGTGGACTTGTATGTGTTGTGATACTATCGTGTTGTGTACTTGAGAATTATAGTTGCCTTTATCGTTTACCGGGTTTGTTACCGGCTATTCATTGTAAAATGACATGTAATAATGAAATGATGAAAACTATGGTGATTGCTAGTATATGGGAATGTTAGTAATGCTGTGATGAGAATTGATAAATATAAATTGATGAAACTAAGGTATAGAACAGCTCACTATTGATGTGTCCACAGCGTAGGCTGGACGTGTCTGACTCGTATCCGATTATTTGGGATCCGGACATGACAGATAGATGTAGAATTGTATATATCTATGTGGTTGCTTAACAGCTATAAGTATATGTTGACATTTTGACCATATGGCATACCTATGGCATTGGTAGATGACATAAGTAGCAGTAGTATTATCCCTTTTCTATCAGCGCGTGGTCTTCGGGTTACTTATCTCCTCTACCGTATCCTTCGTATCATTGGTCATTTTTGCAAGTTCTCCTTGTACTGAAATTTGTTCATGCGATATTACCTTATAGTAGGCCAGGCTGACTCTTAGAATTTAATGCATGATTTATATTTTCTTCTTCTCGAGGTTGAGGTACGATAATTCGCACTTGACTTTTCTCTACCATATTGCCTTCTCCTATTTTTGGAACAGTGCCTTATTTTTAATTAAAAGGACAAAATTCTTATAAGTTGGGTAGAATCTAAACTCCCCTAATTTAGAATTATTAATTTATAGTATTTTATTTTATTTTATTCATTATATTTAAGTATTGGAGTTTTGGATTAATTGTTTAGCAAGTTAGAAAATAATTTTTTTTGATTTATTTAGCTTAAATATATATTATTTTTCTTTGCAATTAGAATTATTTCACGAATATATTTTTTTTTGGGTGTAAAATTATTTAATAAAGTATTAAATATGTTTCTACAAATTATTTCATGTACAAATTAATTTATTTCAGATTTTTTTTACCATATATATATATATATATATATAAAAGAAATAAAGAAAAATATATGAAAAGAAAATGAAAAGAAAAGAAAGCAAAGAAAAGAAAAAGAAAAGAAAACCAAAAAGAAGTAAAGCAACACCACCACCAGCAACCAAACAATACACGTGCACACAACTAATAGAAAGAAAATCCTATCCCACGAACCTGCGAACCTGCGGACGTCCCCTCGGCTCTCTCTCTCCTTCTATATATATCAACTTAACCATCACAACTGAAACCCTAACCAACCCAAGATCTCAACCTCCTCCACCTTCCCGATACCCCAGCGCTGCCTACTGCCGTCTACATTCGTCAGAGAACCGCCATACACTAGTCCGAACCGTGCTGAAACCGATAGTCAGGTACCCTCCTTTCAATGATCATTACTTCGCGCACACACAACGAAAAGTTGAACCGATTGATTTTCTAGAAAGCCTATGTAATCCTCTTCGACACCCATTAGGTATACCTTCATATCTGTTAGTTGAAACTAGGTAAAATAAATTGCATCAAAGTTGACGAAACAACCTTTCCAAAATTGTTAAAAACTGTCCAAGTACCCTAGTTGTCACGCCCCAGTCCCAAAATATCGGGAACTGGACATGTAGCAATGGCCAGCAGCACGCACCGATAGACAAACTCAATTTAATGGATCCATCGGGGCATACTTAAGCTGTATATAAGGTCTACAACATCAAGTCAGAACTAATCTCATCCACACAAAAGATAATACGATCAACAGCAATAAGGAAAGTAATTTAAACATCCAGTCTCAACAAAGTAATTCGGAAAACAACCCGATATAAAGTCTGTTACAATTGTTTTAATTTAACAGAAAAGAGAGTCTATATGCTGTAATATCTGAGCATGAAGAAGCAGTTGTTCAGGAGAAGTCCTCAGCGATCACCTCGTCCTCGGGTACTGGTACTGTTCCGTGAAGTGCACCTGTTCCGTATACCTCTGGATAAACCTCGTCTGCAAATCCTGGGGATAATTCGGATCCAGGTCCTCAGGGGACATAGCAAGGTACAAGAAAGCTCATGCCAAAATAAATGCAATACAGCAAATAATGAAACAATAGGGTCAATTATATAACCATCTATGTGAAATGCAAGTTGAGAGCATCACTAGAACTTAGGCTGATACCACTACAAGCTCTGTGTTTGGGAGCTGGTAGCAGTTATACTATGCTATGTAATTTACTATGATATGGCCTATATATATAATCAGCCTGTAGCCTGTGTGTCTCTCCCCACCCAATGTAATCATACGTCTCATGTCCACGATGCCTCATGTCCACGTCACGTACGATCATAGCTAATGCAGTGAGTCATACTATGTCTATGAATATAATGTCTAGGAATGTAATATAATGTCTATGCCAATCCTGCAACCTACATAGAATCACCTTGAATATTTCAGGAAGATTCTGTTTCATGATCTGTGTCAGGTGTCCTAGGTATAACGTACTTGATAAATTAAGTACGAGAATGTGAAGGGTCACGAATATCCATCTCTAGATGACTTTACACAACCCTGCGTACGGTGTTGGCACCCGACTATAATCGGACTCTAAGTAAGTCAAACGGCCCTAGGTTAAGCATGTACAACAGTATATAAACAAGTCAAAGAATATGTAACAAAGACTGCAAGTTGGCAAGGTACACTTGCCTGGATTTTCAGCTCCAATTGTAGCTCTGGCTTCAGCGGGAATTGCAGGCAGTACTCCGGTTGCTGAAACAAACATCACCATCAGATTCAAAAAATATTAATCAGCTAGAAACGCCTGTCCTTGAGTCCAATTTGGAGACAAGGACAAAAATGACATTTCGGGTTAAAGCGGGATCCACATGTGGGCCGCTTTGCACCGAAAAATACGTCAGGGTCAAAGGTCTCCAAAATAGTCCAACTTAGTGTCAACAGGTCAGGAACGATGATACGAACCCAACGGAACTTTCAGAATTGGATTTCGATGAGTCGTTCTCAAAATCGCCCGTCGAGTGGAGCATGTGGGGCCTACGACACGCGATTTTGTCAAAGTTCTCAGAATCGAACCAAACTTGGCTCACAGGACCAGCGTATTGCTACGAGTCCGATGGTACAAGTTTCGTCTCAATCCGACGTGTGTACACTAAGATACAGCGAGAACCAGAAAGTTCGGATACGGGACGTTGTCCGCGGATACGTACTGATTCCGGTGTGCACGCACATCGGAATCAGCTTCTGCGAAATCCCGCACGTCCGTATCAACGACGCGCACGTATCTGTGAAGACCGTACTTGACCAAGTCGTCCCGTTTGGCGGGGCGTACTCGGTTCCAGGGTGAAACAGGGCGTTGGTTTTCCTATTTTTGGATCGCGGTTCGCGATCACCACAGGACGCGATGCACCGAGCGGGTTACACGGGCACCGAGGGGGTCATACAGGCTGCGCGATGCAACTGACAGAATTGAAATCAGAGCTACGAGGAGTGAGATACGAGTACCTGAACAGGGCTCAGAAATCAGCATTTCTCGTGTCCGACACGTGTCGGAATTAGGTTTGTGTCCTGGCAGAAACGGCTGTGTCCGTGTCCAACTTAGGGCTTCTGTGTCTGTGTTCGAGGCTACTGTTGGCGGACACGGCGGAGACGGCTCAGGGCTGCGTCGTCGGCTCTTCGGTGCTGCACGGCGAGGTTGCGGCGAGTGCTACGGCCACTGCGGGGAGGAGCAGAGGGGAAAGGAGATGGGTGGTGGCGGTGCTGGCTTGAGACAGCAGGGCGGAGGAGACGACGATGGGCGCTGGTGGCGGCGTCGAGGAGCTGGGGGCTCTGCGAGGACGGCGGTGGCAGAGGGAAGCGGTGCTGGGGACGACGGGGACGGGGCAGCCGGACGGAGCGGGCGGAGGGAACAGGCTCGAGGTGGTTCTGGGGTTCGATGAAGAATTACTGGAGGGCCAGGCGGAGGGTTTCGAAGGGCCAGGCGGTGGCGCAGAAGTCTGGAGGTGCTGGAGGGCTAGGGTTCCGGGCGGAGGCAAAGAGGGGTTTCAGGGGAAAGTCGCCGGAGAAGAAGGTATTTAGGGCTTGGAGCGGCCGGAGCTAGGTTTATATAGGGGAAGAGGGAGAGGGAGCGGTGGCCGTTGAACGGGGTAGGCGGCCGGACAGGGGAGCCGGAGCAGCGTTGGGAGACCAGGCGGCGACGGTTGGCCGGCCGGAGGGGAAAAGAACCGTCGGCTGAACGGTTGGAGAAGAGAAAGGGGTTCGGCGGGTCGGGTTGGTGGCGGGTCGGGTCGGGTCTACGGATCCGGCCCGATCCGAAATCAGATAAGCGGGTCGGGTTCGGGGTTAATGGGTCGGGTCTGGGTTGGACCCGGATCCGACCCAATAAGAATTGGTTCAATGAACCCGGTCTGGTTTGGTTCAATTTGGTTTGGTTTATTTAATATCAACCCGGTTTATTTTAGGTTTTAAATTGGTTTATTAGTTTAATTAGCTTTTTAGGGCTTTAAAAATCCATCCGGGGTCAAATAAATTCTCGAAAAATTACCCTATGTCTAGTTTTTCATTTTACACCATAAAATATTATTTTTATAATATTTTAATATTATTTAATAACAATTTAAAATCATTTAATAATTAAAATATCTGAATTTAATTACAGAAAATTCTCAGAAATTCTAGAAAATTGTGAAAAATCCAAATTTAAAAATTCTTGAAAATCAGGGGGATTACAATCTACCCCCTTAAGAGGATTGCGTCCTCGCAATCAAAGAATAACCAGTCAACAGAGATGACACGGTTGCAAACTTTGTTCGAAGCACATCAAAATCAAGGAGGATCAAGGTTAAGAGTAACACCTAGAAAAAATTATTTCCCTAAGAATTAAAAGTTATGATATTTCCCAAATGTGAAAAATCTAGAAAATTACAGTTTTAGAAAACCAGGTTATCTTTCAAAAACATATCAGTTTATCATTTATAAAATATTCTAAATTATTGGCAAGTTCAAAATTATCAGGTTAACACTAGGTTATCAATTATTAGCAAGTTAAAACTATTAGGTCAGGTCTAGGGTCACGAACCAGCAGGCACGAAGTAAAACAATACTAGAAACAGAAAACTATAAAAACTTACGCACATTAGCTACTCCTTGGTTCTGCGCGTCTTCCAAAGTCATCACGAAAGCTTGTCTGCGTCCTGGTGGATTCCTCTGCTGCTGCTGCTGGGCTTGTTGGAAGAGTGCTGCTTGTGGTGCCAATGGTGGCCTCGGCTGATACCCTCCTGGTGCTGGTAGAGCTGGTTGGGTTGTCCTTGGTGCTCCTCCTCGATGCTGAAGACAATCCTTGGCTATGTGTTGATTGGTTCCATAAATTAAGCATAATCCCAACTTGCGTCTGCAGCCCTTCTCAAAATGGCCTATCTTGCCACAGTATTGACATGTAGGTAATGTCTGCAAAGAGGCTCTGGATGGCTGGTGTATATGAGGCCTCTTTGCAACTTCTTCTTGTGGTGCTTTGGCTGATGTGGAAGACCTTTTCAGACTGGTCTCTTTCCTGGTGACGCGTTCCATGCGTCGGGCTGCAGCGAGAACGTCCGAGTAAGAGGTAGGTGCGACAGATCCAATGAGTCTCTGCAGCTCGAAGTTTAGTCCGTCGAAGAATTTCTCAGCCTTCTCTTCTTCCGTTGGGATCAAAGTAGGGGCGAAGCGACTTAGACGAATGAACTCTGCGTTATACTCCTCCACTGTCATGCTGCTCTGAGTGAGACGATTGAACTTGTCCCGAAGTTCTGATCGAGCGATAGCCGGAATGTACATCTCCTGAAAGAGTCTGGAGAACTCTTCCCAAGTGACTCGGTCTGGTCCGAGCCTGGTCTCTTCAGATAGCCACCAGTGATGAGCATTGTCTGTCAACTACATTCTGACGGCGGTCATCCAACGTTCTCTTGGAAGTTCAGCTGCTTCCAACTGGTGTTGTATGTTGGTGAGCCACTCATGCACTTCGGTTGGTCCTTCTTTGCCCGAAAAGGTACGGGGCTTGAGTTGACAGAATCGGTGATAGACCCCACTTCTGGTCGTCTAGTTTGTGGGTTCACTTGCTCCAAGGCGGTTACTAGGCTGGTCCTCAAGTACTCCGCCTCATGACGCTGCGTCTCCTGATGAATTTGCTGTTGGGCTTGCATCATTGCGTAGATCATTTGAAATATCTGCTGCCCGTCTATAGGTTGCCCTTGTGGGAATACGGGCATCGGTGGAACGAACTGCGGAGGCGGCAGGATGTCATCACGCCGGAACCTTGAATTTTGCTGAGCTGCTTGATTGCTTTGAGAAGATTGTCCTCTGTCTTCGGGTGTCACTCCTTCATCATAAGTGACCACATCATCGTGTGGTGTACTCAAGAGATTCTCGTCTCCGCTTCTTGGATCCATTACTCTGCATCAAAAATAAAATATAAGAAGCGCACAGGATTCAAGGCAAGATGCAAGTCAAAAATTAATTCGAATACGATACAGATATCAAGAACGTTTTCAAGCAAGTGGATGAGATTCTAAAAACTTATCCTATCTTTATTGCAGGCTTGTTCGGTCCCTAAGTTGAAACCGAACAATTTTAGTCGTTGACCTGCATAGGCCACCACAAAAACTATGTCACGCCCCAGTCCTAAAATATCGGGAACTGGACACGTAGCAATGGCCAGCAGCACGCACCGATGGACAAACCCAATTTACTGGATCCATCAGGGCATACTTAAGCTGTATATAAGGTCTACAACATCAAGTCAGAACTAATCTCATCCACACAAAAGATAATACGATCAACAGCAATAAGGAAAGTAATTTAAACATCCAGTCTCAGCAAAGTAATTCGGGAAACAACCCGATATAAAGTCTGTTACAATTGTTTTAATTTAACAGAAAAGAGAGTCTATATGCCGTAATATCTGAGCATGAAGAAGCAGTTGTTCAGGAGAAGTACTCAGCGATCACCTCGTCCTCAGGTACTAGTACTGTTCCGTGAAGTGCACCTGTTCCGTATACCTCTGGATAAACCTCGTCTGCAAATCCTGGGGACATAATCCGGATCCAGGTCCTTAGGGGACATAGCAAGGTACAAGAAAGCTCATGCCAAAATAAATGCAATACAGCAAATAATGAAACAATAGGGTCAACTATATAACCATCTATGTGAAATGCAAGTTGAGAGCATCACTAGAACTTAGGCTGATACCACTACAAGCTCTGTGTCTGGGAGCCGGTAGCAGTTATACTATGCTATGTAATTTACTATGATATGGCCTATATATATAATCAGCCTGTAGCCTGTGTGTCTCTCCCCACCCAATGTAATCATACGTCTCATGTCCACGATGCCTCATGTCCACGTCACGTACGATCATAGCTAATGCAGTGAGTCATACTATGTCTATGAATATAATGTCTAGGAATGTAATATAATGTCTATGCCAATCCTGCAACCTATACAGAATCACCTTGAATATTTGAGGAAGATTCTGTTTCATGATCTGTGTCAGGTGTCCTAGGTATAACGTACTTGATAAATTAAGTACGAGAATGTGAAGGGTCACGAATATCCATCTCTAGATGACTTTACACAACCCCGCGTACGGTGTTGGCACCCGACTATAATCGGACGCTAAGTAAGTCAAACGGCCCTAGGTTAAGCATGTACAACAGTATATAAACAAGTCAAAGAATATGTAACAAAGACTGCAAGTTGGCAAGGTACACTTGTCCGGGTTTTCAGCTCCAATTGTAGCTCTGGCTTCAGCGGAAATTGCAGGCAGTACTCCGGTTGCTAAAACAAACATCACCATCAGATTCAGAAAATATTAATCAGCTAGAAATGCCTGTCCTTGAGTCCAATTTGGAGACAAGGGCAAAAACGACATTTCGGGTTAAAGCGGGGTCCACATGTGGGCCGCTTTGTACCGAAAAATGCGTCAGGGTCAAAGGTCTCCAAAACAGTCCAACTTAGTGTCAACAGGTCAGGAACGATGATACGAACCCAACGGAACTTCCAGAATTGGATTCCGATGAGCCGTTCTCAAAATCGTCCGTCGAGTGGAGCATATGGGGCCCACGACACGCGATTTTGTCAAAGTTCTCATAATCGAACCAAACTTGGCTCACAGGACCAGCGTATTGCTACGAGTCCGATGGCGCAAGTTTTGTCTCGATCCGACGTGTGTACACTAAGTTACAGCGAGAACCAGAAAGTTCGGATACAGAACGTTGTCCGCGGATACGCACTGATTTCGGTGTGCACGCACATCGGAATCAGCTTCTGCAAAATCCCGCACGTCCGTATCAACGACGCGCACGTATCTGTGAAGACCGTACGTGACCAAGTCGTCCCGTTTGGCGGGGCGTACTCGGTTCTGGGGTGAAATAGGGCATTGGTTTTCCTGTTTTTGAATCGCGGTTCGCGATCACCACAGGACGCGATGCACCGAGCGGGTTGCATGGGCACCGAGGGGGTCATACAGGCTACGCGATGCAACTGACGGAATTGAAATCAGAACTACGAGGAGTGAGATACGAGTACCTGAACAGGACTCGAAAATCAGCGTTTCTCGTGTCCGACACGTGTCAGAATTAGGTTTGTGTCCTGGCAGAAACGGCTGTGTCCGTGTCCAACTTAGGGCTTCTGTGTCTGTGTCCGAGGCTACTGTTGGCGGACACGGCGTAGACGGCTCAGGGCTGCGTCGTCGGCTCGTCGGCGCTGCACGGCGAGGCTGCGGCGAGTGCTACGGCCACTGCGGGGAGGAGCAGAGGGGAAAGGAGATGGGTGGTGGCGGTGCTGGCTTGGGACAGCAGGGCGGAGGAAACAACGATGGGCGCTGGTGGCGGCGTCGAGGAGCTGGGGGCTCTGCGAGGACGGCGGTGGCAGAGGGAAGCGGTGCTGGGGACGACGGGGACGGGGCAGCCGGACGGAGCGGGCGGAGGGAACAGGCTCGAGGTGGTTCTGGGGTTCGATGAAGAATTACTGGAGGGCCAGGCGGAGGGTTCCGAAGGACCAGGCGGTGGCGCAGAAGTCTGGAGGTGCTGGAGGGCTAGGGTTCCGGGATGAGGCAAAGAGGGGTTTCAGGGGAAAGTCGCCGGAGAAGAAGGTATCTAGGGCTGGGAGCGGCCGGAGCTAGGTTTATATAGGGGAAGAGGGAGAGGGAGCGGCGGCCGTTGAACCGGGTAGGCGGCCGGACAGGGGAGCCGGAGCAGCGCTGGGAGACCAGACGGCGGCGGTTGGCCGGCCGGAGGGGAAAAGAACCGTCGGCTGAACGGTTGGAGAAGAGAAAGGGGTTCGGCGGGTCGGGTTGGTGGCGGGTCGGGTCGGGTCTACGGATCCGGCCCGATCCGAAATCAGATAAGCGGGTCGGGTCTGGGTTGGACCCGGATCCGACCCAATAAGAATTGGTTCAATGGACCCGGTCCGGTTTGGTTCAATTTGGTTTGGTTTATTTAATATAAACCCGGTTTATTTTAGGTTTTAAATTGGTTTATTAGTTTAATTAGCTTTTTAGGGCTTTAAAAATCCATCCGGGGTCAAATAAATTTCCGGAAAATTACCCTATGTCTAGTTTTTCATTTTACACCATAAAATATTATTTTCATAATATTTTAATATTATTTAATAACAATTAAAAATTATTTAATAATTAAAACATCTGAATTTAATTACAGAAAATTCCCAGAAATTCCAAAAAATTGTGAAAAATTCAAATTTAAAAATTCTTGAAAATCAGGGGGATTACACTAGTTCATGTCCAGTTTTCATCCAATCCATGAACTATTTTTAAAAAAAATGTTTGATTAGACTTCTATAATATATAACTAAGATTAATTCTATTCTTTTAGTTTTTCTTAATTTGCTCCATTTCTCAAATTATTTTGTTTCTAAAACGACCAAAATTATAGTTTCATAAACTAAAATTTTGCGATACAGAGTGCGCCCCTTCAAACAGGACCGTCTCATCGCATACCAATTACACTAAAAGGCATGTATGGTATATCCTGACGTGTAAACTTTTGCGGAAGTTGATTTGGACGTGTGTGCACGCCTGAATGAACCCGTATTCGTAAAAAGTTCCTCATATCAGTATTTTGTAAATTTTTCAATTAGTATGTGTACGTTCATTGAATCGCAACGAAACTTGCGCCATTGAACTCGCAGCATCTAACCTGTCCTGGGACCCAATTTTTGTCTGATTTTGAGTCAGTCGACGAATCACCGTTTCGCGGGCCCACGATTCGACTTAACGAGCAATTTTGTGATCGGCTCACCGGAATCCAAATTTGAACATACCATTGAGTTCGTATCAACGTTTAATATTTATTTGACCTATAATTTATCCTATTTAGAGACCTTTACCCCCTGACGCAATTTTCGGTACAGAGTGGCCTACATATAGTCGCCACTTTGATCCAAAATTTACCATTTTGCCCATATGTCCCAATTGGACGAAAGAGTAGTATTTTATGACTATCTCTCTTATTTTGTGAACGTTGGTGATGTTTATTTTAGCATCCGAAGACGTTCTCACATCTTTCTCTCTTTGTGCTACTGTTGACTTGACATATTCACTACCAAGACATTGTCTAAACTCTGCTCAGACACCAGGCAAGTATACATTGCCAAATTGCTTACAATATTTTTCATGCTTAACATATTTTCATATATTCATTATATATGTGTTTTCTTTTAGTCATATTATATAGAAAATTTTTGATTTACCTCCGACTTTATTTATCATATTTTACGGTGCACCCCACTACTTTTCCATAATGTATAAGTCCCCCCACTTTTGACGAAATTCGTCCATGACGAACAATCAACCCATTTGACCACACAGGTCCATCTCATAGCATATGGTCGCCTGCCTAACCACTAGGTTGGTTCATAACGTCAGAGGTACAATTTAGGTTCACGATTTCTATCGTACAAATTCGTTGCACGATGTACGCCCCAAATTCCTAAGGTTAAACAATTGTTCGTTCGTACGAAAAATTCTATCCAAGCTCTCATCACTCAAATTTTTAAACATCGAGCATAGATCATCCTACTATCATTCACAATATTTCATTTTATGGGGTCTGAGTCCGTTTAGCAAAGCCATCCGTAGGTTCATTCATCTCAGTCGAATCTTGACACAAAATTATCAACATACTCATCCGAGTGACGCACACATTCCTATTCCACAAGTCTATGTGATAATGTCCACTAGACATTATCCTCAAGTATGCACTATCGAATTTATACATTTTATGTTTCCAAATCTTGATACTTTTTGAACGTCGCACATCGAACCTAACATTTTGCATAGTCGATCTCCTCGAACCAATTTTTATAGCGTTCATCCAAATCACAAGTCAAATTCTCTATGTCATCAATCTCAAACACAACATCTAAGTCGTCTGATATCAAGTATATATTCACTCGCAAAATCCACCGAATATAACTTGATTCAAATTGTAACTTGGTTGTTGTGAGGAACGCCCCGATCTCCCGCGAGTTCGATCATTCCCACTGGACATGAAATCACCATGCCAATGCACTCGTGGGATAATCGTCCTCATCCGGCGTGACACCCAAATTTTTCTTAGTCAAATCATCTGAAACTTTAATGTTTTCATTTTGATCACTTCGTAGTCCACATCTGGCATTCCTCACAACAACCAAGTTACGAGATCAATTCTACAATCTACTCGTCATTTGTCCAACTAGAAAATCCTCTAGCCAAAGTCTTTTAACCTTCGTTATGTTCTATTTCATTGAGTTCATCTGCATAATTATCGAACATGTCAAGCCCTGATCTCCCGCGAGTTCGATTATCCCTGCTGGACGTGAAATTACCACGCCAATGCTCCCACATGATAATCTTTCTCATCCGGGCCTGACGTCAAGTGCTATCTTTCGAACTAGATTCAAGATTAACTCATTCAATTCAAGATCAAATCCAATTTTCTCATAAATCAATTATTGAACCACAAATTCCTTACTTGTATCAATCCTCGTTAACTTCTAGCTATCGATATCATATCAAGTCTTCTAAATTTGAAACCATAGCATCCATACTCGGCTAAATTCTATCGAGCGATATCCTTCTAAATTAAAAAATTTCAAGCACGATATCTTCCATCGCGCTATCGTCCCAATCGAGCTAACTTCGATCGCGTCCTAAAGTATTCAATCTCAAACTTAAGTTTTTATCCATTCGATTCAACCCAAAATCGTACATACGATCCTCTAAGTTTTCTCGACCAAGATATTAATTTTATTACTCTGAGTCCCTATCTGATACCGTTTTCGATTCACACAACTCATCCAAAAATTATCCGAACAAACTTCATGTGAGATATTCTAATTCACGACTATCTAATCAATACTCATTCTAAGGCTTTGCATCAAACACGTCGCTTGTTGATCGACTCATTATTACCCCGTAAATCCTCGATTCGCTCGAACATTTTTAAAACGATCCATACACCACTCAGGGTTCGAGCTACTTGACCAATCCTCAAAACTTACTCTATTTCAAATTATTTATTCGTCCCTTAGGCTATTGTGTACACTACTCATGGATCAAGTCATCTAAATAAGTTATTAATCATGTTCACATTAATTATTAGCATATCTAACCAATTTTTCCTTAAACTCTTGCACGATTCCTTTGTATCTGCCTCAACAAATCTTAGTCTAGTATATACCTCTATAGATAGTCATCATGCAAACCATATTTTGATTTATATCTTTTCGACACAAATAATCAACATAATCATTCCTAAAAATCCAAGCACGATTCTCTATATTTGTTTTAGCGATAATTCGATAACGTCTCTATCGATTGACATTGTAAGTCCAACTTATCCTTATCCAAATGATATTCAAATCTCGCCCGTAACTCACACCAAAGGGTCTAGGTGCACGATATTCAGTATGACTTAGCCAAAAGGCTGTGTGCATAGTTATCCCCATCTGAACGATATTCTAGTCTCGCATACTAACCCGTTAGTCTTAGCGTAAGATTATTTTAGACCTCATATAACGTTAACTCTAGCACAAGTTTACTCGCATCAAGTCCGACATAATTTGGCACAAAGGCCTTCCCATAACTATCTCATTCACCAAATCATTTGCATACACTTTCAAAAATATTTAGACTTATTGTTTGGAACATCCTACGGACAACGAGAGAGAGCGTACCCCTCTTTACCCATGAGTGAGCTTTCAAAACTGAGAGGATCAATACGAAGTACAAGGACGTAAAGCCGTGCTCTGATACCAAAATGTCACGCTCCGGTCCCGTGGGACCAAACGTCCTTGCATGGGCATGATATTGCGCGAGCCTAAGTTGCGTCCACGCAAGTCAAGCACTGAAATGGCCGATTAAAGCTAAGCCACAGAGTCGCACAGATAGTCCCAATGCAGTGAGAGTTTGAACAAACACAAGTATAACATAAAACAAGGATCTTTTTTGATAATCAAGAAATGTTACAAGCGACGCTAGGCCGAGATTACAAGTCGCTTAATCTTTCTTCTCTCAAAATAATAAAATATACCAAGCGGCTTATAACTTTACAAATGATCTGATAGGCGATGTTTTAATACATTACGTCTTGTATATGTACTTCAACTCCGGCCGCAATGCTCCAAGATTCCGAAGGAACTCCATACCTTAGTAGGCACGAAGGGCACTCCATACGGAACAAGGTTCTTCCGCACCCTACAAGCAATTTGGTGGGTTATCAGAACATTGAATGCACTGGTAGGGAGGATTCTCGCCTAACTCAACTAAACCAAACACGTTGAATTAGTTATGTGCACAATCTATTATGTTGTATTTCTAGTCTTGTCTTAGGATCAGTTTTATGGCATAAGGTATGAAGCCTAACTCTTCTTGCAGTGCGTCACGCGATATAAGAGTAATATGAAAAAACTTACCAATTTACCATTTGTCCTTCCCTGTTCAAGTATAAACCAAGATAGCAAGCAGGTATTAAGAATCGGAAAAAATCAATGAAAAACCAAGTGCGTTCTATATGTGTTCCTGCCTCAACATATAAGTGCTCAGACAATATTGATGCATCAATTGGTTCAAATTGTGTCATGCATCAATCACTTGGTTCAAATAATGATCTGTTTGCAGAGTGCGCCGTGCATCCGTTGCTTACCTCAAGTCTATATAACTCGCGCACGAATTTTCGCAATTGAGTCCCTTAATCTATATGAAGGTCACTATCATCACAAGCCATATTAGACATAGTGAGGGCAGACGACGGTCCTTGCAGCGCGGGTAGCGAGCCCCTCTACAAGACTCCACTCCCCCGTGCTGATGTTGCTAGATGACTATCCATAGTTCTTCCTAGGTCGAATCGGGCTGGTGTGCCCCGGCGGCCGTTCGTAGGAACCCTTACCTTGTGCACAAGTTTGTCCTATGACCGTGCAAGTTCTCTTATCCATCTCATATCCATTTCCATTTCCATATCCATTTCCATAAGCGGCGATGGTTGCAGCTCAGGTAGTGAGTCTGCTACAAGCCAACCCGTCTGACCCGTGCTAGGCTGTTATCACGGTCAGTTGCATAACTCAAGTCTTTCTCTTATCTTTTTGTCATGATGCATCTCCCTCGTTCGGGATTTTCCTTGGCGACCCAAAGGTCTCGAATACTTTCCATGCTTGCTTACTTGGCTCGGAACAGCTAGTTTGATAATCTTCTTGCCTCAATTGAGTGAACCATATACGTGAAGTGCTACAAGAATCGTGTCATGTTCTATGTGTTATGCATTGCAACAGAGCAAAGATTTATACTACAAAGGCATAAGAAAATCTATTACTTCATAAGTCAAAGCATGATGAGAACTTTTATCTACTAGCAGCAGGTTAAATTTTAATTTCTATGCAAGTGATACAAGATAGGATTATTCCCTTAGGTAGGTGCGTTGAACTCTTTTTTAGCATGCAAGTGTTATCACCTAGCGATCTAGCACGTATCGTCCGTATTTTAGATGTACAGGCTAAGCAAAGACAGGTTCATTGGAGTCACCCACCTAAGCGATGTATCGCATCAGCAGAGAGAGAGACTCCTAGCATGCCTTTCAAAAGTCTATACCTGAACTTCTTAAGGGCCAAGTCCGAATGCCATTGCATCAAATGAGTCACCTCGCCGAGCAAGGCGGGTCAGGTCGTTGCACTTGCATTATTTGAATCGGCTCTCTGGGTTGAGCAGAGCGGATCGTTACACCGATGACCTCGTGCTACAGTGGAGCAACGCCACCAAGAGGTTGTGGAGCTCGACTTCGGGACATGTCATAGCAGTGTAGCACCGTAAAGGAGCGCAAGACTTCATGCTGGGTATTATAGCAATACAAAGAGGCTGGCGACCTCATGCTACAGTGGTATGACACCACCAAAAGGTTGTAGACCTCGACTTCGGGCCATGTCATAGTGGTATAGTACCGCAAGGAAGCACAAGGCTTCATGCTGGAAATTTTAAACTCTCTGAAAGGACTCATCTAAGTGTATAAAAAGAGATATAGGCAGTCTCTTGAGGGTAAACTTGTAGACACCCAAAATACATACACTGAGACCAGGTCAGCACAGGGACTTTAACGTGTTAGGGGAAAGAATATCACCTATGGTGCAAAATTCAAGGCTTAGTCCATTTTTGTATCATATTATTGTTTGACCCATGCGGGAAGATTCAAGTCGTAAATGACATCTATCCTAATGCATGATGGACAGGTATTGTGGGGAACGCCTATCCCATATATTGACATATATATAGGGGATTATTGAAGTTGTCTTTTAGGACTAGCAAAGATAGTCCCACATTGGCTACAACTCCAAGTGGATTCTCAATATAAGGCTTTGCTTTTCATTGAGGTATGCACATGGGTTGTGATGGGGCACATGTGGGAGCTATGTTGGGTATTTTTCTAGGAGGATTAAGGTTAAACTCCTCAAGAAAGTATTTATGCTTTTTGTCACTCTCTTGGGAAAATTCTCTTAGGAGATAAGTACCAAAGGGGCTTAGCGACTCATACTCGGGCTCAACGACGCAAAGTGGTGCTTTGATGATGCACTTTGTACTTAGTACGTCAGCATCATCGCAAGGGCTTGTGTTTATTTGTTGCGCTCATGCATTCGTTTCTGTATGAGTTTTTGAGTGGTTTCTACATGCAGATTCTGCACACAGACTCTGAGCGCATATGTGCGCACGTCTCAATGAGGGTTTCTGCTCGCGTCTCTGCGTTCGTCTTTACGAGCATCTTTGCCTACGTCTCTGCGCACTTTTCTGAGCGACTAATCTGTGCACATAATCAGCATGCGCTTCTGCCTGCGTAATCTGCAAACGATCTACGCATGATTCTGCATATGTTCGCGAAAGCTGTACGGATCATGGGGCGGTTGTACTGTATGCACGATTTGGGCGCAGATTGTACTGATTTTGTTGATAGTGGATTTGTACGGTTATGGTAGATTAATTTGAATTTAAATCACTCCTAATATTTTGGGATTCTTATTTAATTTGTTATTATCCTACAATAATTAGCGATGGCCAAATTTAGGATTAGGGTTTCCACCCTTCTCTATATATATTCCCTTCGTCACTCCTTTTGGAGATAGACTGAAAAATTGTGGGGCAGAAGAGAATAGTTTCTGTGTCCGCCACCTTCGTCCAGAGAGTCCGTTCGAATTGCAACAAAAGTGACTACGAGCATTCTAGAAGTTCTTGACGTGAACTTTGTGGTTGCTGGGATCAAATCATCGATTGAGAGCGAATATTGCTTTGAGCAACAGTTGCAAGGAAAAACACAATTCTTGTTCTGATTACTTTCTTGTTTGCTTATTAGTGAAAGTATGTACTTGATTACGTAAGATCAATAAGGACAGTAATGGTTGGCTTATAGCATTTTTCCATCTTTATATATCTCGGCAATAACACATGGGACTGTGATAGGGCCAGGATTGATTGCCTCCTCCCTAGCAGGACAATGACAACAATCGATAAGGAACGGCATCAGATTTTTAATGATCCTGATAGACACAACTGCCTGTGAGAGCCTGAGTTGTAGGATGCCGAGAGAGAAGCACATCGAAAACATCTGGAATCAGGGTATTTTTATGAAATTGTCAGTCTTGCTTTGGAGAATCATTCAGCCTGCTAATGGACGCCATCATCAAATCTTACAACTTTGCAATGGTCTCTAAATGCCTTTGTTGTTCCAATCCTCAAGAAGAAAGAATTCGGCATATTATGGTAGGAGGAGAATTAACGAAACAAGTCTGGCCTTACTTCCAATCAGAATTTAAGTTGGTGAACCCTCCGTCCAACCTGGCCGAGAAGATTGAAGCTTGGTGAGGGGCGGGTAACATACAATTAACAAAAAATTTACTGTGCTAATAATAAATTTATATTAATTAAATATAATAATAGAAATTTTGAAAATTTTGAAATTTCGATACATATCGTCAATCGAGTTGGCAAAATTTTGGAGAACTTGATTTTTGCCAACTCAGTTGGCGAAAATCCGACAAGAATCTGACGTGTCAAATTTTTGAGAGGGAGGGGTGAATTTTTGCCAACTCAGTTGCAGAAAATGTGGTGTTTTGATTTTTTTTTTTAAATTTTTGATTTAGTTTTTTTTAGGGTTTTATTTGGTTTGGTTTTTTTGTTGGTTTTATTTGTGTTTGATTTTTTTTTTTGGTTTTTTGTTTTGTAGGTTTATTTTCTGGATATGTTGATAGTAACTCTGGGTATGTATAGTAACGTTCATATTGTAACATTCATATTTTTACAACGACACAATTTTTTTCATTTCTATAAATTCCTTCTGCTATTCATTTCTCACTCAATCCAATTATACTTTCAAACAGAAGCTACTTCAGCTCAATCACTCTGTATTTAGAAGCTCATTCTCTTGTGATGGATCAAAGTTTAACAATATTATGTTCGGTTGGAGGTGTGCTTAATGGGTTAGTTTATGAAGGAGGTTTAACTGAATTTTTTTAATTGATCGAAATATTTCGTTTGATAGTTTACGTAATCAAATTGTTGAGCAATGTTCTATTAAATATGAATTTATATTGGTTCATGTTTATTTAACTAATTGTATAAAGTTAGTTAGTGAACAAGCATGAAAATTTATTCTAGAAGTTAATGTACAAGCAACGTACATTAATATTTATGTAACTTCACCACCACCTAGAAATAATATTGTAAGTAGTATACGTGCTTCTAATGAAGTTAATACTTGTAATACCACAGTCCCAAAATACGTAGGATTAGGAATACGTAACATGTCAGCTACGCATTCGACCAGACTCTGCTCCGACCCGAATACGTATATACTATATAATAAGGGTAACTATCTAAGAATACTAAAAATATCTTTGTCACAATCCACATAAAGAACAAAATATCTAGAATGAACTACATGTGCTCAAGTCGGCCGTCCAGTAACACATAATCTCGAATAGACTCGAGAAATAAATATGACTATAAAAAAATTAAGCTACATCAGCAGATGAATAAACAATATGAATAAATAACCATAACTCTGATAGAAACGATATAAGTACCTGGCACCAATGCCCGCATGACAAGCAACATACAACAGCAACTCCAAAGGCTCCATAATCGTCTATGCTGCAAAAACTGGCAGGGGACCAGGTCCTTAGAGGGACGTAATAAGGTACAAAAAAATAACAAGCCAGAAGTAAACAGTATGATGGTAAGAATAAGGGGGAAGCTACAACAATCAACTATGTGATATGCAAATGAGAGTATGGTATCGTACCCCGGACTGGTACTCACATAAGATCCCAATGGACACTTCCGTAATCTAGCATTACACTCAAGGCTCCGTGTGGGGTAACTAGAAGGAAGATGTATATAGATAAATATAATACTTTAGATTTCGCATATGGAACCTAAAGCCTAATACACATAAATAGTAATAGTAAAGATCATGACCTCTAACTATCAACACAAGTCATAGTCAATATGTACAATTATAATTACCACTATAGCATGCATCATGTAGTCCTATCCAGAGTCCAAGTACCACGATCAAGTCGAGAAAGACTCTGCCACATGAATATCGAGTCAAGTGTCCTAGGGTCGGATGTGCAAATAACATATGCACAAAACATGGGTTCGAAAGAATGACTCTCTAACTACGATACTCGACTCCGTAGATCATGTCGGTATCCGAATCTTGTCCGGACACAAAGTATCGTATAACGGCCCTAGGCTCACAAGTAAAATAACCAAGCTACACAATTATAATATCTAATGCATACATAATATCAAATAAATAATGTATAACTGTAAACATCTTGGCAAGGTACACTTGCCTGGTTCTGCAGTCAGTAGTGGTAAAGATGATCCCGCATCCACTCCTTCATGGTTCAATTGACCTAAACACAAATTAAATACTTAAGGGTCCAAATAATGAATTCTTGTAATTTATAACTTAATTCTATAATTCTTCGATGCCATGCAAAACTAAGCCCGTTATTATTCCTAACAACTTTGCTTACTTTTACAGGGTATCGGGATCTAGTTTCTTAGTTTTTGACTTCCAAAATTTAAGTTTAAGTCCCAAATTAAAGGACATAAAAATAAATCATAATAAAT
The DNA here is from genome assembly GCA_036927795.1 of Iris macrosiphon. Taxonomy (NCBI): domain Eukaryota; kingdom Viridiplantae; phylum Streptophyta; class Magnoliopsida; order Asparagales; family Iridaceae; genus Iris; species Iris macrosiphon. The sequence continues at coordinate 88,346,591 of JAYESA010000020.1, read as the reverse complement.
AATATATTTCAGAATTAAACATGATTTATATGAATTTATAGCAATAAATTTCAGATTTGACAAAAATATCATATTTCAAGATTTTGGCCACTTTAGGTTGACTAGTTTTGTCCGAAACTTGTTCGAGACATAGCCAATCCATTATTATAGTTTATATCTATAAAAATTATTTTATATCATATTATATGCTGTTCTAATATCAGAAAATAATTACCTATTTCTTCCTTCCAAAAATTATCTATTTAGTAGAAAAACAATGTCATAAAGTCACCCGAAAAACTAGGCTAGTGGCCCTTAGTTTTAGGGTTCAGATTTGACATTATAATATCAGAGAATTAATTTAAAAATACTTATTTTCCAGAAATTAAACACCAATTTATTTAGTTCTAATAATCAATAAGATTTTCTCAATTAATCGCATCAACAAGTCCTAAACTAGTTCTACCGACAAGTAGATCATCACCAAACTATCATGGAAAATCTATACTTTCTAATATGAGAACAATATGGCAAAAATAGGGTTCTAATTCAGTAAATTAACTTAACCTAAAAATTTTATTCCATGGGATTTGAGAACGAAGGACTTAAGATTTACCGAAGGATTGGAAGTTGGTGCTTCTTATTGTCCAAGAACACTCCTCCTTACTCGTGCTCGGCTTGCTACTCCCTTTGTGATGGGTTATTGATGAAGAAAAGAGTTCTTGATATATTGATGGGAAAGATGAGATTCTTCTTGATGTTTTAATGGTGTTTGGATGGAGAGATGGTGGAAGGATGATGAAAAGTGGAGCTTTTGGAAGAGAAGAAGGAAAGTTTGGTGAAGGAGATGATATTGTGAGGGTGAGAGAGGCAAGGGGGGGTTGTTTCACGCGTGAGGGAGAGGGGAAAGGGTCGGCCAACTATGAGGGAGGAGTTTCGATATGGTTAGGGTTAGGGTTTGTTGGTAAGTTGATATATATATGATCTTTTTAAATAGATTTAAATAAAGGAGGGGATTTATCCTATTGCTAAGGGGTTCGGCCAAGGGGGGATGCTCTATCCCCCCTTGGCCGAAATTTTTAGGGTGGGGTTGGTTTCTATGGTTAGGATTGGATAAGATTTGGTTGTTGGGTTGGTTAGGGAAGTGGTTAGGTAGTTATTTGCCAACTAGGTTGCCACCTATACAACTTTCTATAGATAAAACTCCTATAAATATAAATAAATTAACTTAAATATTATTTATATATATAATATATATTTACATGAGAATATTTGGGGTGCACTATATTCCTACATGTGTTTGGGTTGGGTTTGGGTCAAGTTCTAGTCAAAATGAGACAATTTTACGGTAACCGTAATTCTTGACGTTCTTTAATATTTTTGGAGCATGGAGGAGATCAAATAAATACAACATCCATATTCCAACTATATTAGACTCAATTAATATTATTATTATAAATTTTGTTGGAAGAAAAAATGTCATGCATTGCTCAAAATATCAAAGCCATGGCAAAGGGTCATATATCTAAAAGAATTTTAGAAATTAATTCTTTAAATCTATCTAATTAAATAAAATAATAAAAATAATTATAAATTATCAAATTATTCCTATTCTAAAATGAGGGGGCTTACAATACTGCTCCTAGTTCTTCTCATCAAGTTATTTTATTTACTAAACAAGAACATATAGTAGATGATGGTAATAACGACGATGAAAACAGTGATGATTTAATTAAAAATTTAGATGATGGATTTGATGGCAATGTTGATAGTGTTAGCATTTCAGGATTAATCATTGGAAGAAAAATTTGATAATCATTCTGAATTTAGATATTTTATTAGTGATATAGCAATTGCACATAATTTTACTTGTCATTGCTACTTTAAATAATGCTAGTGGGATTATATATAAATGTAACGATTTAAGTTATAATTGAAGAGTATACGCTAAAGCAAGTGGTAAAGGTAAAAGTTTTGTTATTACTACGCTAGAAAACGTACATTCTTGTTTAGGGGGACTTATAACAGGTTCTCATCCATTAACGACTATTGTATGGGTTAAAAATAAGATTATTGATAAAATTCGAGATAATCAGTCGTATGGTCTATCGCATGTTGTAAATGATATATTTAGAGAACACAGAATATATATTAAATATTGTAAAGCTTGGAAAGCTAGAGAACTTGCTCTATCCGAAATAAATGGTAGTTATATTGATGCAAATAGTAGTCTTGAAGAGTATGGTTTTAGAATTATTGAGACAAATCCAGGTAGCCAATATTTTATACACACTACAGAAGACAATAGATTTAAAAGAATTTTTATTTGTTTTAAGGCATGCATTGATGGATTTTAAGGGGATGTTTACCTATGGTTAGTACTGATGCTACTTTTTTTCTTCTAGATATCAAGATATTTTATTTATTGCTTGTGCTCATGATCCAAATTATCAATTATATCCAATTTCTTATGCTGTTCCTGAGAATAAAAATACTGATTCTTGGACTTGGTTTTTAAACGGTTTGAGAACATCTTTTGAAAAATATTTTGATGCATGGAATACAATTCCTTTTATATCAGATAAACAAAAATGATTGATAAGGGCTATGCATGATATCTTTCCAGAATCGCCTCATTTTTTTGTATTCAATATTTTAAACAAAATTCAAAAAAACTCTTCAGATTTCCATATTTTCAACATAGTTTAGACTATTTTGCTAGATGTTATAATGAAACAGATGCGAACTATTGTTTGAAAAAAATAAAAGCTGAAAACATAGATGTTTACAACTGGCTCGTTGGAGTAAATGATGAAACTCATATTTTTTTCACACTGGATAATAGCGTATTCTCCTTGTCCCAGATTAGGTATTCACACGTCGAATTTTGATGAATGATTCAATAACTAGGTAAAAAATTTATATGATAAACCAATAACGACACTAGTTGATTGAATTCGAGCCAAAATTATAACACTTCAGGACAAAAACAGGCAAAAGCTGAAAATCTTCAAACTGATTATTATCCTAAGATGTTACAAACTATGGCTCTTATCATAAAAGAAAAACACCGGCTGCAAACGTCGAATATACTTAGATATTTGTTTGAAATATTAGATTGTAAAACAAATAGAACATATGTTGTAGACTTAGATGAAAAATCTTGTTCATGTTTAAAGTGGTATCATACTTTGCTTCCATGTGTATATACATGTTATGCGTGTAAGTCTAAAAATATTAGCATTGAGAGTTTTTATCCAGGTATTTTCTCTAAGCAAGCATTAAGAAGCGTATATGAGCTGCACATGGAGCTAATTTCAGTCCCCTACAACCTCCCAAATATATTGGTTAGAGGACACATTGGAGTACTAGATGTACGATGCAAGGCGGGAAGACCAAAGAAGAACCGAATCAAAGCAAATGATCAAGCTTCAAGAGATCTTCAATGTAGTAACTGCAATGGTTTAGGACACAATAGAAGGAGATGTACAAACCAACCAAGAGAATGAAGGCATTGCCGTAGATTTTTAAATAGTTTTATTTTATGAGAACAATATGTAATTTTATTGAAATAGAAGAAAGTTACATTCAAATAAAGTTCGTACTGATATAACAATTTCATCGACCTCTCTTGTCTAATTTCCAATAGTTCGGATGATCACTCTCTCTTAGATTAAGTCGGTCCATCTTTTCTCATGTATTCTTCGGGGCCGCATCATCACCACCTTCTTGACTGTCCTCCACTTGAGATGGCATCGGTGCTGATGGAGTTGTCAATATATACGTATAGCTGGTAACTCCGGGGGCGAATAGGCTATCCCACTGAGAATCTCCCTGGGGGCCTACTGAGTATCTTCCTCGGGGGCCTGCTCAGTAGTGCATGCACCGGTCGTCGCCTAAGAAGTGCCCCACTCAGGCTAATGACAAGTGCCCGCACCAGCCCATTGAAAAGTGCCCGCACCATTCCACTGAGTAGTGCTCGCACCAGCCGTCGCCTGAGAAGTGCCCCAGTCAGGCCAATGAGTAGTGCCCGCACCAGTCGTCGCCTGAGAAGTGGCATCACCAGCTCACTGAGGGAGATCGTCATCTTGCAGTGGCAGACTATCATCCTGATACCAAACTGAGGTATACTTCCTAGGGGGGCGTCATTGTTGTTGTATAACAAGACCTTGAGGATAATCTTCTGGAATAATTAAGGAAGGATTCGGAGGAGTCGGTTCTCGTTACATAGCAACCAAAAATTTGTCAACCGCTGTGCGCAACGGGTCGCCCACTGGATAATTTTGGTATGCGGTATTTAAATTTAGAAGATGAAATATTAAATAGAATTCAATAGAGGACATAAATAAGTACTTCGGAGATAGACATTTTTATATAAAAATAACGTACCATCCCTTCTACATAATCATAATATCCACGAAGACTATAATCATCCATGGCTCGATGTTGGAATCGGAACTCTTGGAATTGGTAGGCTCTGTTGCTGATAAGAGGAGCTCCCCACCAAGATCTATATGCATTATCACCGTAGGCTGCACCATTACAAATTATAACCATATGATTTCTTATAACTTTTGTAGTAAATTTTGTTTAACTTTTGGAATAACTTACCATCATCAATAGAGGACATCATTTGAGTTAAATGTTCCACCTGATGTGTCTCAAATCTATAATTCCACCTAGGAATCAATCTGCGTGCTCTGGTAGTTGCATTACCTTTACCATGATTGAAACATGTTGGCTCATCAGAAATGTGTTGTATCATTCAGAACTGTCGCATAACACGATCAGTTGGATGATAAATAATGTTATCGTAGAACATTATAAAAAATCTATGTAGACTCAATCCAAAGGCCATTGTTTGTAACTCAAGAGGATTCTGCCCAAGCCGGTAAGGTAAAAAAATTATCTATTTTATGTCAACAAAATTGTAAGATAATAAACATGTTGACTGTATGAAATACAAAAATATATATAAGACACTATAAAAAATTTACCTCGTTAAACCTTAGTAAATCGAATTGGCCCCGATATACTGCGATATCCTTGTGAGCACATCGAGTTGGATCAACTGCAGCAGTCATCCAGCGTAAAGCTGATGGGAAGACACCATCTTCGGTATCAATACGGAAGACTGGCCTACCGATACTGAATTGCTCGTAGGACCAAACCTAGAAAAAAATATCATGTAAGTGTACATATTTCTTTAGTAAATAAAATTATATGAAAATTTTATACCTGTAATATTGTCATACATCCATTCAAATTTTACTGTCTTTTATCCACTGAAGTAAAATGCACAAAATTTGACATGGAGTTGTACATATATGCCAACACAGAAGCTCCCCATACATGATGGGTAGGTCCTGTCAGATTTTTCATAAAAGGTAAAAAATATAAATTTGCCCTAAATCAGGAGTTTGGAAATAAAATTCCGTTGATTAAACCTAGTAAGTAGGCCCTGGTGCAAGCAATAACCTAAACATATGATAAAAAAAGAAAATCAGTTAAACTAAATAAAAATATATATTATATAAATAATAACATTAAATATTATACTTACTTGTTCCGCATTCACTAAGATTTCTTCCTCACCAATACGATCTAGATGCATAAAGTTGTGGCAGAGCCACGAAAGCGTCACGAAACTTTTACCATATATGGTAGACGGCTCCACGCCTAAATACTTCCTAATCACAGTTTTGGCGCAAAATGATTCATCATTTTCAAATATTATAGGTTCACCCGTAATAGGTAATCCTAAGATATTTGCCACATATACTAGCAAAATGGTTATTTCTCCGAACGGTAATTGAAAGGTATTTCTTTCAGGCCACCACCGCTCAACTAAACTGAAGATCAAGTCTCGATCGTGACGTCGAAAATGTATCTGATCAATATGATCAAAACAAAATACGTTCACCATACCATGTTGTTCTTCAGTCAACATCCAGTACCCAACGTCGTCCTCATAATGCCATGCAACATGATCTCGTGCTCGAAACGTATCAGGATAATCGTATTACTATATATGACATATATAAATGATGTTATTATTAGACATGTAAAAAAATATAAATTATATTTACTAAAATAATTTAATTTTAATATAACTGTCCAGAAAATACTAGACTAGAAATGTGCGACCCACGTAGCTGGATACTCGTATCTGTGGTAGGCCCTCCTGGAATACGTCCATCGTTTTGGGTACCCATCTATAATATTTAATACTTAGTGTTAAAATATGTAATCAAATATTTAGTGTTAGCATGGCTACTATCACGAACATTACAATTATAATAGTAACTACAATTACATAATTATAATTAAAAAATTTACAAACCTGTTCTCCTTCTCTTTTCTTCTCTTCTCTTCTTTGCTTACTTCCTCCCCCTCTTCTCTTCCCTGCTTATTCTTCATCAATACTTCTTCTTCACTTCCTGTAATGTTGCTTCCTCCCTCACTCTCCTTATAATACACACCAACACCCACCTACGTATTAAACCAACTACAAACATTTAAAATCAATATTTAAAACCAACCACCTACATATTTAAACCAACTACTAACATATTAAACTAATACTACATATTAAACCAACACCCGAACCGAACCAACCTCTCACGCCCCAATCTCCCGCAGGCAATCGGCCGTTCCCGCTAGGCGGGAATCACCCTCGCCAGCGCTCCCGCGGAACGATCGCTTAACCCATCCGGGCGTGATGCCGCACGAGCGTGATCCACGCCCGTGCAAGGCCATGGTTCATTGGCTGGCGGCAAGAGTTCTAAGCCACAGAGTCGCACAGATTGTCCGAGTGCAGCGGAATCATAAACGCATAGGCGATCGATAACAGGTTCACTGAGTCGACAATGTAGCGGAAGCATTGAAACAAGTAAAGTAATCTCTTTATTGATATGAACAAATATTAAAGGCGGCGTATAGCCGAGATTACAAGTCGCTCAAGCCTCTCTCTGAAACGGTAAAAGCGTGCCAAGTGGCTACAACTGTGGAATGAATGTACAGGCGATGGTCAGGCGATGTTCACAACTTATGTCTTATATATGTGCTTCAGTCCCGGACGCACCGTTGCTTCGGAGTGTTGTCCACGCCTTAGCACGCACGTTGGAGGCGTCCGCACCGCACGAGGTTCTCCCGCACCCTGCATACAAACTGGTGGATTATCAGTACATTGAATGCACTAGTGGGGAAGCTACTCGCCCGCTCGACAAATCCAAACACGTAATACAGGTTCCGTGCACAACTATTAAGTTGTCTTTCTAGTTGCCTTAGGATCAGTTTCATGTAAACATCAAATAGCCTAACGTGTCGGGCAGTGCGCCGTGCGATGTTTGAGGGAACACGGCGAGACTTACCAACTTACCATTTCTCCTTCCCTGTCCAAGGCAAACATGATTAATTCAAGCACGGGCAAGCATAAACATTCAGGAGGCATAGCATATGCAAACAGGAGGGTTCTTATAACATGATCGTTCAGGTGTTAAGTTATTCATTGATGCTATGCAATGACTCGCACGCGGATAGCCGCTAAGCGAGGATGACTTGTTATCTTTTGTTTCACAGGCAAGCACGCAACAGGTTAAATACACACGATAAACACACGATGCATTGCAAGCCATATTCACACGATAATCACACGAGGCATTGCAAGCATATACACACGATGATCACTGGCTGATGCCATAATGGACTAGTCAAGGACGTGAATAACATGCAACGAGAAAACACGAGGAGCTCATAAAATACGATACGTTGCAAGTTACCCAGTCCGCACACGATTGACTATAAACACGAAGTCTGCCCGGATCGGATCGGTGCCAGTGCCCCAGCACCGTCCGCAGATCTTATATCCTTGTGCACAAGTTGTCCATGATCGAACACGATTGTTAATTTACACACGAGCACACGAGATTCATTTAGCTATTGGATATGCACAGTCTCCTGGGCTGTTGTAAGCCCGTGCAGGAGGGAGACTTGCAGGGAGATCCGAATACCTGAATGAGTCTTGCCACTGGAGTATGATTCATTTAGCTATTGGATATGCACAGTCTCCTGGGCTGCTGTAAGCCCGTGCAGGAGGGAGACTTGCAGGGAGATCCAAATACCTGAATGAGTCTTGCCACATGAGTATGATTCTTTACTTGACATGATGAAGTCTCCTGAATCGGGAACTGCCTTGGCGACCTAACGGTCCCGGATACTTGCAGGGTTATTCAGGCATGGAATGACTACGTAGTAGTCTCCCGAGGTTTGGATGAAAATACGGTAACTATCAAGCAGAAAAGCATGCGTTTCTAGGAACATAAGCAGGCACGTTGCTCGGACCCGAAGGTAAGCCGAGAGGTGAAACCGTTAAGGGACTTAGCATGCGAGGGTCTGAGTATAAGCAGTATTTCATTTCCATGTTCTAGCAAGCAATATGAGTTGGGATTATTCCCTTAGCTAGGTGCGTTGGATTTATTAGCATGCAGGGGTGAATCACCTAGCGACTAGCATAAACATTCCAGATTTTATGTGTGCTGGCTAAGCAAAGACAAGTTCACCGTAGCCACCCACCTTAGCGATGATTCGCCTCGGTAGAGCGATACGTCTGAGCGAGCCTCTGAAAGTCCAAGCCGGATTCCTGTAGGGACAAGTCTGGATATCCTTTGCTTTTTGATCGAGGCAAAGCAGGTCGGGACAGCTGCACGATTGCCGTTTGAGACGGCAGTCCGCTTGAGCTGAACAGGGTGTTACATCCTACCCAACTTAGAAAAAGTCTCGTCCTCGAGACTTACTAAGGAAAAGCAGTAATCTAGGGTTGAGGCAATCCTAGACAAGTCGTTTGTACTTGTTCATTTGGATATTCACTTGCACAAGCTTCAAAATCAGCATATCGCTTAGACTGGATCATGCGCACTTTCGAAGGTACCCTCTAGCGTGAACACGTCAACCAGCTCAGTGATAGCGAAGTCTTAGTACTCGAGTTTTACCTTTTCTAAGTCTTGGATGGTGCACTAGTTCAAAGCGTCCCTCGAATAGATGTATTCAACCAAACTTAGGGTTAGTGAAAATCGGACAAGCTACTAGCGATACTCTCAGGGATTCGCACCGGTTGGCTCAAAGGCCACTCGCAGCATACAACCAGACAAGCAAGCATATCATTCAAAACGTATTTTGAAAGTATTTAGACTTATTGTTGGAACATCCCATCGAGGCATTGAGAAAGAGCGTGCACATAACCCACGAACGAGCTTTCGAAACAGAGATATCGAATTGAAGTCCAAAGGCGTAGAAGCCAGGCTCTGATACCAACATGTCACGCCCCGATCTCCCGCAGGCAATCGGCCGTTCCCGCTAGGCGGGAATCACCCTCGCCAGCGCTCCCGCGGAACGATTGCTTAACCCATCCGGGCGTGATGCCGCACGAGCGTGATCCACGCCCGTGCAAGGCCATGGTTCTTTGGCTGGCGGCAAGAGTTCTAAGCCACAGAGTCACACAGATTGTCCGAGTGCAGCGGAATCATGAACGCATAGGCGATCGGTAACAGGTTCACTGAGTCGACAATGTAGCGGAAGCATTGAAACAAGTAAAGTAATCTCTTTATTGATATGAACAAATATTACAGGCGGCGTATAGCCGAGATTACAAGTCGCTCAAGCCTCTCTCTGAAACGGTAAAAGCGTGCCAAGTGGCTACAACTGTGGAATGAATGTACAGGTGATGGTCAGGCGATGTTCACAACTTATGTCTTGTATATGTGCTTCAGTCCCGGACGCACCGTTGCTTCGGAGTGTTGTCCACACCTTAGCACGCACGTTGGAGGCGTCCGCACCGCACAAGGTTCTCCCGTACCCTGCATACAAACTGGTGGATTATCAGTACATTGAATGCACTGGTGGGGAAGCTACTCGCCCGCTCGACAAATCCAAACACGTAATACAGGTTCCGTGCACAACTATTAAGTTATCTTTCTAGTTGCCTTAGGATCAGTTTCATGCAAACATCGAATAGCCTAACGTGTCGGGCAGTGCGCCGTGCGATGTTTGAGGGAACACGGCGAGACTTACCAACTTACCATTTCTCCTTCCCTGTCCAAGGCAAACATGATTAATTCAAGCACGGGCAAGCATAAACATTCAGGAGGCATAGCATATGCAAACAGGAGGGTTCTTATAACATGATCGTTCAGGTGTTAAATTATTCATTGATGCTATGCAATGACTCGCACGCGGATAGCCGCTAAGCGAGGATGACTTGTTATCTTTTGTTTCACAGGCAAGCATGCAACAGGTTAAATACACACGATAAACACACGATGCATTGCAAGCCATATTCACACGATAATCACACGAGGCATTGCAAGCATATACACACGATGATCACTGGCTGATGCCATAATGGACTAGTCAAGGACGTGAATAACATGCAACGAGAAAACACGAGGAGCTCATAAAATACGATACGTTGCAAGTTACCCAGTCCGCACACGATTGACTATAAACACGAAGTCTGTCCGGATCGGATCGGTGCCAGTGCCCCAGCACCGTCCGCAGATCTTATATCCTTGTGCACAAGTTATCCATGATCGAACACGATTGTTAATTTACACACGAGCACACGAGATTCATTTAGCTATTGGATATGCACAGTCTCCTGGGCTGCTGTAAGCCCGTGCAGGAGGGAGACTTGCAGGGAGATCCGAATACCTGAATGAGTCTTGCCACTGGAGTATGATTCATTTAGCTATTGGATATGCACAGTCTCCTGGGCTGCTGTAAGCCCGTACAGGAGGGAGACTTGCAGGGAGATCCAAATACCTGAATGAGTCTTGCCACAGGAGTATGATTCTTTACTTGACATGATGCAGTCTCCTGAATCGGGAACTGCCTTGGCGACCTAACGGTCCCGGATACTTGCAGGGTTATTCAGGCACGGAACGACTACGTAGTAGTCTCCCGAGGTTTGGATGAAAATACGGTAACTATCAAGCAGACAAGCATGCGTTTCTAGGAACATAAGCAGGCACGTTGCTCGGACCCGAAGGTAAGCCGAGAGGTAAAACCGTTAAGGGACTTAGCATGCGAGGGTCTGAGTATAAGCAGTATTTCATTTCCATGTTCTAGCAAGCAATATGAGTTGGGATTATTCCCTTAGCTAGGTGCGTTGGATTTATTAGCATGCATGGGTGAATCACCTAGCGACTAGCATAAACATTCCAGATTTTATGTGTGCTGGCTAAGCAAAGACAAGTTCACCGTAGCCACCCACCTTAGCGATGATTCGCCTCGGTAGAGCGATACGTCTGAGCGAGCCTCTGAAAGTCCAAGCCGGATTCCTGTAGGGACAAGTCTGGATATCCTTTGCTTCTTGATCGAGGCAAAGCAGGTCGGGACAGCTGCACGATTGCCGTTTGAGACGGCAGTCCGCTTGAGCGGAACAGGGTGTTACATCCTACCCAACTTAGAAAAAGTCTCGTCCTCGAGACTTACTAAGGAAAAGCAGTAATCTAGGGTTGAGGCAATCCTAGACAAGTCGTTTGTACTTGTTCATTTGGATATTCACTTGCACAAGCTTCGAAATCAGCATATCGCTTAGACTGGATCGTGCGCACTTTCGAAGGTACCCTCTAGCGTGAACACGTCAACCAGCTCAGTGATAGCGAAGTCTTAGCACTCGAGTTTTACCTTTTCTAAGTCTTGGATGGTGCACTAGTTCAAGGCGTCCCTCGAATAGATGCATTCAACCAAACTTAGGGTTAGTGAAAATCGGACAAGCTACTAGCGATACTCTCAGGGATTCGCACAGGTTGGCTCAAAGGCCACTCGCAGCATACAACCAGACAAGCAAGCATATCATTCAAAACGTATTTTGAAAGTATTTAGACTTATTGTTGGAACATCCCATCGAGGCATTGAGAAAGAGCGTGCACATAACCCACGAACGAGCTTTCGAAACAGAGATATCGAATTGAAGTCCAAAGGCGTAGAAGCCAGGCTCTGATACCAACATGTCACGCCCCGATCTCCCGTAGGCAATCGGCCGTTCCCGCTAGGCGGGAATCACCCTCGCCAGCGCTCCCGCGGAACGATCGCTTAACCCATCCGGGCGTGATGCCGCACGAGCGTGATCCACGCCCGTGCAAGGCCATGGTTCATTGGCTGGCGGCAAGAGTTCTAAGCCACAGAGTCGCACAGATTGTCCGAGTGCAGCGGAATCATGAACGCATAGGCGATCGGTAACAGGTTCACTGAGTCGACAATGTAGCGGAAGCATTGAAACAAGTAAAGTAATCTCTTTATTGATATGAACAAATATTACAGGCGGCGTATAGCCGAGATTACAAGTCGTTCAAGCCTCTCTCTGAAACGGTAAAAGCGTGCCAAGTGGCTACAACTGTGGAATGAATGTACAGGCGATGGTCAGGCGATGTTCACAACTTATGTCTTGTATATGTGCTTCAGTCCCGGACGCACCGTTGCTTCGGAGTGTTGTCCACGCCTTAGCACGCACGTTGGAGGCGTCCGCACCGCACGAGGTTCTCCCGCACCCTGCATACAAACTGGTGGATTATCAGTACATTGAATGCACTGGTGGGGAAGCTACTCGCCCGCTCGACAAATCCAAACACGTAATACAGGTTCCGTGCACAACTATTAAGTTGTCTTTCTAGTTGCCTTAGGATCAGTTTCATGCAAACATCGAATAGCCTAACGTGTCGGGCAGTGCGCCGTGCGATGTTTGAGGGAACACGACGAGACTTACCAACTTACCATTTCTCCTTCCCTGTCCAAGGCAAACATGATTAATTCAAGCACGGGCAAGCATAAACATTCAGGAGGCATAGCATATGCAAACAGGAGGGTTCTTATAACATGATCGTTCAGGTGTTAAGTTATTCATTGATGCTATGCAATGACTCGCACGCGGATAGCCGCTAAGCGAGGATGACTTGTTATCTTTTGTTTCACAGGCAAGCATGCAACAGGTTAAATACACACGATAAACACACGATGCATTACAAGCCATATTCACACGATAATCACACGAGGCATTGCAAGCATATACACACGATGATCACTGGCTGATGCCATAATGGACTAGTCAAGGACGTGAATAACATGCAACGAGAAAACACGAGGAGCTCATAAAACACGATACGTTGCAAGTTACCCAGTCCGCACACGATTGACTATAAACACGAAGTCTGCCCGGATCGGATCGGTGCCAGTGCCCCAGCACCGTCCGCAGATCTTATATCCTTGTGCACAAGTTATCCATGATCGAACACGATTGTTAATTTACACACGAGCACACGAGATTCATTTAGCTATTGGATATGCACAGTCTCCTGGGCTGCTGTAAGCCCGTGCAGGAGGGAGACTTGCAGGGAGATCCGAATACCTGAATGAGTCTTGCCACTGGAGTATGATTCATTTAGCTATTGGATATGCACAGTCTCCTGGGCTGCTGTAAGCCCGTGCAGGAGGGAGACTTGCAGGGAGATCCAAATACCTGAATGAGTCTTGCCACAGGAGTATGATTCTTTACTTGACATGATGCAGTCTCCTGAATCGGGAACTGCCTTGGCGACCTAACGGTCCCGGATACTTGCAGGGTTATTCAGGCACGGAACGACTACGTAGTAGTCTCCCGAGGTTTGGATGAAAATACGGTAACTATCAAGCAGACAAGCATGCGTTTCTAGGAACATAAGCAGGCACGTTGCTCGGACCCGAAGGTAAGCCGAGAGGTAAAACCGTTAAGGGACTTAGCATGCGAGGGTCTGAGTATAAGCAGTATTTCATTTCCATGTTCTAGCAAGCAATATGAGTTGGGATTATTCCCTTAGCTAGGTGCGTTGGATTTATTAGCATGCAGGGGTGAATCACCTATCAACTAGCATAAACATTCCAGATTTTATGTGTGCTGGCTAAGCAAAGACAAGTTCACCGTAGCCACCCACCTTAGCGATGATTCGCCTCGGTAGAGCGATACGTCTGAGCGAGCCTCTGAAAGTCCAAGCCGGATTCCTGTAGGGACAAGTCTGGATATCCTTTGCTTCTTGATCGAGGCAAAGCAGGTCGGGACAGCTGCACGATTGCCGTTTGAGACGGCAGTCCGCTTGAGCGGAACAGGGTGTTACACAACCCACCAACACTCGAACCGTAAAGGCCATATTTTTGCCAACTCAGTTGGCAAAAATCTGTCTATTCCTGCCAAAATTGGATTTTTGCCAACCCAGTTGGCGATATGTATCAGAATTTCAAAATTTCCAAAATTTCTATCGTTATATTTAATTAATATACATTTATTATCGGTACAGTAAATTTTTGAACAATTAAGTGAGTCATGGTGGAGGCCATCTTGTGGGTTCTTTGGAAGAATCAGAACAAAGAGAAGCACTTTATCACTGTAGATAAACTAATTCAGGAAGCTAAATGGCAGGTAAACAAATCTCTTAGACGATGCTTATTTGTTTCTCTAGAAGGAAGACTTTTGAAAAAATAAAGTTGCTGCCTTGTTTCAGATTAACTCTCTATTGGGAAGGTCCATATGATAGTGAAGGGAACTAATTTTTGCAAGGATATTTTGATATAGGCATTGGTCATCAAAACTGGTGATGAACGACTGATCCATGTTCTCACAGGTAGGCATAGGACCCCATGGCAGTGGGACAAAGTCATTGGCAGATATTGTGATAAGAACATAAAATATCATATTTATATCCTTTAATGTTTACTCCTTTATGATCATTTGAAGTCTAAAGTTACTCATTATTCTTATATTTTGATCTAGAATGCAATTGGAGACACAAAATGCAAAATGGAACTAATTGGCAATTTTGGATAGTTTTGTTACCTTTTACTAAATTTGGAATATCTTTTTCAGCCGAAGTCCAATTGAGGTAATTCAAAATAATTCAGAAATATAAGACAAAGATCTACAACTTGGCTATTTTGAGTTTTTCAAGATTCTAGCTACACCATGGATCAAATCGGACTTAAAGTTGAGTCAACTATACCGTGCACAAAAAATAGAGCTAAATTAACCATTTCCTTACTGATTCTATGATTTTATTTTATGGTTTGGCATGTTGTAACTCTTAGATGATTTTTGGGGAAATATTGTGGGCTTCAAACAACTAATTTAGAGTGTATAAAGGGGTAAAAATCAGGAGAAGAGAGAACCACTACACACCACTCTTCTCCTTCTTCTTCAACCTTTCTTTTGAATTTTTCATGAACATGTGTGGCTAAAGAATTGTTGGTCGAAGGAAACGAATGCCTCAGAATCAATAAAAACTTTCGAGATCTAATTTGTATTTATATGTTTGATTTGTGCTTTGAGTATCGAATATTTTCTTATGTATATTTTAATGATTATCTTGTTTAATGACTATTATGCATACTAGTTTATTATTCTTAACAATCTAATGCTAAATTAGATATCGAATCCGTAATTGTTCGATCCCTCTAAATTGTGAAGCAACCAAGATTTAATAATTTGCTGCTTTGGAAATTGTTAAACCTAGGATGAAAATAATCGACTAAATTAAATGCAACCGCTTGTGCTTGTGTTATTTTGCTTCATCGATCTCATTGAGCTTAATACGCTAGTAGATTAAACCTTTAGCACTTGTCTGGGATTGTTTAGTAGTTAAGGTTAATTAGATTGCTTGTTTCGAATTAACTATGGCTAAAGAAGATAGAAAAATAATTCCAATAATGAATATTTAGAGTACATATCAATATATGTTTGCATCTATGATCAGTTTAAAATTTTGATAGTAGACGTTGACTTAGACCAATGTTTGTTATTTTGATTTCTTTCGATATTCTACTTGCTCTTCTTAATTTTCTTTCATTATATTCAATCCCCCATTCATTATTCACATAGCAAAAAACTAAGTTAATTACTCTCCATGGAAACGAATTCTACTAACACTACTACATTTCTAAGAGTATAAGGCTTTTATTTTTGGGTTCCTACGATAGCACGCCAAATTTTGGCACCGTCGCTGGGGAGTAATTTTAGTTGATTTTTGTGTTTTTATTTTATTTCATTCTTGTAATAAAATAATTTTCTTTTTGTTAGCAAAATAAAAAAGTTTTGTAATAGGACATGGCAGCCAATTCTCAACAATTTGGCACATGGCTAGATCTTCCATCTAGGCATGCTAACAAGGTAAATGTTTCTTCTCTTGAACAACAAATTTCTAGTTTATCTTCTCTTGTTCATCAAATGGTTGTAGGTAACATACAAACAACCAAGGCTTGTAGGATTTGTTTAGTAGTAGGACATCCAACCACTATGTGCCAAACTCTTCAAGAGGAGGCCCCATGAACAAGTAAATGCAGCATATGATTTCTCTAGACAACCACAAAGGAAGTATGGTCCCTATGAAAACATGTACAACCCAGGATGGAGAAATCATCCAAATTTTAGATTTGGGAATCCATAAATAAATGAGTCAGCAACTCAGAACTGTCCAAATTACCATTAGTATAAGCAAAAATACCTACAATAGAGGCAAACTTCTAATTCTGGTATGTCTTTAGAAGATATTGTTAAGTCTCTTGCCACTAATACCTTAATATTTTAACAGGAGACTAGGGCTAGCATTCAAAGTTTGGACAATCAAATGAGCCAAATGGCTACAACAATTAATAAGTTAGAGGCACAAAGTTCGGAAAAGAAAATACAATCGTATTGAGCATGGTAAAGAGATTGAGGTTCCAGTAAAAGAAGCACATTCACCGTCAAAACAAGAAAAATCAAAAAATATCACTACAGACACGAACTTCCCCAATGACGATGAGGTACCCAATTCACAAAAAGTTTTTAAAGTTAATAAAAAAGATAGAGTGAAAATTGCCATTAGTGAGCAGTTTGAGAAAGAACATGAGTTAGTTTTGAGTACTAACTTACAGAAAATTGTTGTTGCGTTGAATGATCTTCCAAAAATACAACTGTCCAGTAACGTTTCTAATATTTTGTTACCAATTTATGACAAGAGTCCTTTAGCCTCTGTTTCGAAGGCCCCAATTCTAGACTTGAAACCCCTGCCAAGTTATGTCAAGTGTGCATAGAGTTGAGCGAATGATAATATTAAACAAATGTGCTGCTTGGGAGGCATCCCAAGGGGAGTTTAATTTTATTCTTGCATTTTTATTTTTTATTTTTTATTTTTTTATTTTTAATTTTTTTGCCTTTTCCATGCATTTTACCTTACATTGGGGACAATGTCAGGTTTAAGTGCCGGGTAAGGGATTTAATTTATTTTAAGCTTTTTTAGTTTGACTTTTTTTTAAAGATTTTTTTATTTTTAATTAAAAAAGAGTTTTGTTTTTTTTCAATCATTTTTTGTTGTATATGTCATGAGCAAGATTCAGTTAATCTTAAAAAATTCATAACATGATTGGATAAGTACTCTTTCAACTTAGAATTAATTAGCCTAGTTATTTTGATTGAGGATGGTAGTGACTTATTGTCACTACCCCATTTCCAGGGCAGGATATTTTTATTATTATTTTAATTTGGTAAATTGTGTATTGATCATAAATATTTGTATTAATATTTAATTAGTTGGTTGTATTTATTTTTATTAGTTATTTTAGGGTTTTGGCTAGTCTGGACCCATGTCAAACCCTAGTGGACCCTTGTCAGACCCAACCAACACCCTTGTCAGACTTATTTATTGGTGTAGAATAGTTATTTATATTTTAATTAGTTAGTTGGAGTGATTAGGAATTAATTAGAGTGTATTTGGAAACCCAAAACCCAAACCCTATTAGCATGACTTAAGAGAGGGGTGTTTTAGTCATTGTGTTTAATTCAAACCCTAACCCTAACCTTATTTCTATACATGGCCGGCCAAACTCCCCCTTTCTATTTTATTTATTCTTCTTCTTTTTCTTTATTTTCCACTCTCCATTCTCTTCTTCCTTCTTCCCATTTCTTCTCCCAAAGTGCTAAGTAAGTTCTTCATCTTTCCTTCTCTTCCTTCACTTTCTTTATTTTTTTCTCTCTTTAATGTAAACCCTAACCCTTCTTTTTCTCCTAACCTAGGTGTGTAGAGCTTAGATTTCGTATAGAGACTTGGTTTGGAGGCTTGGAGGCTTGGTGTGGTAAATTTGGAGATTTTTAGAGACTTTGGCCTTGGGATTCCAACTCACAAGAGGTAAAGCCTAATTTTTTTCCCCTTGTGATTGCTTTACTATAGTGTAATTAGTTATTTAGAACCTTCCTAGACCTTAGGACTACCCATGGGAGGAAGTAAGAACTTGTTTGGTTGTGTTTGGAGACTTTGACATTAGATTTTGTGTCAATTTTGAGTGAAATCCGAGATTGGCCCAATTTTGGGTGTTGTCCTAGGTTAGACGGACCTTGGTAGACGTGCTTGGGTGTCTTGAGGGTAAGTACGTATCCTCGTTCGGATACGTGAGGTCGTGTCGCGAAGATTTGGACGTTTCGGACGATTTGGGGGTTTTCCGTCGTCGTGGGTTCCACATTCATGTGAAATTTTGCCATGGACCTAGAATCGGAGTGTTAGCATTTTTTTCAGGTTCTAGACATCAATTAGGACACGTGAATAAATTTTGGGTCGATTCTGAGTAGGTTTGGTGTGTGTTTCATGAGGTATCGTGAGCCGCACTCCACGTGTTTGTCGAAATGACCAAATGGCCATTTTGACTTGGTTTCTAGGTTTTGGGCTTGTGCGCGGGTTGGTTTAGCCTTGGGGAGTATGTATTAGAGTTTACGATTTTATATTTATATATATATAGGTATATATATATATGTGTGTGAGCGTGTATATATATATATATATATATATATATATATATATATATATATATAAGTGTGTGTGTATATATATATATATGTTTATGTGTGTGTGTTGGTGTGTGTCGAGAGAGGGTGAGATAGAGATGAGAAGAGAGAATTAGAGATAAGAGATAAGAGATAAGAGGGAGAGTGGTAGAGATGAGATGTGAGATAGAGGGAGAGTGGTAGAGATGAGATGAGAGATAGAGGGAGAGTGAGATAGAGTGAGGGAGAATAGAGAGCATCAGCAGCAAGAGGGAAGAGAGCAGCAGCAGCAAGAGAAAAGAAGAGCAGCAGCAGCAAGCAGGAGCAGCAGCAGCAGCAGTGCCAACAAGTGTAGCAGCTAGCAGCAAGTAGCTACAGCAGCAACAACATGTGCTAATAGCATGATAGCAACAACAACAACGTTTTGCAGTATCCGCAGTAGCAGCTAGCTTCCTCCCTTTTCATATATATATATATATATATATATATATATATATATATATATATATATATAAAGGTATGTAGATGCACATATAGATAGGTATATAGACATATATATATGTGTATATATATATATATATATATATATATATATATATATAGATAGATATGTATATGTAGGTATAAATGAGTATATATATATATATAAGTTAGTTGGTGAGATGAGAGGGCAAGGTATTGGATCTCAATACCTTGAGATACCAAGGTATTGAGGTATTAGGGGTATCAAGGTATTGAGGTATAGCCTAACACTAGGTTATATTTATATATATATATATATATATATATATATATATATATATATATATATATAGTAGCATATGGTAGTATATATATATAGATAGTTAGCTAGTTAGTTAGAGTTAGAGAGGGTTATGCGAGGTATCTCAATACCTTGAGATACTCAAGGTATTGGGCATTGGGGCGAGGTATTGAATTTTTGCCTAGGATTGGAGTTAGAATTGGTTATATATATATATATATATATATATATATATATATATATATATATATATATATATATATATATATGTTAGAGGGTATAGGCGGGGTATATAGCGTAGGTTGAGATATCGGATACCGAGGGTATCTCGGTATCTCAAGGAGGCGAGTTTGAGGGTTTACTAGCTTAATGAGCTAATTTTGACATAGAATTTTAGGGGCACCCTAGTTTGACCTAGAGTTGACCATAGTTGACCCGGTTGACCATCAAAGTCAACCTTTGACCAAGTTTTGACCTAGAGTTGACTTTTTAGACCCCGGGTTGACTTTTTGACCTAGATTTTATCGGTTTGACCCGTTCGACCTAGAACAACCCTAGAAGCTTATTTTTAGTTATTTTATATCTTTTTGACTCTTTAGAACCCCGTTTAAACTTGCTTTTCGCAATAGGTCTTTGTGACGCCAGTTCGGATCGCAGTTGCTCAGGACGTCAGACGAGTACATTCTCTGATAGTTTTTATTATCTGATAATTATTATGATTCAGCTTCTAGTTTAGTATTATCTAATTTTCTGGTATGACACTGACTAGTATTTTTGGATTCATTTACTTGCGACACGTATATTTCATGTTTCTGGCCTTTATTTCTGGAATTACCTACTGGTATCACATTATGACTCACTACATGCATCACTCATGTTTCTGGCTGGACTCATACTTGATTTACGTGTCGGTTCTTGGATTCACTTGTACTAGTCGGAGCAGAAAAACTCAAGTAGACATGTAAACATTTCCAACTGGACTCACTGGAATCACCCCCTCTTGTCTAATTTGGAATGATAGCAGCCGTGCACCCAGTGCACGATGAGCCGTACTTACCCATAGTCATTTACATATCGAAATAGGTATTTCAGAGACACGAGTTCATTCTTTCTAGTCTGGACTCACTTACACTTCTTGACTGGTCTCACTTATACTTTCTGGACTGGACTCATTACATTTACTCTTGCTGGACTCACTTCACGTCATTGTGCACAGACTTGCTCTTAGTTTAGATTTTTTGTATCCTGCAGTCATTACTATCTTGCTTCTGATTTTCATGCATCTTTACCTTTATGCACCAGTTGATAGATATATATATTTCCTTGTTCGTACTTCATTTTCTTCACCTTGTGCTACTTGCTACAACTGCTTTATAGTTTTTATCAGTTAACTGGAACTGCTGTTAGAGGTGTACTTGCTCCAATCCTGACTGGATATATTTTTCAGAGGATTCGAAAGATTGGTGTCCAACGTTTTATGGACCTCAGCCTGTCGATGGTGCAGACAGGGACCCCCTAGTTCAGGAGTAATTTTCGGGTTGGTAGCCGGGATCACTAGGACCTTAGTTGTATTTATTAGTTTTTGGTACCGGATTTGTCCCCGGCTTTTGGTTTGAGACTTTGTATTGTATTTGATTTCAGGATATTGTTGTTATTATTATTATTGTGGTTGTTTTTAGTAGTTATTGTTTAGACTTTGTAGTTGTTAGACCTTGTTATCTTATCGTGCTTAGATCGTGATTGAGTACTTGAGTTATCTTTATCATATTGTTCCTCCGTTTAGAGTTGAGATCTTGACAGGTACTTATATTGTTGTGTGAGATTGTTAGCTAGATAGTGGACCTAGACAGCGTTCTACCGCCGATGCTGCGGCGTAGGCTGGACGTACCCACGACTCATGTCCAATTTTTCGGGTGCGGGTCGTGACACTTATTTTGTAGACAAAAGCTAGTAAGGTTTTAAGCCTTTAGACTGACACATCAGTCTCACTATTTTCTTTTATGAGATATATTATTACATGGATTTGTTTCTCTAGAACTTTCTTTGATTCTCTTCGAGGTCACATTACACATGCATGCATGAACATGATTAAGGCCCTCTTTGTTATAAGCTACATAAGCCAAATAGCCTACCTTGGAGTTAAATTTTTTCTTTTGTTGAACCCTTTTGAGCCTTATTGCTTTATTTTTATGAACTCACATTAGAAACTTTAAACCTAAAAAAAATATCTTTACCCAAGCCACAAAGCTAGTGGAGCATTATTTAGCACTATGATATGTATGGGTGTGCAAAAAAAATATATACGGGTATAAAATTTATGGCTATTATTAACAAAATGGAATATATTCTTATTCTCAAATTCTTGAGTTCCATTATTGTTTTCAAAAAAAAAGAGAAAAAGATAAAAAAGAAAAGAGAAAAGAGAAAAAGGGAAAAAGGGAAGAAGAAGAAGAAGTAATGAAGAAATAAAGTGAAGGGGGAAAGTGCTTTGATATTACACTAAGTTAATAATTCCTCATAACATCCCAATAAAAAAGGTATCTTTATAAATGATATATGCAAAAGAAGAAGATGTTGAATGGAGTGATTGATTTTACATATCTTTTATGTTTGAGCTTGAATTGATGTATTTTTGCTCCATTAGCTTTTGATGGCTTTTGAGCTACTCTCAAATATATCTCACCTTGATCCTAAGCCCCATTACAACCCATGAAAGCCCTTAAATTTGTGTTATGCTTGTGATCCCAGAGGTGGAGAATGAGAAGATATGCAAGCTTATTGTAGATTATTGCTTTTGGAATGAATTTTAATGAAATGCATACCATTCAAACACATGAGAGTTGAGTGTTTATTTCCATGAGGGTCTACCTATTTAGTTTACTCCATTATCAAGTAAAAATTCTTACTATGTAGTTGTTTAAGAATCTATTTTTATGATATGTATGAATTTTGAATAGCATGTTTGTTCTTTATTAATGGCATTACAACATTGATTTCATTTTGGAAAATAAATTAGAGTTTTACACGAGGACGAGCAAAAGTTAAGTGTGGGGGTATTTGACGAAAACATAAAATATCATATTTTTATCCCTTAATGTTTACTCCTTTATGCTAATTTGATGTCTAAAGGTACACATTATTCTTATATTTTGATCTAGGATACGATTGGAGACATTAAATACAAAATTGAGCTAATTGGTAATTTTGGACAATTTTGACACCTTTTATTACATTGGATATATCTCTCTTCCCCAAAGTCCAATTAAGGTGATTCAAAATGATTCAAAAACCTAAGACAGAGAACTAAAACTTGGCTATTTTGAGATTTTCGAGATTCTGGCTACATCATGGACCAAATCAGGTTTGAAGTTGAGTCAACTATGTTGTGCACGAAAATTGGAGTTGAATTAACCATTTTTCTACTTTTTCTATGATTTTATTTTATGGTTTGAGGTATTGTAACTCTTAGAGGATTTATGGAAAGATATTGCGGGCTTCAAACAACTAAATTAGAGTATATAAAGGGACTAAAAATTAGGAGAAAAGAGAACCACTACATACCGCTCTTCGCCTTCTTCTCCAACCTTTCTTTTGAATTTTTCATGAACAACTGTTACGTCCCAGTACCGAAATACGGAGGCGGACATAGCCAGTTATCCTGTACAAGGTACTATACGTAGTACGACGATAGCGACTATAATAAGACAAGGGGGTGTATGTTATAATTAAGTCACTTAGGGTCAAACGAACATCTATGTCTTAATCAATCAAACAAGAAACAGTAAACATAGTGCATATATGATAAAGCAATAAGGCGTCCCAAATGCTTTCTAAAAATGTTCCGTAGACCAGCTGTGCAAAATAAGAAGCTAGCAGAGTATCAAAAATACATGACAGTGATCAGCTGTAGTCTGATTTAATACAATCATGTAAAGAGACTAACGTCCAGACGTGCAGGCTAATAGGTGCTGGTGGCTAAACATCCAAAAGAAATAATGTACAATGATGAGTAGGAAAGAAGAAAACCCACTCGTTATCCTCCGCGACCATGTTCCTGGTACGTGCCATAAGTCAGGTGAAAGTAGGCTGGATCCTCGGGTGCTGGCTCAAAACCTGCCCATACAAAACCAATGGGGTTAGTCCCCAAATAGCAAATACCATAAAGGAGCACGAAAATGAGAAACAAAATCCAAACAATATATATAAGTATACATAGGTACTATGTCATAGTTTAGGTCTACGTTATATCCTAGAACAAAGGCCCCAACCCTACAACCAAACAAGGAAAAGGGTTGAACTGTCACATTATGATAGTCCATGACCCTAGACTATTAACAGAATAATACAAACACAACCAAGTCTAATTTCTTTATATCGGGTAATCACTTGTACGACTTATAATTTGTGGAGTCTGAGGTTATCTCAAAAATAATAGATAACAGGTATCCTCAGATCATGTCATTGGTGAACATAGGCTAACCAAGACAAAATAAAGAAATATACATGCACTTCACTGATGCACCAGTACCTCGTAGGGCCATTGTACTAAATCACGGTATTAGCGGTTTTGGTGCTCCTTTAGGGAGTCAATGGCTCAGCATTATTTATAATAGGTCAGATATTGTACTCTACTAAGGCGGATGATATACAGTATATGTGGTGGCCAGCCCATAGCGGACTTAGAATAAATCTTTATGGGAAGGTTCGTTGGCAATAATCTCGGGATACCGTTCCCTCCAAATGTTACTACCAATTTTAGTTACTTAATTAGCCCTATATTGTGTTCGAAATATCAAGGTGTGGTCGCATGAGAATTTATCTTAAGTTGTCATACAAAGTACAGGCACGCTAGATACGAATCTATGAAAGTTGGGTCTAGATTCACCCGAGCGTGTATGCAAGATTCAATCAATCAATATCTTAGCCACTCTTTGGTACTTGACTCGCATATCATGCATATGCTGGAGGAAAAGTATATTTATAGTATTACACATTCAGGAAATTAGAGGCATTATCGATGCACAACCCGAATATAATCACTTAACACGTAACATGGTATGTCGTACCTCATCGTACATCCGATCATATACACTTTCAGGCAATAATTTGTATCAGCACGGATACAGTATTTGAGTCTAATTACAAATTATACATTGGGTCACATGAATCAAGATCACATTGTAACATAAAGTTTATGTCATGCAGATAGCTGGTTAGTCACTTATCACTTAGTATAGTTCATACTGAAACCTCAGTCCAATCATTCAGTCATTCCATGTACATGCCAATCTTAGATCATGGTCATGTCTGGCACGATGTCTGGTTACTAAATTATTCTTCCTTAGAATCATACCACAAGCATTAACCCAATCAATGAGAGAAGAATAAGAAAAATATTCATTTAAAACACTAAGGCCGCATGGGTCTCTAGGTCGCATATGTAGTCTATGCCGCATATGTCAGGGTTAAAGTCTACTACTTGGGACAAATATTGATGTGACAAGCAATAAATAAAGTGTCAGTGAAGTGACATAAAGTGATTAATGCGACTAATGTGACATGATATAAAGTGTGTCAGAGTGAAAGGACAAAATCAAAATCATAGAAATATGTGCCAACAATTCAGAGTCATGCGTCCAGGGAAGGTGGCCGCATACTCTACTTGTCGCATAGGTCACTCGGCCTCATATGATGTTTCTTGGACTTAGCAAATTTCTTATTCGTTCAGCGAGTGGAAACATAAGGAGTTCCAGAATATTTGTGTAGCAATCAGTCATGCTTCCAACAAAGATGGATGCATGTTGGTCAGTATGCGGCAAAGAGCTCAGGTCGTATGGAGATTTAGGCTGCATAGCACTCTCGATCGCATATCCCTCTGGCCGCATAAAAACTTTGCCTTCTCCAAACAGCAAGTTCAGCAATGGAAAAAACTCCAAAAAACCAAAATTTATTCTCTCTATAAAAACTTTATTTTAACTCCGAACCAAGTGAACCAAAAGCCAAAACGCTCGAAATAAAGTGCTCCATCACATAGGAAAATTGATTTTCTAAAATACCATATTTTAATATATTAAAACCCAAAAAAAATATAAAACCCATAAAAAACCTAAACTTCAATTATAGATCTACTCAAATCCATCCATCAAAACCAAAAAATCCAAGTATTAAAAGTGTTTAAAAATACATAACAAATATAATGAACCAATAATATGAAGGGTTTCTTCATTTCTCATGCAAGATGTACTTGCCTAAGAGTTAGAGGGAGAAAGCTTAAGAGAGAGAAAGAAAAATGAGGTAATGAAGAGAGGGAATGAGAGATTTGGTTTATATACATGGAGGTTCGAGGTTTAGACCATGGTGAACCCATGATTAAATCAACCCAACAAATAAACCATGAACCAAGATAAGCCAAAAAAATGGTTTTGTCTCATGTAATGTACTAAACATGCAAGCAAGAAAATAATACGCTCCAAATACGTATATTTGGAAACGGAGAGTGATATCTCTATCCACCTTAGAAAATTTTTGCCCTCGAAATTTGAATCCAAATAAGCTAGAGAAGTTAGGACAAGCACGATTCATATCTAATAGCAAAACTACACATGCAAGCAATAACATCACAATACTTAAGAGATCACCTGATCACGGAATCTAGATACGAAGGCATAAGGTAGAATATACCATCTGAATAAAACATGTACGGGTACCGAGATCGAATATCGTCTTTGTAATCCCACATCGATTCTCCAAGAGTGTGATGTCCGTCGGACAAGAAAAATAGTCCGATTCTTGAGTATCATCTCTTTTTGATCCAGAAGGGATACGGGTTGCTCCTCGTAAGATAAGTCGGTACCAACGACTAATTCAAAGTGGTCGAGGATATGACTCAGATCTGGGACAAACCTACACAACTGAGACACATAAAATATATCGCGCACCTCACATAACGAAGGTAGAAGGGAATGACGATAAGCCATATCGCCTACCCGATCGAGAATGTCAAACGACCTAACGTATCACGGACTAAGCTTCCCACAAACCATGAATATAATAACCACACGGGTAGGTAAAATTTGTAAGAACACATGGTCACCGACATGAAACTCTAAAGGCCTATGATGTTGATCTGCCCAATGGAGATGCCAATTTTGTGCAACCCGAAGTCACTCTCTGATCTGCCTAACAACTTCTACTATTTGCGTCATCATTTCGGGACCTAATATCTTTCACTCACCGATGTCGTCCCAAGCCAATGGTGATCTACACTTCCTACC
This sequence comes from Iris macrosiphon, assembly GCA_036927795.1. NCBI lineage: Eukaryota > Viridiplantae > Streptophyta > Magnoliopsida > Asparagales > Iridaceae > Iris > Iris macrosiphon. The sequence continues at coordinate 88,319,764 of JAYESA010000020.1, read as the reverse complement.
GTATAGTGCTTCGAAATAAATCATCTGAATACTGGCCGGATAACTATTGTTATACGAGAATTATACCAAGTGAATGTGATTCTTCCAAGATCCACCAAAGTCTAAGGTACAGGCTCATAACATATCCTCCAAGGTCTGGATGGTCCTCTCTGATTTCCCATCTGTCTGGGGTGGTAAGCTGTGCTTAATCTTAACTTGGTACCCAATCTCTCATGCAAGATTCTCCAGAATGAGAAATAAACCTTGTATCTCAGTCTGAAACTATGCTTACTGGAACTACATGTTGTCTCATAATATGTCGCATATGCAAATCTACCAACTGCTCTGTAGATTGTCCCACTCTGAAGGAAAGAAAATATACCACTTTTGTGAGTCGATCCACTATCATCCAAACTATATCTCGACTAGTCGGTGATCTAGGTAAACCGGTCATAAAGTCCATCGTGATGTGTTTCCACTCCCACTCTGGAATAGGGAGCGGCTGCAATAATCCTGCCGGCCTCTGTTGTTCTGTCATGCCCCAGTCCTAAAATATGTAGGACTAAGAATACGTAACATGCCAGCCGTATGTATACGACAAGTCCAATATGTTGGAAGATCGTAACACATACGTATACTGTATATGAATATCAAATCTACAAGTGGTAATATACAGTCGACACAAGTCACACGCAATCTATATCTCATCCATAGCATAAATAAAGAAATAGGAAATAAATAACTGAATCTCAAATATGAAGTACAAAGAATGATAGTCGGGTGGAAACAAATCCACTGACAATCGACTATACTAAAAACTAAATGGGAGAAGAGATCAAAACTCTAATATAAGATAAATGTCAATAAAAGAATAACAACTAAAATATCCATCAATTGCGAAGAATCAAGGGTACTTCGATGGTAAGACCTCCTCAATCTAGTACGAAGCGTCAGGTCCGGGTCCGTACTCCTGTGGATAGTCCTGCCCGTCTATACCTAGAAAGGGACCAGGTCCTCAGAGGGACGTAACAAGATACATAAAAGCATGCCAATAAACTACTAAAAGTAAACATCCATGGGTCGCCTAACCGTCTATGTGGAAGCACTTTGAGAACAACTTTCCAATATATGGGCTATATGGCTAAAAGGGGATTGGCATGATTCTCTCGGAGAATCAGGGGCCTAAAAAGCATGATGTCTTTTAAAGTCAGAGGCCGCCTGTAGATATATAATATAAGGGTCATCTGACCACGCATCTCCGACGGAGCGTACGGGTTACATAAGAAAAAGTACAAAAGAGCCCAAACGCCTTACTTGTTGTTCTCTCCACCCAATGCTCTATTCATGCCATATCCATGATACGATGACATCTTTAATGACTGCCAAGGCTTCTAATCATGCAATTCTATCAACTGTTATCCCTATCCGTCGCACGTCCCATACGTACCGATGGTCAGCCGAATACGCAAGTTCATATCCTATATGAGCCTCACACTCGTGTAACAATTGTGTCACGGCCAATAAAACATAAGAATGCCTCATGATAATGGGGTGGTCTTATAAAACTAGGTCAACATGCATAATATATAATAAAGACAAAATGCTACGCCACCGTCGTTGCACCCAAGTTATTCTTAGACGCAGAGTTTATATAGCAGTTAAAATATAAAAAAAAATATATGAACTAAATAACAGAAATAACAGGAAAGCTGCGTAATATAAATGTTCAGGCGTCAAGCACGAGGGATCAGAAACTATGGCCTCCGAATGAACATCTCCGAATGATGAAATAAATATCACCAACGTTCCCGGAATCAGCGAGATAGCTAAAAAATACTACCCTTTCGTCCAATTTGGATACAGGGGCAAAATGATAATTTTGTGTCCAAGTGGTGTCCAAGTGTGGCCCATTTTGCACCAAAATACGTGACAGGGGTAAAGGTCTCTAAATTGGACAAATTATAGGTCAAACAAATCCTAAACGATGATGCGGACTGAACGGTATGTCTAATTTTGGATTCCGGTAAGCCGATCACAAATTCGTCCTTCAAGTCAAACTATGGGGCCTGCGAATAGGCGTTAGTTCAACTGTCTTGGAATAGCGTGAAACTTGGGTCATAGGACCAGCGTGATACTACGAATCCAATGGCGTAAGTTTTGATAAATGATTATTCTTTATTTCAAGTTCTTAGAATTTTTAATTTAGGTTCAACCATAAAATTCTTAGATTCTGAATTTTATTAAATTTTAGGACGCGTATGACACTTTGCATGTGCATATAAGAACAACAAAAATAGCTTTTATTTATATTCATAGGTGAGGAGTATAATTTTCATGTCTTCGAATTTTTTTCTACCAAATGGAATAGCTCCGTTAGGCGTGATACGCTGAGTACACAAAACAAAATATATGTTTTTGTTGGATGTTTAACGTTTCCGCAAAGACGGAACGATTGCTAATGAGATATTCTTACAAAATGTGTAGTCTCTGACACACAATATGAGATACAAAAATGGGACTAATAATAACCCAACTTAATTTAATTGTTCGATAGGAATGATTATAATTTTTATAGAATTGTATTGGGGTGGGATAGAATATTTGGATCACACCTTCGAACTCTTAGTAATATTAATTATTTTAAAAAATAATGTTGATTAGTAGTTTTTTGGCATACGTATGGCCATATGATGGCCGAGGTGAGACTTAGCTCACTTATTTTCCATTGGATTCGAATTTTAAAAAAGATCAAATTCGATAATTGTATATGTCCAATGTTGACCTATGTTCCGAATTCTTGAAAAAGTTCAAGATATTCGACAATTGATTTTATTATCACGTGATCCGAATTCTCTGAAATAAAGAAGAGATTCGATAATTATTTATATTATGTACATATCACATCTTTGTGATTGAATGGTTATTATAGTGATACAATGATATCACGATACATGTGGGACTGAAATCTAAGCACTGTCAGCCAGAAAATTACCTGATCTTGGGTATATGGGATTATTGCTGAGACAATAGGTGTTGATGGTGATCCAAAAGCATTATCTAAATTTGCATTTGCATATAGGAATATTATTTTTGTGAGTTGTGTTTGTGATTTTGTGATTTGGACACTTGTAGAACATGTTTAGTTAGGAATACGACCTCATATTTTAAGTTTACACTATAATTCTTCAAAACTTTATTTCTCTAAATTTTATTTATAGTTTTCTTCTACTTCATATTCATCTTTGATACTTATTTGTTCGTTCTTGATATAAGGGCTTGCTAGTCATTTTGACGACCTAGTTTTTGTTTATTAGGAACTGAACAAGATGGGAAAGAATTACTACCTCTATATAGTATCGATGAAGTCGATGGTTGATGGGAGACAACCTTTGAAATAGTCAGCTTACTTCTTTTTGTATCCGAATATGTAAATTAAAGTTTTTGAAAAGACTCGGATATGTAAATATGGGATGTATAATATGTGGATATTTTATAATGTATATTTATTGTCTTGTACTTTATCCTAGAACTTACAGGTGACAATCGCAAATATGATACCAAAAGTATTGTATAGGTGCGTAGCGTGGAGATGTATTATTGTACTCGGATCCCGTGCTTCGAGAATCGATGTATGTTCACGTAAAATAATTTTTTTAATATTATTATAAATAGTTTAAATATTTAAATATATTTAAATTAATATATATATATATATATATATATATATATATATATATATATATATATATAAACTGTGAATTTCAAATATGGTTAAGAGAAAACCTATTCTATAAAAAAAAAGGTACAAATTTAAAGATGAATACTGTAATCATCTTAGCAATATAAGAAGGATGATACCCTTCGCCGATTGGTTTATCCAAAATTATGTGGATATTGAATTAGCACGAATAAATGTGCTAGAAGAATATTATAAAGTTTAAAATACTGATACAGGATCTAGTAGTGGTATTTCAAGATCAATGTATCCGCCAAATGAGCCAATTAAGCCCACTGTCAAACATGTGACAAAAAAATTGATGATGTCTCTTTCTTTAAGACAATTGATAGTAAGGAAGAAGCTATCAAAGAATTACAGAAAGCTTTACGACAGAATAATTACACAAATGTGTATATCCAAGTTATAGGTCAACAAATGACTAGAATTGAGCATGTCTTGGATAATTTATTGTATAAGTTTAGTGCAATAAAACATTTAGATCTTTTTTCCTTTTGAAGAAGATTTCTGAATATCCTTCGACATTGTCTTCTACCATTTTATCAGATCAGGTAGAACCAATAGAACAATTATCTGTTTCAAAAATTGACTCGAACTGACTCTGCATATATTGGAGACATTTTTTCTTTAATTATTTCTCAGTAATTCGAGGATTTCTCCGTCTCAGCGAATCCTTTTATTTTTAAAGGGCTATCTTCCATCATTTCCCTTTTTAACTTGTCTTCAACAAGAACTACTCCTTACAAAATTATCGATATAAATATTTGTAAGGATAAAATTTATATTCCTTTACACCTAATTGTGATAAAAGAAATATCTCAGCATGTAATTCTAGGAACACCTTTCCTAGAAAAATTTATGCCTTTAATGAGAGAAATAGGGTTGGAATTACTACCAGTTATAAAGAAAAAAGAATAAATTTTGAATTTATAACTAATCCAATTGTTAAAATCATTAATGAAGTTTCTCATAAAGAAAATAAGATAAACTTTTTAAAGAAGGAACTTGCTCAGGTTTATATAACCCAGCAATTAAAACAGTTGAAAATCTAAGAGAAAATAAACAAACTTGAAGAAGACTTTAAGCTACAAACTTGTAGTAACATTCCTAATGTATTTTGGAATAAAAAACAACATATTGTTTCTCTTCCCTATGAAGAATCCTTTAATGAAAGAAATATTCTGACAAAGGCAAGAACATCTTTACTCATTGGAGCCAGAGGTCATGGGTCTAGTAACCCATGGTTGTTTCTCTGCCCTTTTTATTCATGATCCTTATGTTTTATTATTTTTACTGCTTCATTATGAGCATTACTCCATGGAGCAGGATTTTTTTCTTAATCTTTGATACAAAAAATTAGTATCATTTGCGATATTCTTATAAAAATCAAATAAAGTCAACCAAATGGTGGTATGGGCCTCTAAGTTCTACAGTCTGGATAAACACTATCTTCTTATGCAAGCCTATAGTTGGTGTCATTGAATTACACTTCATTAATGGGTCAAAAGGACTATGTGATACTAGGTTATAAGGCATACTACCAAACTTACAAGAATTTAACTAATAGTATTATTGAACAATAGAGTGTATATACCTAGTACAAGTCACCTTCCTAACCCCTATCAAGCACGGAAGAAAAGATAAGATTGACGTTGTGAAAGGATCAAGCAAGATGCAATACAAGCAATCAAATAAGAATGCGAAATGAAATCAAGGGAGGTGATTAAATAAGTAGATGAGATCCTATACTCTAATCCTATGCGCAGGCTTGCACGGTACAGTAACGTAACCGAGAAAATATATTCTCGACCTGCATGAGCCATCATAAAAATATGTCACGCTCCAGTCCCAAAATACGTAGGACTAGGAATACATAAGCATACCAGCCGTATGTATATGGCAACTCCAATATATAGATACCATAATACACACGTATGCTGTATTATGAATATTAACTCACATATGGTATATATATTGTCACAAGTCATAGGACATAACTAGATCTCATCTACAGAATCAAATAACCAATCAACTATATAACTGAATTAAGTATAAAATGCTTGATAAGAACAAGTAGTTGGGTGGAGACAAATCTACTACCAAACTAGAATATAAGAGGAACAAAAATAAGTACATCTAATAAATAATGAGACTCGAAGAGGGACCTCATCGAAAGAGAATGGAGTAGCAAGTCCTGATCCGTGCTCCTGCAAATAGTCATGATCGTCTACACCTGGAAATGGACCAAGTTCTCAGAGGGACGTAACAAGATACATAGAAGCATGCCAATTGAATACAGTAAAACATGCATAATAGACAAAATATATAAGTACGCTGTACTAGACAATCTATATGAATATGCATAATGAGGACAACCTTTTGACGTATGGGTAGGTGTAGGATACTCTATCTATCTCACAACTCACACACACGTCCATGAATATCATCAGTCGTTATACCGCGAGGGTAGCGACCATCGTGACACCATCAATCGACATACCACGAGGGTAGCGACCATCGCGATACAACTACCGTAGTGCTTGCTAGTTACTATGGTTTACCAGAGTAGGTAGTCCATACGCCTACTGATTGTCCTCCCCTCCCATGATACTATGTGTCAAGTGTGTGTCAACATATATATAGTATATAATTATGACCGAAAGAAAATATATATATATAATGAATATATAAAAATATGATAAGCATGCAAAGTACTATAAGCAATTTGGCAAGGTATCTTGCCTGGCAAGAAACTGCGAAGTGTAAGCGTCTAGACGTCAAGCACAAGGGATCAGAACTATGGCATCAGAATGAACATCTTCGAATACTGAAATAAATATCACCAACATTTCCGGAATAAGCAAGATAGCTAGAAAATACTACCCTTTCGTCCAATTTGGATCCAAGGGCAAAACGGTAATTTTGGGTCAAAGCGGGATCCACTTCTGGCCCACTTTGCACCGAAATACGTGCCAGAGGTAAAGGTCTCTAAATGGGATAAATTATAGGTCAAACAAATTCTAAACATCGATACGAACTCAACGGTATGTCCAATTTTGCATTTCGGTGAGCCGATCACAAATTTGCCCTTCAAGTCAACTCGTGGGGCCCGCGAATAGGCGGCTTGATCAACTGTCTCAGAATTGCATGAAACTTGGGTCACAGGACTAGCGTGATACCACGAATCCAATAGCGTAAGTTTTGTCGCATTCTGACGAGCGTACACAAAGTGGGGTGATATTTTGTAAAAGTTGCGATACGGGGGCTTTTTGCGGATATAGGTTGATTCCGACGCGCACACACGTCCGAATCAACTTTCGTAAAAGCCCACACGTCAGGATATACTACACGCGCCTTTTGGTGTAATTGGTACGCAATGAGGTGGTCCCGTTTGGTGGGGCGAATTCCGTATCATAAAATTTTAGTTTTAAAATATCATATTTTTGGTCGTTTTAGAGGTCGAATAATTTAACGAATAAAATAAATTAATAAAAAGTAAAAGAACAATTAAATTCTCAGTTATATTGGAAAGAAAATATTTCAATTAGATTTTGAAAATATTAAACAGGTTGGTGGCAAATTAGGCATGAACATGGAGATTTGGTGTTGAAATTCTGGACTATTTTTGGTCAGTTTTTTGGCCAACTTTCGATCGATTTTTCGACCAGTCTAGGGCATGAAAACTTGTCCCGTTTGAATGAAAATCCTAGAGGGTTAGGTTGTGAATGTACACAGACAAACCGCTTTAGAAAAGGATGAGAGGTGAGAGAGATATGTTACCTTGAAGATAGGGCGACGGAAGGGTGCTGCTGCATGCGTGTGCGTACGCGGACTATGCACCGCGGGGCAGCGGCTGCGGTGGCGCGGGGCGATCGGTTACCGGCCGGCTGAGGTCGTGGGTCGACCGGAGGTCGGGGGTCGATCGGAGGTCGGGGGTCGACCCTCTCTCTCTCCTCCCTCCTCCATTTTTATTCTTTACAAATTTCTTCTTCTCCTTCCTTTCTTCTTCTTTTTTCTTTCTTCTTCCTGAAGACCAACCTCCGACCGGCCGACTGAACCCACTCCGGCTGTGCAACCACACTCGACTCCGGCTGTGCACCCGTACCCCGACTCCGGCGGCTGTGCACCCGCACCCGCACTCCGGTCTAGTGCGGCCCGCCGCATCTCGCTTCTCCCCGCACAGCCTACTCCGACAGCGCCGTACCATCCCAACTCCGGCCTGATTCCACCCCGACTCCGGCCGACTGTGCAGCTTCCCCCCCGACTCCCCTGTGCAGTTCCCCCTCCGACTCCACTGTGCGGCTCCCCCATCCGGCAGCCCTTGCTCCGGCCTACCCCCATCCGATCTCCTCCCTGTCCAGCTTCTACCACCACCACTTCCGACCTCCCCCATCCGACCTCCTCCCTCTCAAGCTCTCACCATCACTACCACCACCATAGACACCCATCCAGTCCGACAACCACCACCTCACTCCGGTCATCCCCCCTGCACCACCTCGCTCCGGACAGCGACCCACCTCGTCGCCTAGGTATACTTCTCCCCCTCACTTGAGTTCTCCTTGTGTAGTATTATGTTGTGAAATGTTATATAGAACATAGTTAGGGTTTATGTATGCTATATTGGATTGAGGGCTTATGAATGCATTAAGTTATAGGGTTTGATAAAATTGTTACAAGCATTTGATGGTTAATGGAGGAGTAGGTTAAATTGTAGTTAAATGATAAGGTGATAATAAAACATTTGTTATTTGGAGAGCTAATATTTGATGATGAATTTATTTGAGTAGTAGCTAGGTTATTGGAAAGCAGCATTCAAATAATTAAATTAATGGTTTGTATAATCGAGGGTTTAAATGATTAATATTTATCTTATTCAAGGTTGATATATTTAAACGTGCATATTAGTGTCGGTGAATACCAGGGTAAAATCTGAGGATGATCATGACTTGAACTACTGAAAAAAATCATGATGAATATTAGAGATTGAGGATTGGGTCTAATGATATTATACAGGTGATTGATTTGAGATAGGTGTTATATCGGATCATGGATCAGAGATTGATGACTGAGAAATTAGTAGTTAACTATTTGAGATTGAGACTGATTTTAGGTGTAGATGTGTGTCGCATCCCTGTTTGGAGTGGAATAGATTATTGATTTTGGTTTGTATCTCATCTCTAGGTACTGCGGGACCTGAGGGCTTGGACGTGGTACCGGGACCCCGTCATCAGCAGCCGCACGTAGGCAAGTGTACCTTGCCACCCTGTATTTCAGATTACAGATATTTATTGTTCTTTATGTACATCGTGCACGTATTTATGTTGACATTTGTCGTCCGGATCACAACCGGGTGCTGACATTCGTCGTAACGTCTTAGAATAATTGATAGATGCTTCGTAGCACCTCGATGTACGTACCTGAGTATATCGACACCCCAGGACACATTCATACACTGTGATCGTGCCAAATTCCTGTATCCTGATACTGACATCATGACCAGAGACTGAGACGACCTTAGGGTCGCATCTGTTAAGTTATTTCTGTATGTCGAGACTGTAGATAGAGGTTCAGGTTCAACGCACAATCGTTGACCGCTTGGGAAGGGGAAGACAGTTACTAGACGTTTGGGCTCCTCTGCACGCGCTTATATATTTATGTAGTATCTATATAGTGATCCTGTATCTAGTGTAGTGGTATCACCCGTGTGACTCTTTGCCCGGAGCTGCGGTACGTCCCGTGTATTTTCGTGTCCGGAGCTACGGTTTTATTTTGGATAGCCCACGCATCGAACGTTGTCTTTAAATTGTGTCACACTAAGTTGGCTATACTAGATTACCCTGTTGTTGCACTTGTACTTTCTGTTTACCTGGCATACTGTATTTTTGTACCTTGTTACGTCCCTCTGAGGACCTGGTTCCTTGCCAGTTTTGCAGCATAGACGATTACGGAGCATTTGGAGTTGCTGATGGAGTTGCATGTCTTGCGGGCATTGTACCAGGTACTCACATCATTTCTATCGGTATTATGGTTATTTTATATTGATTATTCATTTGCTGTTGTAGCCTAGTTTTTGTAGACTCATCTTTTCTCGAGTCTATTCGAGTTTGTGTATTATTGGGCGGCCGACTCTAGCACATATAGCTCTTCCTTGTATACTGCTGTACATTGTGGATTGAGACATAGAGGTTTACATTTATGGTATATCTAGATATTGCCCTTTATATTATATAGCTTATACGTATTCGAGTCAGACCAGAGTCTGGTCGAATGCGTAGCTGGCGTGTCATGTATTCCTGGTCCTACGTATTTTGGGACTGGGGTGTGACATATTTTTGTGGTGGCCCATGCAGGTCAGTTTTAAATCGTCTTGGTCACCTGACTATGCCAAGCGAGCCTGCAAATTAGGAATAGATATTATGATTGTTGAATAGGATCTCAATCCATAATCAATTTTTAAAAACTCACTTTGTATGTGATTATCGCCCTTGGACTTCCAATTTGTACTCGTTCAATTTCTGTCAATATCGTTATCATTGTTTCTCATCCCCTATTATTCGGGAAGACTGACGCTTGCGCCTGATGGTTTCCTTCAGAAGAAGATCGCAGTTCAGACGGCAGAAGACGTAATATGTGCAATAATCTCTGAGAAGATTGTTACCCTCAGTAGGGTAGGCTGATAGGTTCTTTTGGATTCTAGAACTAGTATGGAAGGGTAGCAAGAGAATTGGAGCCAGTAGTACCCTGTTCGTAATTGAAATAACAGTGATCTTGGAAGTACGAGAGGTGGGAAAGATTGTTGATCAAGACCTAGAATAATTTAAGGAAATGCAGAGCCCGATGCTGGAAACTAGTGGTTGTACATGATAGCAATACCAGGAATGATATTATGGACTAGAGGAGATAAAATTTCAGGCTCTCACTTGGAAGATAATTTCAGGAATTTTAGTATGTGCTTGAGTGATACCATTATTATACTTGTGACTTAGAGAGATAAATAACGAAAGGAAGAAATTCGAGGGATAAAATTTTAGGGAAAACCTTGAGGAGAAAAGAAATTATACTTTAGACAGGGAAGAAATTTTCTTTTAGAGGATTAGTGTGGTAAACAGAACAGGAGAATTTATTTTGAGGTTAAGTCTGGATGATGATACCGTCCTAGCATGAGTTAATTGAGCCAATACCACGCGACACTAGATTTTTGACGTACTTGCATTATATTTTTAGGCCACCATTTTACCCTGAGTTGAGTTTCTTCAGGGAGCCAGGAGTATGGTGCCCATCTACCTTAGGGGTATACAATGCAGGAGGTGAACCAGTGTACCACCGTATTATATTAGAGTTTGAGGATGTGTTCCCAGAGGATCTCCCAGGACTGCCACCTGACAGAGAGATTGAGTTCACTATAGAGTTGACTCCAGGAGCCGAGCCAGTTACTTCTCCCGTTTACAGACTAGCACCGAAGGAGTTGGTTGAGCTGAAAGTCCAAGTAGATGATCTCTTAGATAAGGGTTCATACGGGCTAGTGTATCTCCAAGGGGAGCACCCATTCTGTTTGTACCGAAGAAGGACGGGACGGTACGCTTGTATATCGATTACAGGGCACTAAATGCTGTAACGATAAAGAACAAGTATCCACTGCCGCGCATCGATGATTTATTTGATCAGCTTAGTGGTGCATGTGTATTCTCGAAGATCGATCTCAAATTCGGTTATCATCAGATCAAGGTACGGAGAGAGGACATCCAGAAGACGGCCTTTCGGACAAAGTATGGCCACTATGAGATTTTAGTTATGCCGTTTGGTTTAACCAACGCGCCAGCAGTATTTATGTGTTTGATGAACAATGTCTTCCACCAATACTTAGATAAGTTCGTGGTGGTATTCATCGACGACATCTTGGTATATTCCAAGAGCCAGGAGGAGGATGAGAGGCATATCAGGATCATGATGGAGACGCTGAGACATGAGAGGCTGTACGCCAAGCTCAGCAAATGTGAGTTCTGCCTGGATAGAGTACCATTTCTGGGGCACATAATCACCGGAGATGGACTAGTAGTTGACCCAGAGAAGATGGCTGCAGTTGAGACATGGCCTACCCCTACATCAGTTACAGAGGTTAGGAGTTTTCTCGGACTTGTCGGATATTATCGGAGGCAATTGAAAAACTTCTCGAGGATAGCTGCGCCTATGATGCGACTGACGCGTAAGGGCGAGGAGTTTATCTGGACCGACGAGTGTCAGGCGGCTTTCGATGAGCTGAAGAAGCGTCTGACATCAGCAACGATTTTGACACTACCTTCAGGATCAGGAGGATTTATAGTGTACAGTGATGCGTCTGGGAGCGGATTAGGATGTGTACTGATGCAACATGGCAAGGTGATAGCCTACGCATCGAGACAGCTGAGAGTTAATGAGAAGAACTATCAGACGCATGATTTGGGGCTAGCTGCAGTAATATTTGCACTAAAGCTATGGAGACATTACCTTTATGGTGAGCGTGTTGAGATTTACACAGATCATAAAAGCCTGAAGTATGTCTACACGCAGAAGGAGCTCAACATGAGGCAGAGACGCTGGCTAGAGTTGATGACAGATTATGACATTGAGTTGCAGTACCACCCTGGCAAGGCGAATGTCGTAGCAGATGCCTTAAGCAGGAAGCCCATGGCATACTTTTTGACGACTCTGTAAACCCTCTCAATTTATTCTATAGATAGTCGGGTTTGGATTTGGAAAATTTTGGATTTAGAAGCAGATGTTGAGGTTTAGAGTGGAGTTAAGTTTGTTTGGTATTTTAATTCATTTAATTAAAACCCTTGGCACGCCCTATCATTGCTTAATTATTCGGAGCCCAATATCAGCCCATAAATTCCATCGGACTATTATACTTCTGACTTGACTCGCCAAATTAGGCACTGGACTTTTTCGTAACTTAAAAATCAGTTTTCGTTGTGCTCTAAATTAATTGCACAATTTTTCGAAAAACGTAATCCATCTTTAATTCCGTGTCAGACACCTGTGTCGTTACCCTCAATTTTGAGATACCAACTTAACCCGTTGAGCCAGACCAACTAAAGGGTCCAAGACTGACTCCAAGCCCCCACAATTTTTGACCTTTGCGTCACTTCCGAATTTTGACCCCAAGTGCCCCCATTTAATTCAAAAGTGCAGGACACTTTAATTCTATTTAAATCGGTGATACCAATTTTGCCTAATCCTATTTTTAATCCTTAATTAATCTCGATGTCCATTAAATTAAATCCGTGCCAAACCCCCAACACCCCCTCGCCATGCAAATCTTCAACTGCAAGTTTCTCCAAAATTTTTGCGTCATTTTATGTGTTCGTGCAATTTCCCGAATTTAAGGGGCTAAGTTGCAATTTAGTGATTTTAGGTGCCCTCACCCCATTAGCCAAAAACCAAATGTTGAGGTTACATGTGTGGACCGAATTAAACTCACCCCCCTTCATTTCTCATGAAGAAATGATTCCTACTCATGTGAATTCCTAGCCCTCTATTTTGAATAGGAAGATCTCCACCCACCATCCAATACACACCCTCCTATAAAACCATCACCATCACCCTCACAAACCCCAAGGCTGGCCCTAATCCCAACACATGGAGAACCCCACCCTCTTTCTCTCTCCTCCCTCCTCCATATTTCTCCATGCAAAATTCTTTCCTTCTTTCTTTATTCTTCTTCTTCTTTCTTGGTTCTTCTTCATCCTGAGAGAACCCATTCCCCGGCCGACCGAGCTCCCAACTCCGGCGAGCATTCCTCCACCCGCCGACTGCCACTCCTGTACCTCCGTTCGCTGTTCATAACAGAACCCGGCCAACTGCCATCCCGGCCGAGACCCCTCCGGCCGAGCCCTGCGGCTGCCACGGCCACGACTCCACCCGATACCCCGGCCACCAGCACCATCCACCACAGCTCCGCCACTTCACGAGCTCCGGCGGCCTGCTGTGCACCGCCACCTCCACGCTTGATCTCCCCTGGCCGAGATCCCTGATCTCCCCCGGCCTACTATTTTCCTGCCGTAGTGCTGCTACTTCGGCTTCTCCACGAGCTGCTGTACCACCGGCAGAGCACCCCACATTCTGGCCAGCGGCCCAACAACTCCTCCCCGCGACTTCTGCCACCACCGGCCTCCACGCTGCCGTCATCTTCGACTGAGCTTCTCCTTCCACAATCTCCTCCACCCCGCTGCCACGTCCAGTACCCCACTGCCACGAACTGATCGCCACCTTCGTCCCGCCATCATTCTGACTATTCCGGCGAGACTCACCGCCAACACCCACCGTCGCCTCCACTGACATCATCACCCACATCAACCCCTCCGGCCAAACCCTTCGACAGCGGCTGCCAACACCTCGACCACCTTAGCATCACCACCACTCTTCACCCAACTTCGGCCAGCATCGCCGCCTCGCCGAGGTGATCGACTCCCCTCTCTTTATTGTTGTGTATTTTGTTTTTATGTAGGGTTAGTTTAGTGTTAATATGTAGTGTGTATATTTCATGAGAGTTTATGGTTGTATAGGTTTAAGCCTTAGGGTTTGATTGTATTTAAATGTTAGGAATTCTATGCAAGTAATGGTAAATTGCTAGGTTGTTTATTTATGGGTTAAAATATGTGATGATGTTCAGGGGTTGAGGATGTGTAATACCTACAACTAATGTTTGGGAATGACTCAAAGAGAATAAGGTTAGGTCTTAAATGCTAAATGAGAAATTGTTAGGATTTTATACAAAGTGTTATATGCAATGTTGGACGTTGTATAAATGTAAGTCGAGATACCTACAGATTGAACGATTATTGCGAAATAAATAACCATAAAGAGGTGATCGAGGAGAAGTTTTAATATAAAATATATACATGCGAGGTTTGGAAATGTGACATATATTTAGGTTGGGTTTAAGCCCCATATGAGACATTTAGGGTGTTGTCCTTTTTGATATATGCATTTTTATTATTGATGAGTAGATTTAAAAAATTGTTTGAAGCAACACCATGATACTGAAACAATGATTAACATTGGGGAACAGGTGATGGATTGTGTAATAGTGTAAAAAATCGAACCCTTAGCCTTTTATTGAGGATTGGTGATTTAATGATGAACAAAATTAAGTAGTAGCTTTTATTATGGAAAGGGAAAGATTGTATATTCGAGGGTTTAATAAATAATTGATAATTTATTCGAGGATGAGATATGTCAACATGCATTTTAAGATCATGGCTTGAACTACTGAATGGCGTGATAAATGTAGTATGATGGAGGATCTGTCTGATGATATTATATAGGTGATTGAGATAGGTATTATTCGGATCAAGGATCAGAGATTGAGGACTGTGAAATTAGTAGTTAACTATTTGAGTTTGGGACTGAGTTTAGGTATAGATGTGTGTCACATCCCTGTCTGTCGTGGAATAGACTATTGATTATTGGTTTGTATCTCATCTCTAGGTACTGCGGGACCTGAGGACTTGGACGTGGTACCGGATCCCCGTCTTCAACAGCCGGACGCAGGCAAGTGTACCTTGCCACCCTGTATTTCAGATTATAGATACTTGTTGTTCTTGATGTACCTTGTGCACATATTTATATTGACGTTCGATACATCGCGTTCGGATCACAACCGGGTGCTGACGTTCGTCGTAACGTCTTAGAATAATTGTTAGATGCTTTGTAGTACCTCGATGCACGTACCTGAGTACATCGATACCCCTGGACACACTCATACATTATGATCGTGCCAGATACCTGTATCCTGATAATGACATCATGACCAGAGACTGTGACAACCTTAGGGTCACGTCTGTTGAGTTACTTCCGTAAGTCGAGACTGTTAGATAGAGGTCCAGGTTCAGCGCACCATCGTTGACCGCTTGGGAAGGGGAAGACAGTTACTAGGCGCTTAGGCTCCTCTGCACGCGCTTATATATGTATATATAGTGATCCTGTATTCTAGAGTAGTGTATCACCCGTGTGTCTCTGTGCTCGGAGCTACGGTACGCCCCATGTGTCTCTGTGTTCGGAGCTACGATTTTATTTTGGACAGCCCACGCGTCGAACATTGTCTTTAAACTGTGTCACACTAGTTTGGTTATGATAGAGTACCCTGTCATGCACTTGTACTTTCTGTTACTTGGCTTGTTGTATTTTTGTACCTTGTTACGTCCCTCTGAGGACCTGGTTCCCTGCCAGTTTTGCAGCATAGGTGATTACGGAGCATTTGGAGTTGCGGTTTGGAGTTGCATGTCTTGCGGGCATGGTACCAGGTACTCACATTATATCTACCGACATTATGGTTATTTTACATTGTTTATTTCATCTGCTGTTATAGCCTAGTTTTTATAGACTCATACTTCTTCTCGAGTTTATTCGAGTTAGTGTGTTATTGGGCGGCCGACTCTAGCACATATAGCTCTTTCTTGTATACTGCTGTACATTATGGATTGAGACATAGAGGTTTACATTTATGGGATATCTAGGTTATTCCCTTTATATTACAGCTTATACGTATTCGAGTCAGACCAGAGTCTGGTCGAATGCGTAGCTGGCGTGTCACGTATTCCTGGTCCTACGTATTTTGGGACTGGGGCGTGACAGACTCAGCGGCAATTGCTAGAGGATCTCCAGGAGCTTGGGATAGAGATTGTATTGCCAGGCATGGATGGACAGATGGCCAGCCTCGAGGTTCAGTCTACACTGATTAAGAGGATCAGGGCAGCCCTGCCTACAGATGTTAGATTTCGACGTCTACGAGAGAGGACATAGGCCGGCATGCAGACGGGACTCAGGATTCAGGAAAGCGGAATGTTGAGGTGTGGAGATCGCCTATATGTTTCGAGTGGCGAGCTACGCCAAGAGTTGATGACCGAGGCACATAGCTCGATTTATTCCATTCGTCCCGGGGGTACGAAGATGTACCGTGACTTGAGACAGCATTTTTGGTGGCATGGGATGAAGAGAGAGATTGCAAGATTCGTGGCAAAATGTTTAGTTTGTCAGCAAGTCAAGGCTGAACATCAAAGGACTGCAGGATTATTGCAGCCGCTTCCCATTCCCTAGTGGAAGTGGGAACACATTACCATGGACTTCGTCACAGTATTTCCGCGGAGCCTTAGCGGGAAGGATGCAGTTTGGGTTGTCGTAGATAGACTCACCAAGTCTGCACATTTCTTGCCCTTCAAAGTTGGGCAGTCCATAGAGATTTTAGCTGATATGTATATGAGGCAGATAGTACGACTACATGGGGTTCCTGTCAGCATCGTATCGAATCGTGATTCCAGATTCATGTCGTATTTTTGGTGGAGTATGCAGGAGAGCCTAGGAACTCGTCTCAAGTTCAGCACTACATATCATTCTTAGACTGATGGTCAGTCAGAGGGCACGATACAGATATTAGAGGATATGTTGAGAGCGTGCATGATTAATTTTGGAGGATCTTGGGAGGACCACCTACACTTGGTAGAATTTTCCTACAATAACAGCTACCAGGCTAGCATACAAATGACACCTTATGAGGCACTGTACGGCAGGAAATGTAGGTCACCGGTTTATTGGAGTGACATGGGAGAGCGTCAGATACTTGGTCCAGAGTTGGTGACACAGACAGTGGAGAAGGTCAAGCAGATTCAGAGCCACCTGCATGCAGCAAAGGACAGACAGAAACATTGGACAGATGCGCACCGCAGACCATTGGAGTTCAAGGAGGATGACCATGTATTTTTGAGGATATCGCCTACTCTTGGTACCATCAGATTCGGAGGCAGAGGCAAGCTGAGTCCGAGGTACATCGGGCCTTTTGACATCTTGGAACGAGTTGGCAAAGTGGCTTACCGTCTTGCATTGCCTCCATCATTAGAGGGAGTGCATTACGTATTTTACGTATCGCAACTGAGAAGATATGTCGCAGACCCTAGCCACGTGCTTGATCATTTGGAGATTTCAGTCGGGCCCAGTCTGTCTTACGTAGAGCAGCCAGTTGAGATCCTCGATCACAATGAGAAGACTTTGAGAGGACAAACTATTCGACTGGTCAGAGTTGCATGGAAGCACAATTCACCAGGCGAGTCTACTTGGGAGCGAGATGATTCTATTCGACAGCGGTTCCCGTACTTATTTGCGGAGCAAGGTACGAATTTACATACGACATTTGATTACTAGTCGTTTTTAAATTCTCTTAGCTATTATCGTGCTTTACTTTTAATTTCGGGGACAAAATTTTTCTAAGTTGGGAAGAATGTAAACCCCCTCGATTAATTCTATAGATAGTCAGGTATGGATTGGAAAAATTTTGTATTTTTTAGCAGATGTTGAGGTTTAGAGTAGAGTTGTCTGTTATTTTATTTAATTAAACCCTTGGCGCGCCCTATCATTTATTCGGAGCCCAATATCAGCCCATGAATTCTATCGGACTATTGTACTTCTGACTTGACTCGCCAATTTAGGCACTGGACCTTTCAGTCACACAAAATCAAATTCGTTGTGACTTAAATTAATCGCACAATTTCTCGTACCCTAAATCCCATATTTAATTCTGTGTCGGACACATGTGTCGTTACCATCAATTTTGTGATACCAACTTAACCCGTTGAGCCGGACCAACTAAAGGGTCCAAGACTGACTCCAAGCCCCCAGCATTTTTGACCTTTGTGTCATTTCCGAATTTTGACCCCAAGTGCCCCCATTTAATTTAAAAGCGTGGGACACTTTAATTTTATTTAAATCAGGGATACCAATTTTGTCTAATCCTATTTTAATCTCTAATTAATCCTAATGCCCATTTAATTAAACCCATGCCACAAACACAATATCTCCTCACCATGCAAATCCCCAAACACCATTTTCCCCATAATTTTAGCATCATTTCATGTGTTCGTACAATTTCCTGAATTTAAGGGGCTTAGTTGCAATTTATTGTTTTAGGTGTCCTCACCTCATTGGCCATTACCAAATGGAGAGCCTACCATTCTTTGACCTAGTCAACATCCTCCCTCCTTCCTTTGCATGGAGAAACCCAAATCCTCCATGTTAAATCCTAGCCCTCCATTTGAATTGGAGCATCCCCACCACACACTCACATCACCAACCCCTATAAAGGGTCTCTTCAATACACACATACCAAGCAGGCCCTAATCCCTAGGCATTGGAAACCCCCCCTCTCTCTCCTCCCTCCTCCATTTTTATTCTTTACAAATTTCTTCTTCTCCTTCCTTTCTTCTTCTTTTTCCTTTCTTCTTCCTGAAGACCAACCTCCGGCCGGCCGACTGAACCCACTCCGGCTGTGCAACCGCACTCGACTCCGGCTGTGCACCCGCACCCCGACTCCAGCGACTGTGCACCCGCACCCACACTCCGGCCTACTGCGGCCCGCCGTATCTCGCTGCTCCCCGCACCGCCTACTGCGACAGCGCCGCACCATCCCAACTCCGGCCTGATTCCACCCCAACTTCGGCCGACTGTGCAGCTTCCCCCCCCGACTCTACTGTGTAGTTCCCCCCGACTCCACAGTGCGGCTCCCCCATCCGGCAGCCCTTGCTCCGGCCCGCCCCCATCCGATCTCCTTCCTGTCCAGCTTCCACCACCACCACCACCACCACCACCACTTCGGACCTCCCCCATCCGACCTCCTCCTTGTCAAGCTCTCACCATCACTACCACCACCACCACCACCACCACGAGATCACTACCACCACCATCGACACCCATCCAGTCCGGCCACCACCATCTCACTCCGGTCATCCCCCTGCACCACCTCGCTCCGGCCAGCGACCCACCTCGTCGCCTAGGTATACTTCTCCCCCCTCTCTTGAGTTCTCCTTGTGTAGTATTGTGTTATGAAATGTTATATAAAACATAGTTAGGGTTTATGTATGCTATATTGGATTGAGGGATTATGAATGCATTAGTTATAGGGTTTGATAAAATTGTTACAAGCATTTGATGGTTAAGGGAGGAGCAGGTTAAATTATAGTGAAATAATACGGTGATAACAAAACATTGGTTATTTGGAGAGCTAATATTTGATGATGAATTTATTTGAGTAGTAGCTAGGTTATTGGAAAGCGGCATTCAAATAATTAAATTAATGGTTTGTATAATCGAGGGTTTAAATGATTAATATTTATCTTATTCAAGGTTAATATATTTAAACGTGTATATTAGTGTCGATGAATACCAGGGTAAAATCTGAGGATGATCATGACTTGAACTACTGAAAAACATCATGATGAATATTAGAGATTGAGGATTGGGTCTGATAATATTATACAGGTGATTGATTTGAGATAGGTGTTATATCGGATCAAGGATCAGAGATTGATAACTGAGAAATTAGTAGTTAACTATTTAAGATTGAGACTGAGTTTAGGTGTAGATGTGTGTCGCATCCCTGTTTGGAGTGGAATAGATTATTGATTTTGGTTTGTATCTCATCTCTAGGTACTGCGGGACCTGAGGGCTTGGACGTGGTACCCGGACCCTGTCATCAGCAGCCGCACGCAGGCAAGTGTACCTTGCCACCCTGTATTTTAGATTACAGATATTTATTGTTCTTTATGTATATCGTGCACGTATTTATGTTCACGTTCGATACTTTGCGTCCGGATCACAACCGGGTGCTGACATTTGTCATAACGTCTTAGAATAATTGATAGATGCTTCGTAGCACCTCGATGTACGTACCTGAGTATATTGACACCCCAGGACACACTCATACACTGTGATCGTGCCAGATTCCTGCATCGTGATACTGACATTATGACCAGAGACTGGGACGACCTTAGGGTCGCATCTGTTGAGTTATTTCTGTGTGTCGAGACTGTAGATAGAGGTTCAGGTTCAGTGCACAATCGTTGACCGCTTGGGAAGGAAAAGGCAGTTAATAGACGTTTGGGCTCCTCTGCACGCGCTTATATATTTATGTAGTATCTATGTAGTGATCCTGTATCTAGTGTAGTGGTATCATCCGTGTGACTCTTTGTCCGGAGCTGCGGTACGTCTCGTGTGTTTCCGTGTCCGGAGCTACGGTTTTATTTTGGATAGCCCACGCGTCGAACGTTGTCTTCAAACTGTGTCACACTTAGTTGGCTATGCTAGATTACCCTGTCGTTGTACTTGTACTTTCTGTTTGCCTGGCATGCTATATTTTTGTACTTTGTTACGTCCCTCTGAGGACCTGGTTCCTTGCCAGTTTTGCAGCATAGACGATTACGGGGCATTTGGAGTTGCTGATGGAGTTGCATGTCTTGCGGACATTGTACCAGGTACTCACATCATTTCTACCGGCATTATGGTTATTTTATATTGATTATTCATCTACTGTTGTAGCCTAGTTTTTGTAGACTAATCTCTTCTCGAGTCTATTCGAGTTTGTGTGTTATTGGGCGGCCGACTCTAGCACATATAGCTCTTCCTTGTATACTGCTGTACATTATGGATTGAGACATAGAGGTTTACATTTATGGTATATCTAGATAGTGCCCTTTATCTTATATAGCTTATACGTATTTGAGTCAGACCAGAGTCTGGTCGAATGCGTAGCTGACATGTCACGTATTCATGGTCCTACGTATTTTGGGACTGGGGTGTGACAGGTCGGGGCTAGAGTTAGGATTTAGGGTTTGGTAGTTTGTTATATATATATATATATATATATATATAAATATAGAGAGAGAGAGAGAGAGAGGTGGGGAGGGGGAGTTCTCTGCGCAGGGGTGGGTTCTGGGTAGATGGGAATAGGTTTTGCTGGGGAGGGGGTTAGTTAGTATTAGTTTAGATTAGATTAGCTTAGGGTTTAAGGTTTAGGTTTTTATTTACCTTTCTTTTCTTTTCATTTATTTTCCTTTATTTTTCTTTTCCTTTTTCTTTTTCTTTTTCTTTTCCTTTTCCTTTTCTTTTTTTTTTCTTTTTTTTTCTATTATTATTACTATTATTACTATTACTATTACTATTATTATTATTATTATTATTATTATTAGTATTACTTATTATTATTATTAATATTATAAGTATTATTATTATTATTATTATTATTATTATTATTATTAACTATATATTTATTATTACTATTATTATTATATATTTATTCACATATATATCTACATATATAGATGAGACTATATAAAAATTCAAAAAGAATATTTGCACATAGAATAAATTCTAGAAAATCTATCGACCTTCAACAAGACTCTAAAATAATAAAAATTATTTTGTGAAATAAGTCTAAATGAGTATTTATATAATTAAATCAATAAAATTTATTTTCTAATTAATTATAAAAATACTCTAAGAAATTTGATTAATAAAATACTTAAAATAAAATTTAAAAATTTTAGGGGGCTTACATGGACCATGTAAGGCTAGGCGACAAGAAGATAAAATACTGCAAGTTCCGAGAGGAAGATCATAACATGCACCATCTCTACATACAAGATCGGTCCTATAGGATGGAGTGTGTAAACACATTGAATCTCTATCGATTAATTTTGTATATATATATTTTAATCTAATTAATCTTTGAATAGATTAATATTTTAACCCTAGTTTAAATCCAAATAAAAATCTGAGTTTGTTTTTCTCACTAGATAATTGAAATTATCTTATAAGTTAGCTAATTCCTACCTTAAGTAGTACACCTATTTTCTTAATTTTTTTTTATGTTATAGCACCATACTAGCAAGTCTTGATTTTACACTATCAACTATACATTCACTCATCCCTGGCTTACATTTGTCATTTGTTTATTAATTACCTTTATCTTTCATCCTAGCCTTATTTCCATCATCGTGCCATCATTTTAAACCCTAAATTAATTCATTAATTAGCAAATCAAGAGCAAGTAGTATATTCCATTCTTTTCTGCATCCATTCAAAATTTTTTTTTATTCATTTCACCATCTACACTTTCCATGTTAACCCCCCTCTCCATTAATTTCCTAGGTTCACCACCATAAGCATACTAGAATCTTGCCATTCATAAATCTTCCAATTATGCACATATCTAGACCCATTTGTTACTTACCATTATATTTCTTGGTTACAACTAAGTAACAACTAATGTTTTTCCATCTTCACCCTACTTTCCATATAAACACAATTATTCTAATTATGTACCATATTGAAGTTACATTGATTCTTTATGAATGCATATTATTTCCTTTGTGTTATTTTGAAACTATCATTTATTTATTCCCTCCCCTCTAATTCATTCCAAACGAACAACTCTATCATTTCATCACAAACTATTAAACATACCATCACTTACATACCAAAATTTTTCTCTTAATTTATTACCATCATCAATACCATATTCCAACTAGGTGCATACACCAACTATTTGTTTTTAAATCTTTCCATTAATATTAAATAGCTCACTCAATTACATACCTTAATCCTCTCATGTATTTTAAATTTCCAACATCTTATATATATATATATATATATATATATATTTATAATGATTCCATTTGAATCAACTTTTATTCTGATTCAAAATATTATATTACCACCTTCCTAAACTAAATATCACAACTGAGCTATTCCAAAATATTTCCATTTTTTTACCAATTATGTTACCATTTAAAAAAATTTCAAATTAATAACCTTCTATTATAATTGTCAACTTAATTCAATTCACTTACTCCATATCTGATCTCAAGCCTAAACATTCAAAATAATTCCATTTGCAAATCATATCAATCTCCTTTGAAACTTATCATATTAACCTATATTAAATTTCTCTCTTTATTCCTTTCCATATATCAACTCCATCACCAACCTGTCATTTAAAAACTTACCATCCTATACTCTTGTTCAAACCTTAAGCACCTACTATAATCCTTGCACCTACCACCAATAACAATTCAAAAACTTTTCTATTCCCTCACTCTCCATTCAACAAGTAACTATTTTGAATCATTTCCAAATGTATAACCATTACTATGTATAGTTTTTGAATAATTTCATTTGCTCTTATTAGTATCTTAATATTTACTACATAATTCACATAGTACAAACAATTCATCTTAGCCTTGTTTTCATCCATATTCAGCTATTAAATATTCTAGTTTGATAGTTCATTAGGCTATACAAACTTACCAACTTATTTTCCACAACAACATATTGATTGAATTATTCATAGATCATTCAATATCTTGTTATGTTAAACCCCACCCTTCTATTCCATACGTATACAATTTAAATCCCATGAACCCACAATTACCCTTCTTATTTTGTACAGTAATTATTCCTTATAAATGAATATGATTTTGTAATCTAGTATTTACTTTTCATTTACTTTCCTCCAAAAATTATCTACAACCTTCTTCACATCCCTAAGCCCTACATTATAGCTTATGCTTACATTTCTTCTTCAAACCATCAAATTTAAAAGTTTAACAATTTTTTTTCATTTTCTTCTCTTTCTTCAACTCTAGTTCAATCTATCACCATCTCCAAGTAGTCCCCTTTATGATTATCATTTCACTACGACAATGATCCACCACCTCTCTCGCCATTGCAGCTGTAACCTATCACCATAATTGTCATGCCCCGATTTTCGCTAAATCGATAATCGTTTCCCGAACGTGATTTCGTGCACGTGTAAGGCGCGCGTGCACAAGGCCTAAGCATAATGATATACTTTAGAACATATGCAACAGAGTACGCAAATAAGATATCATATTTCAGAGATATAGAAAAGTTCTCTTTATTGATAATAAATATCTGGTTATAGACTATTGACTCAAAAGTAATAAGGATGCCGCATGGGCTTACAACTTGGATGCAAAATGAGATAGCTGATCCATACATTATATCCCTTACTAATATTTCAAAAGAGCAAGCCACTTTGGGTGGAGTTAGCACCATCGCCTATGAGCTAAAAAAAAGTATGTACGAGCTCCTTATGATTATGTACTTGAGCTCCAAAAGTCACAACACGAACACGCCCGATCAGTAGAAGATTGGGGTAAGCTTCAGCTCCTCGCGTTGCCTGGGCTCGGGGAACCTGCCGCAATGAGGGTCAGTACTTTAAAAAGCACCGGTGAGGGCAAGCTAACCCAACATACCAAATCGATATTGTATTCATGTGAACATGCAACATTATTATTATGTGATCTTTCTATCGTGCCTTAGTTCAATCTTTTATATATATGCGATAGAATGAAAGGACATAACAAAATGTGCCTACATTCGGTGACTTATTCCTGCAACATCTGAACCACCAGTACACAACTTACTATAGCCTTCCCTGCCACGAAGATAGTTAGTTTTCATAGTTTAAATATATATAGCGCATTACTTGGTCGAATGAGAGATGGGTCGGCTGCCATTCCGCTATGAGTAGCTAGCCCTTGGCTGACGCACAGACTCATCCAATGTTAGGACTATACTAGCAAAAGTTATACCCGGGTCAAAGCGGTCCCAGTGCCCCGACGACCGTTCGTAGAATGATATATCTTGTGCACAAGTTGTCCTTGACCATGTCTCATCTACAAACTAAGTTATCAAATGAATCACTTTATTATCTTCGTTCTTTGGATTTCATATTTCATATAGATCCCTTGGAGCTGAAGCAGGAGATATTGATCATATAAGGATGAAGACTTGGAAGAAGGGCGCTAATCGAAAATAAAGCCACTCACAAGTTGGTGAATCAGGAGAGAGAGAGAGAGAGAGAGAGAGAGAGAAAGAGAGAGAGAGAGAGAGAGAGGAGATATTCAAGACTCCGCTTGCGCGTCGCCTACACGATCACCTGCACGCACCAACATATGATCAATATCTCCTGCTTCAGCTCCAAGGGATCTATATGAAATATAAAATCCAAAGAACGAAGACAATAAAGTACATCAAAATTGTTCAAGAAAATACAAGTCACAAAACCAACGAGAAAGCAACCAAGCGGCTTCAAAAACGAGCAAAGAAACCAGCACAATGGAAAGGCCCCTCTCGACTCTACCACCGAGTCCTTCCTTGAGGCACGATTCGTTGAATATGGGACCTAATTATGAAGAAACCAATCCATAATAAGTAAAGGTTCTTGATTCAATCTGTCCCAATCAAACGATACCAAGTATTTCTTGGTCGTGCTCCCCGAATAGGGGGAACGAGACACTACATCTTAACCATCTAACAAAAAGTTTCATCCTCAAAACTTAGGAGTAGAACCTACCCCTAAGAAATAATGAGGGAAAATTTTCCTTTATTTCCGATTCGAGTTCCCAAGTCAATTCCTCGACCGAGTGGTTCTGCCAAAGAACGTGCACAAGCGAGACTGCACGATTCCGTAACTGCTTCTCTCTTTGTTCTAAGGTCTGAATGGGCTCTTCGGCGTACGACAAGTCTGCCTGCAGATCCAGCTGACCAAAATCTTCCACGTGGTTTGGGTTATGTACGTACTTCCTAAGTTGTGACACATAGAAAATATTATGCACGTCTGATAGGGCTGGTGGTAATATAATTTGAAAGGCAACTGAAGTGACTCGTTTGAGGACTTCGAACGGACGAACGAATCTCGGACTTAACTTTCCCTTTACTCCGATTCTCATAACTCCTCGCATGGGAAAAACTTTCAAAAATACATGGTCACCTTTGAAGAACTCAAGGGGTCGACGATGAATGTCGATATATCTCTTCTGTCGACTTTGTGCTACTTTTAGTCGCTTTTGGATCAACCGAACGTTTAGGACTATTTGTTTAACTAGTTTCGACCCAAGGATTTGACGCTCTCCAACTTCGTCCTAGCAGATCTGTGACCTACACTTCCGTCCATACAGAGCCTCGTAAGGAGCTATTTGGATGCTGGACTGATAACAGTTGTTATATGCAAATTTGGCCAACGGTAGGTAGGCGTCCCAACTTGACTTTGAATCGATTACGCAGAGATGTAGTATGTCTTCGAGTACCTGATTCACCCGCTCTGTTTGGCCATCGTTTTGAGGATAGTAGGCTGAGCTGAACTTCAACTTGGTCCCTATCGCTGACTGAAGGATTTCCCAGAAATGTGATAGGAATCGTCCTTCCCGATCTGACACTATATAAATTGGTACTCCATGCAGCCGAACTATCTCATCAAGGTAGGTCTGGGTGAGACGATTGATGCTCCAAGTAACTTTAATGGCAATGAAGTGCGCTGAATTCATTAATCGGTCGATGATGACCCAGATTGCATCGTTCCCCCGTCGCGTCTTTGGCAAGCCAACAATAAAGTCCATGCTTATGTGCTCCCATTTCTATTCGGGATAGCAAGATTCTGCATCTCTCCATCCGATCTCTGATGTTCTGCTTTTACCTTCTGACAGGTTATACATTGCGATACGAAGAGCGCCACATCTCTCTTCATGCCGTACCACCAAAAAATAGTACGAAGGTCTTTATACATCTTCATACTCCCAGGATGGACTATATAGGCTGCATAGTGATCTTCCGCAAGGATCTCCTTTAAGAGTTCTGTGTCGTTGGGGACACATAGCCTTTCTTTAACTCGGAACACTCCATTCTCATCTACTGCAAAGTCCTCCGCCTTCCCCGCTAGAATCTGCTTGGGCATTTTTCTTAGGAATAGGTCGTCTCTCTCTAACAGGTTGGGTACGAATTGCATTTGAGCAACTCACGCACCGTGATATCGAATTCGGAGTTCAATGCTCATTTCCTCAAAGTCCATTTGTAACCTGCAATCAACGGACAGAGATCCCGTATACACTCGACTCAACATATCCGCTACAACATTGCCTTTGCTAGGTGTGTAGTTGATCGTCAAGTTATAGTCTTTGATTAATTCTAGCCAACCGCTGTCGTAGGTTAAGGTCCGTTTGGGTGAATAAGTACTTCAAGATTTTGTGATTAGTGTAAATTCGGCAAGCCACTCCATAGAGGTAGTGTCACCATAATTTTAGCGCGAACACAATTGCCGCTAGTTCCAGGTCATGCGTAGGATAATTTTTCTCGTGCTTTTTCAGTTGTCTGGATGCGTAGGCTATCATCCTATCCTGCTGCATGAGTACACACCCCAAGCACTGTCCTGACGCGTCGCTGAATATTTGGAATCCCGAGGTCTCGTCTGGTCGTACAAGTAGTGGGGCAGAGGTGAGACGTTGCTTTAACTCTTCAAACGAGGCCTTGCAGTCGGCGAACCACTCAAATACTACTCTCTTCTGTGTGAGGTGAGTCAGAGGTGATACTAACTTGGAAATGTCTTTCACGAAACGCCTGTAGTAGCTCACTAGCCCGAGGAAGCTTCGAATCTTACCGAAGGATGCATGCCGCTTCCACTTGACGATGGCTTCAACTTTCTTTGGATCGACTAAAATCCCTCCCACAAAAATAATATGCCCGAGAAAAGATACACTGCTCAGCCACAATTAGCACTTACTCAGTTTTGCGTATAACTTGTTGTCCCGAAGAGTCTGTTGTAAGGTCCGCATGTGCTCTGCATATTCCTCCCTATTCTTCGAGTATACCAAGATATCATCGTTGAATACTACTACAAACTTATCCAGATATGGCTGAAACTGTCACGCCCCAGTACCAAAATACTTAGGACTAGGACACGTAAGCATGCCAGCCGCATGTACATGTGTCACGCCCAGTCCCAAAAATACATAGGACTAGGACACGTAAGCATGCCAGCCGCATGGATATGGCAACTCCAATATATGGAAACCAAAATCCACAGGTACGCTATAATATGAATATCAATCCATAAGTAGTAAAAACATATGTCACAAGTCACAGGGTATCATCTAAATCTCATCCACGAGAATCAAATAATAATAAATAACCAGGATCTATGAACTAGATCTAGACACAAAGTATCTGAAGATAATAGCTGGATGGAAACAAATCCACTACCAACTAGAATATAAGGACAAATACATTATAAGTACACCACAACCAACACGATATAAGAATACCAGCTATCATTCACGGCTCGAAGAGAAGACATCCACGAAGCGTAGGTAACCATCCGAATCTGTGCTCCTGTGAACACTCAAGAACAGATACACCTGGAAGGGCCAGGTCCTCAGAGGGACATAACAAGATACATAAAAGCAAGCCAATAAAGTACTAAAATAAATATCCAATGAGGTCGCCTAACCGTCTAAGTTAATGCAGTTAAGAACAACTTTTCCCACAAGTGAGCTATTTGGCTGAAAACTGGGATTTGACATGGTTCTCTTTTGGAGATCCAGGGGGCTACAAAGGCAAGTCGTCTTTCGAACGCCGGAGGCCCGCCTGATAATAATATAATATATAGTGGTCATCACCACCCGTATCTCCAGCGGAGAATCCGGGCGCACAATAGAAAAAGTACAAAGGAGCTCAAATGCGGTACTTGTTGTTCTCCCCACCCCATGCTCTAAGCATGTCACATCCATGACACAATTTGGTTCATAACCTATTCTTAGTACCCTAGCCCAATCCTGCAACCAAACAAGGACAAGGGTGGGACCACCGTACTACAATAGGCTATGTCCATAGACCTCTAATAACTGCTAAGTCTACTAGCATGCAAAGTTTCTAACATCAGTTATTCCTAACGCACGACCCATACGTACAGGAGGCCAAACTCTGCACGCTAGTCCGTGATCTATATGAGACTAATAACTCGTGTAACAACTGTGTCACGGCCAATGAACCTAAAGATGCTATATGATAATGGGGGTAGTCTCATAAACAAGGTCAATGTAAATACATAAATAAAAATATATCGCGATGACACCGTCGCGCACATTTTATATAACAGTTAAAATATATGAACTAAAGACAGGAAATAAAGATGCATGCAACATATGGAATATGAATAACAGTACAATGGCAATGTATACTTGCCTAGCAAGGAAGCTGCAATGTACCAATAACCTGCTCCAGAAGTCGCGCAGAACAAATCCAATATCCTATGTACATATAATATAATACAATAAAATCATTAGTCATTACACTAGTGCATACACACAACAATATTTACACGGGACTCAGGGGGTATACTAGGGGTAACAATAGTCATCTAACACGGTCAATTACGCGTTGAATTACGCGGTCACGTCTTCAAGTGTTGTACACAATCAAACAGTCAGCTGACAGGTGTCTAAGCCAGTGCGTTAATGTATGCAAGGCAGGCAATTTTACAAGTTCTTAGGGTCAACATGGTCAGGGTAAGTACGGGACAGTCCACGGTGTCCTAGGGTCGTACAGTCTGAATATATATAGTTCTAATTATTATTAGCATATAATTAATTACAATATACATATATACCATATATATATATGTACATGTATATCATCCAATAATTATACGTATAACAAGTTGAATAGTATGCATATACTAAATATATATATAGATATATCAAACTGAATGCTTATACACGTACGAGTACGAGTTCGTGTATGCAGCACTGGGTTCACCGAGTCAGGGTCCGATATCAGCTAACAGTCAATAAGCAATACTAATATCCTACTGGCATACACACAAGCACACATAAATGGAGCAGACAGACAGGTTCATACCTCGGAGTACGTACACGGGTACGACGGTGAGGTTGACGATGATGATGATGATGATGGTGACGACTATGCTGAGATGACGATGAAGTGATGCTGATAACGAGGGCAATGGTGTTTGACGAGGACGATGGCGAGGATGGAGATGTTGTCGGTGGTGCGGTGATGATGCTAATGATTGAAAGTGATGATGATGGGCTGATGGCTGCTGATACGATGAGGTGATGATAATAATTATTACGACGATGATGAGAAGGAGGATGAGGGTGATTAGGTTAAGGTATTGGTGATGATGATGGTGATTGTGATGATTCTAATGGTGATGATGAGAGTGAGTTGTTGAAATGCCGACGAAGAGATGACGATGATGCGATGATGATGATGGGGTGATGATGCGATGATGATGGATTAATGGTGAGATGACGATGATACGATGCCGATGATGATGACGAGGACGATGGTGTTTGACGAGGACGATGATTGGGATGATGATTATGATGATAATGAATATTAATATACTAGTGATATGATGATTATGATGTTGATGATGATAATAGAGGATAGTGATAACATTAATGGGGGAGTGATATTGTTCCGGCCATGGGGAGTCCGGCAAGGAGGACAGAGGTGGTGGTCGAGTCTCTGGCGAGGAGGATGGTGATAACATGGATAATGGGATGATGATGACGAAGAGGTGCTAATGAGATGTTGATGGGGGTGTTTATATTGATGGTGGTGGTGTTGAAATGATGATGATGATGGCGGCCTACTGATGTACTCCCGCCAGTGGAGGATCCGGCCAGTAGGGGTCCGGCCAGAAGGTGGAGGAGGAGAGGAGGAACTCAGGGCGGAGTTGGGTCGTGCTCCGGGAGGAAGGAGAGGACAGGGAAGTGGAGGGGTTCGTGGTCGGGTGCTCAGCCGTGGTGGTTATCATGGTGCAGTGGTGGTCGCATTGGGGTGCTGCTCCGGCCATGGAGAGGCTGAGCAGGGCGGAGGAGGTGTAGGCTGTGGCTGATGTCAGGAGGAGAGGAGGAGGAAGAAGATAGTAGAGGAGCTCCGGGATGTTCTGGGGTGGTGTTGATGGTGGTGAGGGGAGCTCCGGGGTGTTCTGTGGTGGTTTGATGGATCCGGCAAGGGAGGCGTTCTGGTGGGGAATGGTCAGAGGTGGCGGCTCGTGGCTGATGGAGAACTGCTCGTGGGAGTCCGGCGGGGATGAAGGAAAGTCGGGGTTAGCCAGTGGTGATGCAGCGAGGTGCTGGCGGTCCGCTCGGCTGCTCCGGGGGTCGGGCTCCCGCCCAGATGGGGAGGAAGAAGACGCACATAAAGTTGGTTGGGGGGATGAAGGAGTCCGGCGAGAATCGAGTGACCGGCTCCGGCAGTAGGGGAGCGTCGACGGCCGAGGCGGGTAGTCCGGCGAGGGCTAGCTCCGACGAGGGCCGGACATGGAGGGGGTCATGCACAGGGATGGGAAGAGGATGAACGGTATTGGGGGGTCGGCTAATGTAGTTTAGGGTGATTTAGGTTTTGGAGAAAAGAATAGGAAAAGGGTATTTATATGTGATGTTGGAGTTGACCTAAAGTATGTTTGACTGGTCAACCCCTCTTGGGTTGGGCTTTGGGCTTGCCATGGGGTGTTGGGGCTATAAATTATATGGTTAAAATACAAGGATGGGGTTAAAAATATATGAGGGCGATGTGCACGCGTTGCACATCCCAAAAATTATAGAAAAATCTACGTGATGGGAAAATTGAGTTTCTTCACGCATTGTCCAATGGTGGGGACACCTCAATACATTTTTGCATAAAAGCCCCCCAACAATTTTAAAATTGCACAAAGGCAGAAATTAGATTTAATTAATTAAATCGAAACGTGCACGATATTCTAGAATTAATTAGGAGCGCATGGGATTAAATTTAGGCGGGACACAAGTGTCAGGGGCATAGAGGGTACAATGTAGAATATTAATAAAATCTGGGTTGCACAAAACGGTCAAGGTTGTGTTTCCAATTTCGATTGGAACACACAAGGGTACTGAGTTGGGATTTATTTCGAATTATGAAATAACGTCCGCGACGTTTATTGTGCAGCTAAAATATAGCACCAGAGAGCAATATTATAAGTTGCACAAGGGTTAGAATAGTAGGCGGGCATGTCTAGGATGAAGCTGTGAAATTCCTAGATAGATAATGGCTAGTGAGGTGCTCCAATTATCGAAGCAACGGTATGGTGCGCTACACGATATAAATTATTGCATACTTAAATAAATGCCGTGTTCTAATTCTAATTGGTTCAAACTAGCCCTAGTTTCACTATCTAAGCAAATTAGGCCTAATTTTGGGTGAGGGAGTTTATAATCTACCCAACTTAAAATAATTTTGTCCTCGAAATTAAACTAGGGTAGGGTTTCTCTATCTAACCTCACTTGATTACAGTCTAAAGAATTCTCCTTAAGTTAATATTGCAGTTTCTACCCAACTTAGGATTTACCCATCTATCATCTAAGGCTATACATCTAAGAAGGCTATGTCCCAAATTATTTAATCATGTTATTGAATCCTCAAAGTCTTTAACACCAAATATATCATCTATGATATTCCCTTAATCATTTATAAAGGATAGTCACCAAACAACGCGATTGGCCTGTGGGGTACATCTAGTACTATCTATATATATCAAACTTATACCAAGCACGAGGTTTCGTCTTTCTGAAATAAAGGAAGACGAAGATCAATAATAAAGAGTTCAATGGTGAGGTAATAGAATAGAAGTATCGGGATCAAGGCGTTTAAATAATTCAAATGGGATTTGTCAAAGCAGTTTTGGATTGAAATCCTATTTTGGTGATTCTTTGCTCGTATGCTCGTATTAGTACAGTTATGTAACCGATACGATATGTCAGACATGTCTAGGGCAAGTATATTCGTCTACTAATCACTATATATCTCAATCCACGTAAAGTAGTATTACGAAGGGCGAATCAAGTGCACTAAGGTTAGCTAGACCTTAATACACTGATTCTGAAATGTATTAGTGTGTTAACCCACTAACACATATATCATGAACAAGCTCGATAGAAGAGTAAGCTTGCAAAACTAGGTTATAATAGTAGCATAAGTCAAGGTAGTACAACAATATAAGTATGCTAGATGATGATGAAAGGAGGTGCAAATTAATTCAAGTTCACAAAAACAAAACAAAATAAGCAATAATAATAAAAACTCTACAATCTCTACAGTTATCATGCAACCTCCTTGTCTATGTCGCTAGTCGACCAAATGGGGGCAATGACCTCTAAATTCTATTGTCTGAATACACACTGTCGTCTTATGCTAGTATACAATTAATGTCATCCAATTATACTTTAATAATGGGTCAGAAGACTATGTGATACTAGGGTGTGAGATATACTACATAACTTATAACAATTGAACTACTATTGTAATTGTCTTAAGGATACCGTAGAAGCTCCCAATGATGCAAAAGTCGGCCTAGTCGGCCGACTAGTCGGGGACTAGTCGCTAGTCGACCGGCCCCGACTCGATTTGGAGACTAGTCGGCTGGAAAATCGGTCAAGTGTTTAATTGGACCTAGTCGGCCGATTAGGCGGCCCTAAGCGGCTGGGCGGGCCTAGTCATCTGACTGATGCTCTATTAAAAAAAGGTGAAGTTCAAAACTCGACCCAAGAGTTCAAAACCCTAAGGTCGGCCGTTCCCCCGGCATATTTGAAGGAGGAGAAGAAGAAGAAAGAAGAAAAGGAAAGAAGTTTCCCAAAAAAAAAGCACTGACCTGATCGGCCAATCCCCGCACGCCGACCGCCGCGCTGGCCGATCTTTTTTTTTTTTGCAATTTTTTTTAAGTGGTTGTTTCTTCTTTTCCTTTTCTCGTTTTTCCTTTGCTCTCTGTTTTTTTTGGATGATTCATTTGCTGAGCAAAGTTTGCTCTCTTTATTGCTGCTGCTGTTTTGTCCTCTTTGGACATTCTGCTACTGTTTTGTCCTTTTTGGACATGCTGCTGCTACAGTTTGCTATATTGACTGGTCCAAACAACATATATAAAAAAACATGCTATTAATAAGTATATATGTGCTGACTGCAAATAATATATATAACTCGGTCCAAACAACATATATAAAGGAAAAGAAATAAATACACTCACCCCCCTATGTTTTAGGAGTATTACAGGGAGTACCCTTATTTTGAAACTAATTACAAGGGATACCCCTCTCATTTAGAAAAAAAAACATAAGGGTAGTAAGTGTTATAAATTTCTATAGAAAATATAAAACATAGGGTTGGTGAGTGTAATTAGTTTTAAATTAGGGGTAGTTACTGTAATAAGTATAAAACATTGGGGTAGTTAACGCAATTTAACCAAAAGAAAAACAGTAAGTATGCTGAAATGCAAACAGTAAGTGTGCTGACTGCTGCTTTTTTAAAATATATGTGCTGACTGCTACTTTTCTTTTTAAAAATGCTATTAATAAGTATATATGATGTTTATATATATATATATATATATATATATATATATATATATATATATATATATATATATATATATATATATATATATATATATATATATATATATATAAAGTTAAACCGACTAATCCGACTAGTCCCCGACTAATCCGATTAATCCCTAGTCTCCGCTAACCGACTAGTGGCCGACTAGCGATTTTCCAACCTTGGAAGCTCCTATTAAGGTCTACAAAAAGGGGTTTTAGTACCTATTAGGGTATCTTCCTATATTACATAGGTCATGGTCGTCTTAAGCCTTAGTCATAGTGCTTATAGAACAAGTGTCAGTAGCAAGAATGGAAAAGTTACTAGCCCTTAAGAAGATATAACATGTATTGAGTTATGGATACAATTTACGTGATCTACAACTAGGGGGATAATCATCGGGTCACAGCCTGCAAAAACAACTCAAACTTATCAAACTCTAACTATCAAGCACAAAATTTTCAAATTTAAGGCTACAACTATAATCCTAGCAAACTATGAGCCCTTAACAAAGAATAAAATTACTTGGCCTACTATTAGAAGTGTCAGGTGGCACGAGTTGAAATATGAAGAAAGAAGAACATAATTTATTCGTCGCGCAATTAACGAACGTTAAGGTCGCAAAGGAACAACATATGAAATTAAATAGAAGGTCTCTAGATTGTATCATGGTTTCCTAAATGGGAGTGGGGTGCCAGTTGCTATGTTCGAGGCATGATCAAGAAAATGTTGATTACATTCCTCTCGGCTTTCTAAGGTGTTGTCTACCAATAATAAGACAATGATCTAGTTTTATAGTTCTCCAATACTATCTAACTATGAAGGTTAGGTTCAGTCATAATTTTCAATATTGGTTCTCCCTTGGTTCTTCAATACTAGGGTCAAACATTATGGTAAAACTTCTAACTATCTCTAGTAGTGTCTATAATACTCTCAAGTCTTCTTAATACATGAAGGGATAATGGTAAACCAATCTATAGATAAGGAATTCTAGGGTTCACTAGATATTCTAAACTTAGTGGGGTGTCAACACTCTAGTGGTACTCTTAATAGGAAGGTTACCTTACTTATCATCTAACAACAGGAACTTATATATTCTAGGAGAGGCTATACTCAAGAAACTAATAGGGAAACACATGAATCAAGTTGGATGCAAATTATTCAAATGGAATGGATTGGAAGGAGGATGAGTCCTAGTCAATTATAGATGAGATCCTATACTCTAGTCCTAGGTGCAGGCTTGTTCGGTACAGTAACGTAACCGAGATAATATGCTCTCGACCTGTATGGGCCACCACAAAAATATGTCACGCCTCAGTCCCAAAAATACATAGGACTAGGACATGTAAGCATGCCAGCCGCATGGATATGGCAACTCCAATATATGGAAACCAAAATCCACACGTATGCTGTAATATGAATATCAATCCATAAGTGGTAAAAACATATGTCACAAGTCACAAGGTATCATCTAAATCTCATCCACGAGAATCAAATAATAATAAATAACCAGGATCTATGAACTAGATCTAGACATAAAGTATCTGAAGATAATAGCTGGATGGAAATAAATCCACTACCAACTAGAATATAAGGACAAATACATTATAAGTATACCACAACCAACACGATATAAGAATACCAGCTATCATTCACGGCTCGAAGAGAAGACATCCATGAAGCGTAGGTAACAATCCGAATCTGCGCTCCTGCGAATACTCAATAATAGATACACCTGGAAGGGCCAGGTCCTCAGAGGGACATAACAAGATACATAAAAGCAAGCCAATAAAGTACTGAAATAAATATCCAATGAGGTCGCCTAACCGTCTAAGTGAATGCAGTTAAGAACAACTTTTCCCACAAGTGAGATATCTGGCTGAAAATTAGGATTTGGCATGGTTCTCTTTTGGAGATCCAGGGGCCTACAAAGGCACGTCGTCTTTCGAACGCCGAAGGCCCGCCTGATAATAATATAATATATAGTGGTCATCACCACCCGTATCTCCAACGGAGAATCCGGGCACAATAGAAAAAGTGCAAAGGAGCTCAAATGCGGTACTTGTTGTTCTATCCACCCCATGCTCTAAGCATATCATATCCATGACATAATTTGGTTCATAACCTATTCTTAGTACCCTAGCCCAATCCTGCAACCAAATAAGGACAAGGGTGGGACCACCGTACTACAATAGGCTATGTCCATAGACCTCTAATAACTGCTAGGTCTACTAGCATGCAAAGTTTCTAACAGCAGTAATTCCTAACGCATGACCCACACGTACAGGAGGCCAAACCCTGCACTCCAGTCCGTGATCTATATGAGACTCACAACTCGTGTAACAACTATGTCACGACCAATGAACCTAAAGATGCTACATGATAATGGGGTAGTCTCATAAACAAGGTCAATGCAAATACATAAATAAAAATATACCGCGACGACAACGTCGCGCGCATTTTATATAACAGTTAAAATATATGAACTAAAGACAGGATATAAAGATGCATGCAACATATGGAATATGAATAACAATACAATGGCAAGGTATACTTGCCTGGCAAGGAAGCTGCAATGTACCAATAACCTGCTCCAGAAGTCGCGCAGAACAAATCCAATATCCTATGTACATATGATATAATATAATAAAATCATTAGTCATTACACTAGTGCATACACACAATAATATTTATACGGGACTCAGGGGGTATACTAGGGGTAACAATAGTCATCTAACACGGTCAATTACGCGTTGAATTACGCGGTCACATCTTCAAGTATTGTACACAATCAGACAGTCAGCTGACAGGTGTCTAAGACAGTGCGTTAATGTATGCAAGGCAGGCAATTTCATAAGTTCTTAGGGTCAACATGGTTAGGGTAAGTACGGGACAGTCCACGGTGTCCTAGGGTCGTACAGTCTAAATATATATAGTCCTAATTATTATTAGCATATAATTAATTATAATATACATATATACCATATATATATATGTATGTACATGTATATCATCCAATAATTATATGTATACCAAGTTGAATAGTATGCATATACTAAATATATATATAGATATATCAAACTGAATGCTTATACGCATACGAGTACGAGTTCGTGTATGCAGCACTGCGTTCACCGAATCAGGGTCCGATATCAGCTAACAGTCAATAAGCAATACTAATATCCTACTGGCATACACACAAGCACACATAAATGGAGCAGACAGACAGGTTCATACCTCGGAGTATGTGTACGGGTACGACGGTGAGGTTGACGATGATGATGATGATGGTAACGACTATGCTGAGATGACGATGAAGTGATGCTGATGACGAGGGCAATGGTGTTTGACGAGGACGATGGCGAGGATGGAGATGTGGACGGTGGTGTGATGATGATGCTAATGATTGAAAGTGATGATGATGGGCTGATGGCTGCTGATACGATGAGGTGATGATGATGATTATTACGACGATGATGAGAAAGAGGATGAGGGTAATTAGTTTAAGGTATTGGTGATAATGATGGTAATTGTAATGGTGGTGTTTGTGATGATTCTAATGGTGATGACGAGGGTGAGTTGTTAAAATGACGACGAAGAGATGATGACGATGCGATGATGATGATGGGGTGATGATGCGATGATGATGGATTAATGGTGAGATGACGATGATACGATGCCGATGATGATGACGAGGACGATGGTGTTTGACGAGGACGATGATTGGGATGATGATTATGATGATGATGAATATTAATGTACTGGTGATAATGATGATTATGATGTTGATGATGATAATAGATGATGGTGATGACATTAATGGGGGAGTGATATTATTCCGGCTATGGGGAGTCCGGCAAGGAGGACAGAGGTGGTGGTCGAGTCTCTGGCGAGGAGGATGGTGATAACATGGATGATGGGATGATGATGACGAAGAGGTGCTAATGAGATGTTGATGGGGGTGTTTATATTGATGGTAGTGGTATTGAAATGATGATGATGATGGCGGCCTGCTGATGTGCTCCGGCCAGTGGGGGATCCAGCCAGTGGGGGTCCGGCCAGAAGGTGGAGGAGGAGAGAAGGAACTCAGGGCGGAGCTGGGTCTTGCTATGGAAGGAATGAGAGGATAGGGAAGTGGAGGGGTTCGTGGTCGGGTGCTCAGCCGTGGTGGTTGTCATGGTGCAGTGGTGGCGCATTGGGGTGCTGCTCCGGCCATGGAGAGGCTGAGCAGGGCGGAGGAGGTGGAGGCAGTGGCTGATGTCAGGAGGAGATGAGGAGGAAGAAGATAGTAGAGGAGCTCGGGGATGTTCTGGGGTGGTGTTGATGGTGGTGAGGGGAGCTCCCGGGTATTCTGTGGTGGTTTGATGGATCCGACAAGGGAGGCGTTCCGGTGGGGAATGGTCAGAGGTGGCGGCTCGTGGCTGATGGAGAACTGCTCGTGGGAGTCCGGCAGGGATGAAGGGAAGTCGGGGTTAGCCAGTGGTGATGCAGCGAGGTGCTGGTGGTCCGCTCGGCTGCTCCGGGGGTCAGGCTCCGGCCGAGAAGGGGAGGAAGAAGACGCACAGGAAGTTGGTTGGGGGTATGAAGGAGTCCGGCGAGAATCGAGTGACCGGCTCCGACAGCGGGGGAGCGTCGACGGCCGAGACGGGTAGTCCGACGAGGGCTAGCTCCGGGGAGGGCTGGACATGGAGGGGGTCATGCACAGGGATGGGAAGAGGATGAACAATATTGGGGGGTCGGCTAATGTAGTTTAGGGTGATTTAGGTTTTGGAGAAAAGAATAGGAAAAGGGTATTTATATGTGATGTTGGAGTTGACCTAAAATATGTTTGACGGGTCAACCCCTCTTGGGTTGGGCTTTGGGCTTGCCATGGGGTGTTGGGGCTATAAATTACATGGTTAAAATACAAGGATGGGGTTAAAAATATACGAGGGCGATATGCGCGCGTTGCACATCCCAAAAATTACGGAAAATCAACGTGAAGGAAAAATTGAGTTTCTTCACGCATTGTCCAATTGTGGGGACACCTCAATGCATTTTTGCATAAAAGCCCCCCAATAATTAGAAAATTGCACAAAGGCGGAAATTGGATTTAATTAATTAACTCAAAATGCGCATGATGTTCTAGAATTAATTAGGAGTACATGGGATTAAATTTAGGCGGGACATCAGGAGCGTAGAGGGTACAGTGTAGAATATTAATAAAATCTGGATTGCACAAAACGGTCAAGGTTGTGTTTCCAATTTCGATTGGAATGCACAAGGGTACTGAGTTGGGATTTATTTCGAATTAAGAAATAACGTCCGCGACGTTTATTGTGCAGCTAAAATATAGCACCAGAGAGCAATATTATAAGTTGCACAAGGGTCAGAATAGTAGGCGGGCATGTCTAGGATGAAGTTATGAAATTCGTAGATAGGCAATGGCTAGTGAGGTGCTCTAATTATCGAAGCAACGGTAAGGTGCGCTACATGATATAAATTATTGCATAATTAAATAAATACCGTGTTCTAATTCTAATTGATTCAAACTAGCCCTAGTTTCACTATCTTTGCAAATTAGGCCTAATTTTGGGTGAGAGGGTTTACAACATCGCAACTCCAATATATGGATACTATGATACACACGTACGCTGTAATATGAATATCAAATCCATAAGTGGTATAAATCTATCACAAGTCATAGGGTATAATCTAAATCTCATCCACAAAAAATCAAATATAAATAAATAACCAATATCTATGAACTAGATCTCAATACAAAGTATCTAAAGATGATAGTTGGATGGAAACAAATTCACTACCAACTAGAATATATAAGTGCAACACAACAACCATAATATAAGAATATCAACTAACAATCACGGGGCTCGAAGAGAAGACCTCCTCGAAAAATATAAGTAACCAGTCCGGATCTGCACTCCTGCGAATACTCATGAACATCTACACCTGGAAAGGGACTAGGTCCTCAGAGGGACATAACAAGATACATAGAAGCATGCCAATAAAGTACTGAAATAAATATCCAATGGGGTCGCCTAACCATCTATGTGAATGCAGTTTGAGAACAACTTTCCACCAAGTGGGCTATCTGGCTAAAATGAGATTGACATGACTCTCTCGGAGAATTAGGGGCCTACAAAGCATGTCGTCTTTTGAACGACAGAGGCCGCCTGATAATATATAATATATAAGGGTCATCACCGCCCGTATCTCCAGCGGAGCTTCTGGGTTACAAAAGAAAAGTGCAAAGGAGCCCAAATGCCTTACTTGTTGTTCTCCCCACCCCATGCTCTAAGCATGTCACATCTATGACACGATTTAGTTCATAGCCTATCTTTAGTACAATAGCCCAACCCTACAACCAAACAAGGACAAGGATTGGACCATCGTACTACAATAGGCTATGTCTATAGACTACTAATAACTGCTAAGTCCTCTAGCATGCAAAGTTTCTATCAGCAGTTATCCCTAACGTACGGCTGATACGTACAAGAGGCCAAACCTGTCACGCAGTCCGTGATCTATATGAGACTCACACTCGTGTAACAACTGTGTCACAACCAATGAAACCTAATAATGCTTCATGATAATGGGATGGTCTCATAAACAAGGTCAATGCATATACATAATAAAAATATATTACGATGAGACCGTCGGTGCACCCAAGTTTCCTTGGACGCGCAGTTTATATAGTAGTTAAAATATATGAACTAAAGACAGAAAATAAAGATGCATGCAACATATAGAATATGAATAACAGTATAATGGCAAAATATACTTGCCTGCTCTGAAAAAGAATGAAGTCCCAACTCAATGCGTCGTCCGATCTACCCGTCACATAATTAAACAAGTTAGGTTACAAAAGTGGGTGAATAGGTTCCTCCATTTTAATCTATTTAATTTTGAATAAAATAACCTAAAATAGTATTTTAATCTTATTATAATCTGATTTTATGGTCAAACTCTAATTTTTCTAAAGAAAGTCAACTTTACGGATTTGTGATCCGTGGCACACAAATCAAGGCAATCCATTGGCCAAAAAGTCAACCAACTCAAATCCAAGATTTGTGTGTGGAATCCTATAGATTTTAATGCTACATGAATGCCGGAATCGACAGTTTCATAAAATCACAAGTCGGTAAAGAGTTATGGCCACAAGGGCGCACATATGATAATTTTCGGTGGTTTCCTATTTACGGCTACGTTGCTCAAATTTTACAGTAGATTCAACTTGCATATTAAATTTTAAAAAATTAATTTTACGTAAGTTTATCATGTCAGATTTTTGAAACGTCAAATGGCTCATAATTTCGAGTTCGGGATCTCCCAAAATCTCGAAATACGAAAATGCGTCTGATTTCGGACAACTGTCACTTTCAGAATATTCTGAAAAATAGGTTCTTAAATTATTAAAATAATTTATATATTCAAAAAACTAACCTTGATATGGTTCTAACAAAAAAAATTTGGAACGCGTTTGGAGTCCGGAGCTAGGAGATATCGTCTTTTTTAAGTCGTCATAACTACTAGAAAATGAGGCTGAATTTATGACAAATTTTGACTGTTTTTGGATGAAAAAAGAGAGGAGTTTGGGGGAAGAAAAATATGAATTATATAGGTATTTATAATGGTGGAG
This sequence comes from Iris macrosiphon, assembly GCA_036927795.1. NCBI lineage: Eukaryota > Viridiplantae > Streptophyta > Magnoliopsida > Asparagales > Iridaceae > Iris > Iris macrosiphon. Next base: position 88,277,393 of record JAYESA010000020.1, on the reverse strand, counting down.
ACTACTTAATTGAATAAGACTAGGATTGGCTAATTTGGATAGGATTAGAATCAGTTTAAATAAGGATATGATATGCATGAAGTTGCTTTCCTAGTAGGCTCAGGATTTGAATTAATTTAAAAATAGAGTTTGAGTTTATCTCAATAATTTATAATCTTAAATAGAATTAAAGATAATACAAATAATTTATATAAATCTTATTAATATCTATTAACACTAAATTAGCATCTATCTAATATTAAGACTATATATATCCAAATAAATCCTAAATAATTTCAAAAATCTAAATAAATTCCTTAAAATTCTAAATAAATTACAGAAAAATATACTTAAATATTTTAGCCCTAAATTAAATATTTGGTAGTAACAAAATGTAAGTATGGTCTCGTACTAAATCATGAAAGTCCTAAAAAAATTATGTTTCCTAGGTTTTAATTACCAAAAATTCTAGAAAAATCTCCAAAAATCTAAAATAGCCTAAAAATGATTCTAATTAAATATTTATATAAGTAAATATATCAGGAAATTTATTTTCTAGTTAACTAAGAAAATACTCTAAAGAAATTTAACATCTATAATAAATATAATAATATAAAATACACACATAATATCTATTTTGGGTGAGGGGGTTTACAATCTACCCAACTTAAAAGAATTTCATCCTCGAATAAAAATAAGACATTATTTTCCAAATCCTTCACATTTATATGTAAGGCAAGTCAATCGTAATCTCTTCCAAAAATTTAAATAACGAAATATATTCAAATCCATCGCAATCACTTCAAAATTAAAATAACCACTGTTTAAGTCAAAATTCAACCTGTCGTAATCTCTTCTCGATTTTTAAATAATCAACATTCAAATCTAACTCAAATCTATATGACATCCCACATCAAAATTTATATCATAATTTCCAACTATCATAATCTCCTCTAGACTTTGAACAATAAATAATTCTAATCAAATTTTATTCCTATTCTCAACTTAAGAATTTTGTACTCTTCAAATATTTAAACTCAATTTACATCCTCAATATTTCAAATAGGTGACCCAACAATCAAAATTTAACTTTTAATTCAAATCATCAAATTATAAAATTTAAATCTAATTCACCAATTGTTCAAGTCTAAAATTCTATATTTATCCTCCAAATTTAAATCGATGATTCAACCTTCAATATTCAAAATTTAAATCATGTGCTCAAAGTATAAATATTTGGTCCGCAATATCAAGATTTTAAAATTCGTTAAATTCTCATTATCTTAATCTTTATTTTAAAATTTCTTAAAATTAAAATGACTTGAATCTCCCAATCTAATCTTACTTGATCACAATCTAAAAGAAATTCCTCTCAAGTTGACAATGCAACTTTTACCCAACTTAGAATTTACCCATCTATCACATAAGGCTATACGTTTAAGAAAGATATTCCTCAAATTATTTAATCATGTTATTCAATCCTCAAAACTTTAACACCAAGTATATCATATATGATATGCCTTAATTACAGAAGATAGTCACCAAATAATGTGATTGGCCTATGGGGTATATCTAGTACTATCAATGTATCAAACTTATAACAAGCACGAGGTTTCGTCTTTCCGAAATAAGGGAAGATAGAAAACAATAATAAAGAGTTCAAGGGGAAGGTAATAGAATAGAAGTATGGGGATCAAGGCGTTAAAAAAAATTTCAAATAGAAATTATCAAGGCAGTTGTGGATTGAAATCCTATTTTGGTAATTCCTATTCACATGCTCGTATCAGTACAGTTAGGTAACTAATACGATCCGCTCAGACATATCTAGAGGGCAAGTACATACGTCTACTAGTTAACTATATATCTCAATCCACGTAAAGTTGTATTGTGAAGGGCGAATCAAGCGTACTAAGGTTGATCAGGCCGTAATACACTGATTCTGAAATATATTAATGTGTCGACCCAATAATACATATATCATGACCAAGCTCGATAGAAGAGTAAGCTTACAAAACTAGGCTATAATAGCAGCATAAGTTAAGGTAGTACAGAAAATATAAGTACGCTAGATTATGATGAGAGATGTTACAAAATAATTCAAGTTCACAAAAGAAATAAGACTCCACAATCTCTACAGTTGTCATACTAACTCCTTGTCGAAGTCGCTAGTCGACCAAATAGGGTACAGGCCTCTAAATTCTACAGTTGAATAAACATTATCTTCTTATGCAAGTCTATAGTTGGTGTCATTCCATTACACTTTATTAGTGGGTCAAGAGGACTATGTGATACTATATTGTGAGGCATACTACCCAACTTAAAAGAATTAACTAATATTGTAACTGTCTTGAGGGAGATTCTACAAAATAACTTAGACCTTGTAAATAAAGTAAAAACTATTGTTAGGGTATAAGAGGGAAAAATCTTGGTACTGATTAGGGTATCCTATTGCATTATATAGGTAATGGTCATCTTAAGTCTTAGTCATAGTGCTTATAGAATAAGTGTCAATAGCATGAATGAAAAAGTTACTGGCCTTCAAAGGAAAAGAGGATATAACCTATATTGAGGTGGGGTACATGTTACATGATTTAAAACTAAGGTATAACCATAAAATTATAGTCTAACGGAATACTCAACTATCAAGTTCTAACTACCAAGCACAGAAATTCAAAATTTAACATTAACAACTATAATCCTAGCAACTATATGTCCTTAACACAGAATAAAATCACTTGGCCTACAATCAGAAGTGTCAGGTAGCACGAGTTGAAAGATGAAGAAAAGAAAAGCATAATTATTTGTTGCACAAATAGCGAGCGCTAAGGTTTCAGAGTAACTAGACATGAAATAAAATAGAGAGGCTATTGATAATGTCAGGGTTTCTTAAGGGAAGATGCTATGCTAATATCTGTGTTTGAGGTATGATCAAGAAAATATTCTATGCATTGCTCTTGGCTTTCTAAGGTACTATATGCTAATATCAAGACAAAAATCTAAATTTATAGTTCTTCAATACTATCTTATTATGAAGGTTAGGTTCAGTCCTAATATTCAATTTTTGGTTTTCTATTGGTTCCTCAATACTAGGGTCAAATACTATGGTCAAATTTCAAACTAATCCTGGTAGTGTTTATACTACTCTCAAGTCATTCATAAATATCTCAAGGGATAATGGTCAAGTGATCTACAGGTAAGGGATGCTACAGTTCATTAGGTATTCTAAGCTTAGTAGTGTGTTAATATCCTAGTTGTATTCTTAATAGGAATATTGCCCTAATTATCATCCTAACAATAGAGATTCCTATATTCTCGGAGAGGCTATACTCAAGAACTATTAGGGAAGCACATGAATGAAGCAGGATGTAATTATTTAGATAGAACAGATTGGAAGGAAGGTAATTCATAGTCAATTGTGGATGAGATCCTATACTCTAATCCTAATTGCAGGCTTGCTCAGTACAGTAACATAACTGAGACAATATGCTCTCGACTTGCATGGGCCACCACTAAAAACATATCACGTCCCAATCCCAAAATACTTAGGACTAGGACACGTAAGTATGCCAGCCGCATGTACATGGCAACTCCAATATATGGATACCATGATACACACATACGCTGTAATATGAATATCAAATCCATAAGTGGTATAAATCTATCACAAGTCACAGGATATAATCTAAATCTCATCCACAGAAAATTAAATATAAATAAATAACCAATATCTATGAACTAGATCTCAATACAAAGTATCTAAAGATGATAGTTGGATGGAAACAAATCCACTACCAACTAGAATATATAAGTGCAACACAACAACTACAATATAAGAATATCAACTAACAATCATGGGGCTAGAAGAGAAGACCTACTCGAAAAATATAAGTAACCAGTCTGATTCTGCGCTCCTGCGAATACTTATGAACATCTACACCTGGAAAGGGACCAGGTACTCAGAGGGACATAACAAGATACATAGAAGCATGCCAATAAAGTACTGAAATAAATATCCAATAGGGTCGCCTAACCATCTATGTGAATACAATTTGAGTACAACTTTCTACCAAGTAGACTATCTGGCTAAAATGGGATTGGCATGACTCTCTCGGAGAATCAGGGGCCTACAAAGTATGTCGTATTTTGAACGGTAGAGGCCGCCTGATAATATATAATATATAAGGGTCATCACCGCCCGTATCTCCAGCGAAGCTTCCGGGTTACAAAAGGAAAGTGCAAAGGAGCCGAAATGCCTTACTTGTTGTTCTTCCCACCCCATGCTCTAAGCATGTCACATCCATGACACGATTTGGTTCATAGCCTATCTTTAGTACAATAGCCCAACCCTGCAACCAAACAAGGACAAGAATTGGACCACCGTACTATAATAGGCTATGTCCATAGAGTACTAATAACTGTTAAGTCCTCTAGCATGCAAAGTTTCTATCAGCAGTTATCCCTAACGTACGGCTCATACGTACAGGAGGCTAGACCTGTCACGCAGTCCGTGATCTATATGAGACTCACACTCATGTAACAGCTGTGTCACGGCCAATGAAACCTAATGATGCTTCATGATAATGGGGTGGTCTCATATATAAGGTCAATGTATATACATAATAAAAATATATTACGACGACATCGTCGTTGCACCCAAGTTTCCTTGAACGCGTAGTTTATATAGCAGTTAAAATATATGAACTAAAGACCCAAAATAAAGATGTATGCAACATATGGATTATAAATAACATTATAATAGCAAGGTATACTTGCTCGCTCTGAAAGAATGAAGTCCCAACTCAAGGCGTCGTCCGATCTACCCGTCACATAAATTAAACAAGTTAGGTTACAAAAGTGGGTGAATAGGTTCCTCCATTTTAATCTATTTTAATTCTCAATAAAATAAACTAAAATAGTATTTTAATCTTATTATAATCTAATTTTATTGTTAAACTCTAATTTTGGTACAAAGAAAGTCAACTTTACGGATTTGTGATCCGTGGCACGCAAATCAAGGCAATCTGTTGACCAAAAAGTCAACCAACTCAAATCCTAGATTTGTGTGTGGAATCCTATAGATTTCAATAATACATGAATGCTGGAATTGACAGTTTCATAAAATCATAAGTCGGTAAAGAGTTATGGCCACAAGGGCGCACAGATGATAGTTTTCGGTAGTTTCCTATTTACGTCTACGTTGCACAAATTTTACACTAGATTAAAATTGTATATTAAATTATGGAAAAATAATTTTATGTAAGTTCATCATGTAGATTTTTGAAATTTTAAACGTCTCATAATTCCGAGTTCGGGATCTCCCAAAATCTCAAAAATACGAAAATGCGTCTGATTTTGGACAACTGTCACTTTCAGAATATTCTAGAAAAATAGGTTCTTAAATTATTAAAATAATTTATATATTCAGAAAACTAACCTTGATATGGTTCAAAAAAAAAAACTGGAACGCATTTGGAGTCCGGAGCTAGGAGATATCGTCTTTTTAAGTCATCATAACTACTAGAAAATGAGGCTGAATTTATGACAAATTTTGACTATTTTTGGACAAAAAAAGAGAGGAGTTTGGGGGAAGAAAAATATGAAATATGTAGGTATTTATAATGGTGGAGACTACTTAATTAAATACGACTAGGATTGGCTAATTTGGATAGGATTAGAATCAGTTTAAATAAGGATATGATATGCATGAAGTTGCTTTCCTATTAGGCTCATGATTTGAATTAATTTAAAAATAGAGTTTGAGTTTATCTCAATAATTTATAATCTTAAATAGAATTAAAGATAATACAAATAATTTATATATAATCTTATTAATATATATTAACACTAAATTAACATCTATTTAATATTAAGACTATATATATCGAAATAAATCTTAAATAATTTCAAAAATATAAATAAATTCCTTAAAATTCTAAATAAATTACAGAAAAATATATTTAAATATTTTAACCCTAAATTAAATATTTGGTACTAACAACATGCAAGCATGGTCTCATAGTAAATCATGAAAGTCCTAAAAAATTATGTTTCCTAGGTTTTAATTACCAAAAATTCTAGAAAAATCTCCAAAAATCTAAAATAGCCTAAAAATGATTCTAATTAAATATTAATATAAGTAAATATATCAAGAAATTTATTTTCTAGTTAACTAAAAGAATACTCTAAAGAAATTCAACATCTATAATAAATATAATAATTTAAAATACACAAAAAATATTAATTTTGGATGAGGTGGTTTACAATCTACTCAACTTAAAAGAATTTCGGTCCCCGAAATAAAAATAAGACATGATTTTCTAAATCCTTCACATTTATATGTAAGGCAAGTCAATCGTAATCTCTTCCAAAAATTTAAATAATGAAATATATTTAAATCCATCGCAATCACTTGAAAATTAAAATAACCACTGTTTAAGTCAAAATTCAACCTGTCGTAATCTCTTCTCGATTTTTAAATAATCAACATCCAAATCTAACTTAAATCTATATGACATCCCACACCAAATTTATATCACAATTTTCAACAATCATAATCTCCTCTAGACTTTGAACAATAAACAATTCTAATCAAATCTTATTCCTATTCTCAACTTAAGAATTTTGTACTCTTCAAATATTTAAACTCTATTTACATCCTCAATATTTCAAATAGGTGACTCAACAATCAAAATTCAACTTTAATTCAAATCATCAAATTGTAAAATTTAAATCTAATTCACCAATTGTTCAAGTCTAAAATTCTATATTTATCCTCAAAATTTAAATCGATGATTCACCTTCAATATTCAAAATTTAAATCATGTGTTCAAAGTATAAATATTTGGTCCGCAATATCAAGATTTTAAAATTTGTTAAATCCTTATTATCTTAATCCTTTTTTTTAAAATTTCTTAAAATTAAAATGATTTGAATCTCCCAATCTAATCTTACTTGATCACAATCTAAAAGAAATTCCTCTCAAGTTGACAATGCAACTTTTACCCAACTTAGAATTTACCAATCTATCACATAAGGCTATACGTTTAAGAAAGATATTCCTCAAATTATTTAATCATGTTATTCAATCCTCAAAACTGTAACACCAAGTATATCACATATGATATGCCTTAATTACAGAAGATAGTCACCAAATAATGTGATTGGCCTATGGGGTATATCTAGTACTATCAATGTATCAAACTTATAACAAGCACGAGGTTTCGTCTTTCCGAAATAAGGGAAGACAGAAAACAATAATAAAGAGTTCAAGGGGAAGGTAATAGAATAGAAGTATGGGGATCAAGGCGTTTAAAAAAAATCAAATGGGAATTGTCCAGGCAGTTTTGGATTGAAATCATATTTTGGTAATTCCTATTCACATGCTCGTATCAGTACAGTTAGGTAACTGATACAATCCGCTCATAGATATCTAGTGGACAAGTAGATGCGTCTACTAGTCAGCTATATATATCTCAATCCACGTAAAGTAGTATTGCGAAGGGCGAATCAAGCGTACTAAGGTTGATCAGACCGTAATACACTGATTCTGAAATGTATTAGTGTGTCGACCCAATAATACATATATCATGACCAAGCTCGATAGAAGAGTAAGCTTGCAAAACTAGGCTATAATAGCAGCATAAGTCAAGGTAGTACAGAAAATATAAGTACGCTAGATTATGATGAGAGATGTTACAAAATAATTCAAGTTCACAAAAACAAAGACTCCACAATCTCTACAGTTGTCATACTAACTCCTTGTTGAAGTCGCTAGTCGACCAAATAGGGTATGGGCCTTTAAATTCTACAGTTGAATAAACATTATCTTCTTATGCAAGTCTATAGTTGGTGTCATTCCATTACACTTCATTAGTGGGTCAAGAGGACTATATGATACTATGTTGTGAGGCATACTACCCAACTTAAAAGAATTAACTAATATAGTAACTGTCTTGAGGGAGATTCTAAAAATAACTTAGACCTTGTAAATGAAGTAGAAACTATTACGAGAGAAAAATCTTGGTACTGATTAGGGTATCCTATTGCATTATATAGGTAATGGTCATTTTAAGTCTTAGTCATAGTGCTTATAGAACAAGTGTCAATAGCATGAATGGAAAAGTTACTGGCCTTCAAAGGGAAAGAGGATATAACCTATATTGAGGTGGGGTACATGTTACATGATTTAAAACTAAGGTATAACCATAAAATTATAGTCTAAGGGAATACTCAATATCAAGTTCTAACTACCAAGCACAGAAATTCAAAATTTAACATTAACAACTATAATCCTAGCAACTATATGTCCTTAACACAGAATAAAATCACTTGGCCTACAATCAGAAGTGTCAGGTGGCACGAGTTGAAAGATGAAGAAAAGAAAGGCATAATTAGTTGTTGTACAAATAGCGAGCGCTAAGGTTTCAGAGGAACTAGACATAAAATAAAATAGAGAGGCTATTGATAATGTCATGGTTTCTTAAGGGAAGATGCTATGCTAATCTCTGTATTTGAGGTATGATCAAGAAAATATTTTATGCATTGCTCTTGGATTTCTAAGGTACTGTCTGCTAATATCAAGACAAGAATCTAAATTTATAGTTCTCCAATACTATCTTACTATGAAGGTTAGGTTCAGTCATAATATTCAATTTTTGGTTTTCTATTGGTTCCTCAATACTAGGGTCAAACACTATGGTCAAATTTTAAACTAATCCTGGTAGTGTTTATACTACTCTCAAGTCATTCATAAACATCTCAAGGGATAATGGTCAAGTGATCTATAGGTAAGGGATGCTATGGTTCATTAGGTATTCTAAGCTTAGTGGTGTATCAATATCCTAGTTGTATTCTTAATAGGAATATTGACCTAATTATCATCCTAACAACAGGGATTCCTATATTCTAGGAGAGGCTATACTCAAGAACTATTAGGGAAGCACATGAATTAAGCATGATGCAATTATTTAGATAGAACAAATAGGAAGGAAGGTATTTCATAGTCAATTATGGATGAGATCCTATACTCTAATCCTAATTGTAGGCTTGCACGGTACAATAACGTAACCGAGACAATATGCTCTCGACCTGCATGGGCCACCACTAAAAACATGTCACGCCCCAGTCCCAAAATACTTAGGACTAGGACACGTAAGCAGGCCAGCCGTATGTACATGGTAACTCCAATATATAGATACCATGATACCCACGTACGCTGTAATATGAATATTAAATCCACAAGTGGTATAAATCTATCACAAGTCACAGGATATAATTTATATCTCATCCACAGAAAATTAAATATAAATAAATAACCAATATCTATGAACTAGATCTCAATACAAAGTATCTAAAGATGATAGTTGGATGGAAACAAATCTACTACCAACTAGAATATATAAGTTTAACCCAACAACCACAATAAAAGAATATCAACTAATAATCACGGGGCTCGAAGAGAAGACCTTCTCTAAAAATATAAGTAACTAGTCCGGATCTGCGCTCCTGTGAATACCCATGAATATCTATACCTGGAAAGGGACCAGGTCATCAGAGGGACATAACAAGATACATAGAAGCATGACAATAAAGTACTGAAATAAATATCCCATGGGGTCGCCTAAATATCTATGTGAATGCAGTTTGAGAACAACTTTATACCAAGTGGGCTATCTGGCTAAAATGGGATTAGCATGACTCTCTCGGAGAATCAGGGGCCTACAAAGCATGTCATCTTTTGAACGGTAGAGGCCGCCTGATAATATATAATATATAAGGGTTATCACCGCCCGTATCTCCAGCGGAGCTTCCGGGTTACAAAAGGAAAGTGCAAAGGAGCCTAAATACCTTACTTGTTTTTCTCCCTACTCTATGCTCTAAGCATGTCACATCCATGACACGATTTGGTTCATAGCCTATCTTTAGTACAATAGCCCAACCCTGCAACCAAACAAGGACAAAAATTGGACTACTGTACTATAATAGGCTATGTCCATAGACTACTAGTAATTGTTAAGTCCTCTAGCATGCAAAGTTTCTATCAACAATTATCCCTAACGTACGGCTCATACGTACAGGAGGCCAGACCTGTCACGCAGTCCGTGATCTATATGAGACTCACACTTGTGTGACAGCTGTGTCACGGCCAATGAAACGTAATGATGCTTCATGATAATGGGGTGGTCTCATAAACAAGGTTAATGCATATACATAATAAAAATATATTACGACGACACCGTCGTTGTATCCAAGTTTTCTTGGACGTGCAGTTTATATAGCAGTTAAAATATATAAACTAAAGATAGAAAATAAAGATGCATGCAACATATGGAATATGAATAACAGTACAATGGCAAGGTATACTTGCCTGCTCTAAAAAAGAATGAAGTCCCAACTCAAGGCGCCGGCCGATCTACCCGTCACATAAATTAAACAAGTTAGGTTACAAAAGTGGATGAATAGGTTCCTCCATTTTAAACCATTTTAATTCTGAATAAAATAACCTAAAATAGTATTTTAATCTTATTATAATTAAATTTTATTTATTAAACTCTAATTTTGGTCCCAAAAAAGTCAACTTTACGAATTTGTGATCCGTGGCACGCAAATCAAGGCAATCCGTTGACAAAAAAGTCAACAAACTCAAATATTAGATTTGTGTGTGTAATCCTATAGATTTCAACGCAACATGAATGCTGGAATTGACTGTTTCATAAAATCACAAGTCGGTAAAGAGTTATGGCCACAAGGGCGCAAAAATGACAGTTTTCGGTGGTTTCCTATTTACATCTACGTTGCACGAATTTTAAAATAGATTAAACTTCCATATTAAATTCTAAAAAAATAATTTTATGTAAGTTCATCATGTCAAATTTTTGAAACTTCAAACGGCTCATAATTCTGAGTTCGAAATCTCCCAAAATCTCGAAAATATGAAAACACGTCTAATTTCGGACAACTGTCACTTTCAGAATATTCTGTAAAAATAGGTTCTTAAATTATTAAAATAATTTATATATTCAGAAAACTAACCTTGATATGGTTCTAATAAAAAAAATTGGAACGCGTTTGGAGTCCGGAGCTAGGAGATATCATCTTTTTAAGTCGTCATAACTACTAGAAAATGAGGCTGAATTTATGACGAATTTTGACTATTTTTGGACGAAAAAAGAGAGAAGTTTGGGGGAAAAAAATATAAAATATGTAGGTATTTATAATGGTGGAGACTACTTAATTGAATACGACTAGGATTGGCTAATTTGGATAGGATTAGAATCAGTTTAAATAAGGATAGGATATGCATGAAGTTGTTTCCTAGTAGGCTCAGGATTTGAATTAATTTAAAAATAGAGTTTAAGTTTATCTTAATAATTTATAATCTTAAATAAATTAAAGATAATACAAATAATTTATATATAATTTTATTAATATCTATTAACACTAAATTAGAATCTATCTAATATTAAGACTATATATATATATCCAAATAAATCCTAAATAATTTCAAAAATCTAAATAAATTCCTTAAAATTCTAAATAAATTACAGAAAAATATATTTAAATATTTTAACCTTAAATTAAATATTTGGTAGTAACAACATGCAAGTATGGTCTCATAGTAAATCATAAAAGTCCTAAAAAATTATGTTTCCTAGGTTTTAATTACCAAAAATTCTAGAAAAATCTCCAAAAATCTAAAATAGCCTAAAATGATTCTAATTAAATATTTATATAAGTAAATATATCAAGAAATTTATTTTCTAATTAACTAAGAGAATACTCTAAAGAAATTCAACATCTATAATAAATATAATAATATAAAATACATACAAAACATCTATTTTGGGTGAGGGGGTTTACAGAAATACATGATTCATTAAGTCCATAAAGGCGACATGGGCATTTGTCAGTCCGAATGGCATTACCAAAAACTCATAGTGGCTTTAGCGAGTATGAAAGGCTGACTTCGGCACGTCGTCCGGCTTGATCTTGAGCTGATGGTAACCTGAGCGAAGATTAATTTTCGAGAATACTGTCGCACCTTGTAGTTGATCAAAGAGGTCATCGATCCTAGAAATGGGGTACTTGTTTCGAATAATGGCCTTATTCTATTCATGATAGTCGATGTAGAGCCACATCGAGCCATCCTTTTTCTTTACAAACAATACGGACACACCCCACGAATACATACTAGGACGAATATATCCATGATCTAACAATTCTTGCAACTGAGCCTTTAACTCTTTTTGTTCTGCCGGGGCCATTCGATACAAAACTTTGGAAATTGGTCGAGTCTCTGGAAATGTATCAATAATGAACTTTATCTCTCGGCCGGGTGGCATGTAGGAAAACTCGTCAGGAAACACATCAGTGAAATCTGTCACAATGAAAGTAGACTCGACGTTTGTGCAATCTCGCTGTGTGTCTCGAACGTACGCCAAGTACCCATCACAACCAGAATGTACCATCCGCCAAGTAGATATTACAGAGATCACCATGCAGGCATTCAGCGCTCTCGACGGTGGACTGCACGCATAACAAAATTTGATCTTGCCAGGTAGACGAAATATGACTTTCTTTTCTACACAATTAATGGTAACTGAGCAAACAACGAGCCAATCCATCCCTAGAAGGATGTTGTAGTCCCTGATGTCTAAGACTATCGCATCAACTGATAATTTCTTTCCTCTGATACAAATATTACATTCACGACAAACTAAGTGAGCCGGCAGATCTACGCCCGATGGAGTACTAACACTAAGGTTTAGGCCTAGCGGTGTCATAGGAAATGTGTTCTCAGCGACAAAATTTGCTGCAATGAAACTATGTGGAACCAAAATCAAATATTACTCGAGCAGATACATTATTGAAAAGTAATATACCTGACACTGTCATGTTTGATGCGAATGCCTCTTCCCGAGTCAGAGCATAGACCCGGCCTTGAGCATTCTGCGGTGCCATCTGGTTCGCTCGAGGTGCTTGATCCTGATCTTAAGGCGGATGATTTGGTTACCGCTATTGGTTTGGTCCTCCCTCCCGACAGTTTACTACCATATGCCCCGGGCGACCATATTTAAAATTTGCTCCATTGAACACTCGACAGTTTCGAGCGATGTGTCCGACACGATTACACCGATTGCAGACGAGCTCACTAACTCTCCCTGGTTTTGCACCCTGATTACCGTCGTTGTTGGGATGCTTTGATGCGTTGTTACCTCCTGTGTTGCTAGGGCGCTTGTGATAGAAATTTTGCACAGCGCCGGTGCGAACTGGGGGGTACTGCGGCTCTAGGGAGAGGGCGTGGTTTAGAGACTCTCGCATGGTACTGTACTGGGGGACGACGACGTGGGTACGAATAGAAGGTCGTTGTCCTATTTTAAATCGTCGAGCTCGACTTTCGGCGCCACCGAGATGAGACTTGGCAAATTTTGCAAGACTGTTAAATTCTGCGGCGTACTGTCGTACTGTCATATTTCCTTGTTGAAGATGTATAAATTTGTCTTCTTTCTCATGACGGACGACGGGTGGAAGGTACTCCTCTTTGAAGGCTTTACGGAACATGAACCAAGAGATAGTCGTCTTGTCATCTTCACTCAAGATAGCTTATTTGTGCATATGCCACCAATTATGTGCATTTAAACGGAGTTGAAGCTGAAGTTGAGCGCAAGCAACTTTCTTTTTCTCATCCATGCAAAGCACTTCAAAGTGGTCTTCTATCTCAACTAGCCAATCCAACGCCACGGAGGGGTCCTCAGTCCCTTTGAAGGTAGCATGACACATCTTCTTAAACTCTGATATTTGGAGGATGGAGCCCTTCTCGTCTGAGGGCGGAGGTTCCTAAAAGCCTTGCAGTCCCGCGATCTCGGCTACAATTGGCACTGTCACAGCGGACATTGATGCATAATGGTTGTTAGCAACAAGCGTCGTCATAATCATTTGCAGGCTATTTATTTGCTTCTGATGTGCCTCATTCTGAGTCCGCTACACCTGAAATTGAGCCTCAATCTGGGACTCAAATTGGCTTTGACATAATTTGGCCTGTCTTTGCTGCGTTTCCATCAAACGCATCATCTGCTCGAACGTATTGACAAATGGTGCGGCTGCTGGACTTCCTGAGCTGTCTGAAGTGCCAAAACTACTCCCTTGTACCTGCGCCACTACCTGCGCTTGTGCATCCGGCTCTGACGTCGTTCCTTAAAAGAAAAATAACTTACATCCGTCTCAAAACATATTATGGTCTCAATGTATGGAACGTATCTCATTTTGGCCAAGCAAATTCAAGAGTTCAACTAGGAGGGACAGGGTTATTTTAAGAAATCACTTTTGGCACGAAGGTCAAAGGATATGAATCCTTGCTCTGATACCAATATGTCATGCTCTGATTTCCGCAAAATCGATAATTGTCCCCCGGACGTGATGCCGTGCACGCGTAAGGCGCGCGTGCACAAGGCCTAGGCATAATGATATACTTTAGAACATATGCAATAGAGTACACAAATAAGATATCATATTTCAGGGATATAAAAAAGTTTTCTTTATTGATAATAAACATCTGGTTACAAACTCTTGACTCAAAATTAATAAGGATGCTACACGGACTTACAACTTGGATGCAAAATGAGATAGTCGATCCATACATTACATCTCTTACTAATATTTCAAAAGAGCAAGCCACCTTGGGTGCGAGTTAGCACCATCGCCTAGGAGCTTCAAAAAAAGTATGTACGGGCTCCTTGTAATTATGGACTTAAGCTCCAAAAGTCATAATACGTACACGCCAGATCAGTGAAAGATTGGAGGAAGCTTCAGCTCCTTGCCGCGTCACCTGGGCTCGGGGAACCTGCTGTAACGAGGGTCAATACTTTGAAAAGTACCGGTGAGGGTGAGCTAACCCAACATACCAAATCGACATTGTATTCATATGAACATGCAACATTATCATTATGTGATCTTTCTATCTTTTCTTAGTTCAATCTTTTATATATATGCGATAGAATGAAAGGACATAACACAATGTTCTACCATTAAGTGACTTTGACCTGCAGCATCTGAACCATATGTACACAACTTACCATGGCCTTCCCTGCCACAAAGATATAGTTAGTTTGTACAGTTTAAATATACATAGCGCATCACTTGGTCGGACAAGAGATGGGTCGGCTATCATTCCACTTTGGGTAGCTAGCCCTTGGCGTACGCACAGACCCATCCAATACTAGGACTACACTAGCAAAATTTCTACCTAGGTCGAAGAGGTCCCAGTGCCCCAGCGATCATTCATAGAATGATATCTCTTGTGCACAAGTTGTCCTTGACCATGCCTTATCTACAAACTAAGTTATCAAATAAAGCACTTCAAAGTAATATAAGTAAATGAACTTCATGCATGTTCCATAGTATAGGCTACCTTGCTCAATGATCACATTTTAAATTTGCACTACCTATTGAACAGTTATAGATAAATAAGTTCTAGC
Source organism: Iris macrosiphon (assembly GCA_036927795.1). Classification (NCBI taxonomy): domain Eukaryota; kingdom Viridiplantae; phylum Streptophyta; class Magnoliopsida; order Asparagales; family Iridaceae; genus Iris; species Iris macrosiphon. Next base: position 88,261,941 of record JAYESA010000020.1, on the reverse strand, counting down.
TACAATTGAAACAAGATTAAGAATATGCATAGCAGACAAGCCCACAACAAAGTTATCGTATAGTGACTTAAGTGACCATCATTAATTATTTCAAGTCTACTTCTTCTATTATCTCAACTCAATTTTATTCTTATAGTATCGTCGATCGGAACACATAAACGAGTCAGACTACGAAGGATGAAGACTTGGAAGAAGGACGATAATCGAAAATAAAGCCACTCACAAGTTGGTGAATTGGGAGAGAGAGAGAGAGAGAGAGAGAGAGAGAGAGAGGAGATCTTCAAGACTCCGCTTGCGCATCGCCTACACAATCACCTGCACGAACCAACAGATGATCAATATCTCCTGCTTCGACTCCAAGGGATCGATACGAAATGCAAAATCCAAAGGACGAAGACAATGAAACTCATCGAAATCGTTCAAGAAAATACAAGTCACAAAACCAACGAGAAAACAACCAAGTGGCATTGAAAATGAGCAAAAAAACCAACGCAACGGAAAGGCCCCTCTCTACTTTGCCGTCGAGTCCTTCCTTGAGGTACGATCTGTTGAGTGTATGACCTGATTCCGAAGAAACCAATCCATAACGAGAAAATGATCTTGATTCAATCTGTCCTGATCGAACGATACCAATTATTTCTTAGCCGCGCTCCCCTAATAGGGGAAATGGTGCACTACAATAATACACCCCTAAAAAGTTCCTATTATTGTCTTTACGCTTTTTGTCGAGTTTCAACATATCATCCTTGTCTTTGAAGTTGCACCCCCTGGAGATAGCCCCCCGTATTGCTGCAACCCATGAAAGACCTCCTATATGCGAAGAATATTGCTGTACAACTATAGCAGTCCCGCATCCGTATTGCACCAGGGGAAGTCAGCCAGGAGCACTACATTCAGCCCCTTGCTTTAGTTAGTGCAAGCCGCACATGCTACTACAGCATATACTCTTTGTTCTTCTGTGAGTTCCTTCAAAACCCAACTTAACTATCTCTTACTATAGGTATTCCATGGAATTCTAGTTAACTTTATCTTCTCTTCAAATGTATCATTTGCATAGGCATTATAGAATGATAATTGTCTTTATATTTAGATCAACCTCATGTGATTCTAACTTTAATCATATGAATTTGAAAACACATGTTACAATAGTAGGTGTAAATAGCCCTAGTTAAGCTAGTTTCGATTAATGCAACCTATGCAAATAAATAATTTATAGTTGTAGGTTAGCATGGTAATTAAGATCACCCCACCATTTATATAAATTTATACCTTGAATATAATATTGTAGGTTAATAACTTTTAATTAGGTTCATGAGCAGTCCCATACTACCATTTTCATAAAGCATCTTCTTGTAGCTTGCAAGCAACTTAGAAAGAATGGCAACTTTTATATATAGATTGAAGTTCCTATTCATTCTATGTCTTCACTATCCCATTTTGAATTCCTTCCTTTCAATTCCTCGGTATTTATGGTACTTAAAATCTATTCTATATGTCCAAATCAAGAAATATCTAAGGGTCAAAACATGTTCTATATTATTGGCTAACTAATTCACTTAATCTATAAAGTTAGATAGATACCCAGACTACTAGGTAAAATAAAATATTATAAAAATTTAAGCTTCATCATTCAAATTCTTACCTATATTGTCTCCAACATAATAATTTACTCAATTGGATATATATATTTACAACCGAAAATCCATTACAATCCATATTGGTCAATATTTATCTTAGTCTTTTCATCATTTTTCTCAATCTGCAAAACCACTGAAACCCAAGATTCACTGTGATATTACCACCATCAAAATTTAAATCCCCAAATATTTCATTCTTACTCGTCACTAAATTTATTTACTAAGAATAAGATTCTCAAGGTGAATCATCGCTCCTAGATTATTTTATCAGTTCTCAATGCCATCTTTAAATTGCACCACTTACTAATTACCAACATTTTCTTTCCTTCAAATCATATGATCTTATTCTACATCCTTTAATGCTTCTAAAATTATTTTACCCTATCAATCATCAATTTCTAACATCGATGTTTCGATCCAAAGTATTATATCTTCCGACAAGACCACTCCAATAATTTTATCAAATTTCTCTCTAGAGCTCTAATCCTCGAAATACTCATGTGTAAACCACCTGATTTTTCAGGATTTTTAAAATAGATTTTTCACAATTTTCTGTAATTTTCTGGATTTTTTCTCTAATTAAAACTAAGGTATTTTGAATTTAAATGATTTTTAAATGTTATTAAATAATATTAAAATATTACGAAAATAATATTTTCTGGTGTAAAATAAAAAACTAGACAGGGTAATTTTTTGGGAATTTATTGGACCCCGGAAACATTTTTAAAGCCCTAAAAACCAAGTTATAATTAAACCAAAATAAACCTAGAATTAAACCCGGTTCAATTGAACCAAACCAACCCGAACCAACCTAGACCGGTTTAGCTAAACCGAACCAAACCCTAGCGGGTCGGATCCGGGTCTAACCCGCCGACCCGAAACCCGCTAAACCCAAACCCGTAGTCATGTTCTAGCGGATCGGGCCGGATCCGCCGCCCGACCCGACCCGACCCGGCCTGCCACCGAAACCCCTCTCCTTCCCCAGCCGCTCAGCCCCACACCCGCCACCGCTCCGGCTTTCGGCAACCGCCGCCGCCGCCCGCTCGCCTCCCAGCCGCTCCGGCTCCCCCGTACCCGCCGCCTCGTCGACTCCCGTAATCGCCGTCGTTCCTCCTCCTCCCTCTCTCCTATAAAACCCAACCCTCTCCTCCTCTCTCCGCCTCCGTCCTCCGTCCTGCCTCGCCGTCCATCGTCGTCCCCTCGCCCAGCCTCCATCTCCGCCGCTCGGACTTGTCCCGCAGCAGCCCTCTCCTCCTCCTGCAGCTCCTCCCTCCTCGAGCTTCGCAGCCGGCAACTCCCTCGAGCGCCGCCCGCCTCCACCAGCGCAACCTAGCCCAGTCACCGCCTCCTGCTGCCGCCCCTCGACCTCGCCAGCCCTAGCCCCGATCCGCCTTCCTCCGGCCAGCCCCCAACAGCCCTAGCCCCGAGCCGCCTTTCTTCGGCGAGTCCACCCAGCAGCACCCGGACACAGCCAGGACACAGATACTGTGTCGAGTCGACACGCGGACACGTAAAATCCTCGGTTCACGGAGCCCTGTTCAGGTAACCCGTTCTCTCTCCTCGTTGCTCCATTTTTTGTCCCGTCTATTGTGACGTGAACCCTGTGTGACCGTCTCGATGCCCGTGTAACCCGCTTGGTGCGTCGCGTCCTGTGGTGATCGTAAACCGCGATCCAAAAACAGGAAAACCAATGCCCTGTTTCACCCCGGAACTGAGTGCACCCCGCCAAACGGGACGACTTGGTCGAGTGCGATCTTCACCGAAATATGTGCGCCGTCGATACGGACGTGCTGGATTTCGCAGAAGTTGATTTGGATGTGCGTGCACACCAGAATCAACACGTATCCGCCGACAACGCCCCTTATCTGCCTGTTTTGAATCTCACTGTAACTTAGAGTACACACGTCGGATAGAAAAGAAACTTGCGCCATCGGATTTTTAGCAATACGCTGGTCCTGTGACCCAAGTTTGGTTCGATTCTGAGAACGTTGACAAAATCGCGTATCGTGGGCCCCACAGCTCCACTTGACGGGCGATTTTGTGAACGGCTCATCGAAATCTAATTCTGGAAGTTCCATTGGGTTCGTATCATCGTTCTGGACTTGTTGACACTAAGTTTGACAGATTTGGAGACCATTGGTTCTGACACATTTTTTGGTGCAAAGCAGCCCACATATGGATCCCGCTTGGACCAAAAAATGTTACTTTTGCCCCTGTGTCCAAATTGGACTCAAGGATAGGCGTTTCTAGCTATTTGATATTTTCTAGATCTGATGGTGATGTCTATTTCAGCAACCGGAGAACTGCCTGCAAATTCCGCTGAGGTCAAAGCTACAGTTGGAAACAGAACCCCAGGCAAGTGTACCTTGCCAATTCCTGCAATTTTTGCTACTTATTTTCTTGACTTATATATTTGTTGTACATACTTAACCTAGGACCGTGTGACTTACTTAGCGTCCGATTAATAGTCGGGTGCCAACACCGTACGCGGAGTTGTGTAACGTCACCTAGAGATGGATATCGTGACATTTACATTCTCGTACTTGCCATATCAAAGTACATTATACCCAGGACACCTGACACGAATCATGAGACAGAATCTTCCTGAAATATTTAAGGTGATTCTGTATAGGATACATGTTTACGACATATACATCTTTACATGCTTAGATTTTATCCTGACTTGTTGCATTAGTTTTGATCTTGCGTAACATGTACATCGTGAACTGTGATGTGAGGTTACATTGGGTGGGGAGAGTATTACCATATTAAAGGCTGATTATACTATAAATATTGTCATCTGGAGGTGTCTTAGTCTCTGATACAGAGCTTTGACACAAGTTCTGGCCCTTCGAGAGAATACCGCTATAGGTTTCTCCGACACTGATCCTATAGTAGTCTCAGCCCGAGTATGATTAAAACTCTCACTTGCATATCACTTAGCTGGTTATTTATTTACCCTATTGCTTTATTTATTGCTGTACTGCATTTATTTTGGCATGAATTATTTTGTACCTTGCTATGTCCCCTGAGGACCTGGATCCGGATTATATCCCCAGGATTAGCAGACGAGATCTACCCCGAGGTATACGGGAAAAGAGCACTTCTCGGAACAGTACCAAACCCTGAGGACGAGGTGATCGCTGAGAATTTTTCCTGAACATCTGCTTCTCTATGCTGAGTTTTTAATGACAAATAAACTCTTTTATTCTTGTTTAAATAAACAATTGTAACAGACTTAATATCGAGTTGTTCCCCGATTTTATTTTTTTGTGACTGGATGATGTTTATTTTCTTTTGTTGATATTGCTGTATTTATTCTGTGGATGAGATTAGTAAACCCTGATCGTTGTAATACAGCTTAAGTATGCCCCAATGGATCCATTAAATTGGGTTTGTCCATCGGTGTGCTGCTGGCCATTGCCACGTGGCTAGTCCCTAGATATTTTGGGACTGGGCGTGACATGGTTTTTGTGGTGGCCCATGTAGGTCAACGACTAAATTGTTCGGTTTCAACTTAGGGACCGAACAGGCCTGCAATAAGAATAGGATAAGTTTTTAGGATCTCATCCACTTGCTTGAAATGTTCTTGATATCTATATCGGATTCAAATTAAAATTTTGACTTGCATCTTGCCTTGATTCCTGTGCGCCTCTTATAGTTTATTTTTGATGCAAAGCAATGGATCCGAGAACCGGCGATGAGAATCCCTTAGGTATATCGCACGATGCTGTGGTCACCTACGATAAAGGAGTAACACTGGAGAATAGAGGATAATCTTCTCAAAGAAATCAAGCAGCCCAGCATAATCTGAGGTCCCGGCGTGATGACATCCCACCTCCGCCGCAGTTCGTTCCACCAATGCCCGTATTCCCACAAGGGCAGCCTATTGACGGGCAACAGATATTCTAAATAATCTACGCAATAATGTAAGCCCAGCAACAAGTCCAACACGAGGCTCAGCGTCGCGAGGCTGATTACTTAAGGAACAACCTAGTAAATGCACTAGAGCAGGCCAACCTACCGGCTCGACGGCCAACGACGAGCTCTATCACCGATTTTCGCCAGTTGAAGCCCCGTACCTTCTCAAGCAAGGAGGAGTCCACAGAAGTTCATGAATGGCTCACTAACTTTCAGCATCAATTAGAAGCAGCTGAGCTTCCACGGGAACGTTGGATGACTGCCATCAGAATGCAATTGACGGACAATGCTCATCACTGGTGGCTATCTGAGGAGACACACCTCGGACCTGACCGAGTTACTTGGGAGAAGTTCTCCAGACTCTTTCAGGAGATGTACATTCTGGCTATCGCTCGATCAGAACTTCGGAATAAGTTCAATCGCCTCACTCAGGATACTATGAAGGTGAAAGAGTACAACGCTGATTTCATTTGTCTAAGTCGCTTCGCCCCAACATTGATCCTGATAGAAGAAGAGAAGGCTGAGAAGTTCTTCGACGGACTAAACTTCAAGCTACAGAAACTAATTGGATCCGTGGAATCTACATCTTACTCGGACGTCCTTGCTGCAGCCCGACGCATGGAGCACGTCACCAGGAGAGAGACTAGTCTGAAGCGGCCTTCCATATCAGCAACAGCCTGAGCACCACAAGAAGAAGCTGCAAAGAGACCTCACCTACACCAACAGCAGAAATCATCTACGCCACAAGTAATAGTCCTTTCTACTTGTCACTACTGTGGCAAAGCAGGCCATCTCGCCATGGAATGCCGACGTAGATTAGGATTGTGTTTAGCATGTGGATCCCATCAGCATTCGGTAAGGGATTGCCCTGAACGTGGAGAAGGAGCACCAAGGGCAAACTAACAAGCACTACCAGCACCAGGAGGGTATTAACCAAGGCCACCCTTGGCACCTCGAGCAGCACCCTTCCAGCAAGCCCAGCAACAGCAGAGGTCACCACCTCAAGGACGCCGACAAGATTTCGCGATGACTTTGGAGGACGTGCAGACTCTTGGAGTAGCTAATGCGCGTAAGTTTTTTTTATAGTTATCTGCTTCTAGATTTGCTATAGTTCGTGCTTGCTGGTTCGTGACCTTAGACTTAACCTGACAGTTTTAACTTGCTAATAATAGATAACTTATTGATAACCTAGAATGTTTTATAAATGTTAACCTAATATGTTTTTATAAATGATAAACTGGTTTTCTAAAAACTGTAATTTTTGAGATTTCCTTCATTCGGGAAATTTTATAACTTCCATTTCTTAGGGAAATGATTTTCCCTATGTGTTTTAAAACCCCCAACCTTGATTCTTCTTGATAGTGAAGTGCTTCGAATAATGTTGCAACCGTGTCATCTCTGTTGACCGGTTATTCTTTGATTGCGAGGACGCAATCCTCTTAAGGGGGGTAGATTATAAACCCCCTGATTTTTTAGGATTTTTAAAATAGATTTTTTATAATTTTCTGTAATTTTTTGGATTTTTTTCTCTAATTAAAACTAAGGTATTTTGAATTTAAATGATTTTTAAATGTTATTAAATAATGTTAAAATATTATGGAAATAATATTTTCTGGTGTAAAATGAAAAACTAGACATAGGATAATTTTTTGGAAATTTATTGGACCCCGGAAACATTTTTAAAGCCCTAAAAACCAAGTTATAATTAAACCAAAATAAACCTAGAATTAAACAACCAAACCAACCTGAACCAACCTAGATCGGTTTAGCTAAACCGAACCAAACCCTAGCGGGTCGGATCCGTGTCTAACCCGCAGACCCGAAACGCGCTAAACCCAAACCCGTAGTCATGTTCTAGCGAATCGGGCCGGATCCGCCGCCCGACCCTACCCGACCCGGCCCGCCACCGAAACCCCTCTCCTTCCCCAGACGCTCAGCCCCGCACCCGTCGTCGCTCCGGCTTCCTACAACCGCCGCCGCCGCCCGCTCGCCTCCCAACCGCTCCGGCTCCCCCGCACCCGCCGCCTCGTCAACTCCTGTAACCGTCGCCGTTCCTCCTCCTCTCTCTCTCCTATAAAACCCTACCCTTACCTCCTCTCTCCGCCTCCGTCCTCCGTCCCTGCCTCGCCGTCCACCATTGTCCCCTCGCCCAGCCTCCGTCTCCTCCGCCAGGACTCGTCTCGCAGCAGCCCTCTCCTCCTCCTGCAGCTCCTCCCTCCTCGAGCTTCGCCGTCGGCAACTCCCTCGAGCGCCGCCCGCCTCCACCAGCGTAGCCTAGCCCAGTCACCGCCTCCTGTCGCCGCCCCTCGACCTCGCCAGCCCTAGCCCTGAGCCGCCTTCCTCCGGCGAGTCCATCTAGCAGCACCTGGACACAGCCAGGACACAGATACTGTGTCGAGTCGACACGCGGACACGTGAAATCCTCGGTTCACGGAGCCCTGTTCAGGTAACCCGTTCTCTCTCCTTGTTGCTCCATTTTCTGTCCCGTCTATTATGACGGGAACCCTGCGTGACCCTCTCGATGCCTGTGCAACCCGCTCGGTGCGTCGTGTCCTGTGGTAATCGCAAACCGCGATCCAAAAATAGGAAAACCAAAGCCCTGTTTTACCCCGGAACTGAGTGCGCCCCGCCAAACAGGACGACTTGGTCGCGTGCGGTCTTCACCGAAATGTGCGCGCCATCGATACGACGTGCGGGATTTCGTAGAAGTTGATTTGGATGTGCGTGCACACCGGAATCAACGCGTATCCGCCGACAATGCCCCATATCCGCCTGTTCTGAATCTCGCTGTAACTTAGTGTACACACGTCGGATCAAAACAAAACTTGCGCCGTCGGACTCGTAGCAATACGCTGGTCCGGTGACCCAAGTTTGGTTCGATTCTGAGAATGTTGACAAAATCGCGTATCGTGGGCCCCACGGCTCCACTTGACGGGCAATTTTGTGAGCATCTCATCGGAATCCAATTCTAGAAGTTTCGTTGGGTTCGTATCATCGTTCTGGACTTGCTGACACTAAGTTTGATGGATTTGGAGACCATTGGTTCTGACACGTTTTTTGGTGCAAAGCGGCCCACATGTAGACCCCGCTTGGACCTAAAAATATTATTTTTGCCCCTGTGTCAAAATTGGACTCAAGGACAGGCATTTCTAGCTATTTGATATTTTCTGGATCTGATGGTGATGTCTATTTCAGCAACCAGAGAACTGCCTGCAAATCTCGCTGAGGTCAGAGCTACAGTTGGAGACAGAACCCCAGGCAAGTGTACCTTGCCAATTCCTGCAGTTTTTGCTACTTATTTCCTTGACTTATATATTTGTTGTACATACTTAACCTAGGACCGTGTGACTTACTTAGCGTCCGATTAATAGTCGGGTTCCAACACCGTACGCGGAGTTGTGTAACGTCACCTAGAGATGGATATCGTGACATTTACATTCTCGTACTTGCCATATCAAAGTACATTATACCCAGGATACCTGACACGAATCATGAGACAGAATCTTCCTGAAATATTCAAGGTGATTCTGTATAGGATACAGGTTTACGACATATACATCTTTACATGCTTAGATTTTATCCTGACTTGTTGCATTAGTTTTGATCTTGCATAACATGTACATCGTGAACTGTGACGTGAGATTACATTGGGTGGGGAGAGTATTACCATATCAAAGGCTGATTATATTATAAATATTGTCATCTGGAGGTGTCTTAGTCTCTGATATAGAGCTTTGGCGCAAGTTTTGGCCCTTCGAGAGAATACCGCTATAGGTTTCTTCGATACTGATCCTATAGTAGTCTCAGCCCGAGTATGATTAAAACTCTCACTTGCATTTTACTTAGCTGGTTATTTATTTACCCTATTGCTTCATTTATTGCTGTACTATATTTATTTTGGCATGAGTTATTTTGTACCTTGCTATGTCCCCTGAGGACCTGGATCCGGATTATGTCCCCAGGATTAGCAGACGAGATCTACCCTGAGGTATACGGGACAGGAGCACTTCTCGGAACTGTACCAGACCCTGAGGATGAGGTGATCGCTGAGGATTTTCCCTAAACATCTGCTTCTCTATGCTCAGTTTTTAATGGCAAATAAACTCTTTTATTCTTGTTTAAATGAACAATTGTAACAGACTTAATATCGGGTTGTTCCCCGATTTTATTTTCTTGTGACTGGATGATGTTTATTTTCTTTTGTTGATATTGCTATATTTATTCTGTGGATGAGATTAGTAAACCCTGATCATTGTAATACAGCTTAAGTATGCCCCGATGGATCCATTAAATTGGATTTGTCCATCGGTGTGTGCTGTTGGCCATTGCCACATGGCTAGTCCCTAGATATTTTGGGACTGGGGCGTGACATCATGATCTATGAAGTCCTATCATCAACGTTCATGTATATAGTTTCATTGTCAAAACATTCTTCTATTATCCATCGTACCTATTTATGATCTCCACTTGTCATGATCTTGTAGTCTCTACCAAGAGTTCTACTTATGAACTTTTTAATCCCCACAACGAATTATCCTAAAAATTTAAAGAATAGCACGACTAAGATAGACAAAATATAGTTAACTGATATTGTAAAGTATTGTAATGGACTTGGTATGAATCAATACAAGAATGGAGTTAACAGAAAGATAGAATAGCTGGTAGAAAACATTGCTCTAGAGTATCTGCTCAATATTTTCAGAATTAACTGGCCCTGCCAGATATAACCGTATGATCTCGTGGTCTATTATAGAACTATGCAATCTATAAAAAGTCCAAATCTCCTCAATATTTTTTAACTCGGTCAATAATCTTCGAGTCAGAATTTATGTCCATTATTTATGTTCAAGCCTCTTCATCATAACCTCAAGTTATTCTTTATAATCCTTAAATTCACCTAAAATTTTAATGTTATTATTTCGATCTAATTCTTGTTTTCTTCGTCAATGATATATGTTGCTAAATTAAAAACTTTAACCTCACAATATTTATAATCCTTTAATCTCCATTCACCAATTTTTACCTTTTGAAGTTTTGGAAAACTCCTCAATTCATAATCTTGATTTTTAATTATTATTTTCAATTTAAATTTGTACCTCAAGAGTCAAGGATTCCATGTTTCACTTCTTTACAAATCATAGTTTCCTTGTTCAACTTTATATTACCATCTTGACAACTTCCTATTCTTGTAATTAAAATTTTCCAGTTGGTGCCGTCATCCTCTATAATTTTCTTAATCCTTATGAGTATTAATTTTAAATCTCAAAAATATTTAAAATTTCAACCTTTACTTGCTTCCATAAAGTTTGTAACCTTGGTAATTTCCCTATTAAATGAGATTGATAATCATTCAAACTATTTTTCATACTTTCTATTTCTTGATTTTGTTATCACTCTCAATTTTGCTCTTAAGTGTATTATAATATCATTAATTTATCCTTCAATATATGTCTATGAATTTATTCAAAATATATACCATGACTTTTAGATTAACCACTTACATCTATTCAGTTCTGGATAACTAGGGCTCCTCCCTTAATTTTTAACCCTTGGGCAATCATTGATTCTATGCTCACTTGATCCATAATTGTTGCATCCGCTACCCGAATTACCGTATACGAATAGTAATTAGAATACACTAGTAATTTTCGTAAAAAAATTTATTTTGGAAACGGATGTCACATCTATAGTGTTATAATGGCAATAATGTAACACTAGGTTTCATATGGCTCTAAAGGATCAAAATAGGGGTTAAAACCATATTTGGTCAATTTTAGATTTTTGGGAATTTTCTGGAATTTTTTTAATTAAAACCTAGGAAACCTAATTTTCTAGGGCTTTCAGAATTTACTTTAGGTCCAAACATGTATATTTTGCTACAAAATTTTATTATAGGTTTAGGAAGTCCATATATATTTTCTGTAATTTATTTAGATTTTTCTAGAATTATTGGCTTTTATTTGGAGTTATTTGAGTTTATAGCAATTAAGAACTCATTTTAAAGCTTGTAGTAATTATTGTAGGAAACCAATGAACATAATGCAGCCCCAGATATTCTTCTAGGATTTGTGGGTTCATTCTATATTTTTTGGATTTTTTCTAAAGTTTTTGATTATTTTTTATATTTATTTTGGGTTAAATAACTAAAACTAATTAAATAAACTAGTTTTTAAAAAAAAAACCTAAAACTAATTCCTATTTCCATTCATCCACATTATTCCGCACGATTGCAGGATGGTGCCACGTGGCACTCTTTTTCTGCCGCCTATTCAGCCCTCTCTCTCTATATATATGTTATAGTTTAGGGTTTTATTTCTTAGCCAATTTTGAGGAGATTAGTTCTAGGGTTTCTTCGATCTTCGAGGGGGCTTTGTGACCAACTCCGGCGTCCTTTTCCAGCACCATTTTTTTGTTCAAACCGTATTGAGGTTAGCTTCCACAATCTCTAATATATTTTCACTAATTAGGTACATAAAATTTTGTAGAATTCTTAGAGTGCCAGTTCTTATAAAACTGACACGTTTTTGTGTTTTTGTGTTTTCGAGATTTCGGGAGATCCCAAACTCGTTTTCATGAACTGTTTAAAGTTTCTGAAATATGACACATAGATCTATGCATTTTTTAGAATTTAATAGAGTATTTTTGCATTATGTTTAATTTGTTAAACCTAGGGGTAACCATTGAACCACCGAAATTACCATCTATAAGCCATATTGCCCACAATATTTACTAATTCGAGATTCTATGAAACGTTGATTCCAGAGTTCTTGTAGCGCTGACATATATATGATTTATGTTGACACAAAGTTGTCACAGTCAACATGATTCTGATAATCGTCAAACATCAGATCTAAAATACAGATGAAGCAAATACTCAATGCAAAATATATCAACTCCGTCAGTACTATAGTCAACCTCTGCAACAGTTATTGGTTTCATATTCAAATGTAATCTTTTATTTATTTGAGTCTAGGACTAATGTAAGCTGAGTTGTACTGGCAAATTCTAATACCTATACCCAGATACTTAGTCACTCAAATAAATCAAAGAACCTATCCACCAAATTAGGCCATATTTATTTACAAAGTCTACCATACTAAGAGACCGAACTCGGGCCAAACTCATGCCGAACTTGGACCGAACTCGGTTACCCTTTGGTATGAAATCAACCAGTTCAATAAGCTCCTGATTTCTTGTCCCAACGGTTGGAAATTTGAATTAAATCCCATCCGAATTCTAATAGAATTCTGTTTGCCTACACCCTATAAATAGGATTGGAATTCTTTATTCTTACTTACTCAACCATTCTTTAGTCTTCTATCCTATTGTGAGCAAATCTCTAAAGCCTTAACTTTTCCATCTCAAAGAGTAACTCCCAAGCCTTCCTAGTGCCAAGCCTTCCTGGTTCCATCAGTTACTCTCTCTATCAAACTGTGAAGTTGTGAGACTTCGGATCAAACCTCGTGGTTGTAAAGAAGTGGCAAGCCTTCAGATCAAAGCTTGTGATTCACTATTAGTGATTATAGTGGATAAAACTCCGAGCTTGAGTCCTCGGGACTGGACTAGTCCTCTCAGAGGGAAACTAGTATACATCTTGGTGTTTGTATTTGCTTTCTCTCACTTTATTACATATATTCTAACTGCTAGTAGTTGATCACCATTGTATGCCATGGAATTATATTTTAATAGGTAATTTTATTCTGCTGCATATATAAACTCTATTCACCCCCCTCTAGAGTTGCCATACACGGTCCTACAATTGGTATCAGAGCAGGTTATCTCTTAATTAGTTTCAGATCCCAATTGCTCATATAATTGGTATCAGAGTAGGTTATCTCTTAATTATTTTCTGATCCCAATTGCTCCTACAATTGGTATCAGAGCATGTACTCTTTATATAAGAACTATTTCTCATACCAATTGCTCCTCAATTGGTTTCAAAGCAAGTTCTCTTGATTACCGAATTAACATCCAAAGAGTATAACACATGGCAACAACAAGATCACTATTTTCCATCAATGGTGAAAGCCAACTCCTTGATAAGCCATCTATTTTTAACAGCACTAACTATTTATTTTGGAAAATACATATGAGTGCTTTTCTAAAATCTCTTGGCTTTAACTTATGGACTTATGTTACTAATGGTTACAAAAGAGTTGACAAAGCAGACAATGAATATACCGAAGTTGAAAAGAAAGCAGCAAGCGATGATGCAAAGGCAATATACATGCTCTACTGTACTTTAGGAGAAGACGAATTTAAACTTATCTTCAAGTACAAAATATCATATGAGATATGGAAAATGCTGGAAGCAACCTATGGAGACAACGAAGAAGTTGAAGAATAACCCCATAATGTTGCAATCTTGTATCAAAATAAAGAAGCTACAAGTACATAAAAAGATGCAAACATTTAATGTAACAATGATAACAACAAGGAAGAAGATGTTGCAAACTTATGCCTAAATGAAAGTCTAGCAATCAATGCAAACATCTAGTCAGAGAATGACAAAACCTTCTACATACGATAGACTTGTGCTAAATGGTAAGCGAGGTAAATAATGACTCTCTCGCAAAAGATATTTCGTATGATGAATTGTCTGATGCTTTTAATGATTTATTTGAAGACTATAATAAGCTTAGAAATAACTATAAGCAAGCTCGAAAAGATATCAAATCTTATCAACTTAAAAATGATCAACTTATTTGCTTACTTAAGGAAGCTAGAGAAAACTCATCTTCTGATGAATTAATTAAAATCTCCAAACTTAAGCTCAACTAACAAAAAGCTCTTGACTTCTTTGATGAAAGCAATCAATAAAATGCTAAACTTAAGGAGGACTTAAAACAAGAAAATGAGAAGTACTCTAATGCCTCACTTAAGATAGATGCTCTTACTGCCAAATATGATAATTTATATGCCACCTCTAAAAAGCTATAGATTAGATTAGGAAAGCATGTCGTACAACCTACTATTCAGTCTAACATGAGACACTTGGCTAAACAAAAGAGCACTCACAACAAGACACCAGCAAGCAAACCAAATGCTTCATACTATCATGCATGTAGAACACAATATACTTTATACAATCATGCATTCTATTACAAATATCCACGCAAGACATGTCACACTACTTCACATACTCATCCTTCTATACCCAACACAAATGCCTATGCTATATATATCATTATTGTGGTTTAAAAGGATAAATACACGTCAGTGTAAGGCTAGAAAATTGGTTGATATGAATATGTATAAGTGTATTCCTAAAGCTAACAAATATGGATCCAAATCCTGGATACCAAAGTCTTGTTCTAATCATATAAGTGGAACAATTTTTGGCAAGACGTAATGGTAAAGGAGAAAGTTGGTGATTGCAAAAAGCTAAATGGATATTCTCATGGCAATTGCACCAACACGAAACATGACTATTAAGTCATTCTAGTAACATAAATTTTTTTATCTATAGTAGTATAATTGTTCGTAAACTGTGTACGAAGAAACTCTTGTTAAATAATTTTTCAATATTATGCTCTAAAGGTATAAAAATTATTGTTAAAAAGCCTAAAGGGTCCTTCTGTTAACAAGGTATAAACAGCCTTAAGCGGTACGGTACTTAAATGTCTTCGAACCACCACTAGCTGGAAACCGGCCCCTATAATTAATTAATAATAACAAAAATACCTCACTGAGTATTGATATACAAAGAGCTATTTACAAACGTTTCCTAAATACAATTATCATTCATTCAGTAATTGACTGCATATAAATTCTTTTAAATAACTTGTCTAAAAGCAATGACTGATAATAGCCTGTCATAGTTATAGACATCATATATTTTATACTTGTATTATTATGAGATCACCTGTATGTTTTTCATATAATTGTTACAACATTCTACAAAACATAAATATTCAATATCCTGAGCTATCAGAACTCGGACAGAGTTTGGTCAGAACTTGGTCCAAATTCGGTTCAAGTATTTTTATATAATAATAGCAGTCTCGGATTTGATCTCATTACTTCATCATCCCAAACCCTTCTTCTCCAAACCGAGAATAAAACACTTTCCTCCAAAACCCTAGTTTTGTGATCTCCTTCCACAAAGGCTTTCTCTCTCTCAATTTATGATCTAAGACTCTTGTGAGATTCTCCTTCATCCCCTTCAATCTTTTCAAGGTACAATCTTTACATTCTCAAACCCTAATTCATGGCTCCTAAATTTGGGAAAAAGAAGAGAAAAGCAAATGAAGCTTCCTCTTCTCAACCCTCTAGTGATGACGTTCTCTATTCCTTATTTTCTCCTAATATTCCAAACCCAGGAGAATATGATGACTTTATTTTCACTTCTATTGATGCCTTAAATCTATGGTTCAATGATTTTGTGTAAAAATATATTTGCAAGGGCAATTATATTAATTTTACTACTTTTTATGCCCCAAAACCTAAACTTGTAGAATTCCATCTTCATCGTCTAGTCAAAACTAGAGAACCCATATATTTGAATGCCATTCGCATGTTTTATTGTAATCTATCTTATGATCAATGGTCTATCTCTTTGAGAGTTGGTGGGATCGACATTGAATTTGACGATACAACTTTAGGTAAAATTATTGAAATACCTAACGAGGGAGATGGCCTAGTTGTGATCGAAAAACTCAATCTCAGAGATAACATCACTCTTGATTCTTTCAGGGACATACTTTGCGCCCCTCATCCTTGTCCTGACGGAAAGTTTCGTGCTCGTTATTTCAACCAATATTTTTACTAACTTTACCATATCATATACTATGCTATCATTCCAAAACAAACCTCCAAAGATGATGTGACCTATAAGGAGATATCTGCTTTATATCACTTCTACACATCCACTCCCTTTAGCGTTCCTAAGACCATGATTCAGTAGATGATTGACTGTTGTAGACACAAACGTCAACTTCCTTATGCCACGTATCTACCACTCATCTTTGAGCACTTCCATATTCCTATGGAAGAACCCACTTATCTATCTGAGACGGCTTATCTGACCAAAACTCGTAGGATTCAGCCTATTTCTTTCATTCATGATGAGGACGACTCATCCAGATCTGATTCTGATACACCAGCTGATCCAGTCCTAGCTTCTCCTGCTCCTACTCGTACTCCATCATCCTCTACACAGCCTGCTACCTTGGAATCGATCTAAGAGATATTCCACGAACAATTAAGGTTACAAAATAAGATGATTGCTGCTCAAAACCAGGAGTAGAACACTATGATTATCACTCGGCTTTGCGACCAGTCTTATCGTGCCACTATTTTGGCCCACACTTTAGCCAACTCCCTAGCAGATCTTCATTATCATCTAGCCCATAATTCTACTACACCTCATCCAGTGGGTCATGATCCTTCCCGCTTTGGCTATATGATCGATGATCCATTTATTCAGCATTACTTTGATCCTACCGGAGCATACTTTGATGCTCACCCGCCTGCTGATGCTGTTGATGATAATTTATGATAGTTTCTTGTGTCTATGTGGATGTATTAGTTTTTCTATTTCAGTATACTAGAAATATTTTCTTAAAATATTCGTAAAACGTTTATGCTATTTTAGTTATCTGCATCTAAATATTTGCTAGTCTTGTTACTTATTCTGATTAAAATAATTCATGTTCTGGTTAATTTATCTTTTTCCAATTTGTCATAATCACTTGTTACGGGGGAGTTTTTATTTCCCACTATGATATATTGACAAAGGGGGAGAAATAACAAAATGTGATAACAAAATGTTTCGACTATAGTTGATGTATGGTTGATAACATATAACTGTGATATATTTTGTTGATATACCTGCACCTAATTTTGCTATAAAGAAATGTCAAGTTATAGGTCATTCAAATGCTACCGTTCAAAGGAAAGATCTACTTACGGGGGAGATTTTTCTAAAAAGCTATTTTTTAACGGAAAGATCTACGTTTAAAGAAACTTCGTCTATGTTTCAACTATTTTCATCAAAGGCTACAGCAGACTCACCATTTGTGTATTTTGGCATAGTTTGCCAATTATCATAATGGGGGAGATTGTTGACACAAAGTGGTCACAATCAACCTGATTCTGATAATCGTCAAACATCAAATCTAAATATAGATGAAACAGATACTCGATGCAAAGCATATTAACTTCGTCATTACTATAGTCAGACTCTGCAACAGCTATTAGTTTTATATTCAAATATAATCTTTTATTTATTTGAGTCTAGGACTGATGTAAGATGAGTCGCACTGGCAAATCCTAATACCTATACCCAGATATCTAGTCAACTCAAATAAACCAAAGAACCTATCCACCAAATCAGGCCACATTCATTTACAAAGTCTACCTTATTAAGAGATCGAAATCGGGTCGAACTCGTGCCGAACTCTGACTGAACTCGATTACCCTTTTGGTATAAAATTAACCAGTTTAATAAGCTCCTGATTTCTTGGCCCAACGGTTAAAAATTTGAATTAAATCTCATCCGAATTCTAGCCGAATTCTGTTTGCATATACCCTATAAATAGGATTGGAATTCTTTATTCTTGCTCACTCAACCATTCTTTAGTCTTCTATCCTATTGTGGGCAAACCTCTAAAGCCTTTAACTTTTTCATCTCAAAGAGCAACTCCCTAGCCTTCTTAGTGCCAAGTGCGATCTCGGTCTAGATGCCTTTAGAGTTGTAAAGAGCTTGGTTCCATCAGTTACTCTCTCTATCAAACTGTGAAGTTGCGAGACTTCGGATCAAACCTTGTGGTTGTAAAGAAGTGGCAAGCCTTCGGATCAAAGCTTGTGATTTACTATTGGTGATTATAGTGGATAAAACTCCGAGCTTGAGTTCTCGGGATTGGACTAGTCCTCTTAGAAGAAAACCAGTATACATCTTGGTGTTTGCGTTTGATTTCTCTCACTCTATTGCATATATTCTAACTGCTAGTAGTTAATCACCATTGCAAGCCATATAATTATATTTTAACAGATGATTTTATTCTGCTGCATATATAAACTCTATTCACTCCCCTCTAGAGTTGCCATACACGGTCCTATAATTTATACTGAAATCTTGGTTTGGTGTCAGTTGACCTTTTGGTCAACGGAATGCCTTGATTTGCGTGCCATGAATCTCGAATTCGTAAACTTGATTTTCTTTGAACCAAAATTTAGGGTTAGCATTAAAATCAAGATACAATAAGATTAAAAATAGTATTTTAGGTTATTTATTTTAGAATTAAAATAGATTAGACTTTTGTAGATCTAACTTGTTTTAATTTATGTGATGGGGTAAATCGGATGACGTCTTCAGTTGTGACTTTATCCTTTTCTAAAGCAGGTAAGTATCACTGTGACCTATGTTGCCTTTATTGTATGCTGCATGTATCTTCGTGTCACCTTTATTTCTTCATATAATATGATGTCGTTATTCTTTATTCACCATGATTATTGCTTGTGCACGAGAGCTAGAATTGTTAGAGTGTATATAATTGTTCGTACTTGAATTATTGTTACCATGACTATTGTATACTGTATCGTTATTGTTTTATTGAGAACATGTATTATGATTGAGTCAGACGGGGGAATACAATGAGTAAGCATGTGGTCAACGAATTATTTACAGACTCCCTATATATTAATTATTTAATATAAGTCGTGCACCACACGCCGAAGACGTCCACATACGAAAAACTTGTATTCTAAAATACATTGCACACAAAACTTCATCCAAGTTGCCATATTGTCTAGTGGTCCATCTTATCTTAGTTGTACTCTCATATTGTTTTCCTATCATAGTTGTACCCTCAATTATTCCATGTCATAGTTCTACTCTCAAACTGTTCTCGCGACATAGTAGTACTCTTCTTGTCATATCGTATCATGTTATAGTCAAATTTTCTTTACTGTTATCCTTCATACTTGTATATTATAATGTGTAATATAGTATTATGGTGACTTGCTACAATCCTAACTGGATAACTATTTTTCAGTTTTAGACAACGCGATTTACCCCGAGGTCTTTGGTGGGTACCTTGGTGACACCAACGTTACCGACGTGCCGGTTGCTTCTACAGATACATAGTACCATATTTTTTTCCTTATGCTTTTTTGTATTATTCTTAGTTAGTAGGCTTAGTAGACTCTTGTCTCTAGTTGCATTTATTTTATTTCTACTGTGTTTGTTTCCGAGACCATCTAAGTTGTAGTGGATTATTTTGTAAATTATTTATTGAGACTATTAGTTTAATTTCCTTGTCAAGACTTAGTTGTGGATGATATGAGATTTGTGTACTTATTGTGGACAATTGTTTATCATAGATAGCGTACTACCGTTGATGTTGTGGCGTAGGCTTGGCTTGGCCACGTATTAGTGTTCCAAGAAGTTGGAGCGGGTCGTGATAAGTTTTTATGGTGGCCCATGCAGGTCCAGTTTTACATAAGGTCGCGAACTCATGGTTAGTACTTCAACTTTGTAGTACTAGCTGTGAGCCTGCAAATAGAATTGAAGATAGGATTTAGAATAACTTTAGGAGAGTTATATCATCTCCAAATAGGATTCTCAACCCTATGAGTCTTCTGTCTTTGTCTCTCTTATGCAGCTTACATCTTGCTTGATTTCGTCCATGACCTCTTCGATATGTTTGTATCTACCGTTCTAACCATGTCCCTTTGTTCCTTTCAGTTAGTAATGGTTGAGACAAGACGTAGTGCAATCCGTAAGGGTAAGAGGGTAGTTGACCCATATGTCACTTCCGAGCCTAATAGTCCCGCACTCGAGGATACCAAAGTTTGTAGAGCCTTCCATAGTTATGTTATTAATAGGAGCATGCTTAGTATACCCTAGTTGGCTTAGCTATTATTGAGTTTTTAGCTTCTTATTGATTTATTTTGCAACAATGATCTCTCGATGACTTATCCTAAGAGTTGATGTTAGGAATTGCTTGAATATATTACTGTATATATATAAACTAGTATTGTTTACTTTTTTAGGACAAATTATTTTAGGAGGTAGGTTGTAGCATCCGCTACCCGAATTGCCGTACACGAATATTAATTAGAATACACTAGTAATTTTTGTGGAAATTTTATTTTAGAAACAGATGGCACATCTATAGTTTTATAATGGTAATAATGTAACACTAGGTTTCATATGGCTTATGAAGGATCACAATAGAGGTTAAAACCATATTTGGGCAATTTTATATTTTTGGTGATTTTTTGGATTTTTTGGTTAATTAAAACCTAGAAAACATAATTTTTAGGGATTTTAGAATTTAATGCTGGGCCATAAGTGTATATTTTCTACAAAATATTTATTGTAGGTTTAGGAAGTCCATATATGTTTTTTGTAACGTATTTAGATTTTTCTACTATTAATGGCATTTATTTGGAGTTATTTGAGTTTACAGCAATTAAAAACTTATTTTAGAACTTCTAGTAATTATTATAGGGAACCTATGAACATAATGCAGCTCTGGATATTTTCTAGGGTTTGTGGGTTCATTTTATATTTTTTGGAAGGTTTTCAATTTTTTTGATTATTTTAATATTTATTTTGAGTTAAATAACTAAAACTAATTAAATAAACTAGTTTTTTAAAAAATAAAACCTAAAAATAATTTCTATTTCCATTCAACCTTATAATTCAACGGGAATGCACAAACATGGTTCCATGTGCACTCTTTTCTGCCGCCTCTTCAGCCATATATATATATATATATATATATATATATATATATATATATAATGTGTGTGTGTATATATGTTATAGTTTAGGATTTTATTTATTAGCCGATTTTGAGGAGATTAGTTCTAGGGTTTCTTCGATCTTCGAGGGGGCTTTGTGACCAACTCCGACGTCCTTTTTCAGCTTTATTTTTTTTCCGAACTGTATTGAGGTTAGCTTCCACAATCTCTAATTTATTTTTAGTAATTAGGTACATGAAATTTTATAGAATTCTTAGAATGTCAGTTGTCCAAAAATAGACATTTTTTTGTGTTTTTAAGATATCGGGAGATCCTGAACTCGTTTTCATAAACCGTGAAGTTTCAGAAAGCTGACACATTGATCTATGACATATATATTTTCCAAAATTTAATAGAGTAGTTTAGTACTCTGTTTAATTCGTTAAACCTAGTGGTAACCATTAAACTACCGAAATTATCATTTGTAAGCTATATTGCCCATAACTTTTTACTGATTCGAGATTCGATGGAACCATCGATTATAGGGTTCTTATAGCGCTAAAATCTATAGTGTAGGATCGAATAAGCAACTCTAGAGGGGGGGTGAATAGAGTGCATATATATGTAACAGAATAAAATCACCCAATAAAAAATTAATACAGTTAGCTAATAATATAAGAATAAAATAACAGTAAGGAGAGAGAGAGAGAGAGAGAGAGAGAGAGAGAGAGAGAGAGAGAGAGAGCATAAGTCACAAACACAAAAATGTATACTGGTTTTCTTCTGAGAGGACTAGTCCAGTCCCGAGAACTTTAGCTCGGAGTTGAAATCCACTATCAAGTTAAACACAAGTTTTGATCCGAAGGCTTGCAACTTCGTATAGACACGAGCTTTGATCCGAAGGGCTCAAATACTTCTCGTTGAAGTGTTGAACTTCTTGACAAGCTCTTTTTACAACTCTTGAAAACTTCTAACTAAGAATGTACTGGCACTTAAAGTGGATTGTATGCACATTGATCCTGGTTTATCACTTAGCATAATTCCAAGGAGCCTGCTTTCAGATCCTGGAAATTTCTATGCACCAGTTGTCCGCAACTAATACAACAATCTGTGGCTTCAATAGGAAGAAGCTGTCCTTTGGGCTAGGTCCGTCTAAAATGTCACATAGGCGATCTGAGAACCGAAGTTACTTGCTATGTTATCAACGTAGATGTATCTTACAACATCTTGTTGGGATGCCCCTGGATACACAAGCATATGATTGTGACATCAACTTTATATCAGTGCTTCAAGTATGTTGACAATAAGGGGGTTGTTAAGACTGAGTATGCTGATGTTGACCCGTTCAAGGGTGTAGAGGCCTATTACTCTGATTCGGTGTTGTACAAACAAATACATCAAGAAGAAAAGGCAATGATGCTGATGATAAAGTTGAGACAAGTTTAGCTATAAAAGTTCCTTTAAAGATCTGAGTAAAGGGTCATGTCATCAATAAGGATACTCATACTCTTGTGGAAGATATCCGCAAGAAAGTTAATCACAACGCCCAAGAGCCTCTTATGATTAATCTCCAAAGAACGTGTCGAGGAGGAAAAAGAGATCGCTTCCTGAGAACTAACTGATCTCTCTACTGCAGAGAATTCAGAGCCTTTGCTTATCTACCTTCGTCGCTCCAATAATCTCGTTCCGGTTCAACCCCTTGTATGTCAGTCTGTAACTGAGGCCAAAGAAGATGATGCACTTGAAGAATACATAAGCGCACAACCTGTTGTGCCCTCCCTCGATGATGTTATTCCTAAGGAGGAGATATTGTACTTCATGAATAAATGACTTCATTTGAACTACTCTGATGTCCAATGTCTAAGTAATAGGTACTCTTTAGAGTATGGCTTAGGATTACACCTTTGTATGCCAGTGACAACAGGTCACCTAAAGACCGATATCTTTCCATATGATGGTCTGTACTTCGAAGTTCTGGCAAGAAAGAAAGGAGACAAAACTATCATCTTTGGTAGGGTAAAAGGTTGTAAGGACTTCCTCATTGACGATCCTAAACCTGACAGCGGTAAAATACAACTTTACTATTACAGACCACATGCTAAGGATCTCATCCAGAAGATGGATTACAACTTAAAAAGTAATAAAGGCCTTAACTGCGGCAAATGACAATATTTGCCATTATATCACTTTGCTCCACAAGGCAAGCCTAAAATCTATTACCAATGAACCCGTCTTGATTTAGGTTATGTCACTCCTGAAATGACACATGAATGCTCAGAATTTGAAGTTAAGATGCATTCTTATTCCTCTAAGTTATCTATTTGGGACTCTGATTCCAGCATCGAAGAAGTATTTAAGAAAATATTGTCTATCAACATGGTGTTAGTCGACCAAGTTGAAGACAATGGTCAACTTCTAGAGCTATATGAGGTCGAACATGGGCTCAAAATTTTGAGTCTCAGTGGGAGTTATGCTTCGAGCAATGTGAACCGCTTACTGAAGATGAAGTTGTGCAAGTGGACTTGGGTAAGAGTCATCAGCAAAACCAATCTTCATAAGCAAAAGTCTCTCTGAAGAACATTAGGAATCTCTTATACAGCTTCTAAGATAGTACATAGATATATTTGCATGGAGTTACAAAGACATGTAAGGACTGAATCCCTAAATCGTAATGCATCGACTCAATATTCTTCCGAATGCTAAGCCAGTGAAGCAACAACAATGACATTTTTGTCTAGATGTCATGGAAGCAATCAAAAAAGAAGTCAATGAACTGATAGCAAGCGACTTTATCCGTAAAAACCAATACCCTGATTTGGTGGCCAATATAGTTCCTATTATAAGGAAGAATGAAAAGATCCGAGTCTGCATAGACTATCATAATTTGAACACAACTTTTTCGAAAGATGAATTCCCCATCCCAATCACTGATGTGATGATCGACAACACTTGTGGTTTCGAGCGAATGTCCTTCATGGATGGATTCTCGGGCTACAATCAAATCAAGATATTTTTGGATGATGAGAAGCACACATCATTCCAAACATCGTTGGGGGTATACTGTTATATGGTAATGCCCTTCGGACAAAAAAATACAGGTGCAATATACCAGCTAGCTATGAGTATAATTTTTTGCAAAGATTTATGCAAAATTTTGGAGTGCTATGTTGATGATATATCAGTCAAGAGTTTTCTTAAGGGCGATCACCTCCAAGACTTGAGAATGGTGTTTGAACTAATGCATGCACACCAACTCAAACTAAATCCAACTAATTCCTTTCTAGGAGTCTCAACGTCAAGTTTGTTGGATTCATTATAACTTCAAAGGGTATTCATCTAGACCCAGAGAAGATAAAAGTTGTCCTTGACATGCATCCCCCAAAGAATCTAAAAGAGCTTTGTGGACTTCAAGAAAGACTGACATAAATCAGAAGATTTATATATAATCTCTCTAGATGATGCCAACTGTTCACTCAGTTGATAAAGAAAAGATTATCTTTTATTTGGACCAAAGAATGTTAGTGTGCATTCAATGACATCAAGAAGTATCTCACGAATCCTCTAGTGTTGGTAGCTCTAGTTATGGAAAAACCTTTCTTACTTTACATTCGTGCAATGGATCATTCCCTTGGTGCACTCCTAGCTCAGAAGAATGTTGTAGGATACGAACATGCCATTTACTATCTCAGTCGAATGATGGTTGGTGCCAAACATAGATATAATCATGTATAGAAAGAGTGTCTGCCTCTGATATTTTCCATCCAGAAGATGCGACACTATGTGACGGGACAGACAATCCACGTCATATCCCGGGTAAATCTCCTCAGAGTGCTTATGACTAAACCAAGAGTGCTAAACTCTCGCTTAGCTACATGGGCATTGTTGCTTTATCCATATGATATAGTATATGTCCCACAGAAGGCAGTTAAATGCCAAGCATTGGTCGATTTCCTGGCCGCTTATCTGGTGCCAGAAATATTAAAACTCTACGATGATATTCCAGACATAGTGTTGGAATCAAACACAACATCGAAAGAGTCGATTTGGCAAATATTATTTGACGATGCTTCAAGAACAGGACCCAAAGGCAACATCGTGGCAGGAGTAGGGGTATTATTTATTTCCCTTGACAACCTTGTTATCTATCGTGCTTATTCCCTCACGGAACCGTGTTCCAATAATGTGGCATAATATAATGCTTTAATCATCGAACATCAGTTAGCTAAACAGCTGGAGGTAGATTATTTAGAAGCCTACGGTGATTCTAAGATAATAATTTGCCAAATTTGAGGTTAATACGAAGTTCATCATGAAGTCCTTATCCCATACTATAGGGCTACCAATGATATAGTCTCAACTTTCTCAGGATTCTTCATCGAGCATATACCTAGATTACAAAATATTAAAGCAGATGCTCTTGCTGGGCTGGCAGTCTCCTTAGCTATTCCAATCAAGACTCAACAATCAGTCACAGTGATTGGTCGATAGTTGTTCTATGCTAGAAATAACTTGCATATTTGTCAAAGCTATGTTGCAGAAGCAAACATTAATGTCGAAGACTAGCGATTCCCATTTATAGATTATGTTGTCTATGGAATTCTACCAGATGACCAAAAGCAAGATATTTCTACTTAAGATACCCTTCCTCCGATTCTATTATCTAAAATTCTATTTTGCTATTCGTATGATAGGCTTTGTCTACAATGTTTATCAGACGTAGAAGCGAAACAAGCACTTCATGAAACTCACGACGGTACTTGTGGTGCATATCAACTGGGTCCTAAGCTGTAGGATCATCTTCTGCGCATGGGTTACTTGTCACGCCTAAGTCCCAAAATACCCGGGACCAGACCACGTGGCAATGGCCAACTACGTATTCAAGTAGTCTCTAATCTAACTCAAATATGTATAAGCTATATTATTTAAATATTCTAATAAATATATAGCTATGTCTCAATCTACAAGGACATAAAATATCAACAATGAACTATATATGCTAAAATCGGCCGCCCAGTAATACACAAGCTCAAATAGACTAGAGAAAGAAATAGAGTCTACAAAATTAGGTTATAGCAGCAGATGAGTACCAACAAGAACAAAAAAATATAACTTTGGAAGAAATGATACAAGTACCTAGTCCCTAGACCTGCATAACAAGACGATACACATCTGCAGCTCCAGATAACTCCATGATAGTCTATATAGCAAACCTGGCAAGGGACCAGGTCCTCAGAGGCACATAACAAGGTATAAAATATGCCAGTAGTAAAATTGTAATGACCTGCTCCGCATCTATGCGGATAGCCGATTCAAACGGCATAAGTATGATGACCCGACCCAATTAGCTCAGCGAGAAGACTTGGTTGAGGCAAAAGAATTTCTGACTTGGCCCTTTCGGAGTTAAGACTTAGACTTTTAGAGGCTCGCTAGGAGTATCGCTCGACCGAGGCGAATCATCGCTAAGGTAGGTGGCTATGATGAACTTGTCTTTGCTTAGCTAGCACACTTAAAATATGGTTGATATATGCTAGTCACTAGGCAAATCACCCCTTGCATGCTAATAAAGAATTCAACACATCTAGCTAAGGGAATAATACCATCTGATATATCTTTGTATAGAACATGGAAGTAGATCGGTTGAACGGAATGGTAGGCTCACTTTACAGTTCTTATAATTTTACCTCGTAGTGTTGCTTTTGTTCCTTATATGTTCTTTGAAATACATTGCTTTATATGTCTTGAAATGCTTATCACATAGATATGGCCTCGGTACAGAAGCACAACATAGATTCTGGTTAACTTACCTGTGGCAGAAGACTATCTAAATAGTCGTTCCAAGCCAAACAATATAAATATGGAAAGTCTTCAGGACCGTTGGTCGCCAAGGCAACTCCCAAAATGGGAACTGTAATAAGTAGTAAGACTGCAGCGTAAATAATACATAGAATAGAACATAACAGATCATGAGATCTCTGAACGAATAAAATGCATAATCACAATGTCAAGTAACTATGTTCATTCAAGGTCTTAAGATGTTGCATATAATAAAAGTTTAGTGTTAATGGTCAATGGTCATGGACAGCCTATGCACAGGCTTCAGGTTCCTGCGGACTATACGTTGGTCACGCTAGGGCCGATCCGAACCGGTCAGGAATATTTTAGATAGTCGTTTGCTTCGGATGGAAAGGCGTGTAGCGAGGCTCGCTACCTGCTTTGCATTCCATTCTCGTGCCGAGAGTATACCTTGTCCATGGTGGCTCGTCAAGTCATAAGACCAAGTTTGTATCATTATTATATTGCATATATGGCGGCAACCTGCATATGGGCTCGTAGGAACCTTGTGGCAAGTAACGGATGTAAAGTAACCTGAAGCTTGAAACACATTTGAGTAGTCTGAGTAAACCATGCCTATACAAGTATTACATGCCGGTGTAAAGTGAGTATAAGACATCTGAGTAATCTGCACAACCTGAGTCACAAAATGATATAAGTATTATAAACTGTGTATGTCGTGGACTTGGTTTAGAAACACGCTCGTGGCATACATATGTTCGTTATGTGATCTTGGAATTTCTATATATATATTCGTGCTTGGTTTAACTTAGTTTTATACTTGGGCAGAGAAGGATAAATGGTAAGTTGGTAAGTATCGTCATGTTTCTTTTATATCGCACAACGCACTGCCACACGAGATAGGCTTTGTATCTTATGCATGAAATTGATCATAAGGCAAGAATAGCAAGATAACTTAATAGTTGGTGCACAGAACTAATATAACGTGTTAGATTTGTCGAGCGGGCGATAAGCCTCCCCACCAGTGCATTCATGTACTGATAAACCACCAGATTGCTTGTAGGGTGCAGGAAAACCTCGTTCGGTGTAGAATATCCCCTTGTGCACGCTAAGGCATAGAGTTCGCTCTGGAGCCTTGAAGTATTGCGTCCAGAGCTGAAGCACATATACAAGACATAATGTTGAAACATAGCCTACATATCATTCCAAGTTGTAAGCCGTTTGGCACGTCTTTATTCTTAGAGAGATAGCTTGAGCGACTTGTAATCTCGGCCTAGCACCGCTTGTAACCTTATTTATTATCAATAAAGAGCTATTTTGTATTCATACTTGTGTTTATTATATATTTCCACTATTGACGACTCTGTAAACTTGTTATCAATCGACTATGCGTTTATTATTCCGCTACACTCGGACAATTTGTCCGATTTTGTGGCTTAGACCTCTTACCGCCTGTTCGGATCATGGCCTTACACGGGCACGTCTTACGCTTGTGCGGCATCACGCCCAGATGGGTCAAGCGATCGTCCCGTGGGAGCGCTAGCGCGGTAATTCGTGCCTAGCGGGGAGGGCCGATTCTAGCGGGAGATTGGGATATGACATATTGGTATCAGAGCATGGATTTACGTCCTTGGACTTCTTATCGATTCTCTCAGTTTCAAAAGCTTGTTCGTGTGTTATGTTATAGATGCTCTCTCTCAAAGTTCCAACGGGATATTCTATACAATGAGTCTAAATATTTTCGAAAGGTATGTGTGAAAGATATGATTGCTTGATCAGAATTTCGATGTGAAGGCCTTTGCGCCAATACGTGTCAGACTTTGAGGGAATAGACTTATGTTAGAATCTGTAAGTTATATGTGAAACCGAATGCCTTTACGAGAACACCAAGCTGGTTAGTGTGTGAGACATAATATCGTTCAGATAGTTGCCTCTACACACAATCTTTCGACTAAGTTGTGTTCAGTACCATGCGCTAAGACCCTTGGTGCTAGTGAGTTGCAAGCAAGATTTGGGTATCGTTCAAATAAGAATAAAGTTGGACTTAGAAGGGAAATCGATAAAGACGTTATCGAAGTACCTTTGAGGCGAATAATGGAAATCGTGTTTGGATTTTTTGATATATAGTTGAACGATTATTCATAGCGATAAGTTACGATTTAGAACGTAGTTTATATGGAGGACTATCGATAGAGGTACATACGAGACTAAGATCGTTAAGGCAACGAATAGGGACCGTGCTTGAGTTCTAAGGAACAAATTGGATATAAGAGTGAAGGACGCGAATGCGATTCATGAGTTAATAAGATGGCTCAATTTTTGTGTGGTGTATTCGATAGTCTCAGGATCGAGTAAGTGAATTGAGAATAAAAATAACCTATAAAGATTCATAGATATAGCTCGAATCCTGTCACCACCCCATTTCCAGAGCCGGGTATTTTTTTTTATTTTTAATCTAGTTAAGTGTGTATTATTTATAATTAATTGTATTTATATTTAATTAATGATTGTACTATATTTTTATTGATTGTTTAAGAATTTTGGCTAGCCTGGACCCATGTCAGACCCTAGTGGACCCATGTCCGACCCAGCCCATACTCCTGTGAGACTTATTTTTGGGTTTAGAATATTTATTTTATTTTTAGGAGGTTAGTTGGAGAGATTTGGAGCTAGTTTGAGTGCTTTTGGAACCCGGAACCCGAAACCAAGTGAGTAGGGGCATTTTGGGAATTTGGTGACTTATGTAAACCCCTACCTACCCCCACCCGTGAGCATCTAGCAGCCCATTCCCGTGAGGAGCAGCCCCTCTCTCCCCCTTTGTTTATTCCACTACTACTTCTTCTTCTTCTTCTTCTTCTTCTTCTTCTTCACATTCTACTTCTTCTTTCTTCTTCCTTCCTTCTCCAAGTAAGCTTTTCTTCTTTTTTCTTCCTTCTTTCTTCTATTCCTTCTTCTTTATGCTAGCCCTAACCTTGCATTTTCCCCAACCTAGGTGTGAGGAGCTTAGATCTAGTGTGGAAGCTAGATTTGGTTGCTTGGAGCTTGAGGGAGGTGATTTCTAGGGGTTGTGAGACTTTGGCCTTGGGATTTCAACTCCCAAGAGGTAAAACCCTAACTTTTCCCTTCCTAATTATTTTTGTGTAGTGTAATTAGTGTTGTAGAACCTTCCTAGACCCTAAGCCTACCCGTAGGAGAAAGTTTGAACTAGTTTGGTTGAGTTTAGAGACTTTGACATTAGGTTTTGTGTCGATTTCGGGTGGAACCCGAATTTGGCCCAATTTTGGGTGATGCCCTAGGTTAGACGGACCTAGGTAGACGTTGTCTGGTGTCTTGAGAGTGAGTGCGTGTCGCCGTTCGGGCACGGGAAGCCGTGTCGCGAAGAAACGGGCATTTCGGGCAAATTTGGGGGTTTTCGTCGCCGCCGATTCTAAGTGCGTGTGTGTTTTCGCCACGGGCCTAGAATCAATGTGGGAGCACATTTTCTAGGATCTAGACCTCATTTAGAGCGCGTGGGTAAATTTTAGGCCAATTCCGAGTTCGTTTGGTATGCGTTTCAGGAGGTTTTCCGAGCCGCGCACCACGTGTTCGTCGAAATGACCGAACGGCCATTTCGACTTGGTTTTCTCGTTTCGGACTTGTGCGCACGTTGGGTTAGTATCGGAGAGTGTGTGCTAGAGTTTTCGAGTTATATTTTATATATTTTAGGGTATTGGTGAGTGTCGGGGTCGTTGGGCGTGAGTGGGGCGTGTGGTTTGTGTGTTGTTGTGTGTTGTGTTGTGTTAGTGTATATGTATATATATATATATATATATATATATATATATATATATATATATATATATATATATATATATATATATATATATATGTATATATTTATATGTATTTGTATATATGTATCTATATTTATATGTATAGGTGTGTGTATTTATATTAGTATGCTTGTGGGTGTATATGTCTATGTGTATATACATATGTATATGTGTAAGTGTGCTTGTGTGTATCTGTATATATATATATTTGAATGTGTGTGTATATATATATATCTTAGAGTGTGTGTATTGAGATGTATATATATATATTTGTATGTGTGTATATATATATTAATATGTGTGTTTATATATATATATAGCTATGTATATATTTGTGTGTGAGTGTGTGTATTAGTGTGTTTGTGAGTGTGTAGGTGTGTGTGTTAGTGAGTGTGTTAGAATAGGTATAAGTGTATATATATATAGGTATCTAGTAGTATATATATGGTTATATATGTGTATATATATATATATATATATATATATATATATATATATATATATATATATAGGGTGATACATACATATATATATATATATATATATATATATATATATATATGTATATGTATAGGAGTGTGTGTGTGTGTGTGTTTGTAGCTAGAGGGGGGGTTTTAGAACCTGGAACAGCAGCTGCTGCTGCTGCCCTGCAGCAGCAGCACAGCAGCAGCAGTAGGAGGAGCAGCCAGCAGCAGCAATGGTAGCATAGAGCAGCAGCAGCAGCAGTAAATGCAAGGGCAATAGCAGGGAGCAGTAGTAGCTAGTGAGGGAAGAGAGATTGATATATATATATATATATATATATATATATATATATATATATATATATATATATATATATATATATATATATGTTGATAGGTAGATAGATAGATATATCAATAGATAGATAGATAGGTAGATGGATAGATAAATAGGTAAGCTAAGTTATTAGATACATAGATAGATAGATATCTAGATAGTTAGATAGCTAGATCTAGATAACTAGTTAGATAGATAGTTAGATTATTAGATGGATAGATAAGTTATTAGATAGTTAGATAGTTAAATAGCTAGGTAAATAGATAGCTAGCTAGATAAATAGATATTAGCTACATAGATAGATTGATAAGATATATAGATAGATAGTTAGATATTTAGATAGATAGTTAAATAGATACATAAATGGTTAGATAGATACATAGGTAAATAGATACATAGATAGTTAGGTAAATAGATAGATATTTATAGTTAGGTGGATAGGTAAATAGATATATAGATATATGATAGATAGATATCTATAGATAGTTAGATAAATAGATACATGAATAGATATATTAGATAGATAGATAGATAGATAGGTATCTATGTTTTAATAGATAAATAGGTATATAGTTAGATAGATTGATAAATAGATGAGTAGATACATAGATAGAAAATAGATAGATAGTTAGATAACTAGATAGATAGATAATAATTAGATAGTTAGATAGTTAAATAGATAAGTAGATAGATAGATGGACATAGATAGATACCTAGATATAATAGGCAGATAGATTTATGAATAGATTGATAGATTCATAAATAGATAGATAGTTGATAGATAGGTAAAGGCATGGATAGATAGATACGATAGGTATTTGGATATATCTATCTATAGGTATAGATATATAAATACATATAACTAGATATATTATAGCTAGATATATAGATATGTAAGGTAAGGTAAGGTAAGGTATTGGGTGTAGATACCTAGGTATATGCCTATATGTATTAGATATATATTTTTTAGCCTAGATTATAGCTAGATATATATGTTTATGCATAGTTAGATAGCTAGAGGGGTAGTTGGGTTGAGTTTAGAGAGGTATCTCAATACCTTGAGATACCGAGGTATCTCAATACCTTAAGATAACCAAGGTATTGGATTTCGAGCAGGGTTTTTGAGTAATAGCCTAGGAATAGTATTGGAATAATTTTTATATGCTTATGTGTATATATTTACGCGTGCTAGCATAGGTTTTAGAGGGTATAGGCGGGGTACGTAGCGTAGGTTGAGGTATCGGATACCGAGGGTATCCCGGTATCTCAAGGAGGCGAGTTTGAGAGTTTTCTAGCTTAATGACCTCGGTTTGACGTAGAATTTCAGGAGCACCCTAGTTTGACCCAGACTTGACCGTAGTTGACTCGGTTGACCGCCAAAGTCAACTTTTGACCTAGTTTTGACCTAGAGTTGACTTTTTGGACCTATAGTTGACTTTTTGACCCAGATTTCACCGGTTTGACCCGTTTGACCTAGAACGACCCTAGAAGCCTATTTTTTTAGTTATTTTATATCTGTTTAACTTATTAGAACCCTGTTTAACCTTGCTTTTCGTATTAGGTCCTTGCGACACCAGTTCGGATCGCCAGTTGCTCAGGACGTCAGGCGAGTACATTCTCTGATAGTTTTCATTATCTGATGATTATTATGATTCAGCTTCTAGTATAGTATCATATGATTATTCAGGCACAACATGGGACACTGACTGGTATTTCTGGATTCATTTACTTGCGACACGTACATTTCATATTTCTAGCCTCTATTCTGGAATCACTACTGGCATCACCTACAGGCATCACTACAGGCATCATTCATGTTCAGGCTGGACTCATCTTGATTTGTGTGTCGGGTCTTGGATCCACTTGTATTAGTCGGGGCGAGGAAATACTCGAGTAGACATGTAAACATTCCTATCTGGCATCATCAGGAATCACTCCCTCTGGTCTAATCTGGAATGATAGCAGTCGCGCACCCAGTGCGCGGTGAGCCGTACTTACCTCTAGCCGTTTATATGTCGAAACAAGTATTTCAAAGACACCGAGTTCATTCTTTATAGTCTGGACTCACTTGCATTCTTGTTGGTCTCACTTACATGTTTCTGGACTTGACTCACTACATATTTTTCATGCTGGACTCACTACACGTTCTTGTGCACAGACTTGATCTTAGCTTAGATTTCTTATATCTTGCAGTTACTACTATATTGTTTCTGATATTCCTGCATCTTTACCTTTATGCACCAGATAGATGTATATTTTCTTGTTCCATACTTTATTTCCTTTACCTTGCTACTTGCTATAACTGTTTTATAGTTTTTATCATTTAAATGGAACTGCTGTTAGAGATGTACTTGCTCCAGTACTGACTGGACATATTTTTCAGAGTATCCGGAGGAGTGGTGTCCGACATTTTATGGACCTGAGCCTGTCGATGGTGCAGACAGAGACCCTCTAGTTTAGGGGTAATTTTTGGGTTGGTAGCCGGGATCACTAAGACCTTGTTATTGTTTTTATTAGCTTTAGCACCGGATTTGTCTCCGGTTTTGGATTGAGACCTTGTATTGTATATTATTTTGGATGATTTGGATGATGTATTATTATTATTATTGATGTTGTGGTGGTTGTAGTTGTTGTTGTTGGTTAGACTTTATAGTTGTTAGATCTCTGTGTTATCTTATCGTGCTTAGATTCGTGATTGAGTATATTGTGATTATCATTATGATATTTGCTCCTCCGTTTGGAGTTGAGATATTGACAGGTTTATATATATTGATTGTGTGGTTGCCCTCCTTTTGGAGAGGTCATGGCCGATTTTTGTGTGAGATTATTATCTAGTTAGTTGACCTAGACAGCGTTCTACCGCCGATGCTGCGGCGTAGGCTGGACGTACCCACGACTCATGCCCGATTTTCCGGGTGCGGGTCGTGACAAATCCTGAGTAGTGTATTGGTTGACTTAGAAATGTTCGAACGAATCGTGGATTTCGGGGTATTAAATAGGACTAGCAGCAACGACGTAATTGTACGAAGACTTAGTATACATTATGCCTTGCAAGTAAGCGAATTCGAAGGAATCATGCATGATTTGATTCGAACAAGTTAGAATGAGTTGAACATGGGATAAGGCTTACATCTAATAGAAATAAAGAGTACATAGAATTGATATCATGATCAGAAAAACTTAGTAGACCGTACGAGCGATTTTGAATTGAATCAAATAAATTAAAACTTGAGTTGAGAAGAAATAATTGTGGATGCGATCGGAGTTAGTGCAATTGGAATATGGCACGAACGAATGATAGCACATGTGAAAAAATTTGGATTTGAGTAGGATATCGCTCGATAGAGTTCGTTCTAAGTAAGAATGCTACGGTTTCAAATTTGGGAGACCTTATATTATATCAATGGTTGAAAGATAGCATGGATTGATGCAAGTTAGAAAATCTTGGTTCAATAATTAAGGTAGGCAATAACGGATTTAATCTTGACTTGGACAAACGATCTTGAGTCTAGTTCAAAGGTAACACTTGACATCAGGCCCAGACGAGATCGATTATTCTGCGAAAGCACTGGCGTGGTAATTTTACGTCCAGCGGGGATGATCAAACTCGCAGGAACATGTTCGAAGATTTTACAAACGAACTCGATCAAATAGAACGTATCGAAAGTGAATAGACTTGGGCTTGGGATTTGAATCTTACTTGTTTGAGAAATGATAGAAGTAGACTATGGATTAATCAAACAGAAATATTGAAGTTGGATGATTTTACTTGACATATTATGATCATGGCATGAACGAACATGACTTGACGGATAAGTATATATAACTTGGATGGTGCAAAGTGAAATGATAAGGTATCTCGATCATTTCGGTGATAACTATATTGTTCGACGTTCTTGTCTTGTGCGAGCGTAACTCTATGCTCGTACATCCGTCATGCCTGGATTAGGACGGTTATCCCGTGGAAGCATTGTCGTAGTGATTTTACGTCCAATGGGGATGATTGAACTTGCGAGAGACCAGAGCATGATAATTAAAGGATTGTCTTGACCTGTAGTTCGACACGATAAGATGGGTTTCAAGATACAAATGAATCTAAGTGTCTGTAAGGAGGAGTTAGTCTAGAAGGTGCAGTAAGATATGTTGGATGGTTTCATGAACGGATACGTAGATCGTGTTGGACAACTTAGAGTTTATGATATAAATCGATAATTTAGAATGGGATCATGACTTAGTGGTCCAAGCTTAGAAAAGAATGGATTGGTAGATTCTATCAAACGTAATAGAGGAGATAGACTATGCAAATCGATGGGTTTGACCTACGACGTTGATATATCATAGATTTGATTGAACGAACATGTTTTAGGAATGGTTTTGCTAACGAAACTGGATCCTGTGCAAATGAACGTGTTAATGTGGATAGAATAATCTATGCTCGATGTTTAAAAATATGAGTGAAACGAGCTTAGGTAGAATACCCCGTACGAAAGAATAATATTTTGACCTTAGGAATTTGGGGCGAGTATCATGCAACGAATTCGTCCACCTGCTTCTTCAGCTCGACCAGCTCGCTGTTGTTTACTCTATAGACATGTTACGAAATAGGTTCTGCACCTTGCACCAAGTCTACAGATAATTCAATATCTCGATCTGATGGCAACCCTGGCAATTCCTCAGGAAACACATCCAAGAACTCTGCTATCAACGGATGCGACAACTCCTTGTCTTCCACCATAGCTCCACAAATAATACCTTCTTCCTGCTCTGTAGCTCCTCTAGCAAACTCGAACTCTGGCTCTCCTGGCAGACCAAACAAAACTTTACCTCCTCTACAATCTATACTAGCACGGTGCCTACTCAACCAATCCATCCCGAGTACAATATCATAGCTCTAAAGTGACATTACAAGTAGACACGCACTCAACTCTCGGCCTCCTAGAGTAACTCTCCGATCCTTGCAAATATCATTAACCAGGATAATGCCTCCCTCGATCATGATCTTGCAAGTCCTAAGCAAAGACTCAGCTACCAAACCATACTTTAGAGCAAAAGAAACAAATACAAAACTATGGGAAGCACCACTATCAAATAAAGCTAAAGCTGGAATGGAGTCAATATGGCACCTGATGTAAGACACTCAAGGAAAGAATATTTTATAGATCAAGTATCAATGTCAAAGGAGAATAGTTGAAGGAATCAAAAGAATTTTTTCTTAGATGTGATTGCGTATTCTCAGCCTATAGCCTATATCCTATATCCTGACACAGGCTCGCAGTAGTACAACTAAGTCGTCGCACTACCACGACATCGCACAACTTGCGAAGTCTGACCTGTATGGGACACCACTAAAAATGTGTCATGACCCGCACCTGGTGTAAGGGTACAAATCGGAAACAACGCCCAGCCTATGCCGCAGAATCGGCGGTAGAACGATGTTTGGGTAATCTATCTAACAATATAATGAGCCACCAACAATATCAATATTCTTAATCACAGATCTAAGATGGGAAGAGCATAATTCAGATAAAGAATAGAATAGTCACATACAACTCATGAGTCTAAAATAATAACATTAATGAGTCTGAAAGAATACTAACATAGTTAAGCTGGAGACAAATTCAATACAAAAATATTAAGAAGCTACTAATCCCGGGTCATCTGCCTCAGTTGGGATAAGTCCCTCCTGAACCAGGTTCTCTGACTCTAAACCCACAATATCCTGAAATCCATAATATGTAGGGTACCACTCCTCAGTGTCATCTGGAAAAAATATATCCAGTCAGAAAAGGACCATAGTACATCTCTAACAACAGTTCTAATCAATGATAAAAACTATGTAACAGTAAATAGATATGAATATACAAGATGCAACAATAGATACAAGAGATATACAATAAGAAAATACTGGAATAAACAATAATGAACAATATGTCAATGAACAAGAATACTAATGACTAAGTGAGTGAGTACTATCTTTAACATGTAATCGGCTTAGGAACTTGCACATGAAGATATGATCACATATCTACACTAAAATACTTCCCACCCCCGACAGGTATAATAGATCCAACCATAGTATGCTATGGCACGGAATTCTCGAGGAAGGTAGCAAATCTCCTCGAGAATCAGTATCTGTATATGCACAAGATAATCAATAAAATAAGACTTGCACAAGATACACCATATATAAGGTATAACATCTCATGACGAGATCCGAATATACCAATCCGTGTAACCATCGTGTTAAGAAACATGAATATCTACACTTGATACAATGAACATAGAGGATATCATAAATGAGAAACTATCAGAGAATGTACTCGCCTGAAGTCCAATGAATAGTCTCATAGATGTTTAATATGTGCCTCGAAGACCTAGATTAAAAATACAACATCAATACAAGGTTTCGGAAAGAAAATAAGTTAAACTAGTCGACTTCTAGGTTAAAAGTCAAACTAGGTCAACTCTATGTCAACTATGGTCAAACTATGGTCAACTATCTATTTTTAGGTTGCAAAAGTTTAACACAAAGATATTGGGTTAGAATACTAAAGTCTAGGTCATAAACTATATTGTAGGGTACTATGATATCGTATATCTGGATACGTAAACCAATAGGTAAATCATCACATATATGTTAAACAATATTAATTATATATAATCCTAATTACAAACATTAAATAGATGCCTTGGTTTTGAATCAACTTGGTATCACCACACTAACCCATAATATTGATACCCAAACCCAATACCTTGGGTTTCCCCAATTACCTTGGTACTTGCCTTGGTAACTCAAGGTAATACCCAATACTTTACTTATGCTAACTACCCTTTAAAAATAATATATGCTACACTAAATATTATACATATAGTCTATTAAAATACTATTAGCCATTAGTAACATATTTACATATATATATATCATTTACCATATATATATATATACATACATATATATATATATATATATATATATATATATATATATATATATATATATAATAACCATAAAAACTGCCAAACTGTAGCTAAAGGCCCCTTCCTACTGTCGCTGAAACTACTGTTGCTACTGATACTCTGCTATTTTAGTGACGAATTCTGCTGCTGTCGCTAAAGCCGTCGCTATAGCCTCTGATACGGCTGCTGATACTCTGTTATAGCGACAGACTCCTGCTGTTTGTCGTTGATGCTCTTGCTGCTGTTGTTGTTTGATATGCTGTTGTTGCTGCGACGCTTGCTGCTGTCGCTAAACTCCTGCTCTCCTCTATCTCTAATATATATATATATATATATATATATATATATATAATATTACATTAGATATATATTATATATATATATATATATCTAATGTAATATTATATATATATATATATATATATATATATATATATATATATATATATATATATATAACACAACATAATATATATACTAAATATATGCATATAATTACAACTAATAAATACACATACACACATACATATACGTACATATAAACACATGCATAATATAAAACATACATTATATAATTATAAATATAAAAACATATAAATATCTATTTAACATATACATATCTATTTATATACTACAATATATAAATATGCTTATATGTAGAAGAATAGCTACATAACAATAAATACACATATAGTATACCCATAGGTACATAGATCTAAGACACAAAATTACATACATATATATACACAACAATATATACATATATATAATTAAACCTCACCATGAATAAGAATACAAGAGAAAAATAGATCTACAATTAGATTGCACAACACATGAAACGTATTATCTCGTATCCCACTAGATCTAGGATACGCATGTGACACGAGTCCACCACATAACCAAACGTACCCCGAAGGACACGAACAAGTCATATATATCATTTATGAACAACACGAAAATTCAAATACAATTCTACGTGTCTGTGTCAAAATATGACATGTTCAAAGTCCCGTGTCGGAGGAAAAACCCCTAAATCAACACGTATCACCAAATTATTGGGATACGACCTACACATACCCAATTATAGACACGACACTAGCCCTAAACACACAAGCACATGCCAAATTTATCTATAGGATCAATTGACACACACAACAAATGTCAATATCGGAATTCCTCCAAAATTAACACAAAAAGTACCATAACTTTCACAATATGCCTCCAATGAAGACAAAACCAAATCCTATGGGTAGCCTATGCATATGGGTTAATTTTTTATGGTTAAATCTCATATTTAGAACCTAAATTAAGGAGAAAAACTGAATTTTACCTATTGGGAGATGGATTTCCAATGAAACCTCCAATTGTGATAAAATTGGCCTCCAACTTGTAGATCCTTGCTCCTTTTTGTAGATCCTTACTTTCTTTTTATCGATCCTTGCTCCACTAGTCTCCAATGGTGATTTAGGAAGGAATTGGGATAAAATTTGATAGTAAAATGAAGTGGGAATGAAAGAATTTGGTTGAGAGAAATTCTAGATCTAGTTTCCAAATAAAAAGAGGAGAGAGAAACCAATTTCCCCCCTCTTTAATAGGCCGACCCCCTCTACCCCTTCCTCAAGCTACTATGTAATGTCCATTATACCCCTTGGGGCCTCTCATGATGAAATAATTAAGAAGGAAGCTTCTAGTCTAATGGTTTAATTAATTTAATCATCCTCCTAATCAATGGGCTTTCTAAATGGGCTCAAATCTAATAATTAATACATGTTGGTTCATGAGTCTAAACTAAACTAGTTAGGTCCACTAACACAAGTCCAAAATAAATAACTAACATCTAACAACAATCAAGTAATACAACAAATAATTATTTATCATGCACAATATTTAATTAAATATAAAATTACTAAAATACCCTTTTCTAGAAAATATGGTAGTGACAGTAGTAAGACGACAGTGTAAACAATGCATGGAATGGAACACAACGGATCAGGAGATATCTGAACGAGTAAAATGCATAATCACTGTGTCAAGTAGCTATGTTCATTCAAGGTCTTAAGATGTTGTATATAATAAAAGTTTAGTGTTGATGGTGAATAGTCATGGACAACCTATAGACAGGATTCAGGTTTCTGTGGATGGTACGCTGGTCGCGCCGGGGCCAATCCGAATCGGTCAAGAATATTTCAGATAGTCGTTTGCTTCGGACGGAAATACGTGTAGCGAGTCGCTACCTGCATTGTATTCCATTCTCGTACCGAGACTATACCTTGTCCATGGCAGCTCATCAGGTCATAAGACCAAGTTTGTATCATTATTATATTGCATACATGATGGCAACCCGTGTATGGGCTCATAGGAACCTTGTGGCAAGTAACAGATGTAAAGTAACCTGAAGCTTGAAACACATTTGAGTAGTGCCTATACAAGTATTACATGTTGGTGTAAAGTGAGTATAAGACATCTGAGTAATCTATACAACCTAAGTCACAAAATTATATGAGTATTATAAACTGTGTATGTCGTGCACTTGGTTTAGAAATACGCTCGTAGCATACATGTATTCGTTATGAGATCTTGGGATTTCGATATATCTATATTCGTGCTTGGTTTAACTTGGTTTTATACTTGGGCAGGGAAGGAAAAATAGTAAGTTGGTAAGTATCGCTGTATTTCTTTTATATCGCATGACAAACTGCCACACGAGATAAGCTTTGTATCTTAAACATGAAATTGATCCTAAGACAAGAATAGCAAGATAACTTAATAGTTGGTGCACAGAACTAATATAACGTGTTGGATTTGTCGAACGGACGAGAAGCCTCCCCACCAGTGCATTCATGTACTGATAATCCACCAGATTTTTTGCAGGGTACGGAAGAACCTCGTTCGGTACGGAATGTCCCCTCATGCACGCTAAGACGTAGAGTTCACTCTGGAGC
This sequence comes from Iris macrosiphon, assembly GCA_036927795.1. NCBI lineage: Eukaryota > Viridiplantae > Streptophyta > Magnoliopsida > Asparagales > Iridaceae > Iris > Iris macrosiphon. The sequence goes on along the minus strand of JAYESA010000020.1, from coordinate 88,220,385 downwards.
CTTGGAGTGTTGCGTCCGGAGCTAAAGCATATATACAGGACATAATGTTGGAATATCGCCTACATATCATCCCAAGTTGTAAGCCGTTTGGCACGCATTTATTCTTAGAGGGAGAGAGCTTGAGCGACTTGAAATCTCGGCCTATGGCCGCTTGTAACCTTATTCATTATCAATAAAGAGCTATTTTGTATTCATACTTGTGTTTATTCTATGTTTTCGCTATTGACGACTCTGTGAACTTGTTACCAATCGCCTATGCGTTTATTATTCTGCTGCACTCGGACAATCTGTGTGACTCTGTGGCTTAGACCTCTTACCGCATGTTCGGATCATGGCCTTGCACGGGCGCGGCTTACGCTCGTGCGGCATCACGTCCAGATGAGTCAAGCGATTATCCCGCGGGATCGCTGGCACGATGATTAGCGCCTAGAGGGGAGGGCCGATTCTAGCGGGAGATCAGAGCGTGACAAAAATAGTATAATAGGTACAAGTGAACTTAGGGGGGTAAATATAAAGTAATCGACTAAGTGAAAATATACTTTAGAACATCACTCTTATGCCAAGCTGCCATTGTGTAACCCTGAAGATCTCGATAGACACTTCAATAACTAATGAATCCCCACAGGCCCCGTCAAGGAACCTGCAACAACTAATGAAAACCCCAAAGCTCTGGAATGAGACAATGACAACTAATGATGAAAGTAGCCCAATGCCTAGTGTATGCTCTCCCCTCCCATGTAACCTCACATATCATGTCAATAACACACAATATCATAACCTCTATCTAGAACATCAAGTCATAATTGTATAGATATAACTATATATCATGTCGTGAGTCCTAATACCAAATACAGAATCCAGTCACCAAGAACATCTCAAGAACGGATTTTGCCACAAGAAATATTGTATCGAGTGTCCTAGGGTCTGAAATTCAAAGTATGAGCACGTATGTGGTAACGTGATGATCGATACTCGACTCCGCGGATGGACGTTAGCACCAAAATCTGACCTTGACGCTAAGTATCGACTAACAACCCTAGGGTAACGCTGTCCAAAAGAAGTATATATATATATATAGTCATGGCAATGTACACTTATGTGTAACTACATTTCTAGAATATAAATAATTTTATTATTTTTTATTATTTTTTATTAATATATCTTTATTTCAGAATAAATTAAACTGCCCACACTTCAGTTATTTCCTTCCTTATTTATTTCTTCCTCAAAATTCTTTCATTCCCTCCACCAAATTCCTCCAAACCAAGCCCAATCTTTCTCATTTTTATCCCAAAGGAAATCTAGAAAGAGACTAGAGGAAGAGGAGTCTTGCTAGGAGTTGGTATTCATTTCTTATTCTTGTGCCACTTGAAGGAGCCACATTGGAAATCCATCCCCCAATAGGTAAAATTATATTTCCCTTATCATTTCTATTCTAGAATAGTGCAATATACCCATAACAACCCTTCTTTGGCTTAGGACTACCTATAGAAAGAAGAACTAGGTGTATATGAGGCCTATGATGAAAGCTACATTGAGTTTTGTGTCTATTTGGAAAAAACTCCGAGGTGGCACACCAAGTGTTTGATTGAATGCCTAGTGGGTCATTACTTATTATATTATATTATATTTGGTGCATTAGGATGTGGTTCATGTATTTGGAGTAGTGGTATCACATATTATGGATATTTAAAGAGTGTATCATAGAGTGTCATAGTGTGATACTAGAGTGCACATCAAGTATTTGGTATGAGGTTTGTGAGTGTGTTCTAATCTATAGAATCATGTATATATATGTATATATATTGCTATTCGTATCTATGTGTATAAGCCTATATATGTGTTGTGATGGTGGTATAGTGAGAGTGTGAGACAGTAAAGGGTGAAGTGGTCTGGTATGTTGGAGGTGCACTGTGCACAGCAGGGCACAAGAAGTGAGGTATTTTAGAGGATGGTATCCTCTGTGTCATCAGGGAGTAGCATATTACTTGTGCATGTGTATTGTTTATGGTTGTGTTGTATATGAAGTGAGGCGAGGGGCTCGGGTATGTGGGTGTGCACACCTACAGTGCAGATACCACAGTCCGTACTAAGCAGCAGACTTCGAGGCAAAATACATGCAAGTGGATTTTACTAGTCAGTGTCTGTATATGATCAACAAGTCATGTTGTTTCAGTTTCAGGTTAGATGTTGGAGTATTAGGTTATGATATTACTATAGGGTATAATGGAGTACTCATTCGAGTTGGGGATAGCAGTATCAGTTATAGTAAATAACTGTAGTAGGAAATGTCGGTCCCAGTGGGCAACACGTTGCCATCAAGTATGTTTGAACCGCAGTAACAACTTAGTGGACATGGGTTTTAGGGGTGGTATGCAGCAGAGATTAGGTAGGGAGTTGTGGGTTGCAGGCTGGACTGTGGTGTTGGTGTGGACTGAGGTAAAATCAGTAACACAGTTTACTTTGTTACACCATGTCGTGTGTGTTTGGTGTTGGCTATAAGTCAGTTACAGTTCAAGGGAGAAGTCAAGAGCAATGGGGTATTATTCCAGTGTAGTATAGTGTGTGGAGGGGAGTCTTTTGGCAGTGTAGGTAAAGATAAGACTGCTCAGTCATGAGAGCAGTACATAAGAGGTCTGTGCACAGTGTGGGAGTTTATGACAAGTGTATTGGTGACTGAGATTGGGTATCAGTGGGTTACTAGGAGAGTTGAGTGAAGGTAATGTGAAGACATCAGTTAAGAATAATATAGACCAGTTTTGAGTATTAGATTTTTGGGAAAATCACTGATACCAATTGGTGTCAAGTGTAGGTGATAAGGGTTAGTTAAGATATATAGATAGTTGGGGGTATTAGTATCTAGCCTTGAGTTAGGATTGGTTTTAGGTATATCCTAAGGTTTTAGCACTATGATACAAGGTGATTAGAGTATATTATTGGTATTGGGCCATGTTGGCAGTTAAGGTAATTACTTGATACCAATGAGAATATATCAGTAGTATATAGTATAATTAATATTTGCTAGTATTAGTAATATTAGTTAATACAGTCTAATATTAGCTAGGTATTAACTAGTACGGACTTGTATACCTTAACATGACTTAGAAATCCTAGAGTGGCAATGTATTGACCTAATTAACCTAGTATGAACCTAGAAGTGGCATATAAACATCACAAATAGCTAGTTACACATGATTATCACCTCATATCACTCAATAATTCTTATATTTATCATTTAGGATGCTTGGACTCCAATATTAGCACTATTAACTGTTCCTCATTTTGGATACCAGGCAAGTACATTCTCTGATAGTTTTCGTTATTTTTAATTATTACTATGATGCTAGTTTGTAGTGTATACTTGATTGCTGACATAGTGGATACATAGAATAGTATCATAGATACCTGTCATGAGGAGTCATGATTGGATCCATCGTACTGGCTGGGGACAAAAAAAATTAGCAAGTTATGTGATCATACCCCACCTTACATGCATCATAACTCACACCATATCTCACGTAGGGTGTAGCCTGACCATATTACATGTTCCATATCTTGTTATATATGATTAGCCTGACCTTACATATATCATAGCTAACCATATATAACAAGCCTGATCTAGTCCCAAGCCGATCACATAGTAAACTAATATTTTAAGGTACTTAGCCAGTATTTCTATTCTTTTATTTCCAATTTCTTATATTGCCAGTATTTATAATTATCTGCCATTCTCTATTTACCATGTATCTGTGATATGTTGATTGTCTATCTAGTTTTTCTTGCATTCCAGTATTTTATTCCATCATGTATATTCCTTACTCACTACTTATTAATTTTTATCAATATAATTGGAATTGTTGTTAGTTTATGTGCTTAGCTCCAATCCTGACCCGATAACATATTTTAGAGGATCTCGAGGACTTTTATCCAACATACTATGGATCGGAAGTAGACGAGGGTTACATCCAGGAGCCTCAGGAGGATCTCGTTCTAGTAGAGGATCCATTAGTAGTGACTTAGAGCCTAGCATTTATATTGTATTTGGGATTATTCCACTTTCAGATATTCCGAGTTGTACTATTTTGAGACTTATGTTGTTATTGAGTTAGCTAGACTCTTAGACTTATTGCTATTGTTTGAGATATTTATTTCTAGATTTGTGTTGGAACTTCTTCTATATTATTTTATATCTTTATCGTGCTATTCACCTTCTTATAGATAATATTGTGATTGGGTATTGATTTGACATTATATTTATATTTATCTTGTCCTCCTTATGGAGTTGAGATCATTGATAGGTTATATATTATTGTGAAAGATGTTAGTTTATATTGTGACCTAGACAATGTTCTACTGCTGATGCTGCGGCTTAGGCTGGACGTACCCATGACTCATGCCCAATTCCTGGGTATGGACCGTAACACGTTTTTATGGTGGCCCATGCAGGTCTACGTGGCAACTAGTGCGATATCAAAGTAGGACTCAGACTTGGAGTACTATTACGAGCCTGATATATGATATAGTATATAGGATATAGGATGAGAATAAACTCAATCATAACTCGGAAAATCTCCAATCTATTAATTTTGCTATTCTTATCAATCTAAATATTTTGCTTTCTTTGAATATTACTGTCCTTCTTTGACGATATTGTATCTTGTGCCATATTGATTTTTTCTTGTTTCGATCTGTCTTCAGGATGCCGCCGAAGACATGATCACAAAGGTCATGACTCGCAGCTTCAGAGAGGTTTGCCACATCTTGACCTGCCACCCGGTCAGCTGGAGTTGCTCCTTCTACTTTACTTATTCACATAAGAGTTTCGGCAGCTTTCAGGGGTACTCCTCCCCTACCTTTCCAGAGGGCTGTCGCGATTGTTGTGGAGAACCTTCTACCACCGCCACAGTTTTCTTTTTCGGGTGTGTGCCTGCTAATGGGTCACAAAAGTTTGCTTTGATCCAGGGCATGGTAGATGCCCAGAGGGGGTCAGCAGAGGCTCGGCTTGTTCATGCTGAGGTACAGAGGGTACAGGTAGAGGCGCACTAAGCACAGACGAAGCTGATGAGAGAGAGCATGGTGAATGCTCACTAGGTGGCTCTATGGGCAGTGAAGAGAGTTACCCAGCAGCATCCTAGCTAGCCGCAGCAGCAGAGGCCATGTACTATTGTGGACTTCAAGAGAATGTCTCCTCGGGAGTTCAAGGGTACCGAGGGGATAATCTACGCTGATGAATGGTTGGAGAATATAGAGAGGATCCTTGTTTGGCTCATATTCTAGAGATATTATAGACCGAGGCGGCCGACAACCAGCTGTTCGATATCGCACTCACTTGGTATTATACGAATCCCAGGCTTATCGTATGATGACTTACTTGGGAGGCTTTTAAGGAGCTTTTCATGGAAAATTTATTCCCTGGCGTGGCCCTAGGAGCTTTGGAGAGTCAGTTTCATAACTTAGTCCAGAAAAATATGTCGGTTGATGAATACGCCAAAGAGTTATGCCATTTGAGCCGTTTTGCACCATCCATGATCCGGGACCCAGGAGATCGAACCCGAAAGTGCAGAAAGGGGTTGATGAGAGAAATCAAGTTGCGTACTTCTAGTCGTTGCACCGCTGCCTTTGAGGGCATCCTGATAGATACCCAAATTTCTGAGGATGATCTGAATCTCAAGACCAAGAGGGGTTATGACATTTCTGGAGGTGAGAGTGGCAGTGCAGGACCGACCAAACGTCCCCATTTTTAGCATTATTAGAGGCTATACCAGCATCAGCACCAGCAACACCAGCAACACCAGCAACAGAGAGGTGCACCCCACTGGCGAGCATTTGCCATGATGATCGAGGAGGCTGAGCCAGTGGGAGACATGATTTTAGGTTCACTCCTTCTCGATTCCATTTTAGCATTTGCTTTATTTGATTCCGGTACTTTCCATAGTTTCGTATTTGTATCTTTTTCTCTTAAGAATCATTTAGAGGCTGAACCCTTGGCTAGGACTTATAAGATCATGATTAGGGGAGGCATTATCCTAGTCAGTAATTTTTGTTAGGATCGAAGAGTTATATTAGGAGGCCAGGAGTTGAGTGCGTGCTTAATCGTAATGCCATTTCCGAGCTACGATATTGTACTCAAGATGGATTGGTTGAGTAGGCACCATGCTAGTATAGATTATCGTAGAGGCAGAGTATTATTTTGACCGCCAGGAGTGCTAGAGTTCGAGATTGCTAGAGGAGCCATAGAGCAGAGCAAGGGTATCATTTATGGAGTCATGGTGGAAGAGAAGGAGCTGCCACATCCTTTAATAACTGAGTTCCTAGTTGTCTTTCCAGAGGAGTTATCGGGATTATCGCCAGACAGAGATATTGATTTCTCGATAGACTTGGTGCCAGGTGCAGCGCCAATATTACAACACATCTATAGGGTCAACAACAGCGAACTGGCAAAGTTGAAGAAGCAAGTTAATGAGTTGCCGGATAAGGGCTTCATCAGATCTAGTTTATTACCATGGGGTGCTCTGGTATTATTTGTACTAAAGAAGGATGGGTCGATATGAATGTGTATCGACTACAGGGCTCTGAAAAACCTCTCTATCAAGAATAAATGCCCATTGTCGAGGATAGGTGATATTTTTTATTAGTTGATCGGAGTGAAGGTATTTTCGAAGATATACTTGAGGTCAGGCTACCACTAGGTGAAAGTGAAAAAGGAAAATATTTCAAAGACAACTTTTTGAATTCGGTATGGCCAGTTTAATTTTATAGTGATGCTGTTTGGGTTGACCAATGCCCCAGCGGTATTCATGAACTTGATGAATAATGTGTTCCACCAGTACCTTGACAAGTTTGTGGGGGTGTTCATTGATGATATTTTTGTGTATTGGAAGACACTGGAGGAACATGAAGAGCACTTGAGGATAGTTTTGGAGACACTCAGGAATGATGAGCTTTATGAAAAGCTTTTAAAGTGTGAGTTCTTCCTTGACAAGGTTGAATTTTTTAGTTATGTGGTGACGAATGACGAGATCTTAGTTAACCTGAAGAAGATCATGGCAGTGGAGTCGTGGACTTCTCCAAGTTCAGTTGCTGAGATCAGAAGTTTTTGGGACTAACAGGTTATTACAGTAGATTTGTACAGGACTTCTCCAGGATTGCAGAGTCGATGACTAGGCTGACCAGGAAGGATGTGGATTTTGTCTGGACAGAGAATTTTTAGGCCGCTTTTGATGAGCTGAAAAAGAGATTGACGATAACTCCAGTATTGACGTTGCCATTGGGAACATATGGATTCACTATCTATAGTGATGCTTCAGGGAAGGGTTTGGGTTGCATTCATCAGCAGCATGGTAAGGTAGTTGTCTACGCTTCCAGGCAATTACGCCTTCATGAGAAAAACTACCCCACTTATGATTTAGAGTTGGCAGAGATCATCTTTGCTAAAGCTGTGGAAGCACTATCTATACGGAGAGCTTGTAGAGATCTTCACAGACCATAAGAGCTTGAAGTACGTGCTTACACAGAAAGAGCTGAACATGTGGCAGAGGTGGTGGTTGGAGCTGATGAAGTATTTCTATATTTTATTGCAATATCACCCAAGGAAGGCCAATGTAGTCGCCGATGCCTTCAGCAGGTATCCGATGGCTATGTACTTGACGACGGACAGACACTTGTTGGCCAATCTTGAGAGCTTGGGAATTAAGGTGCTAGTTTATTGTATCGAGTTTCAGATGTGGGGATTGCAGATACAGTCTGAGATGATGGAAAAAATCAGGGTTATGCAGTATGATGATGAGGGTCTGAGGAGTATCAGGGCACATATTCTGACAGGTTTATTAGAGGACTTCGCTATTGTTGATGATGGATCATTGCGGCACGATACTAGGTTATGTGTGCCGAGTGGGGAGCTACGTGAGAAGGTTCTGCAGGAGGCGCATCCCTCTCAGTACTAGATGCATCCAGGTTCCAACAAGATGTATAGGGACCTGAGGGAGCACGTATGGTAGTATGTTATAAAGTGGGAGGTGGCGCATCGTATCCCGGTATTTTGTGTGCCAGCAGGTAAAGGCAGATAGGCAGAGGCCACGTGGATTGCTTCTGCCTTTACTCCTCCTAGAGTAAAAGTTGGAGCATGTGACCATGGATTTTGTTTTGGGCATTCCGCATTATCCAGGAGAAAAATACGCGATTTGGGTCATCGTAGACAGGTTGACCAAATCAGCCCACGTTTTGCCATTTTAAGTGGGTACGTCTACGGAGAAGCTAGCGGAGATGTATGTGCGACAAATTGTTAGATTTTATAGAGTTCCTGGGAGCATCATCTTGGATCAGGATAATCATTTTGCTTTCCACTTTTGGAGGAGTTTGCAGGCTAGCTTGGACACTCAGCTCAAGTTTAGTACTACATATCACCCTCAGACAGACGGGTAGTCGGAGAGGACTATTCAGACTCTCGAGGATATGTTCTGCACTTGTGTTTTGGATCTCAGAGATTCTTGGGAGGATCATCTTCACCTGGTAGAGTTTTTTTACAACAACAGTTACAAGGCCAGTATTGAGATGTCACCATTTGAGGCTTTATATGGACGGAGATATCGCACTCCTTTATCTTGGGATGATATTGGTGAAAGAGAATTGTTGGGGTTAGAGATGGTCGTGGATGCAGCTGAGAAGGTAAAGCTTATTAGAGATAGACTTCGGGTGGCACAGGATAGACAACGATATTGGGCTGACAGCCACCAGAGACCTTTGGAGTTTGAGGTATATGTTTTGTTATAATTGCTTGTGATTGCTTTGTTTTAGATTATGTGTTAAGGCTGTATTTTGTTCTAGGTTGGCGATCTGGTGACTTACGGATTTCTCTGATACGGGGCACGATTTGATTTGGTGGAGGCGAGAAGCTTAGTCCACGATACATCAGACCCATCAGTGTTCTTGCGAGGGTCGATGCAGTGGCCTACAGACTAGACTTGCCTCCTGCACTAGAGGGAATACATGACGTATTTTATATGTCGCAACTGAGATGGTACGTGGCAGATCCTAATCATGTACTAGATCACTTGGAGATCGAGGTTTATCCGAATCTCAGTTATCCAGAGCAGCCAGTGGAGATTTTGGATCTAAGGGAGAAGGTATTGTAGAACCAGACCATTCCCTTAGTTCATGTCACATGGAGACATCACTCTTAGGGTGAGTCAACCTAGGAGAGGAAGGATGAAATGCACGAGCAGTACCCATATCTCTTCGAGCCTTGAGGTATTGTTCTTCTGTTCAGATGTGTTTTTGTGCTAGTTTAGTTTTAATTTCGAGGATAAAATTATTTTTAAGGAGGGTAGACTTGTCACTACCACATTTCTAGAATAGGGTTATTTTTATCATTTTGTATTATTTATTATTAATATATCTTTATTTTATAATAATTGGTATATATATATATATATATATATATATATATATATATATATATATATATATATATATATATATATAGATGATGGTTGTATGTTAGCCCCTTAGTTAGACTAATTATTGTTGAACCTAAGTGAACCCAACTAGACTTGTCATGATCATTAGTGAAATCTATTTAGTTAAGTCATGTTTGACTAGTTATAGAAGATGGAATGAGTCAATAACCCCTTGTAATTAAATTAGAAACCCTCTTAGTTAAACTTCATTTATTAAATAACTCTTTATGACAACTTGGAGGACATTTTAGACATTGTGAACAACTAACCCTAACCCTAGAGGTTGCCGGCCCTAGCTTATAGAGGGGAGAACCTCATTATTTTTCATACTTTATTTATTTCCTCCCTCATTTATTTCCTCCTTAAAATTTCTTCATTCCCTCCACAAAAATCCTCCAAACCAATCCCAATCCTTCTCATTTTTACCCCCAAGGAAAACTAGAAGCTTGAAGATTGTAGGAGGCTAGAGGAAGATAAGTCTTTCTAGGAGTTGGTATTCATTTCTCATTCTTGTGCCACTTGAAGGAGCTACATTGGTAATCCATCTCCCAATAGGTAAAATCTTATTTTTCTTGTAATTTTAATTCTAGAATGGTGTAATATGCCCATAGGAACCCTTTCTTGGCTTAGGACTACCCATATGAAGAAGAACTAGGTGCATATGAGGCCTATGTCGGAAGCTACATTGAGTTTTGTGTCCATTAAGAAAAAACTCAAAGGTGGCACATTAAGTGTTTGATGGAATGCCTAGTGGGTCATTCCTCATTATATTATATTATATTTGGTGTATTATGATATGGTTAATGTATTTGGAGTAGTCGTATCATATGTGATGGACTCAAAGGTGGCACATTAAGTGTTTGATGGAATGCCTAGTGGGTCATTCCTCATTATATTATATTATATTTGGTGCATTAGGATATGGTTCATGTATTTGGAGTAGTGATATCACATGTGATGGATACTTGAGGAGTGTATCATAGAGTGTCATAGTGTGATACTAGAGTACACCCCAAGTGTTTAGTATGAGGTTTGTGAGTATGTTTTAATCTATAAAATTATGTATATATATATATGTATATATATTGATATTAGTATCTATGTGTATAAGCCTATATATGTGTTATGATGGTGGTATGGTGTGGGTGTGAGATAGTGAAGGGTAAAGTGGTCTGGTATATTGGAGGTGCACTGTGCACAACAGTGCACAAGGAGTGAGGTATTTCAGAGGATGGTTATCATCTGTGGCATCAGGGAGTAGCATATTACTTGTGCATGTGTATTGTATGGTTGTGTTGTATATGAAGAGAGGCGAGTGGATCAGGTCAGTGGGTGTGTACACCTATAATGCAGACACCATAGTCCCTACTAAGCAGCAGACTTAGAGGCTAAATGAAGGCAAGTGGATTTCACTAGTCAATGTTTGTATCTAATCAACAAGCCATGCTGTTTCAGTTTGTAGGTTAGACGTTGGAGTATCAGGTTGTGATATTACTACAGGGTACAATGGAGTACTCATTCGAGTTAGGAATAACAGTATCAGTTAGAGTAAGCAACTGCAGTAGGGAGTGTCAATCCCAGTGGGCAACACATTGCCATCAAGTGTGTTTGAACAGCCATAACAACTTAGTGGACATGGGTTTTAGGGGTGGTTTAAAGTAAAGATTAGGTAGGGAGTTGTGGGTTGCATGCTGGACTGTGGTTTTGGTATGGCTGGGGTAAAATCAGTAACACAGTATATTGTGTTGCACCTTGTCGTGTTTGTTTGGTGTTACCTATGTTATGAAAGGAAGTCAGTTGCAGTTCAAAGGAGAAGTCAAGAGCAGTGAGGTATTATTCTATGTAGTGTGGTATATGGAGGGGAGTCTTTTGGCAGTGTAGGCAAAGCTAAAACTGCTCAGTCATGAGAGCCGTACATAGGAGGTTTGTGCATGGTATGGGGGTTTATGACAAGTGTACTGGTGACTGAGTGTGGGTATCAGTGGGTTACTAGGAGAGTTGAGTGAAGTTAAAGTGAAGACATCAGTTAAGAATAATATAGACCAGTTTTGAGTATTAGTTTTGTGGGAAAATTATTGATACCAATTGGTGTCAAGTGTAGGTGATGAGGGTTAGTTAAGATATATAGATAGTTGGGGGTAATCGTATCTAGCCTTGAGTTAGGATTGAGTTATGGTTGAAGGTTAATACCTAGTAGTTTTTGGTATATGCTAAGGTTTTAGCACTAGGATACCAGGTGATTAGAGTATAGTGTTGATATTGGACCATGTTGGCAGTTAAGGTAATTACTTGATACCAATAAAATATGTCAATAGTATATAGTATAATTAATATTTCCTAGTATTAGTAATATTAGTTAATACAATCTAATATTAGCAATGTATTAACTAGTACAAACTTGTATACCTTAGCATGACTTAAAAAATCTAGAGTAGTAAGGTATTGACTTAGTTAACCTAGTATGGACCTAGAAGTCGCCTAAAAATATCATAATTAGCTAGTTACACATGATTATCATCTCATATCACTCATTAACACTTATATTTATCATTTAGGATTCCTGGACTCCAGTGTGAGCACTATTGACTGTTTCTTATTTCGGATACCAGGCTAGTACATTCTCTGACAGTTTTCGTTATTTTTTATGATTACTATGATGCTAGTTTGTAGTATATACTTGATTCCTGATATAGTGGATACATAGGCTAGTATCATAGATACCTGTCATGAGGAGTCATGATTGGATCCATCGTACTAGCTGGGGATCAAAAAATATTAGCAAGTTATGTGATCTTACCCTACCTTACATGCATCATAGCTCACCCCATATCTCACGTAGGGTTAGCCTGACCATATTTCATGCCTCATAGCTTGTTATATATGATTATCCTGACCTCACATATATCATAGCTAATCATATATAATAAGTCTTATCTAGTCCCAAGCCGATCACATAACAAACTAGTATTTGAAGACACTTAGCTAGTACTTATATTCTTCTATTTCCAGTTTCTTACATTGCCTGTATTTACATTTATCTTCCTTTCTCTTCTTACCATGTATTTGTGATATGTTTATTGTCTCTCTAGCTTTTCTTACATTCCAGTATTTTATTCTATCATGTATATTCCTTACTCACTGCTTATTAGTTTTTATCAATATAATTGAAATTGCTGTTAGTTTATGTGCTTCGCTCCAATCCTGACTGGATAAAAATTTTCAGAGGATCTCGAGGACTTTTGTCCCATATACTATGGATCGAGAGTAGACGAGAGTGACATCCAGGAGCCTCAGGAGGATCCCGTTCTAGTAGAGGATCTATTAGTAGTGACTTAGAGCCTAACATTTACATTATATTTGGGATTGTTCTACTTTTAGATATTCTGAGTTGTACTATTTTGAGACTTAAATTGTTATTGAGTTAGCTAAACTCTTAGACATATTGCTATTATTTGAGATGTTTATTTTTAGACTTGTGTTAGAACTTATTCTATATCATTTCATATCTTTATCGTGTCATTCATCTTCCTATAGATACTATTATGATTCGATATTGGTTTAACATTATATTTATATTCATCTTGACCTCCTTATGGAGTTGAGATTATTGATATGTTATATATTATTGTGAGAGGTGTTAGTTTATATTGTGACCTGAACAGCGTTCTACCGCCGATGTTGTGGCATAAGCTGGACGTACCTATGAATCATGCCTAATTCTCGGGTACGGGTCGTAACATGACTATGATCAGTTGTAGTCTGATTGAATTACAATCATGTAAAAGGAAACAAATGTCCATATTTGCGGCTAACAAGTGCCGGTGGCTAAACCCCCAAAAGAGTAAAATATACAGTAACGAACAGGAAAGAAGAAACCTACTCGTGTCCCTCAGTGTCCATCCGTCTGGTGTGTGCCATTGTTCAAAGAGAAGTATGCTGGATCCTCATGTGCTGGCTCTAAACCTGGCTATGCAAAACCAGTGGGGTTAGACCCCAAATAGCAAGTACCATAAAGGAAGTACAAATGAAGAAACAAAACCAGAGAAAAATAAACATATATATAGTTTTGTCTCGTAGTTTCAGTCCATAGCCTATCGTGATACAATAATCTAACTCTACAACCAAATAAGGACAAGGGTTAGACCATTTCACCATGATAGTCCATGTCCCTAAACTATTCAACAAAAGATACAACTACAAACAAGTTCAATTATAGTACCGGCCAATCACTTGTACGACTTGCTAGGTGGAGTCTGAATTATCCCAGAGGTATATGTTAATAGGAATCCTCAGATCGAGCCATGTACTAGCAGGGTTAGCCGAGCCATGAATTGCCGCATAACACGTAATATTATACACCGGCTCCTCATGAGACCACCGTGCTAAGATCACATAGAACACATAGTACAATATAATAGTCGGATATTGTAATCCATTAATGAGGATTTAAATAATATCCATGGAGGCCAGCCTTCACTCCCCATATGATTGAGGGTGGCTAGTTAAGCATGATCTCGGAATTCTATCCCTCCCAATGCTCTACAAGTTTTAGTTGCCTAGTTAACCCTACGGTTAGCTGAAATCACATGACGTGGTCACATATTATTCTACTTATATGTCGTACCGCAGTACGGGCACACTGGATATGAATCAACTTTGTCTCTTAATAGTTCAATTTGGATTCATCCAGCGTGATGCAATAATCAACACAAGTCCTAGCCACGCTTGGTTATCGACCAACTATTATGTCCATGTTGGAGGAATCATATCATATCATATGTTGCATAGCACATAGGTATACCTCAATGTAAAACATATAACATAATCGTGTAGTAAGTGTATCAGCATAGATACCGATAGCCGGGTCAAGTTACCAATCATTGGTAAATCATATGAGTTCTGGCACATAACAACACATTACTTAAGTCAGGCACATAAGTGGTCAAAGTCACTTGGCGCATGGTTAATATGGCCACTTTGGCGCATGGTTAATATGGTCACTTGGCGCATAGCCTAGTCTTTCATATAGTCGGGTTAGGCACTTAGTCGAGTCTACCACATGGAAACTTAGCTCACATACACTCACAAAATCCAATAAAACACCAAACCCAAAAAATCAATAAATCATGCATATAGGCCACATAGGATTGGGGACACATAGGTCAAGGCCGCATAGGATCAAGGCCACATAGGATCAAGGCCGCATAGGAGTCAGTGCCGCATAGGTCAGTGCCACTATCATGCCCAAGTCCCAAAATACGTAGGACTAGGTATACGTACACATGCTAGCTGTACGAACAAGTATAGGAATCCAATTTAATGGACCTAATTAGTCGTAGTACGCTGTAAAATATATCTAAGTCACAGTATCTCAGGCAGGTAATAATCTAATCTCATCTACAAAATATTATAGAATAAGGAACTGAAAGAATAGATAAGTCTCAGAATCCGCTACAAAATAAAATCTAGTGGAGAAAAATTCACGAAAAATGAGTACCAAAGAATACTGAAAGAATACAACTAAGCAAGAATAAAATAGTCCCAAAACACTAAGCAACTATCATCCTTGAATCTCGCATAAACTCCTATGGCTCTATCTCAATGTCCTCGTCAGTAAAATTACCAACTCCATAGTCCGTCGGGCACAAGTGCTCGTCTGGATCTAGAAAGGTGCTAGGTCCTCAAAGGGACATAACAAGTACATAAGAATCGACAGGCATGAAAGTAAAGAAGTAAACAATAATAGGGTAACTAACCATCTATGTGATATGCACTCGAGATATCTCTAGTGGCGCATGAGGGGGGAGAAATAGACGAACAATCATCCCACCAGGCGTTCCGCAGAACTCGGGGGTTACACAGTTGCACCATTTTTACAGTACAATAAGAAACAGAAATCCCATACGCTCACTAGCAGATTCTCCCCTCCCAATGAACTATTCGAACCATACACGTGGTGCAGACATAATACGATGACATAAAATAACTAAACCAATGCCAACTACTAACACAAGACTCGAACTCTCATACCGATGATCAGTCAACATGCTAGTACATGCACTCTCTCACTCAGAAAGTGAACGTGTTTGAAACAATGTCAGGTCAGAAAATACCTCGTATCTTTACAAGTTACTGGGTAAGTCTGCTATTGTAAGACGCGTGCACATAACTAAACAAATAAAAACTAGGCATAATGTAAACTGAACAATACAATCAAGCAAGGTATACTTGCCTTCCAATCCAAGCTGCGAGCACAACAAATCTGGTCCGGAGCTATCCACAAGAACGTCTTGAACACCTACCAATTAATTATTACACTAATTAAACTCTTATTCTTCTAGTCAAATTAAGTTATTATCTAGTTAATACTCCTGCGTTGGTTGCGCATGCAAGTAACTACACGCCAAAATATTACTAACCATCAAACATTATCAAAAATCATTTTTATAACATTATTTAAGAAAAACTATTAATTCTGGAATTTATTTGAAAATTAGGTTTTTAGTTAATAGGGATGTCTCATATAAATTCTATGTGTCCAAAACCAAGTAGAAACTAAAACTAGGTCATAACGGGTTACCTACTAGTCACCAAAAATCAACTTTTGACAAATAAGTAAATCTGGAATAATACTTAAAAATTTAGATTTAAAATATAATAATATAATTTTAAATGCTAAAAATATGTGAATTTGGTCGGGGTTTAAGTCTAAACTGTCGGGGTCAAGTTTTGTCAAAACTAAGTCAACTTGCTACATAAAACAACTAAAATTCTAATTTTTATAAATAGAAATAAAATATAAATAAATATGGTAAAATCAGTAATAAATACAATAAATACTATTTCGTTTATCTATACAAATAATTAGGGTTTCACCATCTACAAGTTGATCCTATTAGGGTTGGCAACCAAACTTTGCTAGTATACATGTCAAAGGATGGTACATCAATGATGGAGTTTAATTACTAACAAAATTAGTTTTTATTTAATAATAAAAATAATATTTATATTCTAAAATTAAATATTTAATTTTTGGAAAATTATATTTTAATAATAAAATATCAACAACAATACTAATTTAATATGATCACGACATTGCCAAGAATTGGTTTTGTGTCATTTAAAAGCAATTTTTATAAAAAAATTAGGGTTTCACATACAGGCATCTAACATATTTATGAGTTCTCAAAAGAGTCTATACATGAAAAATTAATTATTTAAAAGAAATTCCAAAACTTACTAGATCGTGATTACGACGGAGCTTCTTCTTGTGACATGGACCTTTTGGAGCCCCAAACAGACTCCAAACTCCACAAAACTTGAGGGGGGTCTATATGACTTCTAATAGATTTATAATATAAACTTTTGGTAGTGGTTTTACTACAGTAAACAGCCCAGATCTGCTGTAGTAGCAGCCGGCCTTAGGGGGTATTTTTGGTCGGCCTAAGGGGTTCGACCAAGGGCTTTGGGTGGTCGGCCTTGAGGAAAAAGATAGAAAGAAGAAATGAGATAAAAAAGAGAGAAGATACGGAGTGGGAGAGGCTTCTTGGTCAGGGATTTGAGAGAGGGGGAGGTCGGCTATTAGGTTTAGGTGTTGGAGGGTTGATAAATATAAGTAGTTTTAATTGGTGGGTGGTTTTGATTAGATTTAGTGTTTCTATCTATGGATAGAATTTAAAGAGGCTAAAATAGGATGAGAGAATACTCTAGAATTTTTAAATTAGATTTTAAAAATTTATTTCAGATTTAAATTGATATGCAACAAGATTGCATAGGGTTCTTTTCTAATTTGGAAATTACATATTTAATTAAGATCCTAATTTGTAGAAGAATAAATCTAAGATTTGATTCATGAATTTAAATAGCTGGATGCTATCAAAAATGGATGGATAAAATATTTAAAGTAGAGGATTTCCAAATATGGAAACATTAGAATTGGATTGGCTCTAAAAGTGGATCAGGTGCAAAGGTGGACCCTATCTCAAGAAGGTTTCAAATTCTATCTTCTTAAAATAAATTCTACATTATATATATATATATATATATATATATATATATATATATATATATATATATATATATATATATATATAATTATCCTATTTTAAGCCACTAGTGTCCAATAAATTAATTCATGGCTTTGGGTTGGGTATTTGGATTGAAAAATAACCATAAATAAATTATATATATAAAAATCTCTAAATATTAAATACAAGAAATTACAGTTGTTACACTAGTGCCATACTAATATTAAATGATCGAATTTAGTATCACGTGAAGATCCTACGAGTTGTGTCTCCCGTGTAGGCTACTTCCTACGAAGGGCGATGTAGATTTTGGGGTCGTCCTACGGTACTATTATCTAAACTACGGTGAAGTATCCTAATAAAATAATTAGATTTTAATTTATTTTAAAAAATCTAAAATAAATACCATAAATATAAAATACACACAAAATAGCTATTTTGGGTAAGATATTTTATAATCTACCCAACTTACAAGAATTTTGTCATCAAAATTAAAATATAAAGCATAATTTGTTAAATTCTCCAAATTCGTAAGTCAACCGCAATATTCAAAAATTTAAATAATAAAATTTATTCAAATCTATCGCAATCTCTTCAAAATTAAAATACCACTGTTTAAATCAAAATTTGACCTTTCGTAATCTCTTCTCGAATTTAAATAATCATGGTTTAAATCAAATCTATATGACATCTTCAAATTTAAATAACCCACATCAAAATTTAAATCATGATTCCAACTATCATAATCTCCTCTAAATTTTCAAATATTAACAACTATATTCAAATCTTATTCCTAGTTTTAAACATAAGAATTTCATAATCATCAAATTTTAAATTCAATTTTTATCCTCAATATTTCAAATATGTGATCCAACAATCAATTCATCAAATTATAAAATTTTGAATTCAATCCATCAATGTTCATGTTTAGAATTCTATTTTTATCCTCAAAATTTAAATCGTTGATTCAATCTCCAATATTCAAAATTTAAATCATGTGCTCAAATTATAAATATTTGGTCCGTAATATCAAAATTTTAAATTTTATTCTATAAGGTATTCTTATCTTTAAAGTTAAGTCATCATCATCATCATCATTATCATCAAAAAATTATTGAAATTTATTGACTTAAATCTCTCAATATATCTTACTTGATCACGATCTAAGATTTTTATCTTTATATAAAATTCGGCTCAAGATGACAATGCAATTTCTTCCAAACTTTTAATTTACCAATCTTTCATAATCATAAGGCTATAAAAAAAATTCCTCAATCATTCAATCGTGTTTACTAATCCTCAAAATCTTAACACAAAATATCTCATATGTGATATGCCCTTAATTACAAAGATAGTTACAAAGTAATGTGATTGGCCTATGGGGTATATCTAGTATAATCCTTGTATCAAACTTATATCAAGCACGAGCGTTTATCTTTCCGAAATAGGGAAAGACAAAAAACATCAATAAAGATTTCCAAGGAGGAGGTGATAAAATATAAGTACGGGGTTTAAGGCAATTAAAGAATTCAAAAGAGAGTTGTTAAGGCAGTTATGGATTAAAATATTATTTTTGGTAAATTTCTATTGGTATGCTCATATCAGTATAGTTATGTAACCGATACAATATGCTCTGACCTGTCTAGAGGGCAAGTATATTTGTCTGACAAGCTAAGTTAACTATATCTTAATCCACGTAAAATTGTCATGCAAAGGGCGAACCAAGCGTACTAAGGTTAGCTAGACCATAATACACTGATTCTGATTTAGACAATATATTAGTGTGGGCCCCCACTAACACATATGTCAGGAACAAGCTCGATAAAAGGATAAGCTTGCAAAACTAAGCTGTAATAACAACATAAGTCAAGATAGTCCAAAATATAAGCATGTGGGATTATAATGAAGGAAGGTACAAAATAATTTAAGTTCACCAAGAAGCTAAGACGCGTCCGGTATTGTGCCTCTACAGTTGCCATACTAACTTTTTGTCTAAGTCTCTGGTAGACCAAATGGGGGTATGGACCTCTAAAGTTTTATAGTCTGGATAAACACTATCTTCTTATGCTAGCATATAGTTGGTGACATTCAATTACACTTCATTAATGGGTCCAAACGAATATATGATACTAGGTTGTGAGGTATGCTACCCAACTTACAAGAATCAACTAATATTGTAACTTAAGAATAGAGAAGTTATTGGCTCTCAAGTGAGAGAGGATATAATATGTATTGAGATATGTGGAACATATTACTTGACTTGAAGCTAAAGTATAATCATAAAATCATAATCTGAATGAACAACTTAAACTATCAAGTTCTAACTACTAAGCACAAAAATTTTAAAAATTCAAGATTAACAAACTATAATCCTACCAAACTATATATCCTAACATAAAAGAAGTCACTTTGCCTACCACTATAAGGGTAAGGTGGCACAATTGGAAAGATGAAGACATTTTTTTGTCATCGCACAAATAGGGAGCGTTAAGGTTTCGAAGAAACAAGATATGAAAATAAATAGAGAGACTCTTAATAATATCATGGTTTCCTAAGGGAATGTGGTATGCTAGTCTCTATGTTCGAGATATGATCAAGGAAAAGGTTCTATTCATTCAATGGATTTTAATTGGGTAAAGAGCTATAACGATTGATCTATGACGAAGGTAGGGATTAACTCAAGATGGAAAAGTATATAGATAATTGGATGGGAAGACACTGTGCGTGGCTCATGAAGACTCAATGATGATCATCGATTCTAGGGGATCTACTAAGTTGAAGGTAGGGTACCCTTTCTCTTACTAAGGTATTAGTTCATTTCTCTTGGTTTTCTAAGGTACTGCTCTGCTAATATCAAGACAAGAATCTAAATTTATAATCCTCTTATATTATCTCACTATGAAAGTTAGGTTTAGTCATAATATTCAACCTTGTATTTCTATTGGTTCCTCAATACTAGGGTCAAACAATATGGTTAAATTTCTAACTAACCCTAGTAGTGTCTATGCTACTCTCAAGTCATTCCTAAATATATTAAGGGATAATGGTCAATCAATTTATATGTGTTGGATGCTAGGGTTCATTAGGTATGCTAAACTTTTGGGAGATGCCAATATTCCAATTTGTTTTTTTAGTAGGTATGCTATCTAACAACAAGGATTCCTATATTATGGCAGAAGGCTATACTCAAGGAACTATTAAGGAAGTACATTAAATAGGAAGAGGTAAGAAAACAAGGATATCGATGTCAAGAGAATTAAGCGAGTACAATTTTGAAGGTCAAGAAAGGTAGGTGAGTTCAAGAATTTGGAACAGAAATAAAGAGAAAAATCAAATATATGGATGAGATCCTATAATCTAATCCTATTTGCTGGCTTGCTCGGTACAATAATATAACTGAGACAATATACTCTCAACCTGCATGGATAAATTTATCTCTCTGCAAGAGATGGACGAAAGATTAGGAGAAGTACATGAATCAAGCATGATGAAATCATTTAAATAGAATGAGTTAGAAAGAAGGTGAGTCATAGTCAAATATGGATGAGACCTAAAACTCTAATCCTAGGTGCAGGCCTGCTCGGTACAGTTACATAACCGAAATGACTAACTGGTCCTGCATGGAAAACCACTAAAAATATGTCACGTCCCAGTCCTAAAATACGTAGAACTAGGTATACGTACACATGCCAGCTGTATGAACAAGTATAGGAACCCAATTTAATGGACCTAACTAGTCGTAGTATGCTGTAAAATATATCTAAGTCACAGTATCTCGGGCAGGTAATAATCTAATCTCATCCAAAAAATATCATAGAATAAGGAACTGAAAGAATATATAAGTCTCAGAATTCACTACAAAATAAAATCTAGTATAAAATAATCCACGAAAAATGAGTACAAAAGAATATTGAAAGAATACAACTAAGCAATAATGAAATAGTCCCAAAACGCTAAGCAACTATCATCCATGAAGCTCGCAGAAACTCCTATGGTTCCACCTCAATGTCGTCGTCAGCAAAATCATCAACTCCGTAGTCTATCGGGCACAAGTGCTCGTCTGGATCTGGAAAAAGGTGTCAGTTCCCCAGAGGGTCATAACAAGTACACAAGAATCGACATGCATAAAATTAAAGCAGTAAAAAATAATAGGATAACTAACCATCTATGTGATATAGACTCGATACATCTCTAGTGGCGCATGAGGGGGAAGAAATAGAAGAACAGTCATCCCACCAGACGTTCCGTAGAACTTAGGGGTTACACAGTTGCACCATTTTTACAGAACAGTAAGAAACAGAAATCCTATATGCTCACTAGCAGATTCTTTCCCCTCCTAATGAACTATCAGAATCGTATACGTGGTGCAGATATAATGCAATGAAGTTAAAAAATATCTAGAAAACTAAACCATTACCAACTACGAACACAAGACTCGAACTCTCATACCGATGATTAGTCGACACGCTAGTCCATGCACTCTCTCACTCAGACAGTGAACATGTTTGAAACAGTGTCAGGTTAGAAGATATCACGTATCTTTACAAGATACTGGGTAAGTCTGCTACTCTAAGACGCATGTACACAACTAAACAAATAAAAACTAGGCATAATATAAACTGAACAATATAATCAAGCAAGGTGTACTTGTCTTCCAAGCCAAGCTACGAGCACAACAAATCTGGTCCGGAGCTGTCCACAAGAATGTCTTGAACACCTACCAATTAATTATTACACTAATTAGACTCTTATTCTTCTATTCAAATTAAGTTATTATCTAGTTAATACTCCTACGTTAGTTGCACATACAAGTAACTACACGCCAAAAAATTACTAACCATTAAACATTATCAAAAACCATTTTTAAAACATTATTTAAGAAAAACTATTAATTCTATAATTTATTAGAAAAATAGGTTTTTAAGTGATAGGGTCGTCTCATATAAATTTTATGAGTCCAAAACCAAGTAGAAACTAAAACTAGGTCATAACGGGTTACCTACTAGTCACCAAAAATTTTAAAACTGTCGGGGTCAAGTTTTGTCAAAACTAAGTCAACTTGCTACATAAAACACCTAGAATTCTAATTTTTATAAATAGAAATAAAATATAAAAAAATTAGTAATAAATACAATAAATACTATTTCTTTTATCTATACAAAATTAGTTAGGGTTTCACCATCTACAAGTTGATCATATTAGGGCTGGCAACCAAACTTTGCTAGTATACATGTCAAAGGATGGTACATCAATGATGGAGTTTAATTACTAACAAAATTATTTTTTATTTAATAATAAAAATAGTATTTTATATTCTAAATTTAAATATTTAATTTCGAGAAAATTATATTTTAATAATAAAATATTAACATGCAACAATACTAATTTAATATGATCACTACATTGTAAAGAATTGGTTTTGTGTCATCTAAGAGCAGTTTTTATGTAAAAATTAGGGTTTTACATGCATGCATCTAAACTATTTATGATTTCTCATAAGACTTTATAGATGAAAAAATTAATTTTTTAATTTTTTTTTCAAAACTTAGTAGGTCGTGATTACGACGAAGCTTCTTCTTGCGATACGGACCTTTTGGAGCACCAACCGGACTCCAAACTCCACAAAAATTAAGAAAAATTTATATAAATTCTAATAGATGAAGAAAATAAAGTTTTGAGGGTGGTTTTTGTAAACCCCCTTGTTTAATTCTATAGATAGCCATGTTTGGATTTGGAAAATTTTGGATTAGCAGCAAATGTTGAGGTTCAGAGTAGAGTTGTCTGTTATTTCATTTAATAAAACCCTTGGCGTGCCCTATCATTGTTTAATTATTAGGAGCCCATTATCAGCCCATGAATTCCATCGGACTATTGTACTTCTGACTTGACTTGCAAATGTAGGCACTGGACTTTTTGTCACACAAAAATCAAATTCGTTGTGCCTTAAATTAATTGCACAACTTCCCGTATCCTAAAATCCATATTTAATTCCGTGTCGGACACCTGTGTTGTTACCCTCAATTTTGAGATACCAACTTAACCCGTTGAGCCGAACCAACTAAAGGTTCCAAGACTGACTCCAAGCCCCTACCATTTTTGACCTTTGTGTCATTTTCAAATTTGGACCCCAAGTGCCCCATTTAATTTAAAAGCACGAAACACTTTATTTCTAAATAATCGGGGATACCAATTTTGTCTAATCCTATTTTAATCCCCAAATTAATTCTAATGCCCATTTAATTAAACCCATAACAAACACCCAACACCCCCTCACCATGCAAATCACCAAACACCATTTTTTCCACAATTTTTGCATCATTTCATGTGTTCATGCAATTTTCTGAATTTAAGGGGTTTAGTTGCAATTTATTAATTTAGGTGTCCTCACCTTATTGGCCATGACCAAATGAAGAGCTTACCATTCTTTGACCTAGTCAACTTTTTCCCCTCGTCCGGCTGACCCACTCCGGCTCAGACCACCCTCTCCCGTACAGTTTCCCCGACTCCGGCGACGCTGTGCAGCACCCCCGACCCCACTGTGCAGTCTCCCCGTTCGCCCGTCCGACCTCCTCCCTGTTACCATCATCACCATCACCACCACCGCAAGCTCCCATCATCACCAACACCACTACCGCGAGATCACCACCACCACCATTGACACCCATCCAGTCCGGCCAGCACCACCTCGCTCCGGCCGCCTAGGTATACTTCTCCCCCTCTCTATACATTTATGTATTATTTTGTGTATTAGTTAGGGTTATGTTGTATAACTTGGTTGTATAATGTTAGTGTAATGAGGATCCAATATGAAAAGAGATATGAGATTAGGGTTTACTGTTGAGATTAGGTTTTACTTACATAAGTAATTAAAATGGAATTAAAAGATATGCATGGAAATTTTAGGGCTTATGACTGCATTGAGTATTAGGGTTTGATATTTTTGTTCCATGCAATTGATGGTTAATTAAGGAGCAGGTTAAATGGTAGTAAAATGATACGGTGATAACAAAACATTGGTTATTTCGAGAGCTAATATTTGATGATGAATTTAATTTAGTAGTAGCTAGGTTATTGGAAAGCGGCATTCAAATATTGATTAATGGTTTGTGTAATCGAGGGTTTAATTGATTAATATTTATCTTATTCAAGGTTGATATATTTATACGTGTATATTAATGTCGGTGAGAACCAGGGTAAAATCTGAGGATGATCATGACTTAAACTACTGAAAAATATCATGATGAATATTGGGAATTGAGGATTAGGTCTGATGATATTTTATATAGGTGATTGCTTTTAAGATAGGTATTATTCAAATCAAGGATCAGAGATTGAGGACTGTAAAATTAGTAGTTAACTATTTGAGTTTGAGACTGAGTTTAGGTGTAAATATGTGTCGCATCCCTGTCTGTCGTGGAATAGATTATTGATTATTGGTTTGTATCCCATCTCTAGGTACTGCAGGACCTGAGGGCTTGGATGCGGTACCGGGACCCCGTCATCAGCAGCCTCACACAGGCAAGTGTACCTTGCCACCCTGTATTTCAGATTTTAGATATTTGTTGTTCTTTATATACATTGTGCGCATATTTATGTTGACGTTCGATACTTCTCGTCCGGATCATAACCGGGTGCAGACGTTCGTCGTAACGTCTTAGAATATTTGTTAGATGCTTCATAGTACCTCGATGCACGTACCTGAGTACATCGACACCCCAGGACACACTCATACAGTGTGATCGTGCCAGATTCCTGTATCCTGCTACTGATATCATGACCAGACTGGGATGACCTTAGGGTCGCGTCTGTTGAGTTATTTCTGTGTGTCGAGACTGTTAGATAGAGGTTCAGGTTCAGCGCACCTTCGTTGACCGCTTGGAATGGGAAAGACAGTTACTAGACGTTTGGGCTCCTCTGCACGCGCTTATATATGTACATGTACTGATTCTGTAGTGATCCTGTATCTAGTGTAGTTGTATCACCCGTGTAACTCTGTGCTCGAAGCTACGGTATGCCCCGTGTGTCTTTGTGTTCGGAGCTACGGTTTTATTTTAGATAGCCCATGCGTCGAACATTGTCTTTAAACTGTGTCTCACTTGTTTGGTTATGATAGAGTACCCTGTCGTTGCACTTGTATTTTTCTGTTTACTTGGTATTGCTGTATTTTTGTACCTTGTTACGTCCCTCGGAGGACCTGGTTCCCTGTCAGTTTTGCAGCATAGATGATTACGGAGCATTTGGAGTTGCTGATGGAGTTGCATGTCTTGCGAGCATTGTACCAGGTACTCAAATCATTTCTACCGGCATTATGGTTATTTATATTGATTATTCATCTGCTGTTGTAGCCTAGTTTTGTAGACTCATCTCTTCTCGAGTCTATTCGAGTTTGTGTGTTATTGGGCGACCGACTCTAGCATATATAGCATTTTCTTGTATACTGTTATATATTGTGGATTGAGACATAGAGGTTTACATTTATGGGATATCTAGTTAGTGCCCTTTATATTTTATAGCTTATACGTATTCGAGTCAGACCAGAGTCTGGTCGAATGCCTAGCTGGCGTGTCACGTATTCCTGGTCCTACGTATTTTGGTACTAGGGCGTGACATGTTTTTGTGGTGGCCTATGCAGGTCTGATTTAAATCGTCTTGGTCACCTGAATGTGCCAAGTGAGCCTGTAAATTAGGACTAGATATTATGATTGTTGAATAGGATCTCAATCCATAATCGATTTTAAAAACTCTTTGTATGTGATTATCGCCCTTGGACTTCCAATTTGTATTCGTTCAATCTTCATCAATATCGCTATCCTTGTTTCTCGTCCCCTATTGTTCGGGAAGACGAATGCTTGTGACTGATGATTTCCCTCAAGAAGAAGATCGAAGACCAGACGACAGAAGACATAATTCGTATACCTTTCTTTGAGAAGATTGTTACCTTATCAGGATAGATTGATGGATTCTTTGGATTCTAGAACTAGTGTGGAAGGTTGGCAAGAGAGTTGGACCCAGTAGTACCCTACCCGTGCTTGAGGTAGTAGTGATCTTGGAAGTACTAAGAGCTGGAAGGATTGTTGATCTTGACCTAGAATAATTTATGGAAATGCATAGCTTGATGATGGAAACTAGTGGTTGTATATGATAGCAATGCTAGGAACGATGATTATGAGCTAGAGGAGATGAAATTTTAGGATCTCACTTAGAAGATAATGATCGGATTCCAGGAATTCTAGTATGTGCTTGAGTGATACCATTATTGTACTTGTGACTTGGAGAGATGAATAACGAAAAGAAGAAATTCGAGGAATAAAATTTTAGGGAAAACCTTGAGGAGAAGAGAAATTATACATTAGGCAAGGAATATTTTCTTTTGGGGATTGATGTTGAAAATAGAACAGCAGAATTTATCTTGAGGTTAAAGTCTAGACTATGACATTATCCTAGACATGGATTGGTTGAGCCAATACCACGCAATGCTTGATTGCCGTCGTGGTTGTGTCATCCTTAGACCACCGGATTACCCTGAGTTTGAGTTTCTTCAGAGAGCCTGGGAGCATGGTGCCCATCTACCTTAGGGGTATACAACACAGGAGGTGAACCAGTGTACTACCATATTATATCAGGGTTTGAGGATGTGTTTCTAGAGAATCTTTTAGGCCTACCACCTGACAGAAAGAGTTTATTACAGAGTTGACTCCAAGAGCCGAGCCAGTTATTTTCCCGTCTTCAGACTAGCACCGATAGAGTTAGCTGAGTTGAAGGTCCATAGTAGAGGATCTCTTAGACAAGGGTTTCAGTCGGGCTAGTGTTTCTCCATGGGGAGTACCCATCGTATGATGCCGAAGAAGGACGAGACGGTACATTTGCGTATTGATTTCAGGGACGGTATGTATGTGTATCAATTACAGGGTTTAATGCAGTAACGATAAAGAACAAGTACCCATTGCCGCACATCGATAATTTATTTGGATCAGCTAATCGTATTCTTGAAGATCTACCTCAGATCACGCTATCATCAGATCAAGGTACGGAGAGAGGACATTCCGAAGGCGGCTTTCCGGAAGAAGTATGGGCTCTACTAGTTTCTTGTCATGACCGTTTGGTTTGACCAACGAGCCAGCAGTATTTATGAGCTTGAGGAATAATGTTTTCCACCAGTACTTGGATAAGTTCGTGGTGGTAGTTATCGATGATATTGTGGTATATTTTAAGAGCCAGGAGGAGCACGAGAGACATCTCAGGATCGTGTTGGAGACGCTGAGGCAGGAGAGGCTGTACGCCAAGCTCCGCAAATGTGAGTTATGTTTGGATGGGGTACCCTTCCTGAAATCACCGGAGATGAACTAACAGTTGACCCGAAGAAGATAGTTGCAGTTGAGACATGGCCAACCCCTGCACCTGTTACAGAGACTAGGAGCTTCCTCGGACTTGCCGGATATTATCGGAGGTTCGTAGAAAATTCTCGAGGATTTTTGCGCCTATGACGCGACTGACGCGTAAGGAAGAGGAGTTTATTTGGAGCAACGAGTGTCAGGCTGCTTTTGATGAGCTGAAGAAGCGTCTGACATCAGCACCAATTTTGACACTACCTTCAGGATCAGGAGGATTTGTAGTGTATAGTGATGCGTCTGGGAGCGGATTGGGATGTGTATTGATGCAACACGGCAAGGTGATAGCCTACGCATTGAGACAGCTGAGAGTTCATGAGAAGAACTATCCGACGCACGACTCGGAGCTAGCTGCAGTAATATTTGAACTAAAGCTATGGAGACATTACCTTTATGGTGAGCGTATTAAGATTTACACAGATCATAAATGCCTGAAGTACATCTACACGCAGAAGGAGCTTAACATGAGGCAGAGGTACTGGCTAGAGTTGATGATAGATTATGACATTGAGTTGCAGTACCACCCTGGCAAGGCGAATATCGTAGCAGATGCCTTAAGCAGGAAGCCCATGGCATAATTTTTGACGACACAGCGGCAATTGCTAGAGGATCTCCAGGAGCTTAGGATTGAGATTGTATTGCCAGACATGGATGGACAGATGGCCAGTCTCGAGGTTCAGTCTACACTGATTGAGAGGATCAGGGCAGCGCTGCCTACGGATGCGAGATTTTGACGTCAACGAGAGAGGACAGAGGTCGGCATGCAGACGGAACTCAGGATTCATGAAGATGAAACATTGAGGTATAGAGATTGCCTATACGATCCGAGAGGCGAGCTACACCAAGAGTTGATGACCGAGGCTTATAGCTCAATTTAATCTATTCATCCCGGGGGTACGAAGATGTACCGAGTTTTGAGGCAACATTTCTGGTGGCATGGGATGAAGAGAGAGATTGCAAGATTCATAGAGAAATATTTAGTTTGTCAGCAAGTCAAGACTGAATATCAGAGGATTGTAGGATTATTGCAGCCGCTTTCCATTCCCGAGTGGAAGTGGGAACACATTACCAAGGACTTTGTCACAGGATTCCCGCGGAGCCCTAGCGAGAAGGATGCAGTTTGGGTTGTCATAGACAGACTCGCCAAGTCTGCACATTTCTTGCCCTTCAGAGTTGGGCAGTCCACGGAGATATTAGCTGACATGTATATGAGGCAGATAGTACGACTACATGGAGTGCCTGCCAGCATCGTATCAGATCGTGATTCCAGATTCACGTCGCATTTTTGGTGGAGTATGCAGGAGAGCCTAGGAACTCGTCTCAAGTTCAGCACTGCATATCATCCACAGACTGATGGCCAGTCAGAGCGCACGATACAGATATTAGAGGATATGCATGATTGATTTTGGAGGATCTTGAGAGGACCACCTACACTTGGTAAAATTTTCCTACAATAACAGCTACCAGGCTATCGTATAGATGGCACCTTATAAGGCACTGTACGGCAGAAAATGCAGGTCGCCAGTTTGTTGGAGTGACGTGGGAGAGCATAAGATGCTTGGTCCAGAGTTGGTGACACAGACAGTGGAGAAGGTCAAGCAGATTCAAAGCTACCTGTATGCAGCACAGGACAGACAGAAACATTGGGCAGATGCGTACCGCAGGCCATTGGAGTTCAAGGAGGGTAACCATGTATTTTTGAGGATATCGCCTACTCGTGGTACCATCATATTCGGAGGAAGAGGCAAGCTGAGTCCGAGGTACATCGGGCCTTTTGACATCTTGGAACGAGTTGGCGAAGTGGCTTATCGTCTTGCATTGCCTCCATCATTAGAGGGAGTGCATGACGTATTTTACGTATCGCAGCTGAGGAGATATATCGCAGACCCTAGCCACATGCTTGATCATTCGGAGATTATAATTGGGCCCAGCCTATCTTACGTAGAGCAGCCAGTTGAGATCCTCGATCACAGCGAGAAGACTTTGAGAGGGCAGACTATTCGACTGGTCAGAGTGGCATGGAGGCACCATTCTCCAGGCGAGTCTACTTGGGACCGCAAAGATTCTATTCGACAGCGGTTCCCGTACTTATTTGAGGAGCAAGGTACGAATTTACCTACGATATTTGATTACTAGTTGTTTTAAAATTCTCTTAGCTATTATCGTGCTTTACTTTTAATTTCGGGGACGGAATTTTTCTAAGTTGGGAAGAATGTAAACCCCCTCGATTAATTCTGTAGATAGACAGGTTTGGATTTGGAAAATTTTGGATTAGCAGCAGATGTTGAGATTTAGAGTAGAGTTGTCTGTTATTTCATTGAATAAAACCCTTGGCGCGCCCTATCATTGTTTAATTATTCGGAGTCCATTATCAGCCCATAAATTCCATCGGACTATTGTACTTCTGACTTGACTCGCCAATGTAGCCACTGGACTTTTTGTCACACAAAAATCAAATCTGTTGTGCCTTAAATTAATTGCACAACTTCCCGTATCCTAAAATCCATATTTAATTCCGTGTCGGACACCTGTGTCGTTACCCTCAATTTTGAGATACCAACTTAACCCGTTGAGCCAGACCAACTAAAGGTTCCAAGACTGACTCCAAGCCCCCACCATTTTTGACCTTGTGTCATTTCCAAATTTTGACCCCACGTGCCCCATTTAATTTAAAAGCACGGAACACTTTAATTCTAAATAATCGGGGATACCAATTTTGTCTAATCCTATTTTAATCCCTAAATTAATCCCAATGCCCATTTAATTAAACCCATGCCAAACACCCAACACCCCCTCACCATGCAAATCACCAAACACCATTTTCCCCATAATTTTTGCATCATTTCATGTATTCGTGCAATTTTCCGAATTTAAGGGGTTTAGTTGTAATTTATTAATTTAGGTGTCCTCACCTTATTGGCCATGACCAAATGGAGAGCTTACCATTCTTTGACCTAGTCAACTTTTCCCCCCGTCCGGCTGACCCACTCCGGCTCAGACCACCCTCTCCCGCACAGTTTCCCCGACTCCGGCGACGTTGTGCAGCACCCCCGATCCCGCTGTGCAGTCTTCCCGTCCGCCCGTCCGACCTCCTCCCTATTACCATCATCACCATCACCACCATTAGATCTCATCATCACCACCACCACCACCACAAGCTCCCATTATCACCACCACCACCACCACCACCACCGTGAGATCACCACCACCACCATTGACACCCATCCAGTCCGGCCAGCACCTCCTCGCTCCGGCCGCCTAGGTATACTTCTCCCCTTCTCTATACATTTATGTATTATTTTGTGTATTAGTTAGGGTTATGTTGTATAACTTGGTTGTATAATGTTAGTGTAATGAGGATCCAATATGAAAAGAGATATGAGATTAGGGTTTAATGTTGAGATTAGGTTTTACTTACATAAGTAATTAAAATGGAATTAAAAGATATGCATAGAAATTTTAGGGCTTATGACTGCATTGAGTATTAGGGTTTGATATGATTGTTCCACGCAATTGATGGTTAATTAAGGAGCAGGTTAAATGGTAGTGAAATAATACGGTGATGACAAAACATTGGTTATTTGGAGAGCTATTATTTGATGATGAATTTAATTGAGTAGTAGCTAGGTTATTGGAAAGCGGCATTCAAATATTGATTAATGGTTTGTGTAATCGAGGGTTTAATTGATTAATATTTATCTTATTCAAGGTTGATATATTTATACGTGCATATTAATGTCAGTGAGAACCAGGGTAAAATCTGAGGATGATCATGACTTGAACTACTGAAAAATATCATAATGAATATTGGGAATTGAGGATTAGGTCTGATGATATTATACAGGTGATTGATTTTGAGATAGGTATTATTTGGATCAGGGATCAGAGATTGAGGACTATAAAATTAGTAGTTAACTATTTGAGTTTGAGACTGAGTTTAGGTGTAGATGTGTGTCGCATCCCTGTCTGTCGTGGAATAGATTATTGATTATTGGTTTGTATCTCATCTCTAGGTACTGCGGGACCTGAGGGCTTGGACGCGGTACCGGGACCCGGTCATCAGCAGCCGCACGCAGGCAAGTGTTCCTTGCCACCCTATATTTTAGATTTTAGATATTTGTTGTTCTTTATGTACATTGTGCGCGTATTTATGTTGACGTTCGATACTTCACGTCCGGATCACAATCGGGTGCAGACGTTCGTCGTAACGTCTTAGAATATTTGTTAGATGCTTCATAGTACCTCAATGCACGTACCTGAGTACATCGACACCCCAGGACACACTCATACACTGTGATCGTGCCAGATTCCAGTATCCTGATACTGACATCATGACCAGAGACTGGGACGACCTTAGGGTCGTGTCTGTTGAGTTATTTCTGTGTGTCGAGACTGTTAGATAGAGGTTCAGGTTCAGTGCACCATCATTGACTACTTGGGATAGGGAAGACAGTTACTAGACGTTTGGGCTCCTCTGCACGTGCTTATATATGTACATGTACTGATTCTGTAGTGATCATGTATCTAGTGTAGTTGTATCACCCGTGTGACTCTGTGCTCGGAGCTACGGTACGTCCCGTGTGTCTCTGTGTTCGGAGCTAAGATTTTATTTTAGATAGCCCACGCGTCGAACATTATCTTCAAACTGTGTCTCACTTGTTTGGTTATGATAGAGTACCCTGTCGTTGCACTTGTATTTTTCTGTTTACTTGGCATTGCTGTATTTTTGTACCTTGTTACGTCCCTCTGAGGACCTGGTTTCCTGCCAGTTTTGCAGCATAGATGATTACGGAGCATTTGGAGTTGCTGATGGAGTTGCATGTCTTGCGGGCATTGTACCAGGTACTCACATCATTTCTACCAGCATTATGGTTATTTATATTGATTATTCATCTGCTGTTGTAGCCTAGTTTTGTAGACTCATCTCTTCTCCAGTCTATTCGAGTTTGTGTGTTATTGGATGGCCGACTCTAGCACATATAGCTCTTTCTTATATACTGCTGTACATTATGGATTGAGACATAGAGGTTTATATTTATGGGATATCTAGTTAGTGCCCTTTATATTTTACAGCTTATACGTATTCGAGTCAGACCAGAGTCTAGCCGAATGCGTAGCTGGCGTGTCACGTATTCCTGGTCCTACGTATTTTGGGACTGGGGCGTGACAGTTTTACTACAGTGAACAAACCGTATCTGCTGTAGTAGCAGCCGGCCTCAAGGGGTATTTTTGGTTGGCCTAAGGGGTTCGGCCAAGGGCTTTGGGTGGTCGGCCTTGAGGAAAAAGATGGAGGGAAGGAAGGAGATAAAAAAGGGAGAAGATAGGGAGGAGGAGAGGCTTCTTGGTCATGAGTTTGAGAGAGGGGGGGGGTCGACTATTAGGTTTAGGTGTTGGGGGGTTGATAAATATAAGTAGTTTAAATAGGTAGGTGGTTAGGATTTGATTTAGTGTTTCCATATATGGATATAATTTAAAGAGGATAAAATAGGGTAAGAGAATTCTTTAGAATCTTTAAATTAGATTTTAAAATATTTATTTCAGATTTAAATTAATATACAATAAGATTTTATAGGGGTCTTTCCTAATCTGGAAACTACATATTTAATTAAGATCCTAATTTATAGG
This sequence comes from Iris macrosiphon, assembly GCA_036927795.1. Taxonomy (NCBI): domain Eukaryota; kingdom Viridiplantae; phylum Streptophyta; class Magnoliopsida; order Asparagales; family Iridaceae; genus Iris; species Iris macrosiphon. Next base: position 88,186,890 of record JAYESA010000020.1, on the reverse strand, counting down.
AGAATAAATCAAAATTTTAATTCATGAATTTAAATAGGTGGATGCTACCAAAAATGGATGAATAAAATACTTAAAGTAGAGGGTTTCCAAATATAGAAATATTAGAATTGGATTGGCTCTAAAAGTAGATAAGGTGCAAAGGTGGACCCGATCTGAAGAAGATTTCAAATTCTATCTTCCTAAAATAAATTATATATATATATATATATATATATATATATATATATATATATATATATATATATATATCCTATTTTAAGCCACTAGTGTCCAATAAATTAATTCATAGCTTTGGGTTGGGTATTTGGATTGAAAAATAACCATAAATAAATTATATATATATAAATCTCTAGATATTAAATACAAGAAACTACAGATGTTACACTAGTGCCATACTAATGTTAAATGATCAAATTTTGTATCACGTGAGGATCCTATGAGTTATCTCCCGTGTAGGCTACTTTCTACGAAGGACGATGTAGATTTTGGGTCGTCCTACAGTACTAATGTCCAAACTATAGTGAAGTGTCCTAATAAAATAATTATTTTTTAATTAATTTTAAAAAATCTAAAATAAATACAATAAATATAAAATACACACAAAATACCTATTTTGAGTGAGGGGTCTTACAGCCACATAGGTCAAGGCAAAGTCCACTCCTTGGGACAAGTGCTGAGTGACGGCCAATAAATTCGTGTCAGAGAAGTGAGTGAAGTGATGGACGTGACAAGCCATAAAGTGTGTCAAGAAGAAAAGACAAATTTATGAAAAGTCGTGCTGAGTTATGTGTCCAAGAGATGAGAGGCGCATTTGGTCGCTGACGCATAGTCACACGACCGCATAGATGTTTCTTAGACTTAGTGAAATTCTTATTCGTTTAGCACATAAAATACGAGGAGTTCCGTTGATAAGACTTTTCTAAATACTTAGCTCCAGAACGCATGTGTACCAATCAGTCATGCTTATAACAAGATTGACACATGCTAGAAGGCATATGCGATAAAGAGTCCATGAAGCATAAAGATCAGGCCACATAGAACTCTCGACAGCATAGATGCGGACCGCATAAGAACTTCGTCTTCTCTATACAGCAAGTTCAGCCATGGCAGAAAAGCTCCAAAATGGATAGTTGTTTCCTCCGTAAAAACTTTATTTTAACTCCAAATCAAGTGAAACAAAAGTCATAATCACAAAAAATTGAATGCTCTACCACATGAAATAATTAGTTTTCAAAGATACTAAGTTTAAGTAGATAAAAACTAAGGAAAACTTATGGAACCCAAGAAAACACTTTAACTAAAAATGTAGATCTAGCTAAATCCATCCATCAAAACCGAAAAGCCTAAGTATTAAAAATGCTTAGAATAATAATGTACACATAGTAGACTAATAAAATATAAGAAAAGAGCAAGAATTAAAATCTAAGGGTTTCTCCATATAATGCAAATTGTAATTGCCTAAAATAAAGAAAGAGAGGAAAATGAGAGAATGAGGGAAGAGTGAGAAAGAGGTTGACTTATATAGTTTGGGCATGAGGTTTAGACCATGGGTCCAACTCATGACCAAACCAACCGAAATAAATAAACCATGAACCAATCTAAACCAAAGAATGGGTCTAGTCTCCATGCAACCTAATTAACATGTAATCAAGAAATAATGTCCCAAATACGTATATCGGGAACGAGGAGTGACAAAGAGTGCAAGTGTTCTACTAAGTCCATATTACCTCTAGTAGGATATTTGTATTTGTATGCACAAAAAAGATTATGGAATGAAATCTTCTTTATTCATAAGAAGATACATCATAAAGCTTTTTGAAGTCGCACAAAAGAAGATTCTTTATTGAAAAGAACACAAAAGAAAGAATTTTATTGATATTCAAGATCATGTGTACATATTATGAGAATCTATAATATTTCAGAACCTTCTTCATCAAATGTCCCTCTGTGTTATTTTTTCTACTGACACAAGTTGATTTGGCAGTAGAGAGAACAACAACAATGTGGAGAGGGTCAAGCACATAATTGTGCATGCATAAATTATTCAATATGCATGAACATGAGCCCTTTTTGCCCTGTTGCTCTTTCTAAGACAGAATTTTGATTAGGAATCAATCCAAACCTTGTAATCAATACCATGCATACGCAAATGGTGTCAAGACTCATAATAGGGAGAAATACAACTAGCATGCGACATAAATAGGGATAATTTCACTTGTTATCAGGAAAGTTCTTCTTCGTTTCTTAGCAAGCTTCCGCATAAAGTTGGTATTCTCTTCGAACAAAAAGGTTTATGATATCCTTTCATTCTCCATCATAAGTAGCACAAAATAGGACAAAGCCTATATGAAGAGAGTATATATTAGTTTTAGCAAGGACTACGAAGCAACAAAGCCTTATACATATAAAGGAATTATGCGCATGAATAAGCTGTGCATGGAATCACGCGCATAATGCCGAGTAAAATTTTTAGACTAGTCTAGAAGTCTCAGAAGCATCTGCCCTCATGCGCAAGAGAGCTCAAGCTAGAGGCAAGTGTTCAGATTTTTGTGCATAGCAAACTGTTGTCCAGAAACATGACAGATACATATACCTTCCCTACGCATGTTCTTGACGAGGGTCCCAGGACAACTATATCTATGCGCATCAGAAAAAGTGTTTTGCTATCATCGCATATTTATGACAAAGCTTTGCAGCAATGACCATGCATGTACTAGATGATTTCTTATCCATGCGGTAGACCGTACACTCGTGTCACTGTATTCATATGTGCATACACAAATTGCTCTCTATCTCTCTCAAACCCTCTATGTACGCCCAAAAAATCAATGACATAGGGTCGAGGGTTAGTAAAACCATTACAAAACTTGGTTAAGGATAGACCAACTTGAGGTCACAGAGAGGAGAAGATCATAAAGTATGAAGATAAATTTGAACAGTACTGAATTTCTCTCTCCTAAGCCCTCTATTTGTGTACCCCGTTCCCCCGGTGCGGGGAGCGCGGCTAAGAAACACCAGACGGTATCGTTCGATCGGATAGATTGAAACAAGAACTCATCCTCGTTATGGATTTATTTCTTCGGAATCGATTTCCATATTCATTGGACCGTTCCTCCGAGATCGACTTAGCGGCAGAGTCAGGAGGGACCTCTCCGCTGTTATCTTTTATTGCCTCGGATTTCGATGTCGCTTGTTGCTTTCGTGCTTTGAGTTGGTTTTCGGATTTACTTGTTTTCCTTGAACGGTTTTGATGGATTTCATTATTTTCGTTCATTGAACTGCATTTTAATTCCGAGATTGGAAAGGGAAGAAGAAGTATTGATCGAGTTGTTCGTGATGCAGGTGAACGAGCAGTAGACGGCTTACGAGCGGAGTCGTGAAACGCCTCTTTCCTTCTCCCTTCCAAACAACTAAGTGAGCGGCTACCATCCCGATTAGTTAGCCCTGCTTCCAAGTCTTCACACCTAATAAATCTTGCATTCTTCTTTGCCCCGATCAGACGATACCAAATAATAATGAAAGATACCAAGATAAAAAGGGAATAGGCTTGGATTATTATGCTTGTCAATCAAACTTGTGAACTATCATCTTATTGTATGCTAGTTCGTTGCAAATGCTCTATAAACCGTGCTAAGTATGGATCATGTCTTGTATATGCAAATAATTGTTCAGGGAGGCTATGCAAAATAAATCATGCAATACTGCTTGTCTTGTACTCGTATTCTTGTACTCGTGTTGCCTCAACTGCATGAATTGTTAACTAAATAATCGTGTTCGATCATGGACAACTTGTGCACAAGGTATTTGTTCTGCGGACGGTTGCTGGGGCACTGGCGCCGATCCGATCCGGGCGGAACTCGTGTGTAGTCATCGTGTACGGGACAGGATAGCTTGCAGCGCCTCGTGTACTCTTGTAGCATGATATCCTTGTCCTCGGCTACATCCATTATGGCAATCAAGCCAGTGATCCTCGTATATATTTAAACCTGTTGCTAACTAACTTGTGTCTTCATGGCAGGGAAGGTATGGTAAGTATTGTGCAGGTAGTTCAGACGGGCAGGTAAAATCCACCGAACGGTGGCAAGTTCATTTCAGTAAATTCTATATTGCTTGTCTTATAAAATGAACTAAGGCAAGAATAGAAACCCATAAAATATGCATGCTTCATTAAAATAACGTGTTGACTGGTATAGTTGGGTTAGCTCGCCTTCACCAGTATGTTTCGACATACTGACCCTCGTTGAAACAGGTTCTCCGCACCAAGGCGAACCGAGCGAGGAGCCGAAGTTGTCTTCCCAATCCAGTCTAGCTGTAGGCGCATCCTCTGATCGTACCGCTTTTGAAGTACTTGAAGAAAGAAGCTTGCAACCCAAGCATAATGCAGCTTCGTGGCAAGGCCGTCCTCCAGCCCGGAGGTCTATATTATTTTGAAGTTTAGTAAAGGGATGTAATGTACAGGACTGCTATCTCATTTTGAGTCAACACTTTTATAAGTTGTGCGGCAAATTAGCTGATTCGTTCAAGAGTTTGTAATAGATGTTCATTATCAATAAAGAGAACTTTTCCATGTTTCAAATCTGTGTTTCAATTTATCTGCGTACTCTGAATATGTGCTTGTTATGCAAAACAATAAAGCCTTGTGCGGGCGCAACCCAGGCCCACACGGCGGTCACGCCGGGGGACGCCTCTACGATTCGGCAAAATCGAGGTATGACAATTTATAGGCTCAAGGCCGTGTACAATCAACCGCAGATGATGCCTCAATTTCTGAAAAATCATGCTCCAAAGATGCTCAAATTTACTACGATGAATCATACATTAAAGACGAGGAATAAGATGCCTCGATTCTCGTGATATATGGCTAGTTAGTGGCAAAACAAATACCCCAATTCTCACACCCATGTGCCATCTTTGCTTTGAGATTTTAAAAAGATTCTATCTGTTCACATATCAAGGAAGATTTAATAGCCTGGCAACAGAGGCCTATGCGCTTATATCCTATCCGTCGAATGGTTCAACAACATGCGATAAACCTTCTATGCGACTATAATAGTTCACTCGTTCCATGCTTCTTATTCAATATATTTCAAACTTATTCAAGTTTTAAATTTTTTTCAAGGGGATCTTGGAAAAGCAAAAAAAAATCTATGTGCATAACTCCCATGTGCAGACGCTGTCTATTCAGCAGTTTGATCAATAAAATCATACACTATCTGAGTAAATATCATGATCTCTCAAAATTAATGACAACAAAATTTGATAATTTTAATACGGCAAATTCTTATGCGGCATAAAGCACTATGTAGTAGAAGATAATGAACCTTGGAAGCATGCAACAAAGATAATAAGTTTAGCTATGCGGCAAACATACCAGCCGTATAACCTAGTATGACACCATATTAAATTCTCTGATCACTTAGTAATACATGCAGACGCCGGTTACGAATTAAAAGTTATCACTGATGTTAGTATAATCATGACAATTTATCAGTATCCATGCGGCATAGCCTTATACAGCAAAACACGTCATGCGGCAACAACTCTTCCTTTATAGCTGACAGTAATAGTTATAAAGACGAAAAGGCTACGCGCATATGTTACATTTTTACCTTTATGATGCATACGACAACAAAAAATATTAAATATGTATTCTGAATCATTGTAACGCATGCCACGCGTCAAGAAGACCGGGTTATGCATATACGTTCAGATTCGTGTTATGCGCTGCAGTTATTGAAGAATATTATTCGACATGCAATATTATATGTGCAGAGGCTGAAGACATGGACTTTTCAGATTCAGGCGCATATGGCCATTATAGTGTGAAGGAATATATCCCACACGATCGAAAGTTGAGTACTTTTGAGCATACTTGCTACCCTTTCTACCAGTGAAGTTAGCAAAATTTCTAATCTTTCCCTTATAATCGCCAATGGAGTGAAGAAGTCATTCGCGACTTGATCGCCATCAACACACTTTTCCAGATCTTTCTGTAACTTAGAGTTAGTAGGATTCTTTGTAGTTATTTTACAATTTGCAATAATGTTCATACATTTTTTTGTAATGTCTACAACGTGAACTTGTTGGTTCCTGAGAGCAGATCGTCAATTTAGGGCAAATTTTACTTTGATCAACGGTAGTTTTCACCAACCCAACAAGAGGACCAACTTTGTCTTCTACTCCTTAATCTTCTTTCTCCTATAAACATTTTTTTCTCAATTGCAACTGCATTTGCAAGAAAGAATATGATTCTAGTTCTGATTGCTTTCTTGTTCGCTTATTAGTGAAAGTTTGTATTTGATTACGTAAGACCAATAAGGACAGTAATCGTTGGCTTGTTGCATTTTTTTCATCTTTGTATACCTTGGCAATAATAACTTATGAAATACTTAATCTGTATGGTTAATCAACATTTTTTCCATCTTTGTATACCTTGGCAATAACATCTTTGTTGCATTTTTCCATATATATATAGATAGACACATACACATACACACACACAATTATGAAATAACAATTTATGAACAAATTTAGTTTAGACTAATTGGACAACTGAGACTTGGACCTTGACCTTCGTGTCTCAACAACATTGGACTACATGCAAGTATACATTTCCATTTACATGCTTAATACTTATTTCATGTATATTTGGTTATTAGCATTTGTCTTTTATCTTGGAGAATATTTATAGACTATTATTATATGTTCACATGTATCACTCTCAGCATATGCCTAGTAGTAGAGATTGTGGTCATTTTAGATTCTGGACTTAGAGTTATATATTATACTTAATCAATTTTAGATCCGTATATTTCATCTGTAGTAAAAATTTGACTTGACATGAGTCATATTTATTATTGCGTGGCGAGAACGAATATAGAATATTTGAACCGCTACTTCCACTTATTTTCTCAACATGCGAGTCCACATTAGGGGCAAGGGTTGATTGTTGTCTTAAACCTGCGAGTCCAGACTAGAGAGAGGGTTGATTTCATTGTTGTTGGTTTACTGAGGAGCTCGATATTTGGTAGTCGGCTTCCTAACAATTTACTTATACATATTAATTCTCGATTGCATATTGTTTAGTCGGTATATTTTTTAGTTGTTTCGACTATAGTTGTTTCCTTTATTTATTTGTCATACATGTTATTTACTGTTATATACTTATTCTTTTGATTTTGTTAGGTCCCACCGAGGACTTGGACCTTTTACTAGATTTAGACGAGTAGATATATCCCGAGTTTACGGACTGAACTAGATAATTATAAACTCCATTTCCAAACTTTTGGGAAATTCTTCTTTCTTTTTCATTTATTGACAAAATTAACAACTAAATTAATTTAAATCAATAAATAACTTTCAAATAAATAAATCATAATTTTTAATAAATATTTGGTATAAAAAAAGATATATATATATATATATATATATATATATATATATATATATATATATATATATATATATATATATATATATAAGGCTTTACTAGATAGATATGTTAAATTAGATAAAATATAAGTTACATGTAATTAAATTAGACCCTTTAAATTAAATCTATTTCAAAATTCTAAAGATATATAGTATTAGCTCATTTTTATCCTAAGAAATCTCCCTTGCAACAACTAACACCCCCTCCTACTCCTCCTAAATCTTCAAATCAAAGCTTAGATAAATCTACTTACCATAGGATAAGTATTAGTTGCTTATAACCTAAATATATTAAACTAATATAAGTTGGTATAGAATCCTCTATTAACTTTTCTCTTTAATATATATATATATATATATATATATATATATATATATATATATATATATATATATATATATATATATATATATATATATATATATATATATATATATATATATATCATAATTGCGAAACCTGGCTATCCTAAGTGATCAATGGCATGGCGGAACATCTCCGTCCCGGCTTGGGGGCTTTTGGTTAAGGAATCGAACCTCGGAGACGGTGGATATATATATATATATATATATATATATATATATATATATATATATATATGTTGTCTTCTCACATTTAGAAATCGACAAAAAATCTGGCAACCTTACAAGTATACCCCCAAACGAAAGCTCAAAATAACTAATTGCGTAAAGTGATAATTCTCTCCCTATTCCATACTTCATTTGCCTCTCCTTGTAGATCTTCCTGTTGATTACACCCCTCCTTCCCTAACTGAGCTAATGCTAAGCTAAGCCTATTAATTCGTATCTTACAAACTATAAATCTGGTCTCCAAACCTTCCAAAACCTTGCTAGATGGCGTGCTGTCGTAGGCACAAAAAAATAAAAACCTTATACTCTTGGAAATGTAGTAGTGTGAGTAGGGATCGTTTCCACGAAAAGTAATTAGCTTAGTTTTGTGCCATGTGAATAATGAATGTGGGGGGGGGGGGGTTGAATATAATGAAACCAAATTAAGAAGAGCAAGTAGAATAATGAAAGAAATCAAAATAACAAAAATTGGTCTAAGTCATCGTCTACCGTCGAAATTTTAAAACTAATCATAGATGCATACATATATTTATATGTACTCTGAATATTCATCGTAGGAATTATTTTTCTATCTCATTTAGCCATATTTAATTAGAAATAAATGATCTATTTAACCTTAACTACTAAATAACCCCAGACAAGCGGTAAATATTTAATCTAGTAGCGTATTAAACTCAATGAGATCGATGAAGCAAAATAATACAAGCACAAGCGGTTGCATTTAATTTAGTCAATTATTTTTCTCCTAGATCTAACAATTTCCAAAGTATCAAATCATTAAATATTGCTTGCTTCACAAATTAGAGAGATCGAGCAATTACAGATTCAATATCTAATTTAGCATTAAATTGTCAAGAATAATAAACTAGTATGCATCCTAGTCATTAAACAAGATAATTATGGAAATATGCATAAGAAAAAAATTAATACTTAAAGCACAAATCAAACATATAAACATAATTTTTATCTCTCAAGTTTTTATTAATTCTGAGGCTTCCGTTTTCTTTGACCAACAAGACTTTAGCTACACATGTTGTCACTCCCCGTTTCCAAATATATATATTTGGAGCGTATTATTTTTCTTGCTTGCTTGTTTAGTATATTGCATGAGACTAGACCCATTATTTGGCTTATCTTGGTTCATAATTTATTTGTTGGGTTGGTTTAATCATGGGTTCACCATGGTCCACACCTTAAACCTCCATGTATATAAACCAAACCTCTCATTCTCTCTCTCTTCGTAACTTTATTTTCTTTCTCTCTTAAGCTTTTTTCCTCCAACTCTCAGGAAAGTATATATTGCATGAGAAATGAAGAATCTCCATATTATTGGTTTATTATGTTTGTTATGTGTTTTTAAACACTTTTAATACTTAGAGTTTTTGGTTTTGATGGGTGGATTGAGTAGATCTACAATTGAAGTTTAGATTTTTTATGGGTTCCATGTATTTTTCAGGGTTTTATTCTATTAAAACTTGGTATTTTAGAAAACCAGTTTCTCTATTTGATGGATTACTTTATTTTAAGTGTTTTGGCTTTTGGTTCACTTGAATAGGAGTTAAAATAAAAATTTTACGGAGAAAATAATTTCCAGTTTTTTACAGTTTTTGCCATGGCTGAACTTGCTGTTTAGAGAAGACAAAGTTTTCATGAGGCCAGAGGGATATGCGACCGATAGTGCTATACGGCCTGAGCTCGTTGCCGCATACTAACCAATATTCGTTCATCTTTGTTGGAAGCATGGTTGATTGCTACACAAGTGTTCTGGAACTCCTTGTATTTCTACTCGCTAAACGAATGAGAAATTTGCTAAGTCCAAGAAACATCATATTCGATCGAGTGACCTATGCGGTAATCAGAGTATGCGGCCACCTTCCTTGGACGCATGACTCTGAATCCTAGGCACATATTTCTATGATTTTGATTTTGTCCTTTATCTTTGTGTCACTATCCGCACCCAGAATAAGGGCACGAATGGTGAACTATGCCCAGCCTATGTGGTAAGAACAATGTAGAATGTTGTCTAGGTCCACAATACTATATATATATATATATATATATATATATATATATGATACCGCCATTTCAACTCCAAATAGAGGAACAAGTATAATTGCATGATAAGATATCAATACTCAATCACAATCTCAAACTAAGGAAGATAAATCACGATATGTAATAGGCAAGGTAAAATAAGAATCATAAATATATCCACAAGTCCACATAAAAAGTCTAGGCACAATGCAACTCCCAAAATAATAAATATACATGCCATGAGTCTAAAATAAGGCTAGTATAATGTCCAAGATATAAGTCTAAGCCTCCTCAGTCACTGGTACTAGGTTCTCCTGCTCTCAGGGAGTATCCTCTAATGGTTCGCCGTCCTGTGGCCCGTAGTAAGTGGGTCACTGCTCCTCAAGCCAATCATCTAAAAAAATATATCCAATCAGGATTGAAGCGAAGTACAAAACTCTGAAAGCAGTTCTGAATATATGATAGAATATATATGACAAGTAATAGAAAAGAATACAAGATGAACTAGCAACTAGGAAATGGAAATGAACTATAGAAACTGGTAATGTACTGAAAAGGAAAAAATATGCAATATGGAATAACTACATGTAATGGAAATAGATAAAACTAGCTAATGTTCCTTAGAGTACAAGTTCGTTATGTGATCGGTTTTGGTTGAATAAGAATATAATAAGGTAACTCGATTACACGTGTAATGTGTAATCGACATGTACACAAATACACTAGACTTGATCACATAACCAACTCCTACTCCCTTATCCCCAACCAATACTCATGGATCCAATCACAAAATGTTACGAACACGAGTAATATATATAAGCACACGATACATGACAGTGGGTGAACATGAGGTACATGATAATCAATACCCGATACACACGATAAAATACGTGTGAAGGAGTACCCGCTGAATACGGTAGGGGATAACATCCCATGATAGGATTCATATAGTACCAGTTTGTGCAGCCATTCTGTTAGAATCAAGTATATAGTTCTAGAACATGCGATATATCCACTATCATGAAATAAAAACTAACAGAGAGATGTACTCGCTTCGGGTCCTAAGCATAGGTATCTTTCGATTCCCAAGCTGATGTCACACAATCTTATTTAAAAAATATTGTGTTAATTGGTGTAAATGAGAGGAAAGAGTTAAAAGATGCACTAACATCCTTTCTAAGTCTTTCTAGGTTATATACTAATTTTTAGGTCCAAGCTAAGGTTATTAGTCTATATTGGTCACTATCTAGCTAATACTAGCTTGTACTAGCTATACTAGATTATTACCTTAGTTAATAACTATAACCTATCATTAACTTCTTAACTGGTATCCTTATACCCTTATACTAACTGATAATATATATGAACTATTGATACTAACTAAGCTAACTAATTAACTATACACAACTTACACTATATACTAACTAAAACTAATAATACTAACTGCTAACTGAGACTGATATATATCAGTGCAACCTAGCACTCTCTCTATTTTGGGCAATCCTTCCCAACTCGATACCTGAACTCCTAACTTGATACCTGCATCTCTGATACACCTCAAGAAATCTTACAGTTTAGTTTTATACTGAAACTGTGCCAAGGATTGGTCTAAAATCTGATACCAAATTCAATGAACACCACAAGACCACTCACTTATTAGTCGTACAAAAATATTTTAATTGGCTTCATCCCTACTACTAATAGCGCACTCAAAACACATAGGCACTACCTCTCCAATTGACATCAGTTCTCGAAGGACTGGTACACTGGAAACTCGTGTTGCTATTGCTGTGGTATGGTTCTAGGTATCCCCAAAACTCTAATGCAACTACTGCTACTCCTCTCATTGGCAACAAGTTGTTGTGATTTTCAAATGAACATACACCTCAACTATTGACTAACATTCCTGCATACCCCAAATAAATATCCAACTATACAAACCCCTGTACTTACTTGCATAATACAACTCCTTAACTTACCTTCTTCACACAAACGAATCACAGACCCCATGCTGCCTAGAGTTGCCAACTGCTCAGCATACCCGATCACAAGACTTCCCAGGAAGTGCCCAGGTACAAGAATAATCCATCTCACTACTATTACCCCATCCCTTAAATGCAACTGAGCTCGAAACCCCTCTGTACCTGACTGCAACCACACACAACACACACACCACATACACATTGCTAACAACTACTACATATCACTCATACCAATTGCCTCCCAAATCAAATGATCATCACCCCAACACAATGCCACCCACTGATATGCATATAATATATATATATATATATATATATATATATATATATATATATATATATATATATATATATATATATATATATATATATATATATATATATATATATATATTAGGCACACATACACCATTGCTCAATGCATACAGTCCCCACAATATATATACATATCATCAATATATAATCACATTCACATATATATTATTCATTAAAGGAATTTAAGGAAACACTTTAAAGTATACACTTAAGAAAATCATGATACTCATCCCATTGAAATGCCAAAACCCCCAAATACTTCTTATTAATCATTCTACGTACCAAATACAGATAATATTAGCTATTAGAACTAGTTACAATATAAATTAAAGAGAATTGCACAAAATCACACAAAATAAGCTCTGTATCATACCATATCACATCGTGTCATGATACGGCTTACTCGAGCCCAATTATGGACACGTAGCTAGTCCCCCAACACCGATTTAAGTCTAATTAGACTAAATTAATATCATGACACACACTTGATGTGTCAATTTTGTAATTCTCCCAAATCACATAAAAACCTATGTAGAAGACATAATTCACAACCAAATAGCCTAGAACTTCTTCCTATAGGTAGCCCTATGCCATTGGAGGGTTCCTAATGGTCAAATGCATGATTCAAAACCTACAATGATGGTAAAATCAAAATTTTACCTATTGAAAGATGGATTCCCAATGAATTATTTTCACGGACACGATCCAGATATGATCTCCTTGCCAAAGTGCCTTCTCCAAGTGCTTCTTGCTACTCCAAGCTCTAATTCTCCTTGAGTGATGAGAATGAGAGAGAATATAAAAGAATTAAGAGGTATTGATGGAGGGATGAAGTGAATTGGTGATCCAAAGAATTGGTGATCTAAAATGAGTATAAATGAAGAAGAAGAGAGAGAGAGAGAGAGAAAGAGGGAAGCCTCTCTATAGTAGCCGGCCCCTTCCCTCCTTCTCCAAGTCACAAGTAAAAGTCTAAGTTACCCCTATATGATGAATTATGGAGAATAATTAAGGAAGGGTTGTTTGGAAAGTCTCTACACTAATACAATATAGTCTAATCCTCTTAATTAATTAGAGAAAATGGTCTAATGGGCCTAGTCCATGTTGGGCTCACTAGTTGGCATGACAAGTCTTATTGGGTTCACTAGTGTCAGGTCTAAATAATAGGCTAGTCCACTAACTATAAATAAATAATACAAGGCACCAAATAATTATATAGCACACTAAGCAATATTTAATTCCTGAAAATAAAATAACTATGTCAAATTACTAAACTACCCTTATTTGGAAAAGTGAGGGTGACAATCCTAACCACCTTAGAAAAATTTGTCCTCAAAATTTAAGGAAGAAAATAGCTACAAAAAGCAATCACAACAAGCAAGAAAGAATTATACCTCAATGCTCAAACAGATAAGCATATCGCTCGTGCATATCGGCTTCTCACTCCCAAGTAGACTCCCCTAGAGAGTGATGCCTCCATGCGACGCGTGCCAAAGAAATCATCTGGTTCCGCAACACCTTCTTCCTGCGATCCAGAATCTCCACAGGCTACTTTGGGTAGCTGAGAGTCTCACCCACTACGATATCTAAGTGATCTAATATATGGCTAGGATCTGCCATGTACCATCTCAACTGCGACACATGGAACATATTGTGTACTCCCTCTAGTGTAGGCGGCAAGTCTAGTCTCTAAGCAAGTGCACCGACCCTCCCAATAACGTCAAAGGGTCTGATATACCGTGGATTAAGCTTCCCGCCTCCACCAAAGCAAATCGTGCCCCGTATCGGAAAAATCCTCAAGAACACCAAATCGGCCACCTAGCACAAAATATAGCCTTAACACTCTATCTAAAATAAGCAATCACAAACAATGCAGACAAAATCTATACCTCAAACTCCAATGGTCTCCGGTGGCTATCGGCCCAAGACCCCTATCTGTCCTGCGACACCCGAAGTCTATCCCTGATATGCTTCACCTTCTCAGCTACATCCATCACCATCTCCGGTTCCAATAAGGCTCTCTCACTAACATCATCACATGATAACGGAGTGCGGCATCTCCGTCTATACAATACCTCAAATGGTGATATCTCGATACTGGCCTGGTAGCTGTTGTTATAAGCAAACTCTACCAGGTGAAGGTGATCCTCCCAAGAGCCTCCAAAACCCAAAACACAGGTGCATAGCATATCCTCGAGAGGCTGGATAGTCCTCTCTGACTTCTCGTCTGTCTGAGGGTGATATGCGGTACTAAACTTAAGCTAGATTCCCAAGCTAGCCTGCAAATTCTTCCAGAAGTGGGATATGAAGCAACTATCCCAATCCTAGACTATGCTTACAGGAACTTCATGTAATCTGACTATCTACTGCACATACATCTCCATAAGCTTCTTCGTATACGTACCCACTTTAAATGGCAAGAAGTGGGCCAATTTGGTTAACCTGTCAACGATGACCCAAATTGCGTCGTTACCTCCTGGAGAACGTGGAAGCCCTGAAACAAATTCTATCGTCACATGCTCCCACTTCCACTATAGAATGGGTAAAGGCTAAAGCAATCCACCTGGTCTCTGTCTCTCCGCCTTTACCCTCTGTCATACCATGCATCTGGATACGAAGCCTACTACCTCCCGCTTCATACCATACCACCAAACATGCTCTCTCATGTCTCTATATATCTTGTTGGCACCTGGATGCATAGAGTTCTGAGATCGGTGCACCTCCTGAAGAACCTCTTCGCATAATGCTCCACTCGGCACATATAATCTGGTACTGTGCCATAATGATCCATCCTTTGCAATACTGAATTCCTCTGCCAATCCTATCTAGACCTGCGCTCTAATTCTCCTCAGAGACTCATTCTCGAACTGTGCATCTTTGATCTGGTCCATCAACTCTGACTGTACCTGAAGTCCCCATATCTGTACCCTAAATCCAGGAACTAGCACCTTAATACCCAAGCTATCAAGATCGGCCAACCAAAGTCTGTCCCTTGTCAAGTACATAGTCACTGAATACCTGCTCAAGACATCAATGACTATGTTGGCCTTCCCTGGATGGTACTGCAATGAGATATTGAAGTCCTTCATCAACTCCAACCATCATCCCTGTCTCATGTTCAGCTCTTTTTGTGTAAACACATATTTAAGCTCTTATGGTCTGTAAAGATCTCCACACGCTCTCCATACAAGTAGTGTTTCCACAACTTTAGAGCAAAGATGACCACTGCCAACTCAAAATTAGGGTAATTCTTCTCATGAGGGCATAGTTGTCTGGAAGCATAGGCAATCACCTTTCCGTTCTGCTGTAATACACAACCCAAATTCTTACCCGAAGCATCACTATAGATGGTAAAACCTCCTGTCCCCAATGGCAACGTCAATACTGGAGCTGTAGTCAACCTTTTCTTCAGCTCCTCAAAGGCAGCCTGACACTCCTCTGTCCAAGAAAACTCTACATCCTTCCTAGTCAACCTAGTCATCGGCTCTGCAATCCTGGAGAAGTCTGAAAGAAATCTCCGATAATATCATGCTAATCCAAAAAAGCTTTTGAGCTCTGTCACTGAACTCGGGGTAGACCAAGACTCAACTGCTAATATCTTCTTTGGGTCCACTGAAATCCCGTCTCTTGTCACCACATGCCGAAGGAATTCAACCTTATCAAGGAAGAACTCATATTTTAAAAGCTTTCCATAAAGCTTCTCCTTTTTTAGGGTCTCCAGAACTATCATCAGATGCTTCTCGTGCTCCTCCGGGGTCTTCAAATACACTAGAATATCATTAATGAATACCACTACAAACTGATGCAGGTACTGATAGAATACCTTATTAATTAGGTTCATGAATACTGCCGGGGCATTAGTTAACCCAAACGACATCACCAAGAAAATAAACTGCCCATACCGAGTCCTGAAAGCGGTCTTTGAAATATCTTCCTTCTTTACTTTCACCTGGTGGTAACCCGACCTCAAGTCTATCTTCGATAATACCTTTACTCCGCTCAACTGATCAAATATATCATCAATCTTCGAAAGTGGGTATTTGTTTTTAATAGTGAGGTTATTCAGAGCCCTGTAGTCGATACACGACCCATCCTTCTTCCGTACAAATAATACCGGAGCACCCCACTATGATAAACTGGATCTGATGAAGCCTTTGTCCTGCAACTCATCCACTTGCTTCTTCAGCTCTTCTAGTTCACTATTTTTAATCCTATAGATGTGCTATAATATTGGCTCGGCACCTGGCACCAAATCTATAGAGAACTCAATATCTCGGTCTAGAGGCAACCCCGGTAACTCCTTCGAAAAAACATCCATATACTCCGCTATCAAAGGATATGGAGGCTCCTTCTCTTCAACCATGGCCCCACATAAGACTCCCTCGCTCTGCTCTGCTGCTCATCTAGTAAACTCGAACTCTGGCTCTCCTGGCGGTCTAAACAAAACTCTGCCTCCAGGATAGTCGATACTAGCATGATGCCTACTCAACCAATATATCCCGAGTTCTATGTCGTAGCTCGGAAGTGGCATTATGAGTAGACACACGCTCAAGTCTCGGCCTCCCAAAGAAACTCTTCGATCCTTATAAATATCACTAACCAGGATAATGCCACCCCCAGTCATGGTCTTGCATGTCCTCGCCAACGGTTCAGTCTCAAGATGATGCTTCAAATCAATAGATATAGATACGAAACTATGTGAAGTACCAGAATAAAATAAAGCATAAGTTGCAAAAGAATCAAGATAGACTGAACCTGATATGACATCTCCAACTGGCTCCTCCTTCTCAATGGTCAAGGTGAAAGCTCGCCCTGCTGTGCACCTCTCTGTTACTGTTGGTGCTATGGGAACCTCAACTGTTAGGTCGACAACGGAGGTCCTCTTTGTTATCCCGCTGGTGAGATCGCGGGTGCTCTCTGTGCCTAGGCCCTACCCTGAGCAGGGAAAGATGGAGCCCTAGGACAAGCACTCAACTGGTGGTCTCATGATCCGTAGAACAAATATTTGCACAATCTTATCCTGCATGCATCCCATCCATGTTCCGGCATCTTGCAAAATAGGCAAGGAATAGTCGGTTGAGCTGGCCTCTGAATCTAGTGTGCCTATTATACTGGCGCTCTAGCTAGTACGGGGAACTGCTGCCTCGGCTGCTGGAAGTGTCTCTGAGACTGCTGCTGAAAGTGAGGCCGCTTTGCTGGGCCCGCACTACTATTAGCTCCTGAAGGATCCCTCATCTTCTTGGAGCCAAGCTCTAAATCATCCTCTGCCTGCTGTGCTTGTGCCAGGATCTCCCCAAATGTAGTGGTGCGATGATCCACTAGTATGGGATTTGATCTCCCTATTCAGACCCTTTTTGAACTTCTGGGCCTTCCCCCAGGGATTCTGTCCCTCCACAAAGGAACCAAATCTAGGTACTCCGCCGCATACTCATCCACTATCATGCTACCCTGGACGAGGTACTAAAACTGGCTCTCTGGAGAAGTCAGAACCACATATGGAATGAACTTCTCCTTGAAAAGCTCCTTAAAAGCTTTCCAAGTAAGTCCAGGTGCTGTAATCCTTGGGTCAGTCCTGAACCATGTCAATGTGATATCGAACATCATGCTCCCTGGTGCCTCCACCTGCAAGGTCTGTGGAATCTGCGCCAGCCGCAGGTTCCTCTTTATGGCTTCGATCCAGTCATCTTCATAAATAATCCCCTCAATGCCCTTGAAACTCTTGGGCCCCATTCCCTTGAAATCAATGATGGTCCCCGGCCTCGGCTGCTGCGGGGCGGGCTGAGGTGGAGCTACTTGTGGTTGGACCAAGGCAACTCTCTCAACTGCGATGAGTGCAAGCTGGTGGGCATTCTCAATGCCCTGCCTAATGACCTCAGATTAACGCTGCTGGGCCTCTGCCTAGGCCCACTGGGCCTCCATCATCTGCTAAAAGAGTGCAAACACCTACTCTAGATCAACTTCTGGTGGCGGTGGTAGCTCCTCTGAAGCTGTAGGCACCATCCTCTGCGAAGCTGTGGGCATTGTCCTCTGGAATGGAGGTGGAGCACCCCCGAAAGCTGCTGCAGAGATGCTCACCTGGATAGGTGAAGCGGCCCTCTAAGCTGAAGTTGATGGACCAGGGGCTGCTGTTGCTACTGCCCCCTCGAAGGTGATGAAGTAACCGACCTTGCTGAAGCTGCACCAGTGCGCTGGGATCGAGTCTTCGACGGCATCCTAAAAATAAATTAAAATAAAGGAATCAATATTGTTTAAGAAACGATATCATCAAGAAGGACAAAATTATTCAAAGTAAAGCAAGCAATCAAATAGATAAGGACATAAAAAGTGGATAATTGGAAGTATTTTCTAGTTGTGACTGAGTATACTCTCAGCCTATATCCTGTGTCCTAAAGTAGGCTCATAGCTGTACTCTAAGTCTGAGCACTACTACGAAATCATACCAATTATGATCACTTGGGCCTGCATGGGCCACCACTAAAAATATGACACGACCCGCACCTGGAATAAGGGCACGAATGGTGAACTACGCCCAGCCTACGTCGTAAGAACGATATAGAATGCTTTCTAGGTCCAAAATACTATCTAAACATCTCATACAATATATATATATATATATATATATATATATATATATATATATATATATATATATATATACCTGTCATGCTATCTCAACTCCAAATAGAGGAACAAGTATAATGACATGATAAATATATCAATACTCAATCACAATCTCAAACTAAAGAAGATAAATCACAATATGAAATATAAAATATTAAATAAGAATCGTAAATACATCCACAAGTCCACACTATAAGTTTAGACATAATGCAACTCCTAAAATAATATATACACATGTCATGAGTCTAAAATAAGGCTAATACAATATCCAAGATATAAGTCTAAGCCTCCTTAGTCACTGGCACCAGGTTCTCGTTATCTAGGAGAGTATCCTCTAATGGTTCACCGTCCTGTGGGCCGTAGTAAGTAAGACACGTCTCCTCAAGTCAATCATCTAAAAAATATATCAAATCAGGATTAGAGCGAAGTACAAAACTCTGAAAGCTGTTCCAAATATATGGTATAACATATATGACAAGCAATAGAAAAGAATACAAGATGAACTAGCAACTAGGAAATGTAAATAAACTATAGTAAACTAGTAATGTACTGAAAAAGAAAGAACATGCAATATGAAATAACTGCATGTAATAAAAATAGATAAAAAAAAAAGCTAATGTACCTTAGAGTACAAGTTCGTTATGTGATCAGTTTGGGTTGAACACGAATATAATAAGGTAACTCGATTACACGCGTGATGTAAAATTGACATGTACACGAATTTACTAGACTTGATTACATAACTAACTCCTACTCCCCCATCCCTAACCAATACTCATAGATCCAATCATGCCACGTTACGAACACGAGTAATATAAGCACACTGTACACGAGAAGTGTGTGAACACGAGGTACATGATAATCAACACCAGATACACACGATAAAATACGTGTGAATGAGTACCCGCTGAATATGGTAGGGGATAACATCCCATGACAAGATCCATATAGTACCAGTCCGTACAACCACTGTGTCAGAATCAACTATACAGTTCTAGAACATGTGATATATCTATTATTATGGAATAAAAACTAACCGAGAGATGTACTCGCCTCGGGTCCTGTGCAAATGTGTCTCTCGATGCCCAAGCTGGTGTCACACAATCCTATTTAGGAAATATTGTGTTAATTGGTGTAAATGAGAGAAAACAGTTAAAAGATGGACTAACATCCGTTCTAAGTCTTTCTAGGTCATACACTAATATCTAAGTCTAAGCTAAGGTTATTAGTTTATATTGGTCAATATCTAGCTAATACTAGCTTGTACTAGCTATACTAGATTATTACCTTAGTTACAAACTAGAACCTATCATTAACTTTCTAACTGGTATCCTTATACCCTTATACTAACTGATAATATGTATTAACTAATGATACTAACTAAGCTAACTAATTAACTATACACAACTTACACTATATACTAACTAACACTAATAATATTAACTGCTAACTGAGATTGATATATATCAGTGCAACCTGGTACTCTCTCCATTTTGGGCAATCCTTCCCAACTCGATACTTGAACTCCTAACTTGATACCTGCATCTCTGATACACCTCAAGAAATCTTATAGTTCAGTTTTATACTGAAATTGTGCTAAGGATTGATCTAAATCTGATACCAAATTCATTGAACACCACAAGACCACTCATTTATTAGTCCTAACAAAATACTCTAATTGGCCTCATCCCTACTACTAATAGTGCACTCAAAACACATAGGCACTACCTCTCCAATTGACATCAGCTCTCGAAGGACTGATACACTGGAAACTCATGTTGCTATTGTTGTGGCATGGTCCCAGGTATCCCCAAAACTCTAATGCAACTACTGCTACTCCTCTCATTGGTAACAAGTTGTTATGATTTTCAAATGAGCATACACCTCAACTATTGAATAACATTCCTGCATACCCCAAATAAATATCCAGCTATACAAACCTCTGTACTTACTTGTATAATACAACTCCTTAACTTACCCTCTTTACACTAACGAACCACATACCCCATGCTGCCTAGAGTTGCCAACTGCTCAGCATACCCAAGCACAAGACTTTCTAGGATGTGCCTAGGTACAAGAATAATCCATCTCACTCTATTACCCCATCCCTTATATGCAACTGAGCTCGAAACCCCTCTGTACCTGACTGCAACCACACACAATATACACACACACACACACACCACACACACTGCTGACATCTACTACAAATCACTCATACCAATTTCCCCCAAATCAAATTATTATCACCCCAACACAATGCCACCCCACTGATATGCATATATATATATATATATATATATATATATATATATATATATATATATATATATATATATATATATATATATATATATATATATATATATATATATATATATTAGACCCATATAAACCAATGCTCATTGAATACAATCCCTATCAAAATATATACATATCATCAATACATATATACACTCTAAATCATATTCACATATATATTATTCATTAAATTCATTTAAGTAAACACTTTAAAGTATACACTTAGGAAAATCATGATACTCATCCCATTGAAATGCCAAAACCCCCAAACACTCCTTGTTAATCAATCCACGTACCAAATACACATAATATTAGCTATTAGAACTAGTTACAATAGAAATTATTGAGAATTGCACAAAGTCATACAAAATGAGCTCCATAATGGTTTTATATCGTATCGTGATACGGCCTACTCGTGCCCAATTATGGACATATAGCTAGTCCTCCAACCCCGATCTAAGTCTAATTAGACTAAATTAGTGTCATGACACATACTTGATGTGTCAATCTCGTAATTCTCCTAAATTACACAAAACCTATGTAGGAGACACAATTCACAACCAAATAGCCTAGAACTTCTTCCTATAGGTAGCCCTATGACATGGGAGAGTTTCTAATAGTCAAATGTATAATTTGGAACCTACAATGAAGGTTAAATCAGAATTATACCTATTAGAAGATGGATTCCCAATAAATTATTCCTACGGATATGATCTGGACATGATCTCCTTTCCAAAGCTCATTTTCCAAGTGCTCCTTGCTACTCCAAGCTCATATGCTCCTTGGGTGATGAGAATAAGAGGAAATATGAAATAATTGAGAGGGACAGATGGAGGGATAAAGTAAATTAGGGATCTAAAGAATTTGGGATCTAAAATAAGTGCAAATGAAGATGAGAGAGAGAGAAGCCTCTCTATAGTAGCCGGCCCCTTCCCCCCTCTCCAAGTCACAAGTAAAAGTCTAAGTTACCCCTACATGATGAATTACGGAGAATAATTAAGAAAGGGCTATTTGGGAAGTCTTTACAGTAATACAATTTAGTCTATTCCTCTTAATTAATTAGAAAGAATGGTTTAAGTCCTCATGCCAGACATGACCATGAGCTAAGATTGGCATGTACATGGAATGACTGAGTGATTAGACTGAGGTTTCAGTATGAACCAAACTAAGTGATAAGTGACTAACCAGCTATGTGCATGACATAAGCTTCATGTTATAATATGATCTTGATTCATGTGACCCAATGTGTAATTGCTAATTGGACTCGAATATTATATCCGTGCAGATACTATTATTGCCTAAAAGTATATATGATCGGATGTATGCTGAGGTACGATATACCATGTTACATGTTAAATGATTATATTTGGATTGTGCATCGAGAATGCCTCCAATTTTCTAAATGCGTGATACTATAAATATACTTTTCCTCCAGCACGGACATGATATGCGAGCCAAGTACCAAAGCGTGTCTATGATATTGATTGATTGAATGTTGCATACATACTCGGGTAAATCCAGACCAAAATTCTATGGATTCGTATCTAGTGTGTCCGTACTTTATACGACATCTTAAGAAAAATTCTGATACGACCATGCCTTGAGATTTCAAACACAATATAGGGCTAATTAAGTAACTAAAATTGGTAGTAACATTTGGATGGAATGGTATGCCAAGATCATTGCCAACGAACCTTTCCACAGGGATTCATTCTAAGTGCACCATGGACTGGCCACCATAGGTACTATATATATCACCCGCCTTAGTGGAGTTTAGTATCTGACCTATTATAAATAATGCCGAGCCATTGACTCCCTCTAGGATTACTGGAACTGCTAATACCTTAATTTAGTGCAGTAGCCCTACAGAAAACTTGTGCATTAGTGAAGTACTTGTATATTCCTTTATTTTGGCTCGGTTAACCCATGTTCGGCAATGGCGTGATCTGAGGATACTAATTATGCATTATTTCTGAGATAATATTAGACTCCACAAATAGCAAGCCGTACAAGTGATTGGTCAATATAAAGAAATTGGACTTGGTTGTGATTGTATTATTCTGTTAATAGTCTAGGGTCATAGACTATCATAGTGTAACGGTTCAAATCTTGTCCTTTTTTGGTTATAGGGTTGGGCCTTTGTGCTACGATATGCCGTGGACCTAAACTATGAAACAGAACCTATGTATACTTATATCTATTGTTTGTGTTTTGTTTCTCCTTTTCGTGCTCCTTTGTGGTACTTGCTATTTGGGGTCTAACCCCACTGGTTTTGTATGGCCAGATTTTGAGCTAGCACCTTAGGATCCAGCCTACTTTCCCACGACTTATGGCGCGTACCAGGAACATGGTCATAGAGGATAACGAGTGGGTTTTCTTCTTCCCTACTCGTCATTGTATATTTTCTTCTTTTGGTTGTTTAGCCACCGACACCTGTTAGCCGACACATTTGGATATTAGTCTTCTTACATGATTGTATTAAATAAGACTGCAGCTGACCATTGTCATGTACTTTTGATACTCTGCCAGCTTCTTATTCTGTATAGCTGGTCTCCAAAATATTTTGAGAAAGCGTTTGGGATGCCTTATTGCTTTATCATATATGCTCTATGTTTATTGTTTCTTGTTTGATTGATTGAGACATAGATGCTCGTGTGATCCTAAGTGATTTGATTATAGCATACACCCCCTTGTCTTATAACAACCGTGATTGTCGTACTACGTATAATACCTTGTATGGGGTAGTTGGCCATGTCCGTCTCCGTATTCTAGTACTGGGATGTGACAAGGTTTTAGTGGTGGCCGATGGAGGTCTGGTCTATAGACTTGTGGGGTGTCATGGTCAAAGGAGTCTCAATCAAGCATAAATCATTCTTAAAATTCTAAATTTGTTCTCTTCGACACTCAGCTTGAATTCTTCCAGATTGGTTGCTTCTTTTTTCCTTCTCGTCCTGTACTTAATTGTGTCTTGTTCTCTTCTTAGGGCTTCTCCTTCACCGATGATGCAGCAACAAGAGAGACAAAGTTTCTAGTAGAACAAGGTCCTATAGGACCACAGCCAGGGACCCAAGTTGAGCCCATAATAATTGGGACAGAGTAGCAGGCTCTAGGTGTTTACATACCTCCCGTAGTGCCGACAGTACTGGATACCCCGGCCTTGCTAAAGATTATCTGTGGATTATTAGCTGTCCAGCAACACCAGATAGTGGCACAATAGTAGCAGCAGCAGCAACAACAACAACAACAACAACAGCTTCAACAGCAAGAACAGAATGTCCTGTTGAACCAAGGGTTGCAAATGATCCTAGAATGAGGTGGAAGAATAGATTCTGGGGCATCTGTTAGGTTTTGCATACTGAACCCCAGATATTTTAATAGCACAGAGGACACAATTATGGCATATGATTGGTTCCAGGATATTGAGACCCTTTTGGCAATAGCTAAGATTCTGGTTGAGGAACAGGTTGACCTGGTTCGCTTACAACTCTAGGATCTGGCAAGGGATTGTTGGGCCACAATGGAGGTATGGTTGAGGTATCCTATTTAGTAAAATAATTTCAGGACCTAGTTCAGGATAAAGTACTTTAGGATTGTGGCTCAGTGTGAGTTGCAGAAAAGGTTCACTAACCTCAAGCAGTTTAAAAGGACAGTAGATGGCTACACGACAGAATTTTGCCGACTGAGCAGGTTTGCTCCAACCATAGTGGCAACCGAGTTAGAAAGAGCATTAAGGTTCCAGTATGGACTTCACTTGGAAATCTTACACAGGGTGGAGGTGTATGACTACCAGAATTTTGAGGCAGAATTGATAGCATCCAAGAGTTTTGAGCTTACTATAACACCCCGTTCCGTTCTAGCAGACTGCCGACTAAAACGGCAAAAGTGCAACTGTCCCGACCCACTTTGCCTCAAAAGAGAAGCAAAGGATATCCAGACTTGTTCCTACAGGAATCCGACTTAGGCTTTCAGAGGCTTGCTTGACGTATCACTCTACCGAGGCGAATTATCGCTAAAGTGGGTGGCTATGGTGAACTTGTCTTTGCTTAGCCAGCACACATAAAATATGTAATGTTCATGCTAGTCGCTAGGTGATTCACCCCCTGCATGCTAATAAATCCAACACACCTAGCTAAGGGAATAATCCCAACTTGTATTGCTTATGCTAGAACATGGAAATTAAAATACTGCTTATATTCGGACCCTCGCATGCTAAGTCCCCTAAGGTTTCATCTCTCGGCTTACCTTCGGGTCCGAGCAAACGTGTTTGCTTATGTTCCTTAGAACGCATGCTTGCCTACTTACGAATGTTTAACGTGATTGTATTGTGCATGCATTCTTATTAGCCAGGAGACTATCAAATAGTCCTTCTGTGAAATTGAACCTGCAAGTATCCGAGACCGTTAGGTCACCCAAGGCAAATTCTTGAACCAGGGGATTGCATCAAGCAAGAATGAATATTGAATGTGAATCACACTTGAATGATAATCATGCCAAGTATGCATCTGAACGAGGATCGTGTCTTGTACTGATTGAATCCCAGCTCGTGGAGCAATGTGCTCGTTCAGAATAAGTTTGTGTTCCATGATTATCATGTCAAGATTTGGATAAAGGATAGACCCTGACCTCCATGTCGCGGACTACTTGTGCACAAGGATTTTTGGCTTCCGCGGACGGTCGCCGGGGCACTTGGACCGATCCGATCCGGGCGGAAGAGTTTGTATGGTCGTTTGTCACGGACGGAGTATTATGTAGCGGGGCTCGCCACCTGCGTTGCATATCGCTCTTAGTCTCGAGACCATAACCCGTCCTTTATGGCTATGCCAGCGACTTTTGTTATATAGATAAGTCATCCTCGCTTAGCGGCTATCCGCGTGCGAGTCATTGCATTACATCAAGAAACAACTGAACACCTGAACGATCTGGAAATAACGACCCTCGTATTTGCATATGCTATGCCTCCTGAATGCTTATACTTGCCCGTGCTTGAATTAACAATATTTGCCTTGGACAGGGTAGATAAAATGGTAAGTTGGTAAGTCTCGCCGTGTTTCCTCTCATGTCGCACGGCGCACTGCCACACGTGTTAGGCTATTCAATATTTGCATAAAACTGAACCTAAGGCAACTAGAAAGATAACTTAATAGTTGTGCACGGAACCTGTATTACGTGTTTGGATTTGTCGAGCGGGCGAGTAGCTTCCCCACCAGTGCATTCAATGTACTGATAATCCACCAGTTTGTATGCAGGGTGCCGGAGAACCTCGTTCGGTGCGGATGCCTCCTTCGTGCGTGCTAAGGTGTGAAGATCACTCCGAAGCAACGGTGCATCCGGAACAGAAGCACATATATAAGACATAATGTTGTGAACATCGCCTGAACATTGCCTGTACAATCATTCCATAATTGTAGTCACTTGGCACGCTTTTACTGTTTTAGAGAGAGAGGCTTGAGCGACTTGTAATCTCGGCTATACGCCGCCTGTAACACTTGTTTATATCAATAAAGAGTTACTTTACTTCAACTTGTGTTTGAATGCTTCCGCTATATTGTCGACTCAGTAAACTTGTTACCGATCGCCTATGCGCTAATAACTCCGCTGCACTCGGACAATCTGTGCGACTCTATGGCTTAGAACTCTTACCGCCAGCCAATGAACCATGGCCTTATACGGGCGTGGCTCATGCTCGTGCGACATCACGCCCGGATGGGTCAAAGCGATCGTTCCGCGGGAGCGCTGGCGCGGTGATTCTCGCCTAGCGGGAACGGCCGATTTTTTTATGGAAGAATGGGGCGTGACATGTTGGTATCAGAGCCTGGCTTCTACGCCTTTGGACTTTATTTCGAATATCTCAGTTTCGAAAGCTTGTTCGTGGGTTATGTGCACCCTCTCTCTCTCAATGCCTCGATGGGATGTTCCAACAATAAGTCTAAATACTTTCAAAATGCGTTTTGAATGATATGCTTGCTTGTATGATATTGTGCTGCGAGTGGCCTATGTGCCAACCTGTGTGAACCCTAGAGAGTATCGCTAGTAGCTTGTCCGATTTCAGTAACTCTAAGTTTGGTTGAATGCATCTATTCGAGGGACGCCTTGAACTAGTGCACCATCCAAGACTTAAGAAAAGGTGAACTCGAGTGCTAAGACTTCGCTATCACTAAGCTGGTTGACGTGCTCATGCTAGAAGTGCACTTTGAAAGTGCGCATGATCCAGACTAAGCGATACGCCGATCTCGATGCTTGTGCAAGTGAATATCCAAATAAAACAAGTACAACGACTAGTCTAGGATTTCCTCAACCCTAGATTACTGCTTGTCCTTAGTAAGTCTCAAGGATGAGACTTTTTCTTAGTTGGGTAGGATGTAACACCCTGTTCCATTCTAGCGGACTGCCGACTCAAACGGCAAAAGTGCAACTGTCCCGACCCGCTTTGCCTCAAAAGAGAAGCAAAGGATATCCAGACTTGTCCCTACAGGAATCCGGCTTAGGCTTTCAGAGGCTCGCTTGACGTATCGCTCTACCGAGACGAATCATCGTTAAGGTGGGTGGCTACAGTGAACTTGTCTTTGCTTAGCCAGCACACATAAATGTGTAATGTTCATGCTAGTCGCTAGGTGATTCACCCCCTTCATGCTAATAAATCCAATATACCTACCTAAGGGAATAATCCCAACTTGTATTGCTTATGCTAGAACATGGAAATTGAAATATTGCTTATATTCGGACCCTCGCATGTTAAGTACCCTAACAGTTTCATCTCTCGGTTTACCTTCGGGTCCGAGCAAACGTGTCTGCTTATGTTCCTTAGAACGCGTGCTTGCCTGCTTACGAATGTTTAACGTGATTGTATTGTGCATGCATTCTTGTTAGCCAGGAGACTATCAAATAGTTCTTCTGTGAAATTGAACCTGCAAGTATCCGGGACCGTTAGGTCATCCAAGGCAAATTCTCGAACCAGGGGATTGCATCAAGAAAGAATGAATATTGAATGTGAATCACACTTGAATGATAATCATGCCAAGTATGCATCTGAACGAGGATCGTGTCTTGTACTGATTGAATCCCAACTCGTGGAGCAATATGCTCGTTCAGAATAAGTTTGTGTTCCATGATTATTATGTCAAGCTTTGGATAAAGGATAGACCCTGACCTGCATATCGCAGACTATTTGTGCACAAGGATTTTTGGCTTCCACGGACGGTCGCTGCGGCACTGGGACCAATCCGATACGGGCAAAAGAGTTTGTATGGTCGTTTGTCACGGACGGAGTGTTATGTAGCGGGGCTCGCCACCTACGTTGCATATCGCTCTTAGTCACGAGACCATAACCCGTCCTTTATGGCTATGCCAGCAACTTTTGTCATATAGATAAGTCATCCTCGCTTAGCGGCTATCCGCATGCGAGTCATTGTATTGCATCAAGAAACAACTGAACACCTGAACGATCTGGAAATAACGACCCTCGTGTTTGCATATGGTATGCCTCCTGAATGCTTATACTTGCCCGTGCTTGAATTAACAATGTTTGCCTTGGACAGGGAAGGTAAAATGGTAAGTTGGTAAGTCTTGCCGTATTTCCTCTCATGTCGCACGGCGCATTGCCACACGTGTTAGGCTATTCAATATTTGCATGAAACTGATCCTAAGACAACTAGAAAGACAACTTAATAGTTGTGCACGGAACCTGTATTAAGTGTTTGGATTTGTCGAGCGGACGAGTAGCTTCCCCACTAGTGCATTCAATGTACTGATAATCCACCAGTTTGTATGCAGGGTGCGGGAGAACCTCGTTCGGTGCGGATGCCTCCTTCGTGCGTGCTAAGGTGTGAAGATCACTCCGAAGCAACGGTACGTCCGGAACAGAAGCACATATACAAGACATAATATTGTGTACATCGCCTGAACATCGCCTGTACAATCATTCCATAATTGTAGCCACTTGGCACGCTTTTAATATTTCTGAGAGAAAGGCTTGAGCGACTTGTAATCTCGGCTATACGCCGTTTGTAACACTTGTTTATATCAATAAAGAGTTGCTTTACTTCAACTTGTGTTTCAATGCTTCCGCTATATTGTCGACTCAGTGAACTTGTTACCGATCACCTATGCGTTCATGACTCCGTTGCACTCGGACAATCTGTGCGACTCTGTGGCTTAGAACTCTTACCGCCAGCCAACGAACCACGGCCTTGCACGGGCGTGGCTCACGCTCGTGCGGGATCACGCCCAGATGGGTCAAAGCGATCGTTCCGCGGGAGCGCTTGCGCGGTGATTCTCGCCTAGCAAAAACGGCCAATTTGCTTGCGGGAGATCGGGGCGTGACATGTTGGTATCAGAGCCTGGCTTCTACGCCTTGGGACTTTATTTCGAATATCTTAGTTTCAAAAGCTCGTTCGTGGGTTATGTGCACGCTCTCTCTCAATGCCTCGATGGGATGTTCCAACAATAAGTCTAAATACTTTCAAAATGCATTTTGAATGATATGCTTGCTTGTATGATATTGTGCTGCGAGTGGCCTTTGTGCCAACCTATGCGAACCCTTGAGAGTATCGCTAGTAGCTTGTCCGATTTTACTAACTCTAAGTTTGGTTGAATGCATCTATTCGAGGGATGCCTTGAACTAGTGCACCATCCAAGACTTAAGAAAAGGTGAACTCGAGTGCTAAGACTTCGCTATCACTAAGCTGGTTAACGTACTCACGCTAGAAGTGCACTTCAAAAGTACGCACGATCCAGACTAAGCGATACGCCGATCTCGATGCTTGTGCAAATGAATATCCAAATGAAACAAGTACAACGACTTGTCTAGGATTGCCTCAACCCTAGATTACTGCTTGTCCTCAGTAAGTCTCGAGGACGAGACTTTTTCTGAGTTGGGTAGGATATAACACCCCATTCCGTTCTAGCGGACTGCCGACTAAAACGGCAAAAGTGCAACTGTCCCGACCCGCTTTGCCTCAAAAGAGAAGCAAAGGATATCCAGACTTGTCCCTACAGGAATCCGGCTTAGGCTTTCAGAGGCTCGCTTGATGTATCGCTCTACCGAGGCGAATCATCGCTAAGGTGGGTGGCTATGGTGAACTTGTCTTTGCTTAGCCAACACATATAAAATGTGTAATGTTCATGCTAGTCGCTAGGTGATTCACCCCCTGCATGCTAATAAATCCAACGCACCTAGCTAAGGGAATAATCCCAACTTGTATTGCTTATGCTGGAACATGGAAATTGAAATACTGCTAAGTCCCCTAACGGTTTCATCTCTCGGCTTACCTTCAGGTCCGAGCAAACCTGTCTGCTTATGTTCCTTAGAACGCGTGCTTGCCTGCTTAAGAATGTTTAACGTGATTGTATTGTGCATGCATTCTTGTTAGCCAGGAGACTATCAAATAGTCCTTCTGTGAAATTGAACCTGCAAGTATCCGGGACCGTTAGGTCACCCAAGGCAAATTCTCTAACCAGGGGATTGCATCAAGAAAGAATGAATATTGAATGTGAATCACACTTGAATGATAATCCTGCCAAGTATGTATCTGAACGAGGATCGTGTCTTGTACTGATTGAATCCCAGCTCGTGGAGCAATGTGCTCGTTCAGAATAAGTTTGTGTTCCATGATTATCATGTCAAGCTTTGGATAAAGGATAGACCCTGACCTGCATGTCGCGGACTACTTGTGCACAAGGTTTTTTGGCTTCCGCGGACGGTCGCCGGGGCACTGGGACCGATCCGATCCGGGCAGAAGAGTTTGTATGGTCGTTTGTCACGGACGGAGTATTATATAGCGGGGCTCGCCACCTGTGTTGCATATCGCTCTTAGTCTCGAGACCATAACCCATCCTTTATGGCTATGCCAGCGACTTTTGTCATATAGATAAGTCATCCTCGCTTAGCAGTTATCCGCGTGCGAGTCATTGCATTGCATCAAGAAATAACTGAACACCTGAATGATCTGTAAATAATGACCCTCGTGTTTGCATATGCTATGCCTCCTGAATGCTTATACTTGCCCGTGCTTGAATTAACAATGTTTGCCTTGGACAGGAAAGGTAAAATGGTAAGTTGGTAAGTCTCGCCGTGTTTCCTCTCATGTCGCACGGTGCACTACCACACGTGTTAGGCTATTCAATATTTACATGAAACTGATCCTAAGGCAACTAGAAAGATAACTTAATAGTTGTGCACGGAACCTGTATTACGTGTTTGGATTTGTCGAGCGGGCGAGTAGCTTCCCCACCAGTGCATTCAATGTACTGATAATCCACCAGTTTATATGCAGGGTACCGGAGAACCTCGTTCGGTGCGGATGCCTCCTTCGTGCGTGCTAAGGTGTGAAGATTACTCCGAAGCAATGGTGCGTCCGGAACAGAAGCACATATACAAGACATAATGTTGTGAACATCGCCTGAACATCGTCTGTACAATCATTCCATAATTGTAGCCACTTGGCACGCTTTTGCTGTTTCAGAGAGAGAGGCTTGAGCGACTTGTAATCTCGGCTATACGCCGCCTGTAACACTTATTTATATCAATAAAGAGTTGCTTTACTTTAACTTGTGTTTGAATACTTCCGCTATATTGTCGACTCAGTGAACTTATTACGGATCGCCTATGCGCTCATGACTCCGTTGCACTCGGATAATCTGTGCGACTCTGTGGCTTAGAAATCTTACCGTCAGCCAACGAACCACGGCCTTGCACGGGCGTGGCTAACACTCGTGCGGCATCATACCCGGATGGGTCAAAGCGATCGTTTTGCGGGAGCGCTGGCGCGGTGATTATCGCCTAGCGGGAACGGCCGATTTTCTTGTGGAAGATCGGGACGTGACACTTACTTCCCAGTGTATGGCATCAAGAAGAGTGGATCGAAAGAGGCCTCATGGACAGAGCAATGAGGGTGGACCAGTACCAAAAATATCAACACCATCCCTTTGTATGTACATCCATGAAGTGACACAGAGGAGGCCAGTGACCTCGATAATGATGGCACCAACTCGGCAGCAGCAGCCGAGGCAGCAGCAACAACGACGGGGAGCGTCGACAGATTGTATCTATTATGGCAAAGGAGGCCATAAGGATATTTGTCGGGCAGCAAATGGACAGTGCTTGAGATATAGGAGTCCCGATCATAGGTTTGCCACATGCCTATTGATACAAAGGCCAGGAGGGCCAGTACAACAGCTTCCTGTATTGCCAGCTCCAAGGCAGTGTAGCAAGGAGGACTAGCAGCAGCAATACGACCCTTAGCTCAGCATCCATTATCGATGCATGACCAACTTTATAGGCCGCAACAATAGTAGAATCAGCAGGGACCGCAACAATGGCAGCAAGGAAGATAGCAGCAGGGAGATCGATAAGACCAAGGACAGGCAATCACCTTGTCTTTGGAGGAAGCTTTGGTGTTGGGCGACAAAGTGGCATGTAACATAGCTTTATTTAATTCTAGAGCTTCGCAATCATTTATATCTGCACAATATGTGACACGTGCTGGATTGATGTTTGAGGCATTGCAGGAAAGGCTAAATATACTCACTAGCAATGGGATTATAGAAGGTAGTAGGGTGTGCTTCGCATGTCCAGTCGTAGTATGTGGGCATTTATTACCTGCAAAGTTGATCGAGTTTCCTATGGGCAACTTTGACGTTATCTTAGGCATAGACTGGTTGAGAGACAGTTATGCAATGAAAGACTGTCATGAGGGTAGAGTATTTTTTAGAATTCTTGATCTAGAAGAGTTTGTCCTTAACAGAATACCAGGAGACCAGCATAAGGGAGGAGTCGCCACAGTAGCAAAGGAAGAAGATCTGGTACCCAAGATAGTTAAAGACTTCATAGACATCTTTCCTGACGTACTTCCCGGATTATCCCTAGTTAGAGAAGTAGAGTTCTGTATAGAATTGATACCAGGAGCAGAAATAGTTCCCAGAAAGTATACCCAATGTCACCATCAGAGCTTGATCAGTTATATTGGCACGTGGAAGAATTGAAGGCAAATATTTTTATTCTGACCAGTGGATCACCGTGGGGAGCACCAACAGTATTGGTGAAGAAGAACGATGGATCGACCTGATTGTATATGGTTTACAGGCGGTTGAATGCAGTGACAATGAAGAACAAGTACCCATTGCCCATAATTAATGATTTGTTTGACCAATTGAGTAGAAAAAAAAGTCTTCTCCAAGATAGATTTATGATCAGGATATCATCAGGTGCGAGTCCGGGAGCAGGACATACCGAAAACAATATTTAGGTCACGCTATGGGCATTACGAATTCTTAGTTATGCCATTCGGACTGACTAATATTCTAGCGATATTCATGGATTTGATGAACTGTGTCTTCATGCCATACTTAGAACGATTTGTGGTAGTATTTATAGACGACATTCTTGTATGTTCTCGTAATAAGGAGGAACATGAAGAACATCTCATGATAGTACTGCAGACTTTGAGGGAGCACCAGTTATATGCGAAGTTTAGTAAGTGTGAGTTTTGATTGTATCACGTATCTTTTCTTGGGCACATTATTTCTGGAGCAGAAATGTCAATTGATCCCAAGAAGGTAGATGCAGTAGAGAACTGGCTAGTTTCGAAGATAGTGGCGTAGGTGCATAGTTTTCTGGGCTTGG
Organism: Iris macrosiphon; assembly: GCA_036927795.1. Taxonomy (NCBI): domain Eukaryota; kingdom Viridiplantae; phylum Streptophyta; class Magnoliopsida; order Asparagales; family Iridaceae; genus Iris; species Iris macrosiphon. The sequence continues at coordinate 88,152,999 of JAYESA010000020.1, read as the reverse complement.
TAGGATAGTACAAAAGATTTGTGTCCAACTTTGCTAAGATCTTGACACATTTGACTTGGTTGACGAGTAAGAAAGTTAAATTTGTGTGGTCAGCAGAATGCTAGATAGCCTTTGAAGAGTTAAAGAAGATGTTAATCTCTGCACCAATCCTTACTCTTCTAGTAGGCTCCGGAGGATTCATAGTGTATTGTGATGCATCTGGCAAAGGAATTGGGTGTGTTTTGATGCAACAAGGAAGAGTGATAGCGTATGCTTCTCGGCATCTCAGGGATCACGAAAAGAACTATCTAACTCATGATTTGGAGTTAGCAGTAGTAGTGTTTATACTTATGTTATGGTGGCTAGAGTTGTTAAAAGATTATGACGTAACTTGTTTTTAGCCTTGATGGAGCGATACAACTCGCTCACTGGGACTTTTGCCACTCCGCTGGGTGAGTTGGGCTTATCCCTTCATGAGATGGCAGAGATTTCAAGGCTGCCAATGGAGGACATTCCTTATGAGGAGTACGTCCCTACAAACGGGAGTTGAGGGATACCAACCCTCGTGCAGTGGCAGTATATAAGGAGCTGATGTGTCACTATCTTGCCTGTACCACTTTCTACAAGGAGCATTCTGATTTGGCTTACTTCAACAAGATGGCCACCTATCTTTTCTTCCACCAGGCCTGAAATGTTAAGCCAGATAAGGTGGTAGATAGCCGAGATAGGCCCTTGAACCCCCTGAGCATGCTGAATGCTAACACGGTCAATGACCTTATCGAAGACGCAGGGGCTTCAGATCATATTTTTGACGAGGAGATAGAGGGTTACCCTGCAGGCACAAAAGCCTTCAGTTATATGAGGCATTATCGTAAGCCTCTGTCACGGGAAGCTCAACTGGCAGGCTTCCTCTTCGTCTGGCTTCGTCGCTGGGTAGTGCCTGGCATAGCGTCTACAGATCGTATCCATCGCAACACCTTATGGCCTGCAGTGCGTTTAGTATTCGGAGCAAGACTGGGCCTGCTTCCTGCTATGGTATGTAGAATACAAGCAGGCCTGAGGGCCCTTACTGATGGGCTGCTAACTGATGAGACGCAACATGAAGGATTTTCTCGAGTGGAATTACCATTCCTATACCTGATGGGATGGTTAATTCTTCACAATACCAGGGTGATGTCTCCCGGTCCTACCAGCGATTCAGAAAATAACTTCTTGTTGAATTACAAGAATTCCTCTCGGAATGTGGCGATCGTCACAGATTGTCGGCGGGCGTTAAACGTTGCCCGCAGTTGGAAGATCTTTTGTATCATCCCCCCTGTACATATCAATCAACAGGGAAAGAAACTTAAGGATGATGGCCATGGGAGGACCATTCTTTCTCCTGAAGCCTTCTACTGGTTGGTCTGCATTAGACCTTCCCATTTGCTGTACAAAAGTGATGACCACTGCTACCTGGAGCCTTATTTGCCCAGTCGGTTCATCAGGCAGTTTGGGTACGATCAGCTGCATGTGGGGAATGCCATTACCAGCTTCAAGTCCAAAGGTGGACTTATTGATGGAGCCAGGGGATGGCGGTACTTTATCATGGGCTGTACTGGTGCAACGTTTGCTATGCCCGCGACTTCTCTTTCTATGGAGTTGCGCATCCTTCACTCCTATGGGCAGTTATATGCATCCATAAATACCTTCCATCGCAATTTTAATGTGCATGGAAGTTTTATGATGCCCTTCCATAGGTCTAATGCCAGAGAGGAGGTTCTGTCTGTTTCCTCGGACGAGAATGAGGATACCGCCGGGGCAGACGAGTTCTTGATGACAATACCAAGATGCATAATAACTCTGCCAGTTGAGCCTCTCGTTATCCCCCAAAAACGGAAGGCTTCGACTCCGAGAGAACCTTTCCCTCGCAAGAAGAAGACCGTCAGAGGTCCGAAAAGGGCTACCACCAGGGGGCTGTAAACACCCTGATTTTTAGAATAAATTTTAATATAATATTCCCGGATTTTTTAGTAGTTTCTGGAAAAGAACCAAGGTAATTAAGGGTTAAGGATATTTAGATGCAGTTTATTGGAATTAAAATATTACGGAGATAATATTTTATTGTGTAAAATGGAAAACCGGACGCAGGGTATTTTTCGGTGAATTTATTGGACTCCGGGAACGCGTTTAAAGCCTTAATAACTATTGGAAGAGTAAACCGACTCAAATTAAACCAAACCCAAGTTAAACCAACCCTGAACCGGACCGCTGCGTGAACCAAACCCAAACCAGCTTGTTGGGTCGGGTCGGGTCGGATCCGAGCCAAACCCGACCCGGACCCGAAAACCAGATGGAAGCCCTAGCCGCCGTAAAGTTCATGTAGGCAGCCTATAAAAGGCCGCCTCGACGTCCGCGCTGCCCCTCTTTCCCTCTTCTTCGCTGCATCCCCTCTGATCAACCCCGCCTCGAGACGCCGCCGTCGAATCGACCCCCTCGTCGTCGATCAACCCCGCCAACCCCAACACCTCAGCCGCTTCCCCCGGGTCGACCCAGCCGACGACGACCCCGGCTCCCCGTGACCGACCGCTCCGGCCGAGGTCACCTCCGCACAGCCCTCTACCATGCCGCTGCCACCAGGCCGCCGCGCGAACCCTTGTCCCCGACTCCTTCCCACAGCCCCGCCGCCGAGTCCAGCAACCGACTCCCCCTCAACCCCTCGAACCACCGCCACGCCGCCGACGTCGAATTCTTCCGCCTGAGACCTAGCCGCCTCAAGCCTCGTGGACCAGCAGTGAACCTTGGACTCGACACAGCGTCTCAGTGAACACGAGACATGAGCAGCAAATACAGGACACGAGCGGGACACAAACAGTACCCTCGGACACGTGGAAATCAGCGTTCACGGAGCCCTGTTTAGGTACCGATTTCTCTCACCTCGTAACTCCGTTTTAGTTTCCATCAGTTGCTACGAGTAGACGATATAACCCTCTCGGTGTCCGTGCAACCCGCTCGGTGCATCGCGTCCTGTGGTGATCGCACACCGCGATCCAAAAATAGGAAAAATAACGCCCTATTTCACCACGGAACTGAGTACGCCCTGCCAAACGGGACGACTTGGTCGCACACGATCTTTACCAAAATGTGCGCGACGTTTATACGGTCATGTAGGATTTTGCATAAGTCGATTCGGATGTGCGTGCACACCGGAATCAACGCGTATCCGTCGACAACGCCCCATATCCGTCCATTCTGGAACACGCTGTAACTTTGTGTACACACGTCGGATCGAGACGAAACTTGTGCCATCGGACTCATAGCGATACGCTGGTCCTGTGACCCACGTTTGGTCCGATTCTGAGAACGTTGACAAAATGGTGTATCGTGGGCCCCACAAGCTCCACTTGACGGGCGATTTTGTGATCGGCTCATCGAAATCTAATTCTGGAAGTTCCGTTGGGTTCGTATAATCGTTCCTGACTTGTAGACACTGAGTTTGACAAATTTGGAGACCTTTGACCCTGACATACTTTTTGGTACAAAGTGGCCCACATGTGGACCCCGCTTTGGCCCGTAAATGTTCTTTTTGCCCCTGTGTCCAAATTGGATGTAAGGACAGGCATTTCTAGCTATTTGACATCTTCTGAAATGGTTGGTGATATTTATTACAGCTTTTGGAGAAGTACCCACAGGATCCACTGATACCGGGACGATTGTGGATATTCAAACATCAGGCAAGTGTACCTTGCCAAACTCTGCAGTATTGTTACATATTTTTCTTGCTTCATTATATTGCTGTGCATGCTTAACCTAGGACCGTATGACGTACTTAGCGTCCGATTATCAGTCGGGTGCCAACACCTACGGTCATCTAGAGATGGACATTCGTGACACTTCATATTCTCGTACTTGTCTTACCAAGTACACTTTGACCCAGGACACTTGACACTATTCATGAGACAGGATCGTTCTGAGTATTCATGGTGATTCTGTATAGGATACAGGACTTGACAGAGATACTATGTTCATAGATACTTATGACTTATTGCATTAGCTATGATCCTGCTTGACATGGACATGAGACGTTATGGTCATGATATGCGTGGTTACATTGGGTAGGGAGAGACACACAGGCTACAGGCTATTTTCTATATATATCTATACTATTATGAGGCCGTAGACTCTCGTAGCAGAGCTAGGCACATTACGTATTATTACCACTACCGGCTCCCCGACACAGAGCTTGTAGTGGCTCAGCCTTAGTACTCGTGTTACTCTCACTTGCATTTTCACTTAGATGGTTACTTATTTGCCTTATTTATTTCATTATCTGCTGCACTGTATTTATTTTGGCATGAGCTTTCTTGTACCTTGCTTGTCCCCTGAGGACCTAGATCCGAATTATGTCCCCAGGATTTGAGGACGAGATCTATCCTGAGGTATACGGGACCGGAGCAGGAGCTGATCCAGGAGCTGTACCGCCATCCGAGGATGAGGTGTTAGCCGAAGACTTCTCCTGAGCATCCATGTTCATGCTCAGTATTTATTTACTTATTTCAGTCATTTATTTCTGGTCTGTTGAACCATTATATCAGATATTTATTGGGTTGTTCCCCGAAGCATTTTGTTGAGACTAGCTGATGATTTACATTCCTTATTTATTCTGGGGATCATATTTTATATCTTGTGTGGATGAGATTAGTTGTGCCATGATTGTCGTAGACTTGATTTTACAGCTTAAGTATGCACTGATGGATCCATTAAATTGGGTTGTCCATCGGTGCGTACTGCTGGCCATTATCACGCGTCCGGTCCCTCGGTATTTTGGCACTGGGGCGTGACATGGTTTTTGTGGTGGCCCATGCAGGTCTACGACTAAATTGTTTAGTTTCAACTTAGGGACCGAACCAGCCTGCCCTAAGAATATGATAAGTTATAGGATCTCATCCATTATTTAAACCATTATTGAACTCTATACCGAACTCGAAATTGTCACTTGATTTGCATCCTGTTTGATTCCTCTGAGCGTTCTTACAGTTTATCTTTTGATTGCAGAGTAATGGATCCCAGGAACGGAGACGAGATTCCTTTGGATATACCACACGACGCTGTGGTTACTTATACAGACGGAGTCACCCCAGGGGATGGAGGACAAGCATCGCAGAACGATCAGACCGGTCAGCCTAATCCAAGGTTCCGGAGAGATGATATCCCACCTCCACCACAGTTCACTCCCCAGATGCCAGTTTTTCCGCCCGGACAAGCCATAGACGGGCAACAGATGTTCCAGATGATGTATGCCATGATGCAAGCCCAGCAGCAGATTCAGCAAGAGGCCCATCGCCAGGAGGCAGAGTATTTGAGAACCAGCCTGGTATTCGCATTGGAGCAGGCAAATCCATCAACGAGGCGAACAGCGACGGGATCTATCAATGATTTCCGTCATCTCAAGCCTCGCACATTTTCTGGCAAACAGGGGCCAACAGAAGTTCATGAATGGCTCACTAACATTCAACATCAGTTGGAAGCCGCTGAACTTTTGAGAGAGAAGTGGATGACTGCAGTCAGAATACAGTTAACTGAAAATGCCCATCACTGGTGGTTAGCAGAAGAAAGGAGGCTCGGACAGGACCGAGTCACATGGGAAGAGTTCTCCAGACTCTTCCAAGAGATGTACATTCCAGCAGTTGCACGGTCAGAGCTCAGAGACAAGTTCAACCGCCTCATCCAAGGCAGTATGACAGTGGAAGAATACAACGTGGAATTTATATGCCTAAGCCGCTTCGCTCCAACATTGATCTCGACAGAGGAAGAGAAAGCTGAAAAGTTCTTTGACGGACTGAAGTTCGAGCTCCAGAGATTGATTGGCTCGGTCGCACCTATATCTTATACCGATGTCCTTGCAGCAGCACGACGCATGGAGCGCGTCACTAGAAGGGAGTCGAATCTGAAGAGTCGAAATACCTTAGCACTATCCAAGACAGCACCTGGAGATTCTGCAAAACGATTATTGAGGAGTATACCGGAGAGAGCAGCACACAGGGCCATATCTCTTCCTACCTGTCACCACTGCGGCAAGGTAGGACACATTGAGAGAGAGTGCAGGCGTAAGTTGGGACTATGCCTACTTTGTGGATCAGACCAGCATCTATCCAGAGACTACACTAAGCATAGAGAGGGAGAACCGAGACTAGCCTTGCCTGCACCATGACCAGCTTATCCAGCAGTAGGAGCACAGCAGACAGGAGCTGGAGGAGTTAGACCACCAGCTACAGGGGGCTACCAGCAGAGACCACCACTAGCACCACAGGCAGCCCTATTTCAGCAGCAGCAGCAGCAGCAGAGAGGTCCAGCTCAGGGAAGAGGCCAGGCATTCACATTAGTTGTTGAGCAGGAAGCTACTGCGGGCGAGGTCATCGCAGGTATATTTTAGTAGCTTCATTACCAGCTGTAGCATTATTTGATTCTGGAGTATCGCATTTATTTATAGCAGCTAGCTTTGTAGCCACCCATAGAGTAGCTACCGCACCCCTTCCGAAGATGAAAAGAATTTTTACGGGAGGTAGAATTATTCCGGTTAGTGACGTTTGTAGATTATGTTCTGTAGTAGTTTGTGGAAGAGAGATGCGAGCTCAATTTTTGATATTTTCCATGCCGGATTATGATGTCGTACTTGGTATGGACTGGTTAAGTCAGTACCATGCGACTCTTGATTGCCGACTTGGGCGGGTTATATTTAGACCGCCTAGATATCCAGAATTCGAGTTTCTTCGAGGAGCAGTAGAACAAGGAGTTCAGCCTACCCTTAGGGTACTATCTGTAGAAGGGAAGACAGGTTACCCAAGAGTCATATCAGAATTTGTGGATGTATTTCCTGATAATCTTCCAGGTTTACCCCCTGATCGGGAAATAGAATTCACAATAGACTTAACTCCAGGAGCAGAGCCTATCACTTCATCAGTATATCCGCTAGGACCTAAGGAGTTAGTGGAGTTGAAAGAACAGGTTGATGATCTCCTGGAGAAGGGTTTCATTCGGCCCAGTATTTCACCTTGGGGAGCACCCATATTGTTTGTGTCGAAGAAGGATGGAATAGTACAGTTATGTATTGACTACAGGGCACTGAATGCTGTGACCATCAAGAACAGGTATCCCTTACCACGCATTGATGATCTATTCGATCAATTGAGTGGTGCAAGGGTATTCTCGAAGATTGACCTTAGATCCGGCTACCATCAGATTAAAGTAAGGAAGGAAGACATACCGAAGACAGCTTTCAGGACCAAGTATGGACATTATGAGTTCTTGGTGATGCCGTTTGGTTTAACCAACGCGCCAGCAGTGTTTTTGAGTTTAATGAACAGAGTCTTTCATCAGTTTTTGGATAAATTTGTGGTTGTGTTCATTGACGACATTCTCATATATTCCAAGAGCCATGAAGAGCACGAGGAGCATCTCAGAATCGTGTTAGAGACCTTGAGATAGGAGAAGTTATACGCCAAACTTAGTAAGTGTGAGTTCTGTATGGACAAAGTGCCTTTCTTGGGACATATCATCTCAGGAGAAGGACTTTCCGTGGATCCAGAGAAGGTTACGGCAATAGAGACTTGGCCTACACCCACATCAGTTACAGAGGTGAGAAGTTTTCTCGGACTCGCGGGATATTACCGAAGGTTTGAAGAAAAATTTTCGAGGATTGCAGAACCGATGACGAAGCTGACACGCAAAGACTAGGAGTTTATATGGACAGAAGACTGCCAGAAGGCCTTCGAAGAATTAAAGAGAATATTAACAACAGCACCTGTCTTGACTCTTCCTTCAGGGTCAGGAGATTTTGTTGTTTACAGTGATGCATCAGGTAGTGGACTGGGATGTGTTTTCATGCAACATGGCAAAGTCATTGCTTATGCATCGAGACAATTGAAGGTCCACGAGAAGAACTATCCAACACACGATCTGGAGTTAGCAGCAGTTATATACTCAGAAGGAGCTTAACATGAGACAATGACTTTGTGGAAGTAGACATCTTTATAGATCACAAAAGTCTGAAGTATGTATATACTCAGAAGGAGCTTAACATGAGGCAGAGGCGTTGGCTTAAATTGATGGTGGATTTTGACATAGATCTGTAGTATCATCCGGAAAAGGCGAATGTTGTAGCAGACGTACTGAGCAGGAAGCCTACGGCTTATTTCTTGACGATGCAGCCCGAGTTATTGAGAGATCTACAGGAGCTCCAGATAGAGGTTGTCTTATCAGGACATAATGGCTTGATGGCTAATCTTGAAATTAAGTCATCACTTGTGGAAAGAATTAAAGAGGCGTTGCCCACCGATGCTAGATTTCGAAGACTGAAAGAGAGGACGAAAGCAGGCATACAGACAGGACTTCGCATACACGAAGATGGGACATTGAGGTTTGGAAATCGCCTGTATGTTCCAAATGGAGAATTGAGACAGGAGTTAATGACTGAAGCACATAGTTCTATATACTCTGTTCACCCAGGAGGAACCAAGATGTACCGAGACTTGAGGCAGTATTATTGGTGGCATGGAATGAAAAGGGAGATTGTAAGATTAGTGGCCAAATGCTTAGTCTGCCAGCAAGTAAAGGCCGAGCATCAGAGGACTGCAGGTATGTTACAGCCGCTTTCTATACCAGAATGGAAGTGGGAACATATCACGATGGATTTTGTCACAGGATTTCCGAGGAGCCCCAGCGGAAGAGACGCAGTATGGGTTATAGTGGATCGACTCACTAAATCGGCATATTTCTTGCCATTTAGAGTTGGACAGTCCACAGAGGTACTAGCCGACATGTATATGCGACAAATTATCAAATTATATAGAGTGTCGGTTAGTATTGTATCGAATCGAGATTCGAGATTTACATCTCATTTCTGGAGAAGCATGCAAGAGAGTCTGGGCACCAGACTCAAATTCAGCACCCCTTACCACCCACAGACAGATGGCCAATCGGAGCGCACCATTCAGATCTTGGAGGATATGTTGCGATCATGTATGCTAGACTTTGGAGGATCTTGGGAAGATTATTTGCACTTAGTAGAGTTCTCCTACAACAACAGTTATCAGGCCAGCATTCAGATGGCACCATTCGAGGCATTATACGAAAGGAAGTGCAGATCGCCTATATGTTGGAGTGACGTTGGTGAACGTCAAATACTGGGTCCAGAATTGGTAACACAGACAGTGGAAAAGGTGAAACAGATTCAGAATCATCTACATGCAGCTCAGGACAGACAGAAGCATTGGGCAGATACGCACAGACGTCCCTTAGAGTTTAAAGAAGGAGAGCACGTATTCTTGAGGATATCGCCCACTCGAGGTACTATTAGATTCGGGAGCAGAGGCAAGTTGAGCCCAAGATATATTGGGCCATTTGACATTCTAGAGCGCATTGGTGAGGTAGCTTATCGTCTTGCATTACCACTATCCTTAGAGGAAGTGCATGACGTATTCCACGTCTCACAGCTACGAAGGTACGTGACCGACCCAAGTCACGTAGTCGATCATTCAGAGATTGCAGTGGGCCCAAGCTTGAGATATGAAGAACAACCAGTGGGCATCCTCGACGTCAGTGAGAAGACATTGCGGGGACAGACAATCAGACTGGTTCGAGTAGCATGGAAACATCATTCTCCTGGCAAATCAACTTGGGAACGAGAAGATAGTATGCGCCAGCGTTACCCCCACTTGTTCGAGGAGGCAGTTGTAAACTAAGCAACCTTGTATTTCCATAACTCTTTCTTAGTAGCTTATTCTTTGATTGCGAGGACGCAATCCTTTTAAGGAGGGAAGATTATAAACACCCTGATTTTCAGAATAAATTTTAATATAATATTCCCGGATTTTTCAGTAGATTCTGGAAAAGAACCAAGGTAATTAAGGGTTAAGGATTTTTAGATGCAGTTTAGTGGAATTAAAATATTGTGGAGATAATATTTTATTGTGTAAAATAGAAAACCGGACGCAGGGTATTTTTTGGTAAATTTATTGGACTCCGGGAACGCGTTTAAAGCCTTAATAACTATTGGAAGAGTAAACTGAACTCAAATTAAACCAAACCCAAGTTAAACCAACCCTGAACCGGACCGCTGCGTGAACCAAACCCAAACCAGCTTGTTGGGTCGGTTCGGGTCGGATCCGAGCCAAATCCGACCCGGACCCGAAAACCAGATGGAAGCCCTAGCCGCCGCAAAGTTCCTGTAGGCAGCCTATAAAAGGCCGCCTCGACGTCCGCGCTGCCCCTCTTTCCCTCTTCTCCACCGCATCCCCTCTGATCAACCCCGCCTCGAGACGTCGTCGCCGAATCGACCCCCTCGCCGTCGATCAACCCCGCCGACCCCAACACCTCAGTCGCTTCCCCCGGGTCGACCCAGCCGACGACGACCCCGGCTCCCCGTGACCGACCACTCCGGCCGAGGTCACCTTCGCACAGCCCTCTACCATGCCGCTGCCACTAGGCCACTGCGCGAACCCTCGTCCCCGACTCCTTCCCACAGCCCCGCCGCCGAGTCCAGCAACCGACTCCCCCTCAACCCCTCGAACCACCGCCACGCCGCCGACGTCGACTTCTTCCGCCTGAGACCTAGCCGCCTCAAGCCTCATCGACCAGCAGTGAACCCTGGACTCGACACAGCATCTCAGCGGACACGAGACGTGAGTAGCAGACACAGGACACGAGCGGGACACAAACAGTACCCTCGGACACGTGGAAATCAGCGTTCACGGAGCCCTGTTCAGGTACCGATTTCTCTCACCTCGTAACTCCGTTTTAGTTTCTGTCAGTTGCTACGAGTAGACGATATAACCCTCTCGGTGCCCGTGTAACCCGCTCGGTGCATCGCGTCCTGTGGTGATCGCATACCGCGATCCAAAAACAGGAAAAACAACGCCCTGTTTCACCCCGGAACTGAGTGCGCCCCGCCAAACGGGACGACTTGGTCGCACATGGTCTTTACTAAAATGTGTGCGACGTTGATACGGTCGTGTGGAATTTCACAGAAGTCGATTCGGATGTGCGTGCACATCGAAATCAACGCGTATCCGTCGACAACGCCCCGTATCTGTCTATTCTGGAACATGCTGTAACTTTGTGTACACACGTCAGATCGAGACGAAAGTTGCGCCATCGGACTCGTAGCGATACGCTGGTCCTGTGACCCAAGTTTGGTTCGATTCTGAGAATGTTGACAAAATCGCGTATCGTGGGCCCTACAGGCTCCACTTGACGGGCGATTTTGTGATCGGCTCATCGGAATCCAATTCTGGAAGTTCCGTTAGGTTCGTATCATCGTTCCTGACTTGAAGACACTGAGTTTGATGAATTTGGAGACCTTTGACCCTGACATGCTTTTTGGTGCAAAGTGGCCCCCATGTGGAACCCGTTTTGGCCCGGAAATGTCCTTTTTGCCCCTGTGTCCAAATTGGACGTAAGGACAGGCATTTTTAGCTATTTGACATCTTCTGAGACGGTTGGTGATGTTTATTACAGCTTTTGGAGGAGTACCCACAGGATCCACTGATACCGGGACGATTGTGGATATTTAAACATCAGGCAAGTGTACCTTGCCAAACTCTGCAGTATTGCTACATATTTTTCTTGCTTTATTATATTGCTATGCATGCTTAACCTAGGACCGTGTGACGTACTTAGCGTCAGATTATCAGTCGGGTGCCAACACCGTACGCGGTGTTGGGTACGGTCATCTAGAGATGGACATTCGTGACACTTCATATTCTCGTACTTATCTTACCAAGTACACTTTGACCCAGGACACTTGATACTATTCATAAGACAGGATCTTTCTGAGTATTCATGGTGATTCTGTATAGGATACAGGACTTGACAGAGATACTATGTTCATAGATACTTATGACTGTTTGCATTAGCTATGATCCCGCTTGACATGGACATGAGACGTTATGGTCATGATATTCGTGGTTACATTGGGTGGAGAGAGACACACATGATACAGGCTGTTTTCTATATATATCTACTACTATTGTGAGGCCGTAGACTCTCGTAGCAGAGCTAGGCACATTACATGTTATTACCACTACCGGCTCCCCGACACAGAGCTTGTAGTGGCTCAGCCTTAGTACTCGTGTTACTCTCACTTGCATTTTCACTTAGATGGTTACTTATTTGCCCTATTTATTTCATTATCTGCTGTACTGTATTTATTTTGGCATGAGCTTTCTTGTACCTTCCTATGTCCCCTGAGGACCTGGATCCGGATTATGTCCCCAGGATTTGAGGACGAGATCTATCCCGAGGTATACGGGACCGGAGCAGGAGCTGATCCAGGAGCTGTACCGCCATCCGAGGACGAGGTATTAGCCGAAGACTTCTCCTGAGCATCCATGTTCATGCTCAGTATTTATTTACTTATTTCAGTCATTTATTTCTGGTCTGTTGAACCGTTGTATTAGATATTTATCGGGTTATTCCCCGAAGCATTTTGTTGAGACTAGATGATGATTTACATTCCTTATTTATTTTGTGGATCATATTTTATATATTGTGTGGATGAGATTAGTTGTGCCATGATTGTCGTAGACTTGATTTTACAGCTTAAGTATGCCCTGATGGATCCATTAAATTGGGTTGTCCATCGGTGCGTACTGCTGGCCATTATCACGCGTTTGGTCTCTCGGTATTTTGGGACTGGGGCGTGACAGGGGCTCCTAGGAGCGAGCCTGTTGGGGATGATTATTTGATTAGAGGTCCTTCGCCTTTTAGAGAGGGAGCCTCCATAGTTTCGGCTGACAGTGCCGGAGATTCTTTGCTCGAGACCGCTGCTACTACTGCTTCTGGTAGTGCTACGAGATCACCTTCGAGGCCGAGCATAATAAGATTTCATATACCTTTATCCAGACCAATAATGGGAGTAACCCCCACTTTGTCTGTAAGTATATCTAGTGAGATTCCACCCGATGAGCCTCGAGTGGATCTTGGTGAAGACTGGGAAGACTTTCCTCCAGTATCAGTTGGTTCACCCTCTTCTCCAGGTATGACAGCTCGCTTAGCATCATTAAGAAATGATTTAGCTGTACTGGCTGCAGACGCGACATATATAGCATCGACCATAGGTAAATATTGTCTTTACGCCTCTTTTAGGAAAATTAACATCAGTTTGATATTAACTTTCTCTTGTCTTCTTTGCAGGTGCAGACATCTACGGGGAGGACGGAATTGACGCAACCTTTAATTTTGTTACGGGCCCAACATATGAAGTGGCGGTAACCGACATTGAGGGAGCAAGATTTGACGCTACCGATCTTCCATCCGCAATATTCTCGGATGTTGTTCCGCCAGTACCAGTCCAAATAATATCATAGGAGGATGAGCCGATTGTCTCGACTATGCCTCCTTTATCGAGCATGCCAACAACTTCGACCGTTGTTGGTGCCTCTACTTTTGTCGCGTCATCTGTTGAAGCGACGACTGTGACGACACCCTCTGCAGTCATTCCTGGAGGGGGATTCACCGATATCGCAGCCACTTCCAGCGTCCACTCGAATTTAGCCATGCTAGTTAAGCAGTATACTAGTGTTTTCTACATCACTTTGAAAAAACTGATATCGATGGTGCTGGAGAAGAATCTAGGCTTCTATGCTCTGAAGATGTCCTCCAATCTCACTAAGCGCAGATTAAAAATTTCGGTGACGCTGAAAGGGCTAATGCGCTAGAGCAAATAGTTAATGGTTTAGAACAACCCATTAACGAGTATTTGCAACTATCTCGAGGCAGCATTGATGAACTGATTCAGGCTGAATATGACTCCATGACTGCGAAGTTTGTTGAACAGATGGAATACTTAAATAAATCCATCCAGACACAACAACAGAAGATGAATGAAGGGAAGGTCGTCTTGGAGGAGGTTATTCCTCTTCAAACAAAGTGCAAGGCCAAACATGAGGGGAATGCGAGGGTCTTCAAACTGGAAGCCAAACTTGCTCAGGCAAAGGAGTAGGCTCTCCAGTCGTTGGCAGCTCTAGACGTGGTGAATGGCCGACTAGATACAACTCAGCAGAACTTGGCACGTGCAGGAGTCACCTGCGTCGGTTTTGTTCAGGCTCGGTCCGAACTGTCCCTTCTGAGCGATGACGAGGTACGACTGGAGCGGGCTTGCGCTAACGTCTTGAACTCCAGGAATGAGAGGATGGCTGCTTTGGCGCGACAGATTCGCGATTTAACTGCTCCTTCCCAATGATGTACTTCTTTGCTCCTTTATGTAATTTGCTCTTCCCGGAGATAATAAAGACACATTTTCTGACTTTGTGGGCCCATCACTTTAGAATATGATAGGCTAAGATGAAAGTGATATCAGAGGTATCATTAACATGACATACTTTCGTTAAGGTTTTGCTGAATGTAAATTTATTCAGAGGTAATATGAACCTGATAGAATATAATTCAACTAAATTTGTGTACAAAACACTATCAGAGGTAATATGAACATGATAGGTTTACAAATTAGTTAAGCATATCCATTAAGAGGTCATATGAATCTGATAGAATATGATCCAGCTAACCTTTGTGCATGATATCGTCAGAATAAGATCTTCATCATACTCCGTTAAGCAAAAGGAGATCGAGTATAGTACTTCTTCGGGAATTTTGTAGTTGATAATAGCCATTGTCAAATATTTTATTAGACTTGGCTAATCTGTAAGTGCCATTTGCAATCATATAAGGACCTTCCATTTCATTATGATTTTTTGTACGAACTTTGGTTTGTTGAGGACATCCCACTGGGGGATCTTTTGGTGGACCTATTATATGTTGCGCACATTGAGTGCAAATAATAAGTTTGAAACAAGCCATATCAGAGGTAGTATGGACGTGATAGGTCTTGTGGTTTGGTAAAGACATCCTGCTAGGGGATTTTTTGTGGACCCATTACTTTTTGCGCACGAGAGTGCAAGTAATAAGTTTAAACAAGTCCCATCAGAGGTAATATCGCTGCGGTAAAATATGACTCTGTGGGGAATAGTGGAGAGACATAGTCCAGAGGTAATATGATCATGAACTGACTTTCTCTTTGCTGAGGAAAATGAGGATAGTATGGACATGAACATTTTATTTCTATTGCGGATATCCCATAGGGAGGTTTTTTGTCGACCTATTACTTTTTGTACACGAGAGTACAAGTAATAAGTTTAGGACAAGCCCTGCCATAGGTAATATGGACGTGGCAGTTTTTTTGGACTTAACACCACTGGCGTACTTTGAGTTAAGTACGGGTGTTGAGATGACGACCGATTTCAGAGGTAATATGGATATGATAATCGATAGCCAAAAACTCGAAAGGTTTGCTCAGAGGTAATACGAACAAGACAAACTTTCGAGTTGTGACTCCACTGGGGATGGAGGTATACATCTGCTCAGAGGTAATATGGACATGACTAGCGTCTAATGAGACTGATTTGAATAGTCATTGTGGGAGTGTGCAAGTAGACCTGAGGATTGCTCCGGTTGGGAGTTTTTGAGGATCCACCATCCATTGCGTATCCGAGACTCTTGGATACAGATGATAGCCTTTTATAAGAATTTGAAGGAGAAAATATTGCACATAGGCACTTGTTGGGGATAAAAAATCAAAAATTGATTTGTACATCTGGGTTGTGGACTTATTACCCATGGCGTACCTTAAGTACAGATAATAAGCTGAAATGACTAGCACTATCAGGGGTTATGCAAACGTGATAGTAGGAAGTCGAAAAGAAGACTTCACTCAGAGGTAATATAGACATAAAAAAGTTCCAAAAATATCTTTCTCAGAGGTAATATGGACGTGGTAAGATATGACCCAGTGGAGATAAAGAAAAATAGGACAGAGGTAACATGGATTTGACCATTTTTTGTGGTGATGGATTTACTCTGCTTGAGAAAGTGGAGAGACGTAGTTCAGAAGTAATATGGACATGAACTAATCGATAGAAACAACCCGGGAGGTTTGTTCAGAGGTCACTTAGACATGGCAAACTCAGCTGGGAAAAAAAATATTTGGACAATATTTCAGAGGTAATATGGATGTGAACTCATATCCGAAGAATTCACTGTGGAGTGATTTTCTGAGTAGGGATAGACCTGAAGAATCTGCTAGGAAAACTTTAAGGTCTCATCATCCGATACTTCTTGAGGAAGCAAATTGTCACGTTAGAGTAAAATTAATTTGCAATGATCGTCCCCTCGTTTATAAATACAGAGTGATGACTTTGGCGTTGATCATCTCCTGGATTCTCCTTTTTAATACATAGCATGCCTTCGTGGGATGATGAATGTACCGATGAAAGAGACAGTAATCTGGGTCATCGACTTTGCCAGCCTTTTCAGGGTATCTAATGTTGGGTAGGCGAAGCTTGTTTTACTTCATCAATATATTGAAGATTTCAATGATGTCATCATCATTGAAGAAAAAAATCCCTTTTGGCTTTCGGGCTCCCGATACCTGAATCGTACCGTCTTCAGGGAAGATGGTTTCAGTTACATCATCTTTGGACTCAGAAGGTCTTCTACCCCCAGCTTTGGATGTTGCTCTATTTTGTCGAGGTAGACTACCCCCAGACATATCGTGGCGTTTGTCCACAGATGTTGATTTAAAAGGACCTACCTCTGGTTATACAGGATCAGACTCTGGAGGTTTGGAGTTTGCATGAGATGCAGTATACCCCAACCCAAAATGAGTTTGTTGACAGTAAGGATTACCATGCAACGGTGTTCGTCTGCCTTTTCCATAGTTGAGGCCTTGTTTCAACTTCAAATCATAACCCATGCTTTGTATAATCTTTAAAGCCTGAGGGCTATATTTGTGGATTTGTATTTTCCCAGCATCGGACTTGCGAGATTCTTCTTATACAATCGGTCTATTCTGCATTCGACCAAAGATTATTCGATGCTGATCGTTGCGAGTTGGTGGAATAATAAAGATAGATTCTTCATGTGGCTCATATGTCATGACGACGTTAGGTGTTGACACTACTTCCCACATGATATCCCCATGCTTGGTAGTTAGGGGAACTGAATCCTGGTTCTTACCCCTGTCTTTGCGTTTATCATAGGGCCTGTGAAGATTAGGAACCAGAACACTTTCTCTGCCATATGATTAGAGCAGTTCAGCCATATGAGCAGCACACGATCCATGAGGAGCGTATCTATCCACAAACTGGGCCTTTTTTATGCTGAAAGGCTTGTCCTGGTGTAGTCTGGAACTTTGCACAGGTTGGCGTAAAACTGAGGAAGTCCTCAATCGGCCATCAGCATTCCGCATAATCTGAAGAGCAGGCAAATTCTTCTCTTGATGGCGTAAAAGCCGAGAGGTCGGGAAATCTGCCACTTGTTTTCCCTTGCGACGATTGCAAAGACCATCTACCTCATTGTAGCGGTAGGATGTATTTTTACGCACGGGGAGCTTTTGGAATTTCTGAATTGGCGCTGAGGCCTTATCAGAAATTTTGTCTGCCACGTCACAGACGGGAGACTGCATTTTAAGTGCAAGGCGCGGAGTAGACTTCTGGATTGGCACTGAGGTATTACTAGAAGCTTTGTCTGCCACGTCACAGACGGGAGACAGAGTTTTACGCACGGGGCACAGAGTAGACTTCTGAATTGGCACTGAGGCATTGCCAGAAGCTTTGTCTGCCACATCACAGACGGGAGATAGTGTTTTACGCGTGGGGCGCAGAGTAGACTTCTGGATTGGCACTGAGGCATTGCCAGAAGCTTTGTCTGCCACGTCACAGATGGGAGACAGAGTTTTACGCGCGGGGCACGCAGGTTGAGATGCTACAACCTTGTTGGTCGGAGAGAGCGAGTCCACAGGAATGGTAGAGGATGTCCGGGGCATCCATACTTTACGCAATTTCTTGTTGTCTTGGACAGAGAGGGAATGAGAGCTACCCCCTGCTCGAAGCATGTCTTCGTAAGACGATTGGTCGAATTGGACGACCAAAGTCTTCTTCATTGATCCTACGGATGCAGCATCGAGTTGAGCAATGGTTTTCTCGTCAGATGAGAAAGTAGTCCCCAGCAGAGTCACCAACTTATGTTTAATAATAAACGAAAGAAATTAAAACTAGGTTTATACGAAACCCTTTCTTTGGTTTACAAACAAGAAAAAGAAGTATAATTAATCCTATACGAGGATGTTAAGTACAAAAATTTAATTCTGGGGAAATATTGTTATAGGAGTCTGATCTGTGGTCGATCACTTTGTCCCTTGGACCACACGATGACGAAGAAGTGTTGCTGAAGACGAAAAAGAAGCTTCCAAAAACTGCAGGGGAAGTTGAATTCTCGTAGCCAAAGCTTTCTATAGGTGCTTTCTTGACCTTGACCTATGTTATTCTCCTCTCTTCGATTTGACCTCTCAACCTTTGTCTCTCCACCCCGGATTCGACCCCTGACCTCCGTGACCGGGGATCTCTATTTATAGAGTTCAACTACAATCGGCGTAGAAACCGAACAGCGGAGAGAGCTGCATCTTTTATGCGGCAGTTATAATAACTGTTACCCACGTATAAATGATATCTTGAATTGGTGTGTGACACGTGTCCCATTATGAGGTAATATTTATAATTGCTTATCGAAGATCACGGCATGCAAGCTACGCAGATAACTGCTCCTCGCGTAGAGATGGTTGGCGTAAAAGCCAAATAACTGTCCCGTTGGCGTAAAAGCCAAATAGCTGTTCTGATGGCATAAAAGCCAAATAGGCGTAGAAGCCGAATAGTTGTCAAGTTGGCATAGAAGCCAAGTAGGCGTAGAAGCCGAATAGTTGTCAGGTTGGCGTAGAAGCCAAATAGGCGTAGAAGCCGAATAGTTGTCAGGTTGGCGTAGAAGCCAAATAGCTGTCTTGTTGGCGTAGAAGCCAAGTTCTACGTAAAGCTTGATGCTTTGCAAATATAGCCCGAGTCGACGTATTTCAAGGAGATAGCGTACGGCGTGCTCCTATAGATGAAAATAGCCTGCTTGGCGTAATGTACGGGGATGGTGATGTGGACGTATTAGCCCTAATTATAGCTCACCCAGTCTTTGAAAGTAGAACCAAATCCCGTGCATTAAATACAGAGATCTGCCCCCATCTCACGCATTAACTGCAGAGATGTGCCTCGAGTTCTGTACGAAAAATAGCTTTTGACATGGCAGTTGGTTTTGTCTCTTTCTGAGCGTAAAAGCTCATCTCTGCCTATGTAAAACAGGCAGCGTATCCCTTGGATGCGTAAATAACGTCTTATATCAAGGATTGTGTCACTAAACGACAGTCTGGGGCTCTGTGTAGAATTATCATTACAGCCGTCCTCTCGATCGTCGTGTAGTACTCTTTGTCAGGAGTCAGGTTCACTGCTTCAACTGACAGGTTCATTCGAGAAATACGAAGAGATCCTCGTACAACTTCCCGCTGCATTAAAAGCAGATGGGTTTTACGCTGAAATGGCGATGTAGCAACCTTTTTACGCCGAAGCAGTCTAGAAATACTGCATTACGTGGGTTGTTCCGGAGCTATGTTTACGCTGAACTAGCGTTGAAGCTCTGTTGTACGCCGATGGCTCTGAAGTTATATTTCACGCCACACAGTGCTGGAGCTCTGTTTTACGCGGGCTTCCTGCATATCGAGGGTTTTACGCGTATGATTCCCCAGCGTATTTTTCATGCTTCTACAGTCTCTTTTCAGGTGTAGATGATCAGGACTATCCGCAGAAGTACGGACCGGGACCTGACATATCATTTTCTGTCGAGGAGGTCTTACCCTCTGTGTACCCATGACTACTTTATAGTTGATGGATCTTTAGTTGTTATTTTCTTTATTAATATTTATTTTTGGAGTTCTGACTCCTCTATCATTTATGTTTTGATATAGTCGATTGGCAGTGAATTTGTCTGCACCCGACTATTATTTCTTTTTATACTTCATACTTAAGACTTTTAGTTATTTATTTTGATATTCCTTTACTTGTGTTGTGGATGAGATATAGATGCATGTGACTTGTGTTGGCAATATATGTTCCACTTGTGAATTATTATTCATATACAGCGTAGGTGTGTGTTATAATTTTTCTAATATATTGGAGTGTCATATACATACGGCTGGCATGCTAGGTATTCCTAGTCCTACGTATTTTGGGACTAGGTCATGACAGGATCCAACCATGATACGTTACTAGCCAATGTATCCAATTTTTAACCAATACTATCCAATGTTATCTAATACCAACAAGGAATAATATTCGACACCATCTCGATAAATCAAGGTAACATCTCATGACTGACGATCCAATAACAATAGTAATCTATGCACCATCGTATCAAAAATCATACTTAATATTTCTGAATACTTAAATTATAGTAATAATCAAATAATGAAAACTATCAGAGAATGTACCCGCTTGTGGTCCAGAGCAATGGATACCAAATCAGTGTTCGTCTCCGTGTCTCAAAGACTTAAATATGAATATCAAGTCACAATAATTTTTTGGAAATTATAAATATGCTATACTAGCTTGAAACAAAGGTCTCTGAGTCATTTCTAGGTCATACTAGGTCGTACAATCAAACTAGGTCAAACTAGGTCAATCTGAGTCAATTATATTATTAAACCAAGTTTTCTAGGTCATACTAGGATATTCAAGTACTAGTCTTATACTAGTTATTACTATTATTACTAAGTTAATATTAGCTATACTAGATCCTACTAGTATATAACTCATACATATTGACATTAATTAATACCTTATTGGTATATAGCTATACTAACCATTAGGCACTAGGTAACATCTATATATGACTCTATATAAATCAATAACTCATAGTATCTTAGCTATACTACTATATCACTCTATTACCTAGTCAAACATTTATTACTATAGTCTATCCTAGACTCACCATCACTCATTACCTTGTTATCACATATCATAATTTATCCTATGAATCCATGTATCCTTGTAACCCACAAGTAATAATAATACCTGTCACGACCCGCACCCAGAATTTGGACATGAGTCGTGGGTACGTCCAGCCTACGCCGCAGCATCGGCGGTAGAACGTTGTCTAGGTCTCAACATATAATATATCCTGTCAATAGTCTCAACTCCGCACGGAGGACAATGATAAATAATCCACAGTTCTATAATATACTCAATCACAAGCTAATAGAAAATAATGGCACGATGAGAATAGAAAAGAGTTCTAATATAAACCAACCATAATAAGTCCAACTCAAATCTTGGGTCTAGATGACCTCACAAATCACAAAATAATAAATACAACTCAGTCTCAGTCTAGAACAATAAATGCAGAAAAATGATCTAAGAATTGGCAGGTAAGGTCTCCTCTAGGATAGGCAACTCCTCTGGGGTTTCTGGAGTGAAATCACCCTCTAATCCTGGGCCGTAATGAGTGAGGCACAAGCTCTCCAGGTCCTCTGAAAAATGTTATCCAGTCAGGATTGGAGCGAAGCACAAGCACTAACAACAGTTTTATTATATTGACAAAGACTATAAACAGTGTAAGAAATACAAGATGGAAATAAATGCTAGAAATGTAAAGTACTGGAGAAATGAAATAGACAATAGAGCATCTAGCAATGAACAATAAACAGTGAATGCTAGAACAAGTGGATCTGAATAAAATAGACATCTAGCTAAGTGTTTGAATTATCAGTTTATTATGTGATCGGCTTAGGACTTGATCAGGCTGGTTATATATGATTAGCTATGATTCTTGTAGGTCAGGCTAAGCATATGGTTACCTATGATGCATGTAGTGATCAGGCTAATCATATATAACAGCTATAATGCATGTAAAAGGTCAGGCCGCACCCGACGTGAGAAGTGGGGTGAGCTATAATGCATGTAGAGGGTTGGATATGATCACATAATCTACTAATAGTTCCCCATCCTCCAGCTAGCACGATGGATTCCAATCATGACTCCTCATGATGGGGATCTAGGGTGCTAACCCGTGTATCCATAGTGTCGGAATCAAGTATGTAATACAATTGCATTATAGAAATAATTAACAATAAAAACTGTCAGAGAATGTACTCGCCTGTGGTCTTGAGCAAGGCGAGAGGATCGATGTCCAAAGTGGGATCACAATAACCTATTTGTGGAATAAAAATGTCAAATACTGACTTAAAAGAATAACAGGTTTAGTTAAATAAAAGATGGGGTTTCTAGGTCAATTTTGAGATTTACTGGTCAATACTAGGTTAACCTTGTTATGCAAGGTCTTTTAAGCTACCACTAGTCTTAATATAGCTATATTAGATACTAGTAGTTTATATAACCCCTATTATAAAGATACTACCTTAGCTATAGCCAGTATTACATGAACCATGACCCTTACCCATAATAACAGATACATGATCCCCCCCTCACTATGCTGCTCACTGCACACTGGAACTCACACTGCTCACTCTCAGAATACAGACACATACAGGTTCTACTTCTCAGACAGTCATACATACACATTATTCAAAATAGTAAAATTACCCAAATGCCCTTATCTGGAAAAGTGGTAGTGACAAGTCTACCCTCCTAAAAGAAATTTCGTCCTCGAAATTTGGACTGAATAGAACAAGAATAAATCAGAAAGGATATACCTCAAGTCTAGAAGAGATACGGGTATTGCTCGCGCATTTCGTCCTCTCTCTTCCAGGTCGACTCCCCTGGAGAGTGATGTCTCCATGCAACACGAACCAAAGGAATAGTTTGGTTCCGCAACACCTTCTCTCTGTAGTCCAAGATCTCTACGGGCTGTTCGGGGTAGTTGAGTGTCGGACCAACCTCAATCTCCGAGTGGTCAAGTACGTGACTAGGGTCTGGCACGTACCATCTCAGCTGCGACACGTGGAACACTTCATGCACTCCCTCTAATGCAGGCGGCAAGTCCAGTCTATACGACACTGCACCTACCCTCGCAAGAATACCAAAGGGTCCGATGTAGCGTGGGCTAAGCTTCCCGCCTCGACCAAAACGAATCGTGCCACGCGTCGGAGAAATCCGTAGGAATACTAGATCGCCAACCTAAAACAAAACAGTCTCAACACGCAGTCTAAACAAACAGACACAAGCCAGAAAAATAACGATCTATACCTGAAACTCAAGGGGTCTACGGTGGCTGTCGGCCCAATGCCGCTGTCTGTCCTGCGCCACTCGCAGTCTGTCTCTGATGAGTTTCACCTTTCTGCTGCATCCACGACCATTTCTGGTCCTAGCAAGGCTCTCTCTCCAACGTCGTCCCAAGATAACGGTGTACGACACCTTCATCCATAAAGAGCCTCAAATGGTGACATCTCGATGCTGGCCTGATAGCTGTTGTTGTAAGCAAACTCTACCAGGTGCAGATGATCCTCCCAAGAACCTCCGAGATCTAGAACGCAAGTGCGTAGCATATCCTCGAGAGTCTGAATAGTCCGTTCGGACTGCCCGTCTGTCTGGGGGTGATATACGGTACTGAACTTGAGCTGAGTGCCCAAGCTAGCCTGCAGATTCCTCCAGAAGTGGGAAGTGAAATGACTATCCCGATACGAGATGATGCTCACAGGAACTCCATGAAGCCTAACAATCTGTCGCACGTACATCTCCGCTAGCCTCTCTGTTGACGTGCCCACCTTGAAAGGTAAGAAATGGGCTGATTTGGTCAACCTGTCCACGATGACCCAAATCGCGTCCTTCCCTCCTGGAGAACGTGGAAGCCCTGAAATAAAGTCCATGGTCACGTGCTCCCATTTCCATTCTGGGATCGGTAAAGGTTGAAGCAAACCACCTGGCCTTTGCCGGTCTGCCTTTACCTGCTGGCACACTAAACACCGGGATACGAAGCGTGCTACCTCGCGCTTCATTCCATACCACCATACGTGCTCCCTCAAGTCTCGATACATCTTGTTGGCACCGAGATGCATCGAGTACTGAGAGCGGTGCGCCTCCTGCAAAACCTTCTCGCGCAGCTCCCCGCTCGGCACACACATCCTCGTGCCGTGCCGTAAGGAACCATCATCTGCGATAGTAAAATCGTCCGACAATCCTGTCTGAACCTGTGCCCTGATACTCCTCAGAGCCTCATCATCGTACTGCGCAGCTCTGATACTGACCATCAGCTCGAACTGTATCTGCAATCCCCATATCTGAATCTCAGTACCGGGAACTAACACCTCAATCTCCAAGCTCTCCAAATTCGCCAACAAATGTCTATCTGTCGTCAAGTACATAGCCATCGGATACCTGCTCAAGGCATCGGCGACTACATTGGCCTTCCCTGGATGGTACTGCAATGAGATGTCAAAGTCCTTCATCAACTCTAACCACCTCCTCTGCCTCATGTTCAATTCCTTTTGTGTGAACACGTACTTCAAGCTCTTGTGATCTGTGAAGATCTCCACACGCTCTCCGTACAGGTAATATTTCCACAGCTTTAGAGCGAAGATAACTGCTGCCAACTCCAAATCGTGGGTGGGGTGTTCTCTTCATGAGGGCATAACTGCCTGGAAGCATAGGCAATTACCTTTCCGTGCTGCTGAAGAACACATCCCAGACCCTTACCTGAAGCATCACTGTAGATGGTGAAACCACCTGTCCCTGCTGGCAACGTCAAAATTGGAGCTGTCGTCAACCTCTTCTTCAGCTCATCAAATGCAGCCTGGCACTCCTCCATCCAGACAAAATCCACATCCTTCCTAGTCAATCTGGTCATTGGTGCTGCAATCCTGGAGAAGTCTTGTACAAATCTCCTGTAGTATCCTGCTAGCCCGAGAAAACTCCTGATCTCAGCTACCAAACTGGGGGTAGCCCACGACTCCACTGCCTCGATCTTCTGTGGGTTAACCGAGATTCCGTCACCCGACACCACATGCCCAAGAAATTCAACCTTGTCAAGGAAGAATTCACACTTAGAGAGTTTCCCGTACAGCTTCTCCCTCCTGAGAGTCTCTAAGACCAACCTCAGGTGCTCTTCGTGCTCCTCCGGGATCTTGGAATACACAAGAATATCGTTGATGAACACCACCACGAACTTGTCAAGGTACTGGTGGAACACCTTGTTCATCAGGTTCATGAATACTGCCGGTGCATTGGTTAAACCAAATGGCATCACTATGAACTCAAACTGGCCGTATCTGGACCGAAAAGCTGTCTTCGGCGTGTCCTCTCTCTTCACCTTCACCTGGTGATAGCCTGACCTCAAATCTATCTTTGAAAACACCCTCGCCCCGCTTAACTGATCGAAAAGATCATCTATCCTCGGCAGCGGGTACTTGTTCTTGATAGTGATATTGTTCAAAGCTCTATAATCAATGTACATGCGCACCGTGCCGTCCTTCTTCGGTACGAACAATACCGGAGCTCCCCTTGGTGATGAACTGGATTTGATGAAGCCTTTGTCCTGCAGCTCCTCGACTTGCTTCTTCAGTTCTGCCAGCTCGCTGTTGTTGACTCTATAGACATATTGTGAAATGGGCTCCGCTCCTGGAACCAAGTCTATAGAGAATTCAATATCTCTGTCTGGCGGCAAGCCTAGCAACTCCTCTGGAAATACATCCAGGAACTCCGCTATCAGAGGATGTGGCAACTCCTCTTCTTCCGCCCTGGCTCCGCAAAATGTGCTCCCTCTCTGTTCCGCTGCTCCTCTGACAACCTCAAACTCCGGCTCTCCTGGTGGTCTAAATAATACTCTGCCTCTATAACAATCAATAGTAGCATGATGCCTACTCAACCAGTCCATTCCGAGTACAATATTATACCCCGGAAGTGGCATGACAAGTAAGCTCACGCTCAACTCTCGGCCTCCTACTGACACCCTCCGGTCCTTGCAGTGATCACGGACTAGGATAATACCTCCACCAGTCATGATCTTGCAAGTCCTAGCTAATGGTTCTGTGTCTAAATGATGTCGAAGTGCATAAGATACAGACACAAAACTATGGGAAGCGCCAGAGTCGAATAAGGTAAATGCGGGAATACAATCGAGAAGAACCGAACCTGTGATCAAGTCTCCTGCTGGCTCGATCTCCTCGACTGCCATGGCGTACGCTCGCCCCTGGGGTACACCTCTCTGCTGCTGGTGCTGGGCAAACTTCTGATGTTGCGGTGGAAGTAGGGCCCTCTGTTGTTGGCCTCCTGGTACGGCAGGTACCCTGTCTGGTCCTCTCTGGGCGGCTGCTCCACCCAGACCTGGACGAATGGTAGGGCAATCCCTCAGCTGGTGTGTCGTCGATCCGCAGGACAGACATGAGCCCAATCTCTTCCTGCAGATATCTCTAGTATGTCCCATCTTCCTGCAGTACGCACACTGGATGGCGGGTTGAGTCTGTCTCTGTTGCTGCTGCTGGACCTGCCCTCGGGCTGGTGCCTGATGCTGCTGCTAAAAGGGTCTCTGCTGTTGCTGCTGAAAGTGTGGACGCTTGCCCGGTCCCGCACTACTGTTTGCTCCTCTGGAACCATCGCGTCCCCTCTTGGGCCTGAGGCCCAAGTCGTCCTCGGCTATCTGGGCATCCATCAATATGCCCTCGTAGGTAGCTGTGCGACGTCCCAACGTGCGAGACTTGATCTCCCTTGTCAACCCCTTTCTGAACTTCCCGGTCCTGTCCCCCGGATCTCTAATCATCGATGGCACGAAGCAGCTCAGGCGGGAAAACTCCGCGGCATACTCATCGACGGACGAGCTCCCCTGGGCTAAGTCATGGAACTGACTCTCCAAAGCTCCCAGGGCAACATCAGGAAAGAACTTCTCCTTGAAGAGCTCCTTGAAAGATTCCCAAGTGAGTCCCCTTTCAAGGAGTCTCGGCTCTGTGCGAAACCACGTCAAGGCGATGTCGAACATCTGGTTGCCGGCGGCCTTGATCTGAAGAGCCTCCGGAAGCTGCGCCAAGCGCAAGTTCCTCTCGATGTCCTCTAGCCAATCATCGGCGTAGAGTATCCCTTCTGTCCCCTTGAACTCCCGAGGCATCATCCTCTTGAAATCCACAATGGTGCCTGGCCTCTGGTGGTGCTGATCAGGACGCTGCTGCTGCTGAGTAACTCTTTCCACAGCCTGGAGAGCCACTTGATGAGCATTCTCCATGTTCACCCTCATCATCTCTGTCTGGGCCTGGTGTGCCTCAGCCTGCACCCTCTCAGCCTCTGCCGACGTCCTCTGGGCATCGACCATGCCCTGAATCAAAGCGAACATCTGTGCTCCATCGACGGGCACACCTCCTGGATGCGGAACTGGTGGTGCGGGTGGAGGTGGTGGTGGTGGTACCGTCGTAGCTATGGGGACCCTCTGAACAGGTGGTGGAGGACCCTCGACTGCTGCAGACACTCCCACATGTACTGGAGATGTAGGAGGTGCTGCGAATGTCTGTCCGGCAAGGCGAGAGGTGGCAGACCTCTCTGACTCTGCTGCTCCGGTTCTCCGGGATCTGGTTCTCGACGGCATCCTGAAGACAGATCGAAGAATTTAATCAAGGCAATAGACACGGTATCATCAAAGGAGGACAGTAAATTTCAAAAAATTCATTAAGAGTAGTATTATAAGAATCAGAATTTCCTAATTGTGATTACCTAAATCCTTATTTCCTAAAACAGGCTCGTAGTAATACTCTAAGCGAGCACCACTACGATATTGCTCTAATGCGAATCTAGGACTAGACCTGCATGGGCCACCACTAAAACGTGTCACGACCCGCACCCAGAATTTGGGCATGAGTCGTGGGTACATCCAGCCTACGCCGTAGCATCGGCGGTAGAACGCTGTCTAGGTCTCAACATATAATATATCCTGTCAATAGTCTCAACTCCGCACGGAGGACAATGATAAATAATCCACAGTTCTATGATATACTCAATCACAAGCTAATAGAAAATAATGGCACGATGAGAATAGAAAAGAGTTCTAATATAAACCAACCACAATAAGTCCAACTCAAATCTTGGGTCTAGATGACCTCACAAATCATAAAATAATAAATACAACTCAGTCTCAGTCTAGAACAATAAATGCAGAAAAATGATCTAAGAATTGGCAGGTAAGGTCTCCTCTAGGATAGGCAACTCCTCTGGGGTTTCTGGAGTAAAATCACCCTCTAATCCTGGGCCGTAATGAGTGGGGCACAAGCTCTCCAGGTCCTCTGAAAAATGTTATCCAGTCAGGATTGGAGCGAAGCACAAGCACTAACATCAGTTTCATTATATTGACAAAGACTATAAACAGTGTAAGAAATATAAGATGGAAATAAATGCTGGAAATGTAAAGTACTGGAGAAATGAAATAGACAATAGAGCATCTAGCAATGAACAATAAACAGTGAATGCTAGAACAAGTGGATCTGAATAAAATAGACATCTAGCTAAGTGTTTGAATTATCAATTTATTATGTGATCGGCTTGGGACTTGATCAGGCTGGTTATATATGATTAGCTATGATTCTTGTAGGTCAGGCTAACCATATGGTTAGCTTTGATGCATGTAGTGATCAGGCTAATCATATATAATAGCTATGATGCATGTAAAAGGTCAGGCCGCACCCGACGTGAGAAGTGGGGTGAGCTATGATGCATGTAGAGGGTTGGATATGATCACATAATCTACTAATAGTTCCCCATCCCCCAGCTAGCACGATGGATTCCAATCACGACTCCTCATGATGGGGATCTAGGGTGCTAACCCGTGTATCCATAGTGTCGGAATCAAGTATGTAATACAACTGCATTATAGAAATAATCAACAATGAAAACTGTCAGAGAATGTACTCGCCTGTGGTCCTGAGCAAGGCGTGAGGATCGATGTCCAAAGTGGGATCACAATAACCTATTTGTGGAATAAAAATGTCAAATACTGACTTAAAAGAATAACAGGTTTAGTTAAATAAAAAGATGGGGTTTCTAGGTCAATTCTGAGATTTACTGGTCAATACTAGGTTAACCTTGTTATGCAAGGTCTTTTAAGCTACCACTAGTCTTAATATAGCTATATTAGATACTAGTAGTTTATATAACACCTATTATAAAGATACTACCTTAGCTATAGCCAGTATTACATGAACCATGACCCTTACCGATAACAACAGATACATGATCCCCCCCCTCACTATGCTGCTCACTGCACACTGGAACTCACACTGCTCACTCTCAGAATAAAGACATATACAGATTCTACTTCTCAGACAGTCATACATACACATTATTCAAAATAGTAAAATTACCCAAATGCCCTTATCTGGAAAAGTGGTAATGACAATACCTACACTTAGGCTTGCTACACTAGCTCTTTCCTTTACCTGTGCGCCTAACCTCTCACAATACCTCACTACACATATCTTAGTATCCTAAGGTACCTCACTAATCACTAGGTATCATAGGGTACCTACACCACCTATTTAATACCTTAGCCTATAATCACTTTCTTGCAATATATCTTACCAAATACTTAATACCTAGTATCTTGTACCAACCCTCTTCCTATTTCTCATACCTTGGTACCAGTACCTTTCTCATGATACCTTGGTACTCATGTACCCTATTGGCATATGTACCAAGATATCACCAATCTCTTTCCCTACTACATACCCTTCACTCACTAACTTGTATACATAACACTCTACTTCAACACTCATGTATCATAGATACTCTAATGCACTTGCACAATCTATACATGTATACACTTGTTCACATAGAACACTAGTACTCCCAATAATTCACTCCATATCTAGGTATTACCATCATAGTCACATGACACACACCCCCATCCATATAAACAACATACACACTAACCTACACCCATCTCACTAGTCTAAGATACCATCACTAATTCTAATATTAACAGTTCTTAATAGGTAGTGCGGGCTAGTAGGACCCCACACACCCATGAACCTATTCTTCCACTCACTGAACATGGATACTAAATTCACCCCTTCTGTCAACCTTTGTACTGCACTGATGTCCAACTGTAGCAGTTTACATCTGTATTGCAGTTTGCCTCTAAAGTTGCACACGAACACTCCTAACCGGGCATGATATTCACATATGTACTGTTGTACTGTGCACATAATGCACATCTAACAGTGTCTGCAGCTGCTATTGTACTTTCCTAACTTGCACATCTACTTGTATTCCTCACTACCAGATACCCCAAAGCCCGACCACCCAGGTGATCCCCTGTACCCATAACCTATCCATGTGTTGCATCAAGTAGTGCAACACCATGTTGCTGCAGTAGTTGCCTAATATGTTGCTGTACACTACCTCAACTCTGAACATCATTAATTTCCTGCCCCCACATCTTATTGTTGTTACCCCTTGCAATCCTCCCAAAACTGTGAAACCTAAGCTCCTAAATGCATACACCTGATGATAACCTATAAAACTAACTAATACATACTAAAGATACCCTCTCAATATCATCACAATATCCACGTCTCACCACCCCACATTGCAATTACCCCATCAATACACATTTCTCATGACACTCGAACAATCCCTATGACACACACACAACAACAATACTTGTCTCCATAGTAAAATTACCACGCAATACTCTCCACATAACCACCCCAACTCCTCACTGCTTGCTTATAGTCACAGTTAATAATCTTCCCTCTTCCTCACATCCTCAACACCTATTCACATCTCAAAAGTCGGGTAAAACCCCAATGACAGTCAATTATTGCCAAAACTGAACACTAACTATATATATCTAATATACATAGTATATTTACCTATTTACCTAGTAGAAATCATAAACAAGGTGAATATAACCTCATATATATATATATATATATAGTATGAACAAATCATCAAACACGTGGAGGAAATCGTACCCGTATCATACTAACTCTATGATACGTTTGCGATACGGCCCCAACACATCATCCAATGTATCACAAATGATATGATCAAGTTTAGAATCATAATTACGAGCAATATAAAGTGCTAGCTACTCAACTACGTGTCTGTATAAAAATATGACATAAACAAACCCCCGTATCGAAGAAAAAAATCTCCAAATTAATCCGTATCACTAAATTAATATGATACGACCTACACATATCCAATTATGGATATGACACTAGTCCCATAACCTTGATCTAAGTCTAATTAGATCTAGTTGGTCTCATGACACACACTTGATATGTCAATCTCATAATTATCCCTAATTGGACACAAATTACCATGTAGAATTTATAATACAAGTCATATGAACCTAATTCTTGAACCTATCGGTAGTCCTAAGCCAATGGATGATACCTAATATTTAAATGCATAAATTAGAGTCTAAATTATGGAATAAATTTAGAATTACCTATTGGTAGATGAATTACCAATAAAATGCTCAATAGACATAATTAGGACACAATTCTCCTTGTCAATTTCTCCTTCTTCATGTGCTCCTTGCAATCCATGCTCCAATGCTTCTTAGATGATAAAATTGAGAGGGAATGGGTGTGAAATAGGTTGAATTTGGGGGAGGGATGAATCAATTTGGGTATAAACTAAATTTGGGATCTAGAATGAAATAATTATGGAGAGGAGAGAGAGAGAGAGAACTCTTAAATCTGGCCGGCACCCCTATGTTTCTTCTCTAAGCAATAACTAATGACCAATGTGCCCCTACTAACTAGTCATGAGATATTAATTAGGTAGGGCTATATTAGGAAGCTTCTAAACTAATAAAAACTAATCTAACTCTCCTAATTAACTGAAGGAATGAGTCTAATTGGGCCTCGTCCAATGTTGGGCTAAATGTGTCATGACTAATCTAATTGGGTCCACTAGTATCAAGTCCAAATAAATAATCTAGTCCACTAACTCTTAAATAAGTAGCACAATACATAATAATAATTAGTAGAACAAAATTATATATATATATATACATATATATATATATATATATATATATATATATAATACAAGCACTAAATATAATAATACAAAAGGACAAAAATACCCGTATCTAGAAATGTGGGGGTGACAATCCTACCTCCTAAGAAAAATTGTCCTCAAAATTTTAAGATGGTTGTATCTTCTCTAGGTCAAACCCCCAACCCGTCTAAAATTATACAACCATGCAATTTAAAAGGAATCACTAATTATGGTCATATGCATTGTTATGGTCTTTGTCCATCATAATACACTACCGGAATAACACATATTAGCGACGCCTAAAAATGTCGCTAATAGGTAAACTAACGTCGCTAAAATAATTTAGCGATGTAATTAGTAATATTTTTACGGTATCGCGTATTTCATGGTCGTTGACAACAAATATGTCGCTAGTCGTTGCTGTAGCGACGACACGAAGTCGCAGAATATACAACTATTAGTGACATGTCGCCGTTAAATGGCAGCATAATATTTGGTCACAAAACGTCACTACATTAGCGACATTATGAACGACGTTTTGCTACAATAATGCTGACATGGCAAGTTTTGCTATGTCAGCATGTTAGCGACATACTAGTGACGTCCTTGATATCAGGTAGCAACGTTTTGATACTTTTTAGCGACGTAAATGTACATCGTGGAACATCGTAAAACATTGTAACACGTTGCTAAATTGAAAAAAAATAAAAAAACAGAATACAGTTTATAAAACATTTCCCAATAAAACTCTACATGCTGTTATAAAATCACAGTTTATATAAATAGACCCGGAGCAACCCTCTGTTGAATTCCCTGGGTTCGCCGACCCCTTTGGTGGAACACTCAACACCAAAATTTTTTGGTGTACAGTTAATATGAATAATAAACTAAACTCACATAGAAAGAAATAAACAAAGTTATATTACACTAAATATGTCCCAAGAAATATATAAATAAATTTAAAATAAGTGTCACATGCGTCACAAAATGTAATAAAAAGTATGAAATAAATACATCAAAGACCCAAGAATGGGCCAATACACACAAATATACTAAAATCTGTCTAAAGACTAGTACTGATCAGGAGGAGCACCTTCGCGCATCTGGGATAGAAGGAACTCATATTGCTCCTGTGAAAGCGTCACTGATGCCGATGGAGGAGGAAGTAATGGACGCGGTGTCGATGCCGATGGACCAGGAGGATGTATCTGCTCCAATGCTTACAGTCGAGCATTGTATGAATCTATGGCAGATAACATCCTCAAAGTGTTCTCCGCTACCGACCGGCTCAACAAATTCTGCGCCGCATGTATCCTCGTAAGTGAGTCGCTCATGGCCTTATATGACCCCTCCATCTACGTCTGTTTGTGCTCCATAGATGCAGCCAGAGTGGCCAAGAAATGCTCTGTCGTCAGACTCATAGTCCTGACCTCCATAAGGCTGTGCTCTGTCGTCAGGCTCATACTCCTGAGCTCCATAAGGCTGTGCTCTGTCATATGGCTTAGAATCCTAAGCTCCATAAGTCTATGCTCGAGCGAATCAAAATGTGCGGTGATCGTCGCATCATCCGTCTGCGGCACAGACTATGGGCGCTCTGTAATCCTCTATATCAACTCATCACGCAAGTCAGCAATCTGATGGTCAACGCTCTCCTGGGCTCATCCGACGCCTACGAAGGCTGCGAGGAATGCACACTGAAATAGGGGGCCCTCGATGACTGTGTCACAACGTGGCACAGAGAAAGAAAGCTTGAGTAATATAATCTATTGATTTTATAGGGCTGAGGCGAATGGCTCTTTTGATGGCGAGGGATCCTTCCCCTTCTTCAAACTCTGATTCACAGTGAAGTTCAGGGCTGACGGCTCCATTGATCGCTAGTTGGCTCATCTGGTAGCTAAAGGTTTAGGATCCCGTACCATAGTACGTACCCCTCTAAAGACCACCAACGGCGGTCATCCAGAGCTCGTCCACTGACGAAGCTGTAAAGGCCTACATGGAAGTACCAGCCCCTCTCTCTGCAGGTGTAGTAGTAGTCGCCCGCTCACGTAGTTTAAGATAATCGTCCTAGAAAAGTTGTTGCTAACGTCTAAGTTACTAATTACTAACTATATAGATATCTATTTGCATATTTTTTAAGTTATATTAAAACTAACACAAGGTAGTAAAACGTACATAAGTCTGTGTAGCCTTCTCATCGATGAGCTTTCCACCCTTCGATGGGTGAATAGGAAGACTGTCACCATGTTGGCATCATCACCCCTCTGTACCTGTTAAAATTATATTATTTATTATTAAATAAAATATCTTATCCTAATTGTAGTAAAATAATATATATTCAATAGAATACATACCAGACGACAAAAATATTTTGTCATGGAAATCGAGCCACTATACCACTTTCTTGCCTTTGACCTAGCTGCTTATACCTTCTCCGACCATTCTTTGTACTTTGGTTCGTCGAATCTCGCCTTCATCGCAGTCTACTGCTTAGGCGTGATCCAACCGTGGATCGGTTCTCCGTTATGATTGTAGAAGCATAAAAAATATTCATCCATGCGACCCTAAGCCCCAAAAATGAAAACTCAAAAGAGATCAGGCCGTAGAGTCTCCATATGGCCAAACTAGCCAACAACCATGCGTCCCCAAAATGAAGCTCAAATCAGGCCTCAAAGTTACCCAGCAACCCAAAAAATGGTGATATTCATGCATCCCCAATCAGCCAAAGCAGCTTGGCCGCAAAAGGACCTAACGTCGCATCCCGTCAACAGGATCGTCTCTGACATAGAATCCTGACGAAAAAGATTTTCTGATTTCCTCAAAAGATGTGAATAAACTAAACGACAAAAGTCTCACGTCAGCATAGAACATCACTCTCGACCTGATGCAATACCACATGGACAACACAACGAGGGCCTCATGTGTCCCAGACTCCATGTGTCCTATGCGTCCATGGCCCCATGCGTCCCAGGATCCATGCAGTCCCATACTTCTCTGGCCCCATGCGTTCCAAACTTCATGCGTCTCATGCATCCCATGCGTCCCTGGCTCCACGTATCCCAGACTCCATGCATCCCACGTGTCTCTAGCCTCATGCGTCCCAGACCACATGCGGTCCCATGCATCTTTGGCCCATGCATCCTAAACTCCATACGGTCCATGCATTTGTGGCTCCACGTGTCCCAGACTCCATGCGTCTTATGCATCTCTGGTTATATGGGTTTCAGACTCCATGAAGACCAAATCTTACTGTTACGACAAGAGTGATTCTCTCCAACCAAGTGCGGACTATGTGTCAAGCGGACCAAGTCACATCCACTAAGGACGAGAACCACCCAGATCTTCAGCAACAAAAAATCCCAACAAGCGCCCACATGGTAGTTCGACTTGCTCACGGTTACAGTTCTACCCTGTTAGAAGCACACATGGCACCCTCCAGCATCCATGCGGTCGTGCCCAGGATGACTATAAAAGTAGGGTACCACACCCGAATAAAAGGTGGACTGGCTATCTGCGAATCTACACTCGAGCAAGAGAGAAGAGCTTCTGCATCGGATCATCCATAGAGTAAAAAGAGTTGCTACAATCCTAACCCTCCATCGTCACCCCCCCCAAGATGACAACTATGCTGGGGACTACCTTCTCCTCTGATGAGAAGTTGGTGATGCAATCTGATGCGGCCAAGCTTGGCTCAACGCAAAATATGATGGTAGTTCGCTTCGACTAGTAAGCGTTCGAGAAAATGCTCTCGGAAGGAAGTGCTAGTCTTTCGCCAAGGCAAGCCAAGCCCAAGAAGACCCGCAGGACATGGGTAGGAAAGGCCGCTGTGCCTCGCCCAACTGCGGAGCACACGCTTTTCACCTCTCGCTCTGTTGTTGATGATGGTCATCAGGCAAACACCCAGGATGTCCATGTCCATGCGGCAAACCCGACTGACGCAAAAATTGCTCGGCACCCAGACTCTGGCAGAGGAAAATACTATGATGCTAGACGTTCTAGGGCTGCAGCAGCTTCTATGCGGTCAAAAAAGAAACCACATAAGGCTGACCAAACGGCACCAACTCACAGCCGCAGGCAGATGACTGCATGCGGCCCCAACAACAACAGAACATCTGTTTTCGACCGTATCTCATGTGGTGCAGATCCCATGTGGCTCACTGAGAATGACGAAAACCCAAACTTGGACTCTTTGTACTAGGCGCCTGTAGATACTAAATCAAAGAGGCCTAGGGCAGTATGAGCTCTTAAAGCTCAAGCAACTGTCCAGTTAGCTGACTGTCAGCAGGCACCGTTAACCATTATACGGGACCCGGATGGGAAGCTATATAAGATTGCCTCGTGCGTCCAGCCCACAGCAGTAAATGGATAGTGTCGGTCTCAAAAGTCTCCCGTTGTCGATCCGAAGGAAGTTCTTGTACGAACCCCAGATCAGGAAGCAAGCACAACACCTACACACCCGTGCGCTCGGTCCTTTTGGGCCCACAAAAAGGGTAAAATGGTGGAATAACCCTTACTTGACTTGTGTAATGTGATCAATCACAAGCGCAAGGAAAGAAAAATAACTGTGGCAGGGGAAATGTCCTCTCCAGGGCATCACTGTGCCAAGATCATTATCAATTGTTGCTGCAACAAAGTGGAAATACCCATAAGCAGGCAGGCGGCCTTCCAGTGACTTCACCAGACAGTACCCATCCGGCAACAACCCGGAGATCAGGTGCAAGTACCAGAGGAGGAGGAGCTATCCTCCATCTCATACTACTTGACTCGAAAGTTTCCCGCTACTAAGGGAGGACAGAAGCCAAGTACCTCCAGTCTGTCGCGCTTTGGCAGTGCATTGCGAAGGCGACTACCAAGAGAGCTAACAACGGGACCTACGGAAGGCGTTTTCCAGGGTACCCGCTCCAGGAAGAAACTGTTAGCTACTGGGGATATTTCTTCCTCGGAACCCCTAGGGGTAGCCCAAGCTGAGGGTAGTATTTCCCTTGACTTATGCAACAACCAAGCGTTCCGAGGAGACAGCGATTCCTACAGAACGGACTCCGAGATCCCTGGTGGTATCTTCCATCACCAGGTTTATGTAGCCTCCTACACTAAGGGTAGTATTCCTTTCGAGTCCGAGGAGGAGACGGTACTACCGACTTTCCCTGATGACTACTCTCCCCAGGGGTCTGAGACAGAAAGTGAAGCATCCACTGCCCTATCCATCTCTCGCCACGTTAGGACGATATACATGGCCGAGAACGACCATGAAGGCCCCAACGATCGCCAGTTCCTCGAAACCCTCGAGGCCATGATGCAGACGATGGGTGCATCAATGCAAGTCTTAACCCAGAAAATGTTGAAAATTAAATCAAATATGGCTTTTCAACCAGCAAGAACCCCTGGACAAGCAAACTTGGACCTAGGGACCAACGGGGATTCAAACATAAATGCCCCCACCTGCGTGTAGTAATCCTCATCTGTCTGGCCCATCTGTACCCTCAGCAGGAGACAAGGCCAAGGAAGCAATGAAGGTGGTTCAAAAACTCCGGGCTCACCTATACTCCATGGGCAATCGGGACTCACTCTGCGATCTCGGGGTGCGGCAACCATACCTGATAAAATAGAGGGACGTACCATATCCACCCAGATACAAGCCCTTCAACATAAACATATTTGACGACAAGTCTTTCCCTCGCCGGTTCATGAGTTATTTCAAGATTACAACGAGACTCCTACCCCGCGGAGATGTTATCCTTACCAAATTCTTCGTCGGGGAATTAACGGGGATAGCTTTCGAATGGTTATGCAGTCTCAAAGATAATTGTATCTCATCATTCGATGACCTCAAGCGTTTGTTCCTTAACATATTCTAAGAGGCAGGAAATGATATGACGATGTCCTCTCTGATAATGTCGCCCAGGAAGAAAGGGAACTGATGCAAAATTATATCTAGCGGTCCGATAAACGGCGCTAAGGTTTCCCCTGGCAAATCGTGAGGCCACACTAATTGAGATATTCCAAAAAAATATGCTTTCGACGGTCAGCCTCTAGATATGCGATAGCTAGTTCAAAGGCATGATGTCGTTCATTATAAGTGTTGTCAACACTGAAAAGAAGCTCAATGACGCCCAACACTTGGGAATCCATATCCCTACTACTGAGGAAAAGGAAAAGTGCCCCAGCAACAGCGGAAACAACAACTATGATGCGAAAGAAAAGCAAGACATGGTCGTTAATGTGACTAAGAAGCGTAAGCCAAAGCAAGCAGAGGCTCAAAAATTAAAGGAGACATATTATTTTGAAGACAGTGATGTCAAGTCCATCTTCCACATACTGATACAGGAAGGTAAAATTTGTCTCTATGACGTCAAACGTCAGCCTAAAGCGGAAGAGATAAATAACCCAAAGTACTGTCACTTCCTCCGGTACGTTCACTACCCGACGTAGGAGTGCTACACCTTGAAGTGGTACATCCAAAGGCTGATCGATACCAAGACTTTCTTTCTGGATTTGGACGATGTAACGGTTGCCGCTAATATGGTGTCCCTCCAGTTCGACAACTTTCTACCAACGGAAGCCTAGGATGGAGTTACACCGATCCCAAGGGCAACAATGGAGGTAGTCAATCTCCTCCCAGCTCGTGATCAAGTAGTCGGGCTGACACCTCTAACTACCCCTCGGGGTGAGATCATGTGGGTCCATCTGGATCTGGTCCCAGACTTGACGCAATAAGAAGCGCCTTCCGCCATCAAGCCAAAAACACAAAAAACCAAGTCCTACCGCATGGTTTCTCCTACCAATAAGGAGGCCTGGGGAGGGACAACCAGGTCGGGCCTTGCTTACCAGCAAGATTATGAAGCTCCTGACGTCAACACACCTCCAACTACTACACCTGTCGTATCTGATCCGGGTCTATCTCAACCCCCACCAGGGCAAGTCCAAACAAAAAGAGGGATGCTTCGACAAGCTGTTGCATAAGAAAATGGCTCCAAGATTGGAAAATCCCTACAACTTTGATGTCTTGGCTCAACTCGCCGATACCCCAACAAATATGTCATTATTTAAGCTTCTGCGGCTCTCTCAAGAGACACTCAGGCTGCTCTTTGCGAGGCATTACAAAATATCGATACCTACCTGGCACAGGTCAAACTGTCCGCTAAAGATCCGGCTGCTTGCCCCTACTACAATAATATCATGGAGGCAACACCCAACATCACGTTCTCGCAATAAGATATGTTGCTAAAGAACTACCGGCATGATCGCCCCTGTATTACATAGGGTACATCAGCGCCATTAAGGTGGACCAGATACACATCAATCCTGGTTTATCAATTAGCATTATCCTGCGGAGTCTGCTTCAAACCTTGGGCATCCTGATGTATCGTTTGGCAGCTACCAATAGTGCCATTAGTGGCTTCAACGCAGGAAGAAGGTACCCTCTGGGCAAGATTCACCTGAAGTGCCATATCGGTGGCCAGAAAATAGAGGTCACTAGCTAGTTTATTGACGTAGAGGTATCCTACAACGTCATCCTCGGACGCCCCTGGATACACCAATATATGATTGTGCCATCAACCCTGTACCAATGCTTAAAGTACATCGATGATCATGGCATTATCAGAACGGAGTTCACAGACATTAACCCATTTAAGGGACTCGAGACATATTACTCTAGCGCCATCCTCTACAAGAAAATCCACCAAGACAAAGGTGGCAATGGGGACGACGATGAGGCCGAGGTTCCAACAACACCGGAGGAGCCCATGAGAACTCATCTCAAGACTTGTTGTCATGCCCCGATCTTTCGCAGGAATTAGTAGTCCCCGCTAGGTGCGAATCACCGCGCCAGCGCCCCCGCGGGTCGATCATTTCCATCTAGACGTGATGCCGCTTGAGCATGGAGTTGCGCTCGCGCAAGGCAAAAACCAAAACGTCCGTTGATAACTAGTTTACCATGTCTATATAGCAAAAACATAGAATAAGCACAAGTATGATATATAAATAAGCTATTTACTGATAATGAATAAGGTTACAAGCGGCGCTAGGCCGAGATTACAAGTCGATCAAGATCTCTCTCTCTCTCTCTCTCTCAAATAATAATGGTGTTCCAAGAGGTTTACAACTTGGGATGATACATAGGCGATGTTCCAATATTATGTCATGTATATGTGCTCCAGCTCCGAACGCAACACTCTAAGGCTCCAGAGCAAACTCTATGGCTTAGCGCGCACGAGGGGACATTCTGCACCGAACGAGGCTCTCCCGCACCCTACAAGCAATCTGGTGGGTTATCAGTACATGAATGCACTAGTGGGGAGGCTTCTCGCCCGCTCGATAAATCTAACACATTATATTAGTTTTGTGCACTATCCATTAAGTTTTCTAGTCTTGCCTTAGGATCAATTTTATGGCATAAGATACAAATTCTAACTCGTGTGGCAGTGTGTCGTATGATATACGAGAAATACGGCGATACTTACCAACTTACCATTTGTCCTTCCCTGTCCAAGTATAAAACCAAGTTAAACCAAGCACGAATATATATATATATATATATATATATATATATATATATATATATATATATATATCTCACGATCGCATAATGAACACATGTATGCTACAAGCGTGTTTCTAAATCAGGAGCACGATATACACAAATTATGATACTCATATTGCTTTGTGACTCAGGTTATGAAAATGCGTTATACTCAGGCCATAAAGATTACACAGATGTCTTATACTTATTTTACACATACATGTTATACTTGTATAAGTGTTATACTCAGACTATTCAAATGTGTTCAAAGCTTTAGATTACTTGGTTAAATTAACGGTCTACACGCAAAGTGCATCGTACATCTGTTACTTGCCACAAGTTCATACGAGACAA
The DNA here is from genome assembly GCA_036927795.1 of Iris macrosiphon. Taxonomy (NCBI): domain Eukaryota; kingdom Viridiplantae; phylum Streptophyta; class Magnoliopsida; order Asparagales; family Iridaceae; genus Iris; species Iris macrosiphon. Next base: position 88,112,310 of record JAYESA010000020.1, on the reverse strand, counting down.
TATGCAGGTTGCCGCTACCTATATAATATACTAAATGATACATAATTGGTCTTATGACCTGACGAGCCGCTATGGACAAGTTATAGTCTCGGCATAGGAATGGGATACAACGCAGGTAGCGAACCCCGCTACATGCCTTTCCGTCCGAAGCAAATGACTATATGAATGTTCCTGACCCGTTCGGATCGGCCCCGGTGCGACCAGCATACCGTCTGCAGGAACCATAAGCATGTGCACAGGTTGTCCATGACCATTGACTATCAACACTAGGCTTTTATTATATACAATATTTTAAGGCTTTGAATGAACATAACTACTTGACACAGTGTGAATGCATATACTCGTTCAGAAATCTCATGATCTGGTGTGTTCCATTTAAAGCACCGTTTATGCTAATGTTTTACTACTTATTGCTGCTCCCGATTTGGGAGTTGCTTTGGCAAGCCAATGGTCCCAAAGACTTTCCATATTTCTATTATTTGGCTTAGAATGACTATTTTGATAGTCTTTCTGCCACAGATGAGTAAACTATGATCTGTGTTATGCTTCTATATCAAGGCAATATCTATGTGACGAGCATTTCAAGACATATGAAGCGATATAGTTGAAGGAACATATAAGGAACAAAAGTAATGCTACGAGGGTAAGGTTATAAGAACTGTAAAGCGAGCATACTATTTTGTTTAACCGATCTACTTCTATGTTCTATGCAAAGAGATATAAGACATGATTATTCCCTTAGCTAGGTATGTTGTATTCTTTTATTAGCATGCAAGGGATGATTCTTCTAGCGACTAGCATGTATCAACCATATTTTTAATTGTGCAGGCTAGCAAAGACAGGTTCATCGTAGCCACCCACCTTAGTGATGATTCGCCTCAGTCGAACGATACTCCGAGCGAGCCTTTGAAAGTCTACGTCTAAACTCCTGAAGGGCCAAGTCTGGAATCCTTTGCCCCGAACGAGTCTTCTTACTGAGCAAAATGAGTCGATCATCGTACTTGAGCCGTTTGAATCAAAATCGGTTATACGCATTGATGCGGAGCGGGTCGTTACATAATACAGAACTCAAAGTAAGTCTCGTCCTCGAGACTTCCTGAGCATAAATTGTTCTATCGTATACTATCGAATCTATCAAAAACATAACAATCAGTGTCCCTAGATCCGTTCAAACACAACTTTCTACTCGCTTCTCATTTTTTGTCACGTGTGCTTGGTCTGTCTCATTGAATGACTATATCATTCAATCTAAGTTCTGACCTGGTCTCTACTACGTCTTAGCGCAGAATATATATTGCTTAACGCGGAGTATGTTATAATCCATCTCAATGATGATCTAGGGCTAAGGCAAACTTATTCAATTCGTTATACTCGTCCATGCAAATCTAACATATTCACTTGTACTAGCATTCGAGATCAGCATATCGCGAGTCTGGATCATGCACATATTCAAGGCATCCCTCTAATATATGCATGTCAACCAACTTAGCAATAGTAAAGTCTTTGCACTCGAGTTCAACATATCACTGAGTCTTGGATCGGGCACACGTTCAAGGTGTCCCTCAAATATATGCATTCAACCAAACTTAGTGATAGTGAATTCGGACAAGCTACTCATGAAAATCTTAAGGGTTCTCATCTTACGAATCACAATGATACCTCCAACGGGGTCAATCCAAATCCAAGTCATTTCCAATCTCACTCAAACCAAGTATTGCACTACCGTTAAGCACGATCTATCCGATCAATCGACTACTATTCAATTCTTATTATCTATTTCATTAACGTTAAATATAGTATAAATTTATCAACTGAAGCCTAACTCTAGTCTTGTTGCCCCAGTTCTATGGCTTATTCAAGTAATAATCTAAAGTCGGTCACACAATTCCTTCCCTCGGCATAGGATCATATGCCTAACCGCTAGGTCAGCTCACAAGCTCATAGGTACATTTCAAGTTCATGGTTCTCATCGTGCAAATTCATTGCATGATACTCGCCCCAAATTTCTAAGGTCAAACCATTGTTCTGTGGCACTGGATATTCTATCCAAGCTCGTTTCACTTAGATTTTCTAAAAATCGATCACAGATCATTCTATCCACATCAACATATTTATTTGCACAAGATTTGGTTCGTTTAGCAAAATTGTTCCTATGATACGTTCGTTCAATCAAATCTACGATATATCTATATCACAGGTTAAACTCATTGATTTGGATAGTCTACCTCCTCTATTATGTTTGATAGAATTCACCTATCCATTCTTTTCTAAGTCTAGACCACCAAGTCACGATCCCATTCTAAATCTTCGATATAAATCATAAACTCTAATTTGTCCAACATAATATACGTATTTGTTTATGAAATCATCAAGTATATCTTACTTCAGTTTCTAGACTAACTTTTTCTCAAAAAACTTTGATTCATTTGTATCCTTAAACTCGTCTTATTATGTCGAACCACAAGTCAAGACGATCCATTAATTATCACGCTCTGGTCTCCTGCAAGTTCAATCATCCCCATTGGACATAAAATTACCATGCCAACGCTCTCATGGGATAACCGTCCTAATCCGGGCGTGACGCATGTTCGAGCATGGAGTTTTACTCGTACTAGACAAGAACGTCAACCGTTATGGTTATCATAATTCTTCTAGCAAAATCATCCAATTTTAATATTACCGTTTGATCAATCCATAGCCTTACTTTTAGCATTTCTCGAATAACCAAGTTCAAATACTCAAGCCAAAGTCTATCCACTTTGTTACGTTTCATTCATCGAGTTCATTTGTATAATCTTTGAACATATTCATAGAAGTTCGATCATTCCCGACCGACGTGAAATAACTACGCCAGCGCTCTCGCGGGATAATCATTCTCATTTAGGCCCGATATCGAGTGTTACCTTTTGAACTAGATTTTAGATTGTTCGTCGAAGTCAAGATTAAATCCGTTATCGCCTACCTCCGTCATTGAACCAAAATTTTTTAACTTGCATCAATCATTGCTATCTTTCACTTATCGATATCATATTAGTCATCCAAATTTGAAACCATAACATTCATACTCAGGCTAAAATTCTATCGAGCGATACCCTACTCAATCCATATTTTTGATGCACTCTATCTTTCATCGCATTGTACTCCGATCGCATCCTAGATTATTCCATCTCAAACTCAAGTTTCAATTTATTTGATTCAATTTGAAATCGCTCGTACGATTTATAGAGTTTTCACGACCAAGGTATTAATTTTTATTACCTTTGAATCCCTATTCGATATAAGCTTTATCACTTGTTCAACATATTCTAACTCGTTTGAATAAAATCTCGTACGATTCCTTCGAATTCTATTACTTGTTAGACGATATTTATACTAAGGCTTTGCAAAATTATGTCGCTTGTTTCTAGACTCGTTTGCTATTCCAAAATCCTTAATTCGCTCGAACATTTCTAAGACGATCAATACACCACTCAGGTTTTGATCCATATTTTATGAATCATCAAATCGCTAATTCACTCCTGAGTTATCACATACACCACTCAGGAATTGAGTCACTCAAGTAAATTCTCAATCATGTTTGCACCAATCTGTCTAGCTCGTTCCTTAGAACTCATGTGCAATCCCAATGCGTTACCTCAATAATCTTAATATTTTATATCCCCCTATCGATAGTCCTCTATACAAACTATACTTGAGTCATAACTTTTCGATGCGAATAACTGTCTGAATTATATATTGAAACCCAAGCACGACTCCCAAGATTCTCCTTAGCGATAGTCTGATAATGTTTCTATCGATAGCCATTCTAAGTATTACTTATTCTTACCTGAACGATATCCCAATCTTGTTCGCAAACTTGCTCTGACCCAAGGGTCTTATCATGCGATACTCAACATAACTTAGCCGAAAGACTGTGTGCATAGCTAACTGTCCAAACGATATTCTATCTTGCACACTAACCCTCTTGGTATTCACGTATAGGTATTCGGGTTCACATATAACTTGCAGATTCTAACACGTGTCTATTCCCACAAAGTCTGATACAGGTTGGCACAAAGGCCCTTGCTTCACAATTTTATACAAGCAATCATATCATTCATATGCACTTTTGAAAATATTTAGACTCATTGAATGGAACATCCCATTAGAATATTGAGAGATATCGTCTATAACATGACCCGGGAACGAGCTTTCGAAACTGAGGGAATCAATAAGAAGTCTAAAGACGTAAAGCCATGCTCTGATACCAATATGTCACGCCCTGATCTCCCACACGAATCGGTCATCCCCGCTAGGCGGGAATTATCATGTCAGTGCTCCCACGGGTTGATCATTTCCATCGAAATGTAATGTTATGCGAGCCTAGAGTTGCGTCCTTGCAAGGAAAATACCAAAATGGCCATTGATAGCTAGTTCACCAAGTCGATATAGTGGAAGCATAGAATAAACACAAGTATGATACATAAAAAACTCTTTATCGATAATGAATAAGGTTACAAGCGGTGCTAGGCCAAGATTATAAGTCACTTAAGATCTCTCTCTCTCTCTCTTAAATAATAATGGCGTGTCAAGCGGCTTACAACTTGGGATGATACTTAGGCGATATTCTAATATTATGTCCTGTATATGTGCTCTAGCTCCAGACGCAACACTCCAAGGCTCTAGAGTGAACTATATGCCTTAGCGCGCACGATGGGACATTCTGCACCAAATGAGGTTCTCTCGCACCCTACAAGCAATCTGGTGGGTTATCAGCACTAGTGGGGAGGCTTCTCGCCCGCTCGAAATATCCAACACGTTATATTAGTTCTGTGTACCATCTATTAAGTTATCTTTCTAGTCATTCCTTGGGATCAATTTTATGGCATAAGATATAAAGCCTAACTCGTATGGCAGTGCACCGTACGATCTATGAAAAATACGGCGATACTTACCAACTTACCATTTGTCCTTCCATGTCTAAGTATAAAACCAAGTTAAACCAAACATGAATATATAAATATATATATAAATCTTAGGATCGCATAACGAATACATGTATGCTACGAGCGTATTTCTAAATCAGGAGCACGATATACACAAATTATGATACTCATATTGCTTTGTGACTCAGGTTGTGCAAATGCGTTATACTCAGGCCATACAGATTACACAGATATCTTATACTCATTTTATACAAACATGTTATACTTGTATATGCATGTTATACTCAGACTATTTAAATGTGTTCAAAGCTTCAGATTACTTGGTTAAATTAACGGTCTACACGCAAAGTGCGTCGTACATTCGTTACTTGCCACAAGTTCATACGAGCCCATAAGCGGGTTGCCGCCACCTATGCAATATAGTAAATGATACATAATTGGTCTTATGACATGACAAGCCGCCATGGATAAGTTATAGTCTCGGCACAGGAATGGGATGCAACGCAGGTAGCGAGCCCCGCTACATGCCTTTTCGTCCGAAGCAAATGACTATATGATTGTTCCTGACCCATTCAGATCGACTTCGGTGCGACCAGCGTACCATCTGCAGGAACCATAAGCATTTGCACAGGTTGTCTATGACCATTGACGATCAATACTAAGCTTTTATTATATACAATAATTTAAGGCTTTGAATGAATATAACTACTTGACACAATACGAATGCATATACTCGTTCAGAAATCTCAAGATCTTGTGTGTTCCATTTAATGCACCGTTTATGCTGATATTTTGCTACTTATTGCGGCTCTCGATTTGGGAGTTGCCTTGGCAACCCAACGATCCCAAAGACTTTCTATGCTTCTATTATTTGGATTAGAAAAAATATTTTGATAGTCTTCCTACCATATGTAAGTAAACCATGATCTGCGTTGTGTTGTTATATCGAGGCAATATCTATGTGATGAGCATTTCAAGACATATGAAGTGACATAATTGAAGAAACATATAAGGAACAAAAGTAACACTACGAGGGTGAGGTTATAAGAACTGTAAAGCGAGCATACTATTCCGTTTAACCGATCTACTTTCATGTTCTATACAAAGAGTTATAACATGGGATTATTCCCTTAGCTAGGTGTGTTGTATTTTTTATTAGCATGCAAGGGGTGATTCATCTAGCGACTAGCATGTATCAACCATATTTTTAAGTATGCAGGCTAAGCAAAGGCAGGTTTATCGTAGCCACCCACCTTAGCGATGATTCGCCTCGGTCGAGCGATACTTGGAGCAAGCCTTTGAAAGTCTAAGTCTGAACTCCTGAAAGGCCAAGTCTGGAATTCTTTGCCCCGAACGAGTCTTCTCGCTGATCAAAATGGGTCGGGTTGTCGCACTTGAGCCATTTGAATCAGCTCTTCGCATTGATGTGGAGCGGGTCATTATACTTTCACTCCTGACATAGCCACTCCTATCTTCATAATGTCCGAACCTCTGGTCATTCTCCTTCGTAGGCCAAATCGACCGCAGAGGAAGGATCTCGTACCATATGCTCCTTTTGAACCTCTGGTCATTCACCTTTATAGGCCAAATTGACCGCAGAGGAAGGATCATGCACCTTCTGGTCCTTTAGAACCTATGGTCGTTCGTCTTCTCAGACTGCCAAAAGAAGACCTGGCTACGGTTGCAGCCTCTGAGCCTTTGGGGGTAAGACTGCATAGAAAGCCACTAACGCCTATAACTGCGATGGGGGTAGCCCATGACGATGACAGACTGGAAGAATATGTGGCCTCTAATGCCAATGTCCCTTCCCTCGATGATATGATTCCTCCGGAAGAGATCTCTTATAAAGGGTTATCTTTGAACTATTCTGAGCGTATACATATCAACACAATTTACTTTAGGGAGCATGACCTAGGCTTACACATGCAAACATAAGTGACTACCACCTACACGGTAGACCAAATCCTCCCTTGTCAAGGTTTCTACTTCACGGTTCTAGCAAAGAGGAGGGAAGACCAACCTATCATCTTAGGCCTGGTTGAATGCCCCCGGTCCTTCACCCCGAAGGGACAAGAGCTAGAACCCAATACCAATAAATATAACTCTACTGGTTCATCGGTCAATCCAAACATATCATCCAGAATATGGGTTATAACCTTAAAAATAACTGGGGTTTAAACTACGGCAAGGATCGACGGCTGCCCCTGCGTCTACCAGCTCCCGTAGGCAAGTCCGAGGACTACTACTAAAAGACCAAGCATGTCTTAGGGTATGTAACATCTCCCACAACCCTCGAAGATTCAGATGAATAAGATAAGGTTCACTCTATAATAACACGTTCCGTTCAAGCGGACAGCCGATTCAAACGGTGAAAGTGCAATGACCCGACCCGCTTTGCTCAGCGAGAATACTCATTTGAGGTAAAAAGATTTCCAGACCTGGCCCTTCAGGAGTTTCGACTTAGACTTTCAGAGGCTTACTCGGAGTATCGCTCGACCGAGACGAATCATCGCTAAGGTGGGTGGCTACGATGAACTTGTCTTCGCTTAGACAGCACACTTAAAATATGGACGATACATGTTAGTCGCTAGGTGAATCACCCCCTGCATACTAATAAAGAATACAACGCACCTAGCTAAGGGAATAATCCAAACTTGTATTGCTTATTTTAAAAGATGGAAATGAAACTTTGCTTATAAATGGACCCTCGCATGCTACCTTTGCCTTGTTTAACTAGACCCCGTTATGCCTCGAGTAGATCATCATATACTCTTCATAGTGCACTGTTCACTTATTTACACAGCACGTCCCTAGATCATATCTCTCGATATGTTCCTTTACGGTTTAACTCCTCGCTTTACCCATAGACCGTGCCATCATAAATGTTTATGTTTCATATGAGGCTTGCCTGCTTATATGTTAACTTGTACTAGTCGTCTCATTTCAATGCTTGTCACATAATCTATGCCACAAACAAGTAACATTATCCGTACCGTGCATGCATCTAGTTAGCCAGAAGACTATCAAATAGCTCTTCTGTGCAATATAAACCTGCAAGTATCCGGGACTGTTAGATCGCCAAGGCAATCTCCGAACCAGGGGAATACATCAAGTCAAGTTGAGCTCTGAACGAGAATCATGTCAAGTTTAACCCTGAACGAGAATCATGTTATGTGTAGAATGAATCATAACTCATGGAGCAATGCTCGTTCAGAACAAGAATAATAGATTATCATGTCAAGTTGGAAATCTGGAAGACCAAACTTATATATCGCGGATAACTTGTGCACAAGATTTCTGATTTTCGCGGACGGTCGTTGGGGCGCTGGGAACGATCTGATCCGGACAGATCGAATCGTATGGTCATTTGGTAATGGACAAAATGTTATGTAGTAGGGCTCACCACGTGCATTGTATATCATTCTCGTCTCGAGACTATAACTCATCTTTTTTGGCTATACCAGGGACTCATGTTCATATAGATAAGTCATCCTCGCTTAGTGACAAATTCGTATGCGAGTCATTACATTGTAGGCAACTGCTCTGTATAACACACATGTACTTATAACTGTATTGGAATACCTAAATGGATATGAATAGGAAACACTTGTGCCTAATTGAACATATTGAATATCCAATGCAAAATGCCATATAATCCGTGTAAATTGTGCAACCGAAACATAATCTCGTTCACTACACTTGTGTTTGCATATGCTATTGCCCCTGATTTTTATTATATATGCCCATGCTTGATTTAACTTGGTTTTCCTTGGACAGGGAAGGACAAATATAAGTTGGTAAGTCTTGTCGTGTTACTCTTATATCGCACGGCGCACTGCCACACGAGTTAGGCTTTTCATAAATGCTATAAAATTGATCCTAAGGCAAGACTAGAAAAATAACTTAATAGATGGTGCACGGAACCTAAATAACGTGTTTGGATTTATCGAGCGGGCGAGAAGCCTCCCTACTAGTGCATTCATGTACTGATAACCCACCAGATTGCTTATAGGGTGCGGAAGAACCTCGTTCGGTGCGGATGCCTCATTCGTGCGTGCTAAGGCATGGAGTTCACTCTAGAGCCTTGGAGCATTGCAGTCTGGAATTAAAGCACATATACAGGACATAATGTTAGAATATCGCCTATGTATCATTCCACAAATATAGCAACTTGGCATGCTTTTACTGTTTCAAAGAGAGAGGCTTGAGCGACTTGTAATCTCGGCCTAGCGCCGCTTGTAACACTTGTTCAATATCAATAAAGAGTTTGCTTTACTTCTATACTTGTGTTATTCAATGCTTCCGCTATTGATGACACTGTGAACTTGTTACCAATCGCCTATGCGTTTCTAATTCCGCTACACTCGGACTATCTATGAAATTCTGTGGCTAAGACCTCTTATCGCCTGTTCATATCATGGCCTTGCACGGGCGTGACTTACGCTTGTGCGGCACCACGTCCAGATGGGTCAAGTGCTGGTGCGGTAATTTATGCCTAACGGGGATGGCCTATTTACATGCAGGAGACCGGGACATAACATATTGGTATCAAAGCATGGCTTTACGCCTTTGGACTTCGTTTTGATTTTCTCAGTTTTGAAAGCTCATTCGTGGGTTATGTGTATACGCCCTCTCTCAATATCCCATCGAAATGTTCCAAATAATAAGTCTAAATACTTTCAAAAGTGCATGTGAATGATATGATTGCTTGTACAAAATTATGATATGAAGGACTTTGTGCCGACCTGTGCTAGACTTGTGGGAATAGACTCGTGCTAGAATTTGCAAGTTATATGCAAACTCGAATACCTATACAGGATTTCCCAACTGGTTAGTGTGCGAAATAGTATATCGTCCGAACGGTTAGTTATGCATACAACCTTTCGGCTAAGTTGTGTTGAGTATTGCGTGCCAAGACCTTTTGGTGCAAGCTAGTTGCAAACGAGAAAGGGATATCGTTCATATAAGGGATAAGTCAGACTTATAATTGTAACCGATAAAAACCTTATCAGATTATCTCCTAGGAGAATATAGAGAATCGTGCTTGGATTTTGGAAAATAGCTCCAACGGTATTTCGTGTCGGAAGACACAAATCGAATATGGTTTAATTGGATAACTATCAACGGAATATATATACGAGACTAAGATTTTACTAGGCGATGCTTAAGTATCATGCAGAAATTCTAAGAAATGACTTGGTCAATATGCTAGCGATTGATGCGAATACCGATTGAGGATTTATTGGGTGACTCGATTCCGAGTGGTGTATGGATCATTTAAAAATATCCAAACAGATACATAGGTCTCGTGTGATAGTCAAATTAAATGATTGAAAGAATGTTTTGAACAAGTGATAAGGCTTATATCGAATAAGGATTCAGGAAAATGGAAATCGATATCCTGGTTAAGAAAAATTGTTAGAAATTTGGAGGATCGTGTGAGCGATTTCGTATTTGAATCAAACGGAATGAACTTAAATATAATATCGCTCGAATATAAGTTAGTCCGAGAATAAATATTGTGGTTCGATGAAAGAGTAAATGATAACGGATTCGACTTGGAGTTTGGAAGAACGATCTTGAATCTAGTTCAAAAAGATAACCTTCGAAATCAATCCCAACGAGAACGATCGTCCTGCGGGAGCGCCAGCATGGTAATTTTATGTACGACAGGGATGATCGAACTCACAGGAATATGTTCGGTGATTATTTCAAATAAACTAAATGAATGGAACATATCAAAAATGGATAGACTTTGGCTTGAATATTTGAACTTAGTTATTTGAGGAATACCAAAAGTAGACTATGGATTTATCAAACGGTAACGATGAAGTTGGATAATTTTGCTAGACAAATTATAATCACTGCATGAACGGACATGACTTGATGGATTTTATATATAACTTGGATGGAGCAAAGAAAAATAATAAGGTATCTCTATCATTTTGAAGATAACCAAAACGCTTGATGTTCTTGTCTTGTGCAAGTATAACTCTATGCTCGTACATGCGTCACGTCCAGATTATGACGATTATCCAGCGAAAGCGTTGACGTGGTGATCTCACGTCTAACGAGGGTGATCGAACTTGCGGCAGACCGAAGCTTGACAACTGATGGATCGTCTTGACTTGTGGTTCAACACGATAGATGAATTTGGAAATGCAAGTGAATCAGAAATGTTTCAAGGATAAGTTAGCCTAGAACCTAGAATAAATCACACTGGATGGTTTCATGAATGGATACGTAAATCTTGTTGGACGACTTGGAGTTATAAATAAAGGTTTAGAATTAAATCTTGGCTTGGTGGTCTAGACTTGGAATGGATATATGGATTCTATCAAAATATTTCTTAAGGATATAGACTATGCGAATTGCGAAGCTTGTCCTACAAATTTGGAAATATCATGGATTTGACTGAACATACCCGAACCCTGTGCAACGAACGTGTTATTGTGTATAGGATGATATGTGCTCGATTTTTAGAAATCTAAGTGAAACGAGCTTGGGTAGAATATCCCGTACAAACGAACAATGGTTTGACCTTAGGAATTGGGACGAGCATCGTGCGACAAATTTGTACGATGAATCGTGTGCTTGAACCTGTACCTATGACCTTGTGAGCTGACCTAGTAATTAGGCAGACGACCCTGTGCCGAGTGAATAAACTTGTGTGATCGACTTTAGCATATTATTTGAAACAAAGCCATAAAACTGGGGCAACAAGACTTAGAGTTAGACTTAGAATGGTAATGTGTGCTATGTTTGACCCGAACAGATGGATGATAGTCAGTTGATCGGATAGATTGCGCTTAACGATAGTGTAAATACTTGGTTTAAGTTGGAATGGAAATGACTTGGAATTTGATTGACCCTGTCGAAAGTATCATCGTGATTCATAAAAATAGACCCTTGAGATTTTCGTAAGTAGCTTGTTCGATTTTACTATCTCTAAGTTTGGTTGAATGCATATGTTTGAGGGACGCATTGAACGTGTGCACGATCCAAGACTCAATGATATATGAAACTCAAGTGCTAAGACTTTGCTATCGCTAAGTTGGTTGATATACATATATTTGAAGGACGCTTTGAATATGTACACGATCCAGACTCACGATATGCTGATCTCGAACGCTAGTGCAAGTGAATATCAACAAGGACAAGTATAATGACTTGTATAAATTTGCCTCAGCCTTAGATTATTATTCACGATGGATTATAACGTACATCGCTTTAAGGGATACATGTTCTGCACAAAGGCGCAATAGAGACCGATTCAGAACTTGGATTGAATAATAGAGTCATTCAATGAGACCGACCCAGCATTCACGCGATACGGTATATGGAACGAGTAGGAGATTATGTTTGAACGAATTTAGTGGTACCGATTGATATGCTTAGGATAGATTCGATAGTGTAATAGAATGTCTTTCGCTCAGGAAGTCTCGAGGACGAGACTTTTTCTGAGTGGTGTATAATATAACGACCCATTCCGTTCAAGCGGACAGCCGATTCAAACGGCAAAAGTGCAATGACCCGGCCCACTTTGCTCAGCGAGAATACTCATTTGAGGTAAAAGGATTTCCAGACTTGGTCCTTCAGGAGTTTCGACTTAGACTTTCAGAGGCTTGCTCGGAGTATCGCTCGACCGAGGCGAATCATCGCTAAGGTGGCTGGCTACGATAAACTTATCTTTGCTTAGCCAGCACACTAAAATATGGACGATATATTCTAGTCGCTAGGTGAATCAACCCATGCATGCTAATAAATAATACAACACACCTAGCTAAGAGAATAATCCCAACTTGTATTGCTTGTGTTAGAACATGAAAATAAAACTTTGCTTATAAATGGACCCTGCATGCTACATTTTTCTTGTGCAACTTGACCCCATTATGCCTCGAGTAGATCATCATATACTCTTCATAGTACAATATTTACATGGGACGTCCCTAGATTATAGCGCTCGATATGTTCTTTTACATTTTCACTCCTCGCTTTACCCATAGACCGTGCCAACGTAAATATTTAGGTTTCATATGAATGCATGCTTACCTGCTTATATGTTAACTTGTACTAGTCGCCTCGTTTTAATGCTTGTAACATAATTTATGCCACAAACAAGTTACATATTCATACTGTGCACGCATCTAGTTAGCCAGAAGACTATCAAATAACTCTTTTGTGCAATATGAACCTGCAAGTATCCGGGACCGTTAGGTCGCCAAGGCAATCTCCAAAACAGAAGAATGCATCAAGCCAAGTTGAACTCTGAATGATAATCATGTCAAGTTTAACCCTGAACGAGAATCATGTCATGTGTAGAATGAATCACAGCACATGGAGCAATGCTCGTTCAGAACAAGAATCATGGATTATCATGTCAAGTTATAAATCTGGAAGACCAAGACTTGCATGTCGCGGACAACTTGTGAACAAGGTTTCTGGTTTCCACGGACGGTCGCCGGTGCGCTGGGACCGATCCGATCCGGACGGAACAAATTATATGGTCGTTTGGTAATGGACGAAATGTTATATAGCAGGGCTCGCCACCTACGTTGCATATCGTTCTCGTCTCGAGACTATATCTCGTCCTTTATGGCTATGTCAGCGACTCATGTTCATATAGATAAGTCATCCTTGCTTAGTGTCAAATTCGCGTCCGAGTCATTGCATTATTGGCAACTGCTCTGTATAACACACATGTACTAATAACTGCATCGGAACACCTAAATGGATATGAATATGAAACACTTGTGCATAATTGAACACATTGAATATCCAATGCAAAATGTCTTATAATCCGTGTAAATTGTGTAACCGAAACATAATCTCGTTCACTACACTTGTGTTTGCATATATTATTGCCCCTGATTTTCACTATATATATCCGTGCTTGATTTAACTTAGTTTTCCTTGGACAGGGAAGGACAAATTGTAAGTTGGTAAGTCTCGCCGTGTTACTCTTATATCGCACGGTGCACTGCCACACGAGTTAGGCTTTTCATAAATGCCATGAAACTGATCCTAAGGCAAGACTAGAAAGATAACTTAATAGATGGTGCATAGAACCTAAATAACATGTTTGGATTTGTTGAGCGGGTGAGAAGCCTCCCCACTAGTGCATTCATGTACTGATAACCCCCCAGATTGCTTGCAGGGTGCGGGAGAACCTCGTTCGGTGCGGATGCCTCCTTCGTGCGTGCTAAGATATGGATTTCACTCTGGAGACTTGGAGCGTTGCAATCCAGAACTGAAGCACATATACAGGATATAATTTTGAAAAAACGCCTATGTATCATTCCACAAATGTAGCCACTTGGCACGCTTTTACTGTTTCAAAGGGAGAGGCTTGAGCGACTTATAATCTCGTCCTAGCGCCGCTTGTAACATATGTTCAATATCAATAAAGAGTTTGCTTTACTTCTATACTTGTGTTATTTAATGCTTCCATTATTGATGACTCTGTGAACTTGTTACTAATTGCCAATGTGTTTCTAATTATGCTACACTCGGACTATCTGTGTGATTATGTGGCTAAGACCTCTTACCGCCTGTTCATATCATGGCCTTGCACGGGTGTGGCTTACTCTCGTAAGGCATCACGCCCAGATGGGTCAAGCGATCGTCCCACGGGAGCGCTGGCGCGGTGATTTGTGCCTAGCAGGGACGATGGATTTTTCTGCAGGATATCGGGGCGTGACACACTCCCACTCTTCACAGTCTTCCGCTTGGAACTCTGACATCAGTATCAAGGAGATACTCAAGCTAACATTGTTTGCCAATATGGTGTTAATTGACCCTGAGAAAGACGACGAAGATCCACAGAAACTCCTTGAAGTAGAACCGTGGACCCAACGCCTAGATACACAGTGGGAGATGCGGTTCAAACAACGAGAACCTTCTACCGAGAAAAAAGTCGTACAAGTTAATCTGGGCGACGAATCCTCCCCCAAACCTATCTTCATTAGCAAAAGTCTGTACGAAGAAGACCGGGAATCCCTGCTATAGCTCGTCAGGAAATATGTTGATGTCTTTGCCTACAGTTATGAAGATATACCTGGGCTGGATCATCAAATTGCGGTCAACAAACTCAATATTTTGTCGAATGCCAAACTAGTCAAGCAACAGCAACGATAGTTTCGGCTAGACATAATAAATTCTATCGAAGCTGAATTCAACAAACTGATAGCTAGTGGCTTCATCCGCGAGGAATAACATCCTAACTGGGTAGCCAATATTGTGCCTGTCATCAAGAAGAATAGGAAGATTCGAATCTACATCGACTTTCGTGATCTAAATACGGTATATCCTAAAGATGAATTCTCCCTCCCGATCACCGACATAATGATCGACAATACATGTGGCTTCGAGCTCATGTCCTTCATGGACGTCTTCTCAGGCTACAACCAAATCAAGATATTTCTCGACAACGAAAAGCATAAATTATTCCGGACCCCAATAGGCGTATACTGCTACATGGTTATACATTTCGGACTAAAGAACGCAGGTGTTACATATCAGCAGGCTATGAGTACCATTTTTTGTGAACATCTGCGCAAGATGGTGGAATGCTATATCGATGACATCGCTGTCAAGATTCGCTCTAAAGATGATCACCTCCAAGACTTAAGGACTGTGTTTGACTTAATGCGCCCACACCGCCTTAAGATAAATCCTACCAAGTCATTCCTGGGAATCTCCAGTGGCAAATTCCTGGGTTTCGTCATCACTTCTCGGGGTATTCACATAGACCCCGACAAGACCAAGGCCATCATAGAGATAAGCCCGCCAAAGAACCTCCAGAAACTCTGTGGCCTTCAAGGGAGGCTGGCATACATCAGGAGGTTTATATCAAAGCTCTCTGGATATTGTCGTCCCTTCACCCATCTCATGAAGAAAGGTGTCTCCTTCGTCTGGGATAAAAAATGTCAATATGCGTTTGACGACATTAAGGAGTACCTATCAAACATTGAGGCTGGTGCCTTAGTTAGCCTCGCAGCCTCCTTGGTAGTCCCAAGCGACACTCACCACCTAATCACGGTGATCGATCAAGAGTTGTTCTTCCCCAAAAATAATCACTGCCTATGTCTGAGCTACGCAACGAAAGTACACACTGATGTCCAAGACTGGAGGCTTCCATTCATTGACTACGCGGTCTATGAAATTCTCTTCGGGTACCCAAAGTAAGTCACGTCCATCAGGAGACGTTCCCTCCTGTTCTACTATAACACGGCTACCAAAATATTGTATCGTCGCTTATACGACGGTCTTCTGATATGATGCCTATCGAATGCAGAAGCCATACATGCACTTCGGGAAGCCCATGATGGCGTCTGCGGGGCCCACCAACTCGGTCCAAAGTTGCAGGACCGTCTCCGGCATTTGGGTTACTATTGGCCCACAATGGTAGCAGATGCCATCGATTATGCAAGGAAGTGTCAAGCGTGTCAAATCCATGCAGACTTCATCCATCAACCCTCGGAGTTCCTACACCCAACTGTTGCTTCCTGGCCATTCGAAGCCTGGGGTATGGACATCATTGGACCGATTAGTCCATCTTCATCCAAGGGACATCGGTTCATCCTCGCCATCACTGACTATTTTTCCAAGTGGACAAAAGTTGTACCACTCGTAAAACTCAAGACATCCAATGGGATCAGCTTTGTCAAGCATCTCGCCATATACCACTTCGGCTTGCCATAAAGGATCATCCATGACAATGGTCCACAATTTACAAGCCATGCGTTCTACTAGTTCTGTGATAAAAACTGGATTCAGAATATAACGTCAACTACCTACAACACAACAGTAAATGGTCTGGCAGAAGCCTTCAATAAGACCATCATAAAGCTCCTCAAGAAATTTATGTCTTCCAGCAAACGCGACTGGAATGAGAAGCTGGGGGAATATCTCTGGGCCTACTGTACAACTGTCATGACCGCTACTGGCAATACATCTTTCTCTCTGGTGTATGAAAGCGAAGCGGTCCTTCAGCTCGAGATCCAAATCCCTTCACTCCGAGTAGCTCTCGCCAACCAATTAGTCGTCGATGACAACCTCTGTCGATGGCTACAAGAGTTAGAAGTGCTCGACGAGAAATATCTCTTAGCTCAACAGCATATTGAGCTATACCAAGCACATCTCTCTGGAGCCTTCAACAAACGGGTGAAGAAGAGGACCTACCAAGTGGGTAATCTCGTCCAGACAGTAAGGAGGTCAATTGTTATGACCCATAAGACGGCCGACAAATTCTAACCTAAATGGGAGGGCCTGTTCATCGTGGATTCTGTATTCTCCAACGGAGCCTACCGGCTAGTGAAACTCAACGGCGACTTGATCATGATGTCTATCAACGGCAAGTTTCTGAAAAAGTACTATGTCTAAACTAGACTTGTACTCCCCTCATCCCCAGTGGGACAACCCAGATGTACAACTCTAAACTCTTGGTTCTACATCCCCAATAAGTGCCTATGTGTAATATTTTTTCTTTCTTTATAAATTTCTGTAAAAGCAATCATCTGTATCCAGGAGTACTGGATACGCAACGGATATTGGATCCTCAAAGTCTTCCCAGCAGAGCAGTCCTCAGGTCCACTTGCACACTCCCTCAGTAACCACTCAAAAACTAATATTGTTAGATGCTATCCATGTTCATATTGCCTTTGAGCTATCGTCCCACCAGTCTCCCCAGTGGAGCAGTCATCAGGTCTAATTGCACACTCTCACAGTGACCACTCAAAAACCAATCTCGTTAGATAATAGCTATGTTCATATTGCCTCTGAGCTATCGTCCCATCAATCTCCCCAACGGAGCAATCCTTAGGTCTATTTTCATGTTCGGATAGACCACACTCAACAAATTATTCCTTAGTGAGTTTCTTGGACATCGGTTTATGTCCATATTACCTCTGAACTATTATCCTAAAATATATCCCCGGCTGAGTTTGCCATGTCCATATTAACTCTGAGCAAACTTTTCGGGTCTGGGTTATCGATCATCACATCCATACTACCTCTGATATCGATTGTCATCCCCACCTATCACTTGTACTCACCAAGGTACACCAGCGGTGTTAAGTCCATAAAAACTGCCACGTCCATATTACCTCTGACAGGGCTTGTTCCAAATATATTACTTGTACTAACGTACGCAAAAAGTAATGGGTCCATAAAAGCTATCACGTCCATATTACCTCTGATAGGGATTATTTTTGAACTAATTTCTTTCACCCTAGTACACAAAAAGTAATAAGTCCACCAAAGTTCCCTAGCAGAATTTTCTCAATAGAAGCAAACAACCACGTCCATACTATCTTTGGCGTGCTCTCTTCTCCTTCGACAAAAATACCGAGATCGTACCTAACCTCTCGGTATGGGTATTGATCATCTCACATCTACGTCGTCTCTGAGCTATCGTCCTCATATCCTCTCCCGAGAGTGTGCCATGTCCAAGTGACCTCTGAGCAAACCTCTCCCCTACGACTATCTTCAGTCATTATTTTAACTTATCACCTGTGCTTAAATTGAAGTACGCCAACGGTGTTAAGCCACCAAACTTGCCACGTCCATATCACCTATGGCAAGGCCAGCTTCGAACTTATTACTTGCACACTCATGCGCAAGAAGTAACAAGTCCTCCAAAGATCCTCCAGTAGGATATCCTTGGCAACTACGATGTTGTACTATGTCCACATCACCTCTAGTGCAATACCCAAAGTTTATACGGATAATTCCAACAAAATAAGAAAAATTTCTTTTTTATTATTATTTTTCCCTAAATAAGGAACTAAAAGCAAAAGACACTTGAGGACTTACCAATACCTCAATCAAAATAAAAAGGAATAAATAATCACTGATACTACTGATCGGTGCACAACTCCTCTAAGCATTCTCAGAGACTAGCCACTCTGGCATCAATCCGACCCCTGACTCGGCACTCGACTTCTTGAGCTACGGCAGAAGGACTATCAAAGTGAGCGTAAGACTGGGGCTTCTCCTCCAGCCTCTTCAGAGTCCCTTCAATGGCGACAGAAGACTAAGCTAGAGTGAGAGATTGCATACGAATAACCTCCCGCTCTTGACGGGCCTCGCGAACGTCACCCTCCAGGATCTTAATGTTGGCCTGGAGTTGTTGTAAACCCCCTCACCGAAAATAGATATTTTTGTGTATATTTTATATTATTATATTTATTATAGATTATTTTAAATGTTAAAATTTTTTAGAATATTTTTATAGTTAATTAGAAAATGAATTTCTTGATTTATTTAAATATATAAAATACTAATTTGAAATTATTTCCCCAAAAATATTTTTACTACTATTTTTCTCTTGTTAAAATATTATAAATATTTTTAGAATTTATTTATTGTGCAAATATATTTTTTCTAGAATTTTTATACTCTAATTGATATATATATATATATATATATATATATATATATATATATATATATATATATATATATATATATATATAATAGCTTTAAATAAAAGATAAGAATTAATTATAAATCTTAATAACTAACTCCTAAACCAATAATTCTAATACTAATCCTACTACCCCTACCCAACGCCGAAGCTACAGAACCCGTGACCCCTGCGTGGACTCGCAATCCACCCTCTCTCTATCGCTCTTTAAGATAAGAGATCTTAAATCAAAACCCTAACCCTAGACTACCCCTGGCCCTACCCCACACCCCTGGCCTGCCAGCGGGCGGGACAGCAACCGCAGCAGCCACAGTAACACAGTAGCCACCCTCTTCTTCACGGGTACGTTTCTCTCTCATCGGTGCATCATCTTTCAAACGGTTTATCGTACACGCTCACAATATAACCTCCTAGGAATTCCTTCAAGTGGAACAAATTTTGGATTCCCGGATTGATCGAAAAATCGACCGAAAGTTGGTCGAAAAACTGTTCAAAAATAGTTCAGGAATTCAATCCAACCGCCCCTATTCATGTCCAATTTTCTACCAACCTATTTAATATTTTCAAAATCCAATTGAAATGACTTCTTCCCAATATGACAAAGATTTTTACTGTTCTTTTATTTCTATTTGTTTGCAATGAGGATTGAATTATTCTGATTATAAAACGACCAAAAACTTAGTTTTTTAAAACTAAAAACTTACGATATGGAGTATGTCTCGACAAACCGGACTACCACATCATATACCAGTTGCACTGAAAGGCGTGCATAGTATTTAATGACATGCGGGCTTTCGCAGAAGTTGATTTGAATGTGTGTGTGCGTCGGAATCACCCCGTGTCCGTAAAAGTTCCCCCGTATTAGTATTTTATAAATTACCCTATTAGTTTGTGTACGCTCGTCAGATCGACACAAAACTTGTGCCAACGAATCTGTGGTATCACGCTGTTCCTGTGAGCCAAGTTTTACGCGATTCCGGGACAGTTAATCAAACCGTCTATTCGTGGGCCCCACGGTTTGACTTGAAGGACAAATTTGTGATCGGCTCACCAAAATCCAAAATTGGATATACCGTTGAGTTTGTATCGTCGTTTAGAATTTATTTGACCTATAATTTGTCCTATTTATAGACTTTTACCCCTGACACATTTTTTGGTGCAAAAGTAGCCTACTAGTGGACCCACTTTGATCCAAAATTACCGTTTTGCCCATGTGTCCAAATTAGACGAAAGGGTAGAGTTTTCTGACCACCTCACTGATTTCAGAGACATTGGCGATGTTTATTTCAGCATCCGAAGACTTTCATTCAGAGACCCTACTTTCGGTTCCTTGGGATCATCGTTTGGACATCTACATTACACAGCTTGCTTTCCAGGCAAGTATACCTTGTCATAGTAATGTTTAGTTACATTCATTTTTTGCATGTTTATTTTTATTATTTTTTTATATAAAATTGTGCATCCAAGAATAACTTGGGTGCAAAGACGGTTGTGTCGTCTTTTGTTTTTTATTATATATTATGCATGTCGACCTAGTTTTACGAGACCATCCCATGAGTTGAGGCATTATTATATTTCATTGGACGTGAAACATTTTTTACACGGGTTATGAGTCTAATGTAGGACACGGACTTGCAAATATGGCTGGCCACCTGTACGTGTAGGTCATGCGACGGATTGGGTATAACTGCTAATAGTGATGCAGGTTAAAAGACTTAGCAGTTATTAGTAGTCTAGGAACATAGAATATTATGGCATGGTGGTCTAATCATTGTCCTTATTTGGCTGTAGGGTTGGGCTATTGTACTAACAATGTGCTATGAACCAAAGTTACGATATTGATACTTGCACTCCGTCTCGGCGTAGTAGCTGGATTGTGTTGTGGATGCGACATGTATAGGAGCGTGGGGATGAGGGAGAGGATAATGAATATGCGTATGGGAAGCCA
The DNA here is from genome assembly GCA_036927795.1 of Iris macrosiphon. Lineage (NCBI taxonomy): Eukaryota > Viridiplantae > Streptophyta > Magnoliopsida > Asparagales > Iridaceae > Iris > Iris macrosiphon. The sequence continues at coordinate 88,091,009 of JAYESA010000020.1, read as the reverse complement.
AATCGGTAAGCCAAGTCTCCAGATGGAACTTTGTGTGATGATATGTGCTTATGAGATACCATGCTATTACTATATTCCTTGCTATACTATGTTTATGAGATACCTTGCTATTACTAGATACCATGTTATTATATATTTATGAGATACCATGTTATTACTAGATACCTTGATATTATATGTATATGGGCCTAAATTTCACCCATGCGTACGAAAGTTGTCCTCCAATTTGTACTTTAGGTGACTAAAAAATCCTTCGTATATTTAATTACTTACTACAGTTTGTAACACCACGTTTCGCTCAAGCGGACTGCCGACTCAATCGGCAATAGTGCAGCTGTCCCGACCCGCTTTGCCTTAAAGAAGAAGCAAAGGATATCCAGACTTGTCCCTACAGGAATTCGGATTAGGCTTTCAGAGGCTCGCTTGACGTATCGCTCTACCGAGGCGAATCATCGCTAAGGTGGGTGGCTACGATGAACTTGTCTTTGCTTAGCCAGTATACATAAAATCTGGAATATTCATGCTAATCGCTAGGTGAATCACCCCCTGCATGAAAATAAATCCAACGCACCTAGCTAAGGGAATAATCCCAACTCATATTGCTTGCTAGAACATGGAAATGAAATACTGCTTATATTCAGACCCTCGCATGTTAAGTCCCAAACGGTTTTATCTCTCGGCTTACCTTCGGGTCCGAGCAATGTGCCTGCTTCTGTTCCTAAGAAACGCATGCTTGTCTGCTTGAATGTTGCCTTGTTTTCATACAAACCCCGGAAGACTACTAAGTAGTCGTTCCGTGCCTGAACGAACCTGCAAGTATCCGTGTTCACGTGTTCTCGTGTACTCACGTAGCCTACTTGGCAAAAACGTACTCAAGTAGCCTGCTTGGCAAAAAAACAATCACGTAGCCTGCTTGGCAGAAATGTAATCATGTAGCCTGCTTGGTGGAAACGTAATTATGTAGCCTGCTTGGCGAAACTTACGTAGCCTGCTTGGCAAAATAATAGAATTGCAAAAGACCCTGACCTGCATGTCGCGGACAACTCGAAAAGGAGGTAATGTTCCACGGACGGTTCCGGGGCACTGGGGCTGATCCGATCCGGATGGAACTCATCGTTCAGTCTCACGTTCTTGGACGAGATGGTTTGTAGCACTCACGTTCTTGGCTGCATTCTATCTTCGTCACAGACTGAATGCACGTATAGTCTCACGTACTAGGACAGGGTGGTATGCGGTGCCTCACGTTCTTGCACGTAGCAAACCATCCTTGTCATTGACTAGATTGGTCCTTTATGGCTATGCCAGCGACAAACGTTCATATAGATAAGTCATCCTCGCTTAGCGGCTATCCGCGTGCGAGTCACTACATCGCATCAAGAAACAACTAAACACCTGAACGATCATGTTAAAACGACCATCGTGTTTGCATATGCTATGCCCCTGAATGCTTATACTTGTCGTGCTTGAATTTATACTGTATGCCTCAATGTTTGCCTTGGACAGGGAAGGAGATGGTAAGTTGGTAAGTCTCGCCGTGTTTTCTCTCATATTGCACGGCGCACTGCCCGACACGTTAGGCTATTCAATATTTGCATGAAACTGATCCTAAGACAACTAGAAAGACAACTTAATAGTTGTGCACGGAACCTGTATTACGTGTTTGGATTTGTCGAGCGGGCGAGTAGCTTCCCCACCAGTGCATTCAATGTACTGATAATCCACCAGTTTGTATGCAGGGTGCGGGATAACCTCGTTCGGTGCGGATGCCTCCAACGTGCGTGCTTAGGCGTGAAGATCACTTCGAAGCAATGGTGCGTCCGGAACTGAAGCACATATACAAGACATGATGTTGTGAACATCGCCTGATCATCGCCTGTACAATCATTCCACAATTATAGCCACTTGGCACGTTTTTACTATTTCAGAGAGAGAGGCTTGAGCGACTTGTAATCTCGGCTATACGCCGCTTGTAACACATATTTATATCAATAAAAGAGTTTCTTTACTTCAAACTTGTGTTTCAATACTTCCGCTATATTGTCGACTCAGTGAACCTATTACCGAATCGCTATACGTTCATGACTCCGCTGCACTCGGACAATCTGTGCGACTCTGTGGCTTAGAACTCTTACCGCCAGCCAATGAACCATGGCCTTGCACGGGCGTGGCTCACGCTCGTGCGGCACCACGCCCGGATGGGTCAAGCGATCGTTCCGCGGGAGCGCTGGCGAGGGTGATTCCCGCCTAGTGGGAACGGCCGATTTGCCTGCGGGAGATCTGGGGCGTAACATAGTGGTATCAGAGCCTGGCTTCTACGCCTTTGGACTTCGATTCGATATCTCTATTTTGAAAGCTCGTTCGTGGGTTATGTGCACGCTCTCTCTCTCAATGCCTCGATGGGATATTCCAACAATAAGTCTAAATACTTTCAAAATACATTTTGAATGATATGATTGCTTGTCTGGTTGTATGCTGCGAGTGGCCTTTGTGCCAACCTGTGCGAACCTTCGAGAGTATCGCTAGTAGCTTGTCCGATTTTCACTAACTCTAAGTTTGGTTGAATGCATCTATTCGAGGGACGCCTTGAACTAGTGCACCATCCAAGACTTAAGAAAAATATGGAACTCGAGTGCTGAGACTTCGCTATCACTAAGCTGGTTGACGTGTTCACACTAGAGGGGCCCTTCGAAAGTGCGCACGATCCAGTCTAAGCGATATGCTGATTTCGACGCTTGTGCAAGTAAACATCCAAATGAAACAAGTACAACGACTTGTCTAGGATTGCCTCAACCCTAGATTACTGCTTGTCCTTAGTAAGTCTCGAGGACGAGACTTTTTCTAAGTTGGGTAGGATGTAACACCCCGTTCCGCTCAAGCGGACTGCCGACTCAATCGGCAATAGTGCAGCTGTCCCGACCCGCTTTGCCTTAAAGATGAAGCAAAGGATATCCAGACTTGTCCCTACAGGAATCCGGATTAGGCTTTCAGAGGCTCGCTTGACGTATCGCTCTACCGAGGCGAATCATCGCTAAGGTGGGTGGCTACGATGAACTTGTCTTTGCTTAGCCAGCACACATAAAATCTGGAATATTCATGTTAGTCGCTAGGTGAATCACCCCCTGCATGCAAATAAATCCAACGCACCTAGCTAAGGGAATAATCCCAACTCATATTGCTTGCTAGAACATGAAAATGAAATACTGCTTATATTCAGACCCTCGTATGTTAAGTCCCTAACGGTTTCATCTCTCGGCTTACCTTCGGGTCCGAGCAACGTGCCTGCTTCTGTTTCTTAGAAACGCATGCTTGTCTGCTTGAATGTTGCCTTATTTTCATACAAACCCCGAAAGACTACTAAGTAGTCATTCCGTGCCTGAACGAACCTGCAAGTATCCGTGTTCACATGTTCTCGTGTACTCATATAGCCTGCTTGGCAAAAACGTACTCACGTAGCCTGCTTGGCGAAACTCACGTAGCCTGCTTGGCAAAATAATTGAATTGCAAAAGACCCTGACCTGCATGTCGCGGACAACTCGGAAACGAGGTAAAGTTCCACGGACGATTCTGGGGCACTGGGGCCGATCCGATCCGGATGGAACTCATCGTTCAGTCTCACGTTCTTGGACGAGATGGTTTGTAGCACTCACGTTCTTGGCTGCATTCCATCTTCGTCATAGACTGAATGCACGTATAGTCTCATGTACTAGGACAGGGTGGTATGCGGCGCCTCACGTTCTTGCACGTAGCAAACCATCCTTGTCATTAACTAGATTGGTCCTTTATGGCTATGCCAGCGACAAACATTCATATAGATAAGTCATCCTCGCTTAGCGGCTATCCGCATGCGAGTCACTGCATCGCATCAAGAAATAACTAAACACCTGAACGATCATGTTAAAACGACCATCGTGTTTGCATATGCTATGCCCCTGAATGCTTATACTTATCGTGCTTGAATTTATACTGTATGCCTCAATGTTTGCCTTGGACAGGGAAGGAGATGGTAAGTTGGTAAGCCTCGCCGTGTTTCCTCTCATATTACACGGCGCACTGCTCGACACGTTAGGCTATTCAATATTTGCATGAAACTGATCCTAAGGCAACTAGAAAGACAACTTAATAGTTGTGCACGAAACCTGTATTACGTGTTTGGATTTGTCGAGCGGGCGAGTAGCTTCCCCACCAGTGCATTCAATGTACTGATAATCCACCAGTTTGTATGCAGGGTGCGGGATAACCTCGTTCGGTGCGGATGCCTCCAACATGCATGCTTAGGCGTGAAGATCACTCCGAAGCAACGGTGCATCCGGAACTGAAGCACATATACAAGACAAAATATTGTGAACATCGCCTAATCATCGCCTGTAGAATCATTCCACAATTGTAGCCACTTGGCACACTTTTACTGTTTCAGAGAGAGAGGCTTGAGCGACTTGTAATCTCGGCTATACACCGCCTGTAACACATGTTCATATCAATAAAAGAGTTACTTTACTTCAAACTTGTGTTTCAATGCTTCCGCTATATTGTCGACTCTGTGAACCTGTTACCGAATCGCTATGCATTCATGACTCCACTGCACTCGAACAATCTGTGCGACTCTGTGGCTTAGAACTCTTACCGCCAGCCAATGAACCATGGCCTTGTACGGGCGTGGCTCACGCTCGTGCGGCATCACGCCCGGATGGGTCAAGCGATCGTTCCGCGGGAGCGCTGGCGAGGGTGATTCCCGCCTAGCGGGAACGGTCGATTTGCCTGTGGGAGATCTGGGGCGTGACACAGTTTATATAGCTTGCTTTTATGTATCTTGTTATGTTCCTCTGAGGACCTGGTCCTTTTCCAGGTGTGGACGATCTTGACGATTTGTAGGAGCACGAATCAGAATTTGCTACTTCTCTCTCTCTTTCGATGAGGTCTTCCGTTCGAGTCTCATTGATCATTATATATACTTATTTTGTTTCTCTTATTTTCTATTTTGGTAGTGGATTTGTCTTCACCCGACTAATTGTTCTTATCAAGCATTTTATACTTGATTCAGTTATATAGTTGATTGGTTATTCATTCCTATCTGATTTTTTAGATGAGATCTAGTTATGCCATGTGGCTTATGACATAAATCTATACCACTCGTGAATTATCATTCATAATATAGCGTATGTATGTGTTATAGTTTCCATATATTGGAGTTACCATATATATACGGCTGGCATGCTTACGTATTCATAGTCCTATGTATTTTAGGACTGGGACGTGACATTTTTTGTGGTGGCCCATGCAGATCGAGAGTATATTATCTCGGTTACATTATTGTACCGAGCAAGCCAGCAAATAGGATTAGAGTATAGGATCTCATCCACATATTTGACTTCTCACTTTATTTTCAGTCTGAATTCTTGAACTCACCTACCTTCCTTGACCTTCGAAATTGTACTCGCTTAATTCTCTTGACATCGGTATCCTTGTTTTCTCACCTCTTCATATTTAATGTAATTTCCTAATAGTTCCTTGAGTATAGCCTCCTATCAGAATATAAAAATTCTTGTTGTTAGAAGATAATTATAATAGCATACCTACTAAGGACAATAAATTAGAATATTGGCAGGTCCCAAAAGTTTAGCATACCTAATGAGCCCTAGCATCCAACACCTATAAATTGATTGATCATTATCCCTTGATATATTTAGGAATGACTTGTGATTAGTATAGAAACTAATAGGGTTAGTTAGAAATTTGACCATATTGTTTGACCATAGTATTGAGGAACCAATAGAAATCCAAGGTTGAATATTAGGACTAAACCTAACTTTTATAGTGAGATAATATAATAGGACTATAAATATAGATTCTTGTCTTGATATTAGCAGAGAAGTACCTTAGAAAACCAAGAGGAATCAACTAATACCTTAGTAAGAGCAAGGGTACCCAACCTTTAGCTTAGTAGATCCCCTAGAATCTATGATCATCGTTGAGTCATACTTGAGTCTCCATGAGTCACCGACAGTGCCATCTCATCAAACTATCTATATACTTTTCCATCTTAAGTTAATCCCTCCTCCATCATAGATGAATTGCCATAGCTCTTTACCCAATTAAAATATATTGAATGATTAGAACCTTTTCCTTGATTATACCTCGAATACAGAGACAAGCACACCACCTTCCCTTAGGAACCATGATATTATTAAGAGTCTCTCTATTTACCTTCATATTTTGTTTCTTCGAAACCCTAACGCTCATTATTTTTATGATGACTAAAAGTTTCCTTCATATTTCCAATCGTGCCACCTTACCCTTGTAATGGTAGGTCAAGTGATTTCTTTTATGTTAGGATATATAGTTTGATAGGATTGTAGTTTGTTAATCTTGAACTTTTAAATTTTTTTGCTTAGTAATTAGAACTTGATAGTTTAAGTTGTTCATTTAGATTATGATTTTATGATTACCCTCTAGATTCAAATCACGTAATTTGTATCCATATCTCAATACAAGTTACATCCTCTCTCACTTGAGAGCCAGTAACTTTTTTATTCTTAATATTAACACTTTGTTCTATAAGCACTATGATTAAGACTTTAAGATGACCATTACTTAGGGAGTTTTATAATACAATAGGATACCCCAATAAGTACCAAGATCTTTCCCCCGTATATCCCAATAAGGGTTTCTACTTTATTTACAAGAACAAGGTTATTTTATAGAATCCCCATAAGACAGTTACAGTATTAGTTGATTCTTGTAAGTTGGGTAGCATGCCTCAAGACCTAGTATCCCATAGTCCTTTTGACCTATTAATAAAGTATAATTGAATGACACTAACTATATGCTAGCATAAGAAGATAGTGTTTATCCAGACTATAGAGCTTTAGAGGCCATATCCCCATTTGGTCGACCAGAGATTAGACAAAAAGTTAGTATAGCAACTATAGAGGCACAATACCGGATGAGTCTTAGCTTCTTGGTGAACTTGAATTATTTTTTACATTTTACTCATCATAATCCCGCGTACTTATGTTATTTGGACTATCTTGACTCATGCTGCTTTTACAGCATAGTTTTGAAAGCTTATCATTTTATCGAGCATGTTTCTGACATATGTGTTAGTGGAGGCCCACACTAATATATTTTCTAAATCAAAATCAGTATATTATGGTCTGGACAGCCTTAGTGTACTTGGTTCGCTCTTTACATGACTACTTTACGTGGATTGAGATGTAATTAACTTAGCTTGTTAGACGAATATACTTGCCCTATAGACAAGTCCGAGCATATCGTATCAGTTACGTAACTGTACTGATCCGAGCATGTGAATAGGAACATACCAAAATGTAAACCCCCTTACCCAAAATTAGGGCTACTTGGCTTAGATAGTGAAATTAGGGCTAAATTGAACCAATTAGAATTAGAACACGGCATTTAATTTAATTACGAAATAATTATGACACGTAGCGCACCTTACCGTTGCCCGATAATTGGAGCACCTCACGAGCCGTTGCCTATCTACGAATTTCACAACATTGACCTAGACGTGCCCGCCTACCTTTCTGGCCCTTGTGCGACTTATAATATTGCTCTCTGATACTATATTATAGCCACACAACAAACGTCGCAGACGTTATTTATTAATTATAAATAAATTCCCAATTTTGTACCCTTGTGCGTCCCAATTGAAATTGGGGACACAATCTGGACCGTTTTGAGCAAACCAAATATTATTAATATTCTACACTGTCCCCTCTACGCCCCTGACAATTTTGGCCGCCTGATTTAATCCCATGTACTCCTAATTAATTTCAGAATATCGTGCGTGCTTCGATTTAATTAATTAAATCCAATTTCTGCCTTTGTGCAATTTTCCAATTGTTGGGGGGCTTTTATGCAAAAATGCATTGAGACATCCCCGCCATTGGACAATTCTTGAAGAAACTCAATTTTTCCTTCATGTAGATTTTTCCCATAATTTTTACGAGGTGCAACGCGCGCACATCGCTCTCGTATATTTAAACCCCATGCTTGCATTTTAAATCATGTAATTTCTAGCCTATCACCCTCATGTGAGCCCAAGGCCATCCATAGGAGATGTTGACCAAGCCCAACAAAGTTTAGGTCAAACTCACCTAGGTCAAACCCTAAAACCCACATGAGTATTTAATATAATTTTCTTCTTCCTTTTCTATTGGAAAACCAAACCAATACAAATATTCAGCCGACTTCTATTTCCTCTTCCCTCTCCCTGTGCTCGAACTCCTCCCTGCCTGGCCTCGCCGGAGCAGTCACGGCCATCTCCGCTCACAACCAGCCGAGCCTCCTCCCTGGAGCTCCTCCCTCTCTTCCTCCTCCCCTGCTGTCGTAGACCGGAGCCACCACAGCCGGCTAAACTCACCGCTGCTCCTCCCCAACTTCCCCGACTTCATCTCCTTCCTCTCGACGAACTCCACCCCATGGCCTACCATGCAGCCGATGACCCCTCCGCCTAGCCGGCCGAGCACCTCCACAGCATCCCCTACTCTGCCGGAGGCAAATACCACCAGCGAGCAGCCTGCTCACCATCCGCAGCGGTCACCGTTTTCCGGCCTGCACCGCCCCACCCTGTTACACGAACCACCATTGTCATCTCGATGACTCGCCGCCATCACCCTCGTCTCTGACGACGGGATCCGGCCACCACGACCACCCCCACGTCATCCCGACCCCATCACGACCACCTAGCCTCTCCTCCCCCTGCTCTCCTCCTCAATCACCCCCTCCTCGTCGACATCCCCATGCTGCCCCACCTCTGTCATCAACTCCCCTCGCCGGATCGATCATCACCACCACCGCCATTGCAGTCGCTATCATCACCCCGACCTCTCCACCTCTTCTCCGACTCCCTGCCACCCGGGCCAACGACACCACTCACCACCACAGTGAGTTTCTTCCCCCTCTTCCCTCCTTCGTTATGTTTATATATATTTTATATGTATATATGTGTATATACGTATATGTGTGCGTATATGTATATATGTGTATATACGTATATGTGTGTGTATATGTGTATGTGCGTATACGGGTGTGCGTATAAATAAATATGCGTATGTGTATAAATAGTGTATTTACTTAATGTATATGTATATGTATATGTATATATTTAATATAATTGGTATATATATATAAATACGTATTTTAGTATATGTATTATTGGTATATGTATATATATATGTAGGTCTTGTATATACGTAATATAGTTTCAATATATAAATTGTATATATGTATAAATATATTTTTTTATATGCTTTTAATATATCCTTAATATATATAGTATAAACTTAATTTGGTGTATTAGTATTAGAATATTTTAATAATAATGTTGACAATATAATTATATATATTTTCAAGGGTATTTTGGCATATATATATGAGTACATATATATTGTTCACCTAGTATATATTAGATATGTGATTAAATGGTACATATATAAATATTGTAAATATATTTGATTTGGTGCATGTATAAAGTGTAAGTATTAATGCTAGTTAATAATAGGTATAATATGTTGACCATAGTTGACTGGTGTTACCTTAGTATACCCCCTGAGTCCCGTATAAATATTGTTGTGTGTGTGCACCAGTGTAATGGCTAATGATTTTATTGTATTATATTCATATGTATATAGGATGTTGGATTTATTCCGCACGACTTTTGGAGCAGGTTATTGGTACATCACAGATCTCTGGCCAGGCAAGTATACCTTGCCATTGTACTGTTATTTATATTCCATATGTTGCACGCATCTTTATTTTGTCTTTAGTTCATATATTTTAATTGTTATATAAAATACGCGCGGCGATGACGTCGCGAATATTTTATTTATGTATTGCATTGACCTTGTTCATGAGACTACCCCATTATCATGTAGCACCATTAGGTTCATTGGCCGTGACACAGTGGTTACACGAGTATGAGTCTCATATAGATCACGGACTGCGTGACAGGTCTGGCCTCCTGTACGTATGGGCCGTGCGATAGGGATAACTGCCAATAGAAACTTTGCATGCTAGTAGACCTGGCGGTTATTAGAGGTTTATCGTGTCATGGACATGACATGCTTAGAGCATTGGGTGGGGAGAACAACAAGTACCGTATTTGAGCTCCTTTACACTTTTTCTCCTGTACGCCCGGATTCTCCGCTGGAGATACGGGTCATGATGACCACTATATATTATGTACTATCAGGCGGGCCACCGGCGTTCAAAAGACGACGTGCCTTTTAGGCCCCTGGATCTCCAAAAGAGAACCATGCCAAATCCCAGTTTTCAGCCAGATAGCTCACTTGTGGGGAAAGTTGTTCTTAACTGCATTCACATAGATGGTTAGGCGACCCCAATGGATGTTTATTTTTAGTACTTTATTGGCATGTGTTTAAGTATCTTGTTACGTCCCTCTGAGGACCTGGTCTGCTGCCAGGTGTGCCTGTTCTTGAGTATTTGCAGGAGCGCAGAATTGGAAGGATATAGATGCTTCGTGGATGTCTTCTCTTCGAGCCGTGATTGGTAGCTGGTACTTATATTGTTTGAGTGAGTTATACTTATATTGTATTTACTTTTCCTATTTGAGTTGGTAGTGGATTTGTTTTCATCCAACTGTCATCCTTAGATACTTCTTATTGAGATCTAGTTTCATAGATACTGGTTATTATTTCTATATGATTTTGGTGGATGAGATTTAGATTATACCCCGTGACTTGTATTACATTTTATACCACTTGTGGATTTGATATTCATATTACAGCGTACGTATGGATTTGGCTTCCATATATTGGAGTTGTCATATCCATGCGGCTGGCATGCTTACGTGTCCTAGTCCTATATATTTTTGGGACTGGGGTGTGACATGTTTTTGTGGTGGCCCATGCAGGTCTAGAGCATATTGTCTCGGTTACGTTATTGTGCCGAGCAAGCCTGCACCTAGGACTAGAATATAAAATCTCATCCACAATTGACTATGATTCATCTTCCTCCTCTCTGTTCTATTTTGAACACATGCATCCTGCTTGATTCCTGTGCTTCCCTAATAGTTCTTTAAGTATAGCCTTCTCCTAGAATATAGAAGTTCCTGTTGTTAGATGATAATTAGATAGCACACCTATTTAGAATACAACGAGATTATAGATACACCACTAAGTTTAGAATATCTAGCGAACCCTAGAATCCCTTATCCCTATAATTGGTTTACCATTACCCCGGATGTATTATGAGGACTTGAGAGTAGTATAGACACTACTAGAGTTAGTTAGAAGGTTACCATAATGTTTGCCCCTAGCATTGAGGAACCCATAGAAAACCAAAACTTAATATTTGGACTGAACCTAACCTTCATAGTTAGATGATATTGGAACTATAAAACTTATGTCATTGTCTTATTATTAGTAGACAAGTACCCTAGAAAGCCAAGAGCAATGCATAGAATATTTCCCTAATCATACCTCAAACATAGTAGCTAGCGTACCACTTCCCTTTAGAAACCATGATGCTATCTATAGGCCCTATTTTAAATTTCACATCTTGTTTCTCTGAAACCCTAGCGCTCACCACTCGCGCGACGACTAAATTATGATCTTCTTTTAATCTTTCAATTCATGCCAATCTGATGCTTCTGATTTTAGACCAAGCAATTGTATTCTATGATAGGATATATGGTTTGCTAAAGTGATAGTGTAAATCTTGAATTTTGAATTTTGAATTGTGTGCCTTGTAGTTAGAACCTGATAGTTAATTTGTTCAATTAGATTGTGATGATTACCCCTAGTTATAGACCACGTAATTTGTACCCTCACCTCGATACACGTTAGACCCCTCCCCTTTAACGGCCAGTAACTCTTTTATCCTTACCATTGACACTTGCTTGTAAGTGCTATGACTAAGACTTAGGATGACCATTACCTACATAAAAAAAAAAGATACCCTAATCAATACCAAGATTTTTCCTCATATACCCTAATAAAGAGTTTCTGTTTTATTTACATGTACAAAATTATTTTGTAGGACCCTCTTAAGACTGTCACAGTATTGGTTTAATTATTATAAGTTGGGTAGTATGCCTCACAACCTAATATCACATAGTCCACTTGACCCATTGAGGTAGTGTAACTAAATGACATTAAATGCTAGCACTAGACGACAATATTTATTCAGACGGTGGAATTTAGAGGCCCATGCCCTATTTGGTTGACTAGCGACTTAGACAAGGAGGTTGTATGATAACTGTAGAGATTGTAGAGTCTTTATTATTATTGCATATTTTGTTTTTGTTGGTGAACTTGAATTGACTCGTACCTCATTTTATCATCATCTAGCATACTTATATTTGTCATACCCCCTTGACTTATGCCGCTATTATAGCCTAGTTTTTGCAAGCTTATACCTTATCAAGCTTGTTCATGACATATGTATTAGTGGGTCGACACACCAATATATTTTAGAATCAGTGTATTACGGTCTGATCAACCATAGTGCGCTTGATTCGCCCTTCGTAATAATAATTTACGTGGATTAAAATATATAATTTACTAGTAGACACCTGTATTTGCCCTCTAGATATGACTGAGCGGATCGTATCGGTTACACAAATACGAGCATGCGAATACGGATCTACCAAATAGGATTTCAGTCCACAACTGCCTTGACAATTTCCCTTGGATTCCTTGAAACGCTTTGATCCCTATACTTGCATTCTATTACTCCTCCCTTGAACTCTTATTTATTGGTCTACGTCTTTCCTTATTCGAAAGGACGAAACATCTTGCTTGGTATAAGTTTGTTATATAGATAGTACTAGATATTCCCCATAGGCCAATCACATTGTTTGGTGACTACCTTTTATAAGTGATTAAGGGCATATCATAGAGGATATGTTTGGTGTTAAAAGACTTTGAGGATTAAATAACATGATCAAATAAATTTGGGACATAGCCTTCTTAGGTGTATAGCCTTAGATGATAGATGGGTAAATTTTAAGTTGGGTAGAAACTACCATGTTAACTTAAGGAGAATTCTTATACTGCAATCAAGTGAGGTTAGATAGAGAAATCCTACCCTAGTTTAATTTCGAGGACAAAATTATTTTAAGTTGGGTAGATTGTAAACCCCCTTACCCAAAATTAGGGCTACTTGGCTTAGATAGTGAAATTAGGGCTAAATTGAACCAATTAGAATTAGAACACGGCATTTAATTTAATTACGAAATAATTATGACACGTAGCGCACCTTACCGTTGCCCGATAATTGGAGCATCTCACGAGCCGTTGCCTATCTACGAATTTCACAACATTGACCTAGACGTGCCCGCCTACCTTTCTGGCCCTTGTGCGACTTATAATATTGCTCTCTGATACTATATTATAGCCGCACAACAAACGTCGCAGACGTTATTTATTAATTATAAATAAATTCCCAATTTTGTACCCTTGTGCGTCCCAATTGAAATTGGGGACACAATCTGGACTGTTTTGAGCAAACCAAATTTTATTAATATTCTACACTGTCCCCTCTACGGCCCTGACAATTTTGGCCGCCTGATTTAATCCCATGTACTCCTAATTAATTTCAGAACATCATGCGCGCTTCGATTTAATTAATTAAATCCAATTTCTGTCTTTGTGTAATTTTCCAATTGTTGGGGGGCTTTTATGCAAAAATGCATTGAGACATCCCCGCCATTGGACAATTCTTGAAGAAACTCAATTTTCCCTTCATGTAGATTTTTCCCATAATTTTTATGAGGTACAACGCGCGCACATCGCTCTTGTATATTTAAACCCCATCCTTGCATTTTAAATCATGTAATTTCTAGCCTATCACCCTCATGTGAGCCCAAGGCCATCCATAGGAGATGTTGACCAAGCCAAACAAAGTTTAGGTCAAACTCACCTAGGTCAAACCCTAAAACCCACATGAGTATTTAATATAATTTTCTTCTTCCTTTTCTATTGGAAAACCAAACCAATACAAATATTCAGCCGACTTCTATTTCCTCTTCCCTCTCCCTGTGCTCGAACTCCTCCCTGCCTGGCCTCACCGGAGCAGTCACTGCCATCTTCGCTCACAACCAGCCGTGCCTCCTCCCTGGAGCTCCTCCCTCTCTTCCTCCTCCCCTGCTGTCGTAGACCGGAGCCACCACAGCCGGCTAAACTCACCGCTGCTCCTCCCCAACTTCCCCGACTTCATCTCCTTCCTCTCGACGAACTCCACCCCATGGCCGACCATGCAGCCGATGACCCCTCCGCCTAGCCGGCCGAGCACCTCCACAGCATCCCCTACTCCGCCGGAGGCAAACACCACCAACGAGCAGCCCGCTCACCATCCGCAGCGGTCACCGTTTTCCGGCCTGCACCGCCCCACCCTGTTACACAAACCACCATTGTTATCTCGATGACTCGCCGCCATCACCCTCATCTCTGACGACGGGATCCGGCCACCACGACCACCCCCACGTCATCCCGACCCCATCACGACCACCTAGCCTCTCCTCCCCCTGCTCTCCTCCTCAATCACCCCCTCCTCGTCGACATCCCCATGCTGCCCCACCTCTGTCATCAACTCCCCTCGCCGGATCGATCATCACCACCACCGCCATTGCAGTCGCTATCATCACCCCGACCTCTCCACCTCTTCTCCGACTCCCTGCCACCCGGGCCAACGACACTACTCACCACCACAGTGAGTTTCTTCCCCCTCTTCCCTTCTTCGTTATGTTTATATATATTTTATATGTATATATGTGTATATACGTATATGTGTGCGTATATGTATATATGTGTATATACGTATATGTGTGTGTATATGTGTATGTGCGTATACGGGTGTGCGTATAAATAAATATGCGTATGTGTATAAATAGTGTATTTACTTAATGTATATGTATATCTATATATTTAATATAATTGGTATATATATAAATACGTATTTTAGTATTTGTATTATTGGTATATGTATATATATATATGTAGGTCTTGTATATACGTAATATAGTTTCAATATATAAATTGTATATATTTATAAATATATTTTTTTATATGCTTTTAATATATCCTTAATATATATAGTATAAACTTAATTTGGTGTATTAGTATTAGAATATTTTAATAATAATGTTGACAATATAATTATATATTTTTTCAAGGGTATTTTGGCATATATATATGAGTACATATATATTGTTCACCTAGTATATATTAGATATGTGATTAAATGGTACATATATAAATATTGTAAATATATTTGATTTGGTGCATGTATAAAGTGTAAGTATTAATGCTAGTTAATAATAGGTATAATATGTTGACCATAGTTGATTGGTGTTACCTTAGTATACCCCCTGAGTCCCGTGTAAATATTGTTGTGTGTGTGCACCAGTGTAATGGCTAATGATTTTATTGTATTATATTCATATGTATATAGGATGTTGGATTTATTCCGCACGACTTTTGGAGCAGGTTATTGGTACATCGCAGCTCTCTGGCCAGGCAAGTATACCTTGCCATTATACTGTTATTTATATTCCATATGTTGCACGCATCTTTATTTTCTGTCTTTAGTTCATATATTTTGTCACGCCCCAGTCCCAAAAATATATGGAACCAGGCCACGTGGCAATAGCCAGCTGACATGTCTTCGAGGATATCCCAATTTAATGGATCCACGAAGAGTGCTACGCTGTCCTATGATACTAACATGTCCAATATCAGTCAATAACAGGTAAACTAATCTCATCCACCATATAAAGAGCAAGAACACTAAATAAAATGCTGGTTAATAAATACCAGTCTCAAGGTATCATAGTACAACCTGTAATGTCTGGTGGGAACAAACCCACTACTATGACGAAATAAAGTACTGAAATGAGATATAAAAGAAATGGCTATGGCATCAGCTGAGAGGATAATGATGCCCTCCAACTAGGCTAAAGGCCTACCAACTGGTCACGGAAACTCTGACGGCTGCACCTCCAACTCCTCGGCTGAAGCGAATCTCGTCTCCTGTCCTGGGCCGTATACTGTGGGGTAGTAAGCCTCGTCTAAATCTGGAAAGGTACCAGGTCCTCAGAGGGACGTAACAAGATACAAGAAAACAACATGCTATATATGAATACTGAATAAAATAAATACAATAAGGGTGTGCTAGCCATCTAAGTGAATGCAATGTGAGGTCAACTCTGATGCGTATGAGTAGGCGTAGGCATAGCGTCCATACTCCGAAGAAAATGGCATCTGTATAGTATATCGTCCATATCGCTCCGAAGAACGTGGCATCGGTATAAAGGGAAATTCATTGGACCCGGGTTCCTCCGAACTACGGCTCCAATGTGTGTATCCCATACGCCTCATAGTTGTCCTCCCCGCCCAATGTAGATACGCAAGTCGACTACTCGACGTACATACCATGAATCTATATGCCAAGTCACTAAATTATATCCTGACTACATGCTAGCCGTGATGTAGGATGTACGCAACGATAGCTAGTCGAGTGCGCAAGCCCGCATCCCAATATGAATGTATCTCAGTGTGCGTGTAAGGTGTCAGGTCTCAGACAATCACAGAGTATCGTCCAATGGGTTGAGTCTGCTAAGATCTAAGTCCATCTATACTAATCATCGACATAACCGTCGAATGCAACCGAGACAACTCGGACGCGCACAGTTGTACCAACAACAAGAATACAATACAACATATGCATATTTAATTTAGACAGTAAATATAGCAAGGTATCTTGCCTGTATCCGGGAGATGTGAATGCCAAAAGCTGGTTCCTGCAATGTCTCCTGGCTGATCCAAAGGTCCTAAACAAAATATAATATAACAAATCTAACATCAGACACTAACATACATAAGAAATTATGGCGTTGCTCCTAGATGTTGTTACAGGTTTACTGCTGACCGATTACAGCATCACAGGTGCACGTAGCTAGGGTGTGCCCATGTTCTGTCTTTGGTCAACGTTTCTCTTGTGACAATATCTATCGGTTTATGGTTGAAAACTATTTCTACTCTGTATGGAAACATGTCCTTGGTTCCCATATTCAACCATACTTGGCGATGTCTAAGTTTTATTGTTGAATTTCAGGTTTCTAACAATAGATCTTATGATTAAGAAATAGTTAGTTATTAACCAATTCTAATTCTTTTCTATCAACATGCCATCACATACCTAGATAGGGTTAACTGATTTTGTGTCCAATATTACCAGTCTTGACACGACGACACAATGATCTTATATGGATACAATACAAGGAGGGTGAGTCGGGTGTTTACCTAGTTTGACAGGACGAGAGTCTTCTCGCTGACGGATCGTTCTCCGGCTAGTGGTGGCTTCGGCGTCAGTCGGCGGCAGATCGCAACGGCAGCGGCAGCGGCGACTTGGACAGCGGCGGGGTGACGGAAGGGGGTGCGGAAACTCGGAACAGCGGCTAAGGGACTCGGGGCAGCGGCTGATGGGGAACTCGGGGGCAGCAGATGACGGGTCGGAAAGCAGCGGCTGATGGGGAACTCGGGGGCAGCGGCTGATGGGGAACTCGGGGGCAGCGGATGACGGGTCGGGAAGCAGCGGCTGATGGGGAACTCGGGGGCAGCGGCTAATGTGGTGTGGCCGGAAGTATGGGAGGGGTCGGCTAGGGTTTGGAGAGGGTGGTGTAGATTTTTCTAGGGTTTCAAGAAGGAACTTCATATATATATACATATGGAGAATTTGTGGGCTGATCTTGGCTTGGGCTTGTCTGGTCTCCTTGAGATGGGCTGGTCCAAAGGGAATGAGTATTGGTGGGCTACACAAGGGTTGCTTGAGGTGAACTTAGTCTTAATTATAATTAACTAACAAGTTAACTAGATAATTCATTGTGTATTTAAAATATTAGAAACTATTTTATGAGTGGTACACCGGTGTCGTGGCATACCGCATTGAGGTAGACTGATACCTAAATTTTGGATTTGGGTTGGGGTTCTACTCAGTAAGGTAATTGATTAAATTCATATTTTTAGACGAGGGGGTTTACAATCTACCCTCCTTAGAGCATTTCGTCCTCGAAATTAAAACATACGTAAGGTAAGAGCTAATGACTGAAAAGGAAATTCTAACGCGTACCTAGTCCTTCGAAGAGATGGGGATAACGTTGACGAATATCTTCCTCGCGTTCCCAAGTCGACT
Source organism: Iris macrosiphon (assembly GCA_036927795.1). NCBI lineage: Eukaryota > Viridiplantae > Streptophyta > Magnoliopsida > Asparagales > Iridaceae > Iris > Iris macrosiphon. Next base: position 88,072,838 of record JAYESA010000020.1, on the reverse strand, counting down.
CGCCTGGTACATGATACCTCCATGCGACACGAACTAGGGGAATGGTCTGCCCTCGTAATACCTTCTCACTTCTGTCTAGAATCTCCACAGGCTCCTCTTGGTATGATAAGCTCGGCCCGACTGTGATCTCGGAATGGTCAAGCACGTGACTAGGATCCGATATGTACCTCCTTAATTGAGATACATGGAAGACGTCGTGGACTCCTTCCAAGGTCTGCGGTAATGCTAATCTGTAAGCAACCTCTCCGACGCGTTCTAAGATGTCGAATAGTCCGATGTACCTTGGACTCAGCTTCCCTCTGCCTCCGAATCTAATAGTCCCTCGAGTAGGTGAGATTCGTAAGAATACGTGATCTCCTACCTGAAACTCTAAGAGTCGACGATGTGCATTCGCCCAATGCTTCTGTCGGTCTTGTGCTGCTCGAAGGTGTCCTTGGATCTTCTTTACCTTCTCTACCGTCCGAACAACCATCTCTGGTCCGAGAATCTGTCGCTCGCCTATATCACTCCAGCATACTGGAGAACGACACTTCCTGCCATACAACGCTTCATAGGGAGCCATCTGAATGCTCGCTTGATAGCTGTTGTTGTAGGAAAACTCGACCAAATATAGGTGGTCCTCCCATGATCCTCCGAAGTCAAGCATGCACGCTCTCAACATGTCTTCTAACGTCTGAATGGTGCGCTCCGACTGGCCATCTGTTTGGGGGTGATACGCTGTGCTAAACTTTAGGCGAGTACCAAGGCTCTCCTGTATACTCCGCCAAAAGTAAGACGTAAATCTCGTATCCCTGTCAGACACAATGCTAACTGGCACTCCATGTAGGCGCACAATCTCCCTCATGTACATGTCTGCTAAAGCCTCCGTCGATTGTCCCACTCTAAAGGGTAAAAAGTGTGCGGACTTGGTGAGTCTATCCACGATTACCCATACTGTATTTCGCCCACTAGGACTCCTCGGGAAGCCTGTAACAAAGTCCATAGTGATATGCTCCCATTTCTACTCCGGTTTAGGAAGCGGTTGAAGCAATCCTACAGATCTCTGGTGCTCGGCCTTGACTTGCTGACACACCAGGCACTTGGCCACAAAACGTGCTATCTCTCTCTTCATTCCGTGCCACCAGTAGTACTGTCTTAGATCTCTGTACATCTTCGTGCCTCCTGGATGAATGGAATAGGTGGAACTGTGTGCCTCTGACATCAATTCTTGCCGAAGTTCTCCATTTGGAACATAGAGACGATCTCCGTATCTCAGTGTTCCGTCTTCATGCATCCGCAGTCCTGTCTGTAATCCAGCCTCTGTCCTCTGTCTGAGCCTCTGAAATCTGGCATCTGTCGGCAAGGCAGCCTTGATTCTCTCCACTAGTGTCGATTACAATTGGAAACTCGACAACTGTCCGTCTACTCCGGGTATGACAACCTCTATACCCATCTGCTCTAGATCTCTCAACAGATGTTGTTGGGTAGTCAAGAAGAATGCCATAGGTCTTCTGCTCAATGCGTCTGCTACTACGTTGGCCTTTCCCGGGTGGTACTGTAGCTCAATTTCGAAGTCTGTCATCACCTCGAGCCAACGTCTCTGCCTCTGATTAAGATTCTTCTGAGTGTAGACATATTTCAGGCTCTTATGATCCGTAAATATCTCCACTCTTTCTCCATATAGGTAATGTCTCCAAAGCTTTAAAGCAAAGATCACCGCGGCAAGCTCCAAGTCATGGGTGGGATAGTTCTTCTCATGTGTCCTCAACTGCCTAGAAGCATAAGCTACAACCTTTCCATGCTGCATCAAAACGCATCCTAATCCTTTCCCGGATGTATCGCTGTAGATTACAAATCCTCCGGGTCCAGAAGGTATGGTCAAGATAGGTGCTGTAGTCAAGCGTTTCTTCAGCTCATCGAACGCCTTCTGACACTCCTCTGTCCAAGTGAACTCTTGCTCCTTACGGGTCAAGCGGGTCATTGGCTCTGCAATCTTTGCGAAGTTCTCTACGAACCTCCGGTAATATCCGGCAAGTCCTAGGAAATTCCTCACCTCTGAGACATTGGTAGGGGTTGGCCATGTCTCTACAGATGAAATCTTCGCCGGATCTACTGAGATACCGTTTCCTGAGATGACGTGTCCAAGAAAAGTGACACGATCTAGGAGAAACTCATACTTGCTCAGCTTGGCATAAAGTCTCTCTTTCCTCAGTGTCTCTAACACTAGTCTCAAGTGCTCTTCGTGCTCCTCGTGGCTCTTCGAATACACCAAAATGTCGTCGATGAAAACTACCACGAACCGGTCTAAGTATTGGTGGAATACTCTGTTCATCAAGTTCATAAATACAGCTGGCGCATTCGTCAGTCCAAAAGGCATCACTAAGAACTCGTAGTGACCATAACGAGTCCTGAATGCTGTCTTTTGAATGTCTTCTCTTCGCACCTTCACTTGATGATAACCCGATCTTAAGTCGATCTTTGTGAACACTACTGCTCCTGTCAACTGGTCGAATAAATCGTCAATCTGCGGCAGAGGATACTTGTTCTTGATAGTCAAAGCATTAAGGGCTCTGTAATCAATACACATACGTACTGTTCCATCCTTCTTAGGCACAAACAATACTGGTGCTCCCCATGGTGATGCACTAGGACGGATAAATCCCTTGCTCTGAAACTCCTCCAATTGTAGCTTCAACTCGTCTAACTCCTTCTTCGCCAATCGGTACACATTAGAAGATACCGGTGCTGCTCCTGGTACTAGCTCAATGGTGAACTCCACATCTCTATCTAGGGGTAAGCCTGGCAATTCGTCGGGGAAAACATCCTCGAATTCTGCAACTATAGGTGGGGGCGCAATCTCCATAGCCATGCAAGTTCCAGCTGTCTGTCCTACTCCTTGTTCGACGGTCCCTCGCATGTACTCGAACTCCGGTTGATCTGGTGGTCTAAAAGTGACGCTACCCTTCCGGCAGTTCAGTATGGCGTTATACTGGCTTAACCAATCCATACCTAACACAACATCAAAGTACGGCATAGGCAATACCAAGAATCGCGCTCTCATCTCTCTACCACATACGACTACCGAGCACGTTCTAATAGTGCTGGTAACCGGCACGATACCTCCTCCGGTAAGAATCTTCCAACTCCTAGGTAAGGGGGAAGTCGCTACTCTATGCATTGCTACAAATCTACTAGATATAAATGACAATGTAGCACCAGAATCAAACAATGCTGTCGCAGGTAGAGATACGACTAAAATGGTACCTGTGATTGCCTCTCCTTCTGTTTCCTCTTCGGTGGTTGCTAAGGCAAAGGCCTGTCCCTGTCTCTGTCCTCCTGCCTGCTGTCGGGCACGATCAAACTGTGCCTGCTGTGGGGGCAAGGGTGGTCCCCTCTGGAATCCTCCGGGTGCTGGTGGACGCTGGCCTCCTGGTGGGGGTAGTATCCTCGGGGCTGGTGCTGCTGGTCTCTGTCCGGCCTGTGGGGCTGTCTCCCTGCGCTGTGGGCAGTCTCTGGCAAGGTGCTGGCTGGCTCCACAAATCATGCATGTCCCAAGTCTCTTTCGGCAGTCCTTCTCGAAGTGACCTCTCTTACCACAGAAGTGGCAAGTCGGGAGTTCCTGGTGTGGATATGGTGATGCTCTCTGCTGTGTCTGCGCTCCAGGACGACGGATGGGTCCTCCTGCTCCGGGCTGGACTCTAGCTGGCGTGGTCGTGCTGGAACGTCTAGATCTTCTGACAATGGCCTCCTGGATCCTTGCCTCTGCTAGGACCTCCTCATAAGAAACCCTTGCCTGTGCGGTGGTGTATCTCTGTAGCTCGAAATTGAGACCGTGGTGGAATCTCTGAGCCTTCTCTAGATCATTGGATATCAGGACGGCTCCAAATCTGCTAAGGCGGCTAAACTCTGCGTCATATGCGTCAACAGTCATATTCCCCTGTTCTAGATGTAGGAACTGGGAGTATAGGGCATTTCTGACTGTTGCTGGAAAATACTTCGCATTGAAGTACTCTAAGAACTGTTCCCAAGTCTGGTTCTTACCTACACTGCGCTCAATGGAATCCCACCAGTGATGGGCGTTGCCTTTTAGTTGGGCCCTTACTGCGGTCATCCAAAGGTCTGGTTGCAGTTGTGAGGCCTCTAATAGCATCTCCGTGTTGGCGATCCAATCGGAGATCTGTTCTGCAGTCTCATTGCCTGAGAAGGTATCTGGTCCCATCTGTCAGAACCATCTAACAGTGCCACCTGTCGGGGCTGGTGGAGGTGCTGGTTCTGGTGCTGGTGTCGTGACAGGTGTCCTCTCTAGTACTGCCATCAGACTCTGTCGTAATGTCTCTGTCTGCTGCCACTGTGCTTGTAACATTGCCTGGAAGAACTGAAGCATCTGTGGCTGGCCATCTAGCTGCGGCATCTGGGGCGGATAAGGTGGAGGCGGTGGTAGTGGAATCTCTGTTTGTGCAGTAGGCGCCTCCTCAGATGTCGGCCTCTCAGTCTGCGGCATCGGTGTAGCTCCTGAAGTCTGGCCCTCATAATGTTGCGTGGGGATGGTCTGGGAAGTCTGTCCCTCAGGTGGTGGTGTAGGATCGCCCTGTGGTGTCTCGTGCCAATGTATCAATGGTGTCTGCAGCGGGTGTTGCCCTTGGGGTACCTCATCTCCTTGAGTGGTGTTATCCGGCACCGCGGCACGGGGTACTCCTCGTCCACTGCGCAAATTCATCTTGCTGCAAGGGATAGAGCTTCATTAAAAGAGTACGAGAACAAACAAACAGGATGCATATATTTAGAAGCAGTATGAAGGAAGTTCAAAGGCGAATCAAAGTGGATGAGACCTAATAATTTCTATCCTATTGCAAGCTCGCTGGGCATGTTACCATACCACAAGCGAAAAAGTCGACCTGCATGGGCCACCACTAAAACCATGTCACGCCCCAGTCCCAAAAATATATGGAACCAGGCCACGTGGCAATAGCCAGCTGACACGTCTCCGAGGATATCCCAATTTAATGGATCCACGAAGAGTGCTACGCTGTCCTATGATACTAACATGTCCAATATCAGTCAATAACAGGTAAACTAATCTCATCCACCATATAAAGAGCAAGAACACTAAATAAAATGCTGGTTAATAAATACCAGTCTCAAGGTATCATAGTACAACCTATAATGTCTGGTGGGAACAAACCCACTACTATGACGAAATAAAGTACTGAAATGAGATATAAAAGAAATGGCTATGGCATCAGCTGAGAGGATAATGATGCCCTCCAACTAGGCTAAAGGCCTACCAACTGGTCACGGAAACTCTGACTGCTGCACCTCCAACTCCTCGGCTGAAGCGAATCTCGTCTCCTGTCCTGGGCCGTATACTGTGGGGTAGTAAGCCTCGTCTAAATCTGGAAAGGTACCAGGTCCTCAGAGGGACGTAACAAGATACAAGAAAACAACATGCTATATATGAATACTGAATAAAATAAATACAATAAGGGTGTGTTAGCCATCTAAGTGAATGCAATGTGAGGTCAACTCTGATGCGTATGAGTAGGCGTAGGCATAGCGTCCATACTCCGAAGAAAATGGCATCTGTATAGTATATCGTCCATATCGCTCCGAAGAACGTGGCATCAGTATAAAGGGAAATTCATTGGACCCGGGTTCCTCCGAACTACGGCTCCAATGTGTGTATCCCATACGCCTCCTAGTTGTCCTCCCCGCCCAATGTAGATACGCAAGTCGACTACTCGACGTACATACCATGAATCTATATGCCAAGTCACTAAATTATATCCTGACTACATGCTAGCCGTGATGTAGGATGTACGCAACGATAGCTAGTCGAGTGCGCAAGCCCGCATCCCAATATGAATGTATCTCAGTGTGCGTGTAAGGTGTCAGGTCTCAGACAATCACAGAGTATCGTCCAATGGGTTGAGTCTGCTAAGATCTAAGTCCATCTATACTAATCATCGACATAACCGTCGAATGCAACCGAGACAACTCGGACGCGCACAGTTGTACCAACAACAAGAATACAATACAACATATGCATATTTAATTTAGACAGTAAATATAGCAAGGTATCTTGCCTGTATTCGGGAGCTGTGAATGCCAAAAGCTGGTTCCTGCAATGTCTCCTGGCTGATCCAAAGGTCCTAAACAAAATATAATATAACAAATCTAACATCAGACACTAACATACATAAGAAATTATGGCGTTGCTCCTAGATATTGTTACAGGTTTACTGCTGACCGATTACAGCATCACAGGTGCACGTAGCTAGGGTGTGCCCATGTTCTGTCTTTGGTCAACGTTTCTCTTGTGACAATATCTATCGGTTTATGGTTGAAAACTATTTCTACTCTGTATGGAAACATGTCCTTGGTTTCCATATTCAACCATACTTGGCGATGTCTAAGTTTTATTGTTGAATTTCAGGTTTCTAACAATAGATCTTATGATTAAGAAATAGTTAGTTATTAACCAATTCTAATTCTTTTCTATCAACATGCCATCACATACCTAGTTAGGGTTAACTGATTTTGTGTCCAATATTACCAGTCTTGACACGACGACACAATGATCTTATATGGATACAATACAAGGAGGGTGAGTCGGGTGTTTACCTAGTTTGACAGGACGAGAGTCTTCTCGCTGACGGATCGTTCTTCGGCTAGTGGTGGCTTCGGCGTCAGTCGGCGGCAGATCGCAACGGCAGCGGCAGCGGCGACTTGGACAGCGGTGGGGTGACGGAAGGGGGTGCGGAAACTCGGAACAGCGGCTAAGGGACTCGGGGCAGCGGCTGATGGGGAACTCGGAGGCAGCGGATGACGGGTCGGGAAGCAGCGGCTGATGGGGAACTCGGGGGCAGCGGCTAATGTGGTGTGGCCGGAAGTATGGGAGGGGTCGGCTAGGGTTTGGAGAGGGTGGTGTAGATTTTTCTAGGGTTTCAAGAAGGAACTTCATATATATATACATATGGAGAATTTGTGGGCTGATCTTGGCTTGGGCTTGTCTGGTCTCCTTGAGATGGGCTGGTCCAAAGGGAATGAGTATTGGTGGGCTACACAAGGGTTGCTTGAGGTGAACTTAGTTTAATTATAATTAACTAACAAGTTAACTAGATAATTCATTGTGTATTTAAAACATTTGAAACTATTTTATGAGTGGTACACCGGTGTCGTGGCATACCGCATTGAGGTAGACTGATACCTAAATTTTGGGTTTGGGTTGGGGTTCTACTCAGTAAGGTAATTGATTAAATTCATATTTTTAGACGAGGGGGTTTACATATTTTAATTGTTATATAAAATGCGTGCGACGGTGACGTCACGAATGTTTTATTTATGTATTGCATTGACCTTGTTCATGAGACTACCCCATTATCATGTAGCACCATTAGGTTCATTGGCCGTGACACAGTGGTTACACGAGTATGAGTCTCATATAGATCACGGACTGCGTGACAGGTCTGGCCTCCTGTACGTATGGGCCGTGCGATAGGGATAACTGCCAATAGAAACTTTGCATGCTTGTAGACCTGGCGGTTATTAGAGGTTTATCGTGTCATGGACATGACATGCTTAGAGCATTGGGTGGGGAGAACAAGAAGTACCATATTTGAGCTCCTTTACACTTTTTCTTCTGTACGCCCGGATTCTCCGCTGGAGATACGGGTCATGATGACCACTATATATTATGTACTATCAGGTGGGCCACCGGCGTTCAAAAGACGACGTACCTTTTAGGCCCCTAGATCTCAAAAAGAGAACCATGCCAAATTCCAGTTTTCAGCCAGATAGCTCACTTGTGGGGAAAGTTGTTCTTAACTACATTCACATAGATGGTTAGGCGACCCCAATGGATGTTTATTTTCAGTACTTTATTGGCATGTGTTTAAGTATCTTGTTACGTCCCTCTGAGGACCTGGTCTGCTGCCAGGTGTGCCTGTTCTTGAGTATTTGCAGGAGCGCATAATTGGAAGGATATAGATGCTTCGTGGATGTCTTCTCTTCGAGCCGTGATTGGTAGCTGGTACTTATATTGTTTGAGTGAGTTGTACTTATATTGTATTTACTTTTCCTATTTGAGTTGGTAGTGGATTTGTTTCCATCCAACTGTCATCCTTAGATACTTCTTATTGAGATCTAGTTTCATAGATACTGGTTATTATTTCTATATGATTTTGGTGGATGAGATTTAGATTATACCCCGTGACTTGTATTACATTTTATACCACTTGTGGATTTGATATTCATATTACAGCGTACGTATGGATTTGGCTTCCATATATTGGAGTTGTCATATCCATGCGGCTGGCATGCTTACGTGTCCTAGTCCTATGTATTTTTGGGACTGGGGCGTGACACAAAAAAATATGATTTCAATCCATAACTGCCTTGACAACTCTCTTTTGAATTCTTCAATCGCCCTTGAACCCTGTACTTGTATTCTATCACCTACTCCTTTAACTTTTTATTGTTGTTTTTTTGTCTTTCCCTATTTCGAAAAGATGAACGCATGTACTTGATATAAGTTGACACACAGATAGTACTAGGTATACCCCATAGGCAAATTATTTTACTTTGTGACTATCTTTTGTACTTAAGGGCATATCATATGTGATAGGTTTTGGGTTAAAATTTTGAGGATTAGTAAACACTATTGAATGATCGTGAAAAAAAATTATATAGCCTGGTGTTTATCAAAAGATGGATAAATTCTAAAGCTGGGTAGAAGTTACATTGTGAACTTGAGCTAAAATTTTATATAAAGATCTTAGACGGTGGTTACGAAGGTCATCAAGTAAGATAAGATCGAGAAAATTAAGTCATTTTAATTTTGAAAAAAATTTGAAGAATAATTATGATGATGAGGATTTAACTTTAAAGATAAGAATGCTTTATAGAATAAATTTTGAAAATTTGATATTGTGGACCAAGTATTTATAATTTGAGCACATGATTTAAATTTTGAATATTGGAGATTGAATTATCGATTTAAATTTTGAGGACAAATATAGAATTTTAAAACTTGAACATAGATGGATTGGATTTAAAATTTTATAATTTGATGATTTGAATTAAAAGTTAAATTTTGATTGATGGATCACCTATTTGAAATATTGAGGATAGAAATTGAATTTAAAATTTGATGAGTACGAAATTCTTAATTTTGAAACTAGGAATGAGATTTGATTACAATTGTTAATATTTAAAAATTTATAGGAGATTATGATAGTTGAAATCATGATTTAAATTTTGATGTGGGTTATTTAAATTTGAAGATGTCATAGAGATTTGATTTAAACATTGATTATTTAAAATAAAGAAGAGATTACGATAGGTTGAATTATGATTTAAACAGTGGCTATTTTAAATTTGGAGAGATTATGATGGATTTGAATAGCTTTTATCATTTAAATTTAAAGAAGATTGCGGTTGACTTGTCTTAGATACGAATGTGAAGGATTTAACAAATCATGCCTTATTTTTAATTTCGAGGACGAAATTCTTGTAAGTTTGGTAGATTGTAAACCCTTTCACCCAAAATAGATATTTTTGTGTGTATTTAATATTATTATATTTATTATAGATTATTTTAAATCTTGAAAGTTCCTTAGAGTATTTTCATAGTTAATTAGAAAATAAATTTCTTGATTTATTTAAATATATAAAATACTTATTTAAAATTATTTCCCCAAAACTATTTTTACTACTATTTATCTCTTGTTAAAATATGATAAATATTTTTAGAATTTATTTATTGTTCGAATATATTTTTTTAGAATTTTTATACTCTAATTGATTGATATATATATATATATATATATATATATATATATATATATATATATATATATATATATATATATATATATATATATATATAATAATAATAATAATAATAATAATAATAATAATAATAATAGTTTTAAATAAAAGATAAGAATTAATTATAAATCCTAATAACTAACTCCTAAACCAATAATCCTAATAATAATCTAACTACCCCTACCCAACCCTACAGCCACAGAACCCGCCGCCCCCGCGCGGACTCGCAATCCCCCTTCTCTCTCAGTATATATATATATATATATATATATATAAGAGATCTTAAATCGAACCCTAACCCTAGATTACCCTTGGCCCGACCCTGCACCCTGGCTACCACCGACACGTGAGGCCGCCACCGTACGGCCGACCAGCGGGCAGGATAGTAACCGCAGTAACACAACAGCCGCCCTCTTCTCATGGATACGTTTCTCTCTCATCTGTGCATCATCTCTCAAACGGTTTGTCCGTACATGCCCACAACATAACCCCCTAGGAATCTCTTCAAGTGGAACGAATTTTGGAGTCCCGGATTAATCAAAAAATTGACCGAAACTTGATTGAAAAACTTTTCAAAAATAGTTCAGGAATTCAATCCAAACGTCTATGTTCATGTCCAATTTTCTACCAATCCATTTAATATTTTCAAAATTAAATTAAAAGAACTTATTTCCAATATGACCAAGATTTTTACTATTCTTTTAGTTTTTATTAGTTTGCAATATAGATTGAATTATTCTGAGTCCAAAATGACCAAAAACTTGGTTTTTTAAAAATAAAAACTTGCGATACAGAGTACATCCCGACAAACTGGACTACCCCATCATATATCTATTGCACCAAAAGACGCGTATGGTAATTTCTGAACTGCGAGCTTTCGTAGAAGTTGATTTGGACGTGTGTGCGCGTCAGAATCAACCTGAGTCCGTAAAAGTTCTCCCATCTCAGTATTTTGTAAATTATCCTATTAGTTTGTGTGCGCTCGTCGGATCGACACAAAACTTGTGTCAATGGATCCGTGGTATCACGATGGTCCTGTGACCCAAGTTTCGCGCGATTTCGAGACAGTTAACTAAACTGTTTATTCGCGGGCCCTACGGTTTGACTTGTAGAGCAAATTTGTGATTGTCTCACCGGAAACCAAAATTGGACATACAGTTGAGTTTATGTCATCGTTTAGGATTTTTTTTAGCTATAATTTGTCCTATTTAAAAACTTTTACTCCTAGCACATTTTCGGTGCGAAGTAGCCCACATATGGCCCCGTTTTGACCAAAAAATACCGTTTTGTCCCTGTGTCCAAATTGGGCAAAAGTATAGAATTTTCTAACCATCTCACTGATTCCGGAGACATTGGCGATATTTATTTCATCATCCGGAGGCGTTTATTTAGAGACCCTACTTTCCGGTTCCTTGGGATCATCGTCTGGACATCTATATTATACAGCTTGATTGCTAGACAAGTATACCTTGTCATAGTATTGTTTAGTTACATTCATTTGCTGAATATTTATTTTTAGTTATTTATTTCCATTATTTTTTTATATAAAACTGGGCGTCAAAAAATAACTTGGGTGTAAAGACGGTTGTGTCGTCTTTTATTTCTTATTATATATTATGCATGTCGACCTAGTTTTACGAGACCACCCAATGATTTGAGGCATTATAATATTCCATTGTCCGTGACACATTTTTTATACGGGTTATGAGTCTCATGTAGGACACGGACTTGCGTATTCGGCTAGCCACATGTACATGTAGGTCGTGCGACGGATAGGGTATAACTGCTAATCGTGAAGCATGTTAGAAGACTTAGAAGTTATTAGTAGTCCAGGAACATAGACTATTGTGGCATGGTGATCCAATCCTTGTCCTTGTTTGGTTGTAGGATTGGGCTATTATACTAACAATAGGCTATGAACCAAAGTTACGACATTGATACTTACACTCCATCTAGGCGTAGTAGCTGGATTGTGTTGTCGATGCGACATTTATAGGAGCATGGGGATGAGGGGGAGGACAATGAATATGCGTATGGGAAGCCAAATCAGTGAGCCAAGTCTCTGTATGAAACTTGGTGTGATGATATATGTTTATGATATACCTTGCAATTACTAGATACCCTGCTATTATATGTTTATGAGAAACCTTGCTATTACTAGATACCCTGCTATTATATGTTTATGAGATACCTTGATATTACTAGATGCCCTGTTATTATATGTAAATGAGCCTAAATCACACACATGCGTACCAAAGTTGTCCCCCAATTTGCACTTTAGGTGACTAAGAAACCTTTTTCATATTTAATTACTTACTGCAGTTTATATAGCTTGCTTCTATGTATCTTGTTATGTCCCTCTAAGGACCTGGTCCCTTTTCAGGTATAGACGATCTTGACAATTTGTAGGAGCACGGATCAGAACTTGCTACTTCTCTCTCTTTCGATGAGGTCTTTCCTTCGAGCCTAATTGATTATTAGATATACTTATTTTGTTTCTCTTATATTCTAGTTTGGTAGTGGATTTGTCTTCACCCAACTAATTATTCTTATCAAGCATTTTATACTTGATTCAGTTATATAGTTGATTGGTTATTCATTTATATCTGATTCTGTAGATGAGATCTAGTTATGCCATATGGCTTATGACATAAATTTATACCACTTGTGAATTATCATTCATAATACAGCATACGTATGTGTTATGGTTTCCATAAATTGGAGTTGCTATATACATACGAATGGTATGCTTACGTATTTATAGTCCCACATATTTTTGGGACTGGGGCGTGACAGTTGTGCAATCTTCGCCTGGATCTCAGCAATAGTGTTGGAGAAATCATATTCCTGAGCAAAACTAGTCGCCTCATCTGCGTCCAATGCAATACGTTGGAGTTCCAGTTTCTGGAGCTCCTGCTTAAGACACACCTTGGTTTGCCCATTGGAATCCTTCACTTGTTTTACGGAGTACGGGAGGCGTTCATACTCCGTGGCCACGGTCGCAGTGACGTCATCCTGTCGCACCTGTTACAACTTGTCCAAGTGTTGTTCCACTTTAATTAATTTTTAAAATAATAGGTCAGCCATCTGGTTAGAGCCAGGGAGGGTCTTCAAAATCTTTATCTGCCCAAGGGCACCGTGCCTGGACCAAACAAAGGGCATCCCCCGAACCTGTTCATTTTGGACCCCTTATTCAACAATATGTAAAAGTCCTGAAGGATAACTTTCGAAGTAGCCATCAACACAACTTCCGTAGAGAGCATCAACGGAGCCGAAGCCAAAGGAATTACAAGAAATTCGATAGTTGAAGTAGCCTGTGAAACAGAGGGGACAACACTCAAAAAGTCGTATAGTGGTACAACAGGTGTCGGACGACGAACTACTTTCGCAACATCCAAGCTCTGTCCCACCGAAATTATTGTCTGGCTGTCCGACAAACTGTCACGACCCGCACCCGAAAATCGGGCATGAGCCGTGGGTACGTCCAGCCTACGCTGCAGAAACGGCGGTAGAACGCTGTAAAGGTCCGTTCTAGGTCAACCATATCTATCTATATCTGTCACGACCCGCACCCGGAATTTGGGCATGAGTCGTGGGTACGTCCAGCCTACGCCGCAGCATCGGCGGTAGAACGCTGTCTAGGTCACAAACATAGTATATCCTGTCAATAGTCTCAACTCCGTACGGAGGACAATGATAAATAAACCACAATGCTATATTATACTCAATCACAATAATAACATAATGGCACGATGAGAATTGAAAAGAGTTCTAAATAAAAAACCAACCACAATAAGTCCAACTCAAATCCTGGGTCTAAATGACCTCACAAAGTCACAAATAAAATAAATACATCTCAGTCTCAGTCTAAAACAATAATGCAGAAAAGTAATCTAAGAGCAGGCTGGTAAGTTCTCCTCTAGGATAGGCACCTCCTCTGGGATTTCTGGAGTAAAATCTCCCTCTATTCCTGGGCCATAATGAGTAGGGCAAAAGTCCTCCAGGTCCTCTGAAAATGTTGTTATCCAGTCAGGATTGGAGCGAAGCACAAGCACTAACAGCAGTTTCATTTAAATTGACAAAATCTATAAACAGTGTAAGAGATACAAGATGGAAATAAATGCTAAAAAAGAGAAGTACTGGAGAAATGAAATAGACAATAGAACATCTAGCAATGAGCAATAAATAGTGAATGCTAGAACAAGTAAATCTGAATAAAGATAAAACATCTAGCTAAGTGTTTGAAATATTAGTTTATTATGTGATCGGCTTGGGACTGGATCAGGCTGGTTATATATGATTAGCTATGATTCTTTTAGGTCAGGCTAACCGCATGGTTAGCTATGGTGCATATAATGGTCAGGCTAATCATATATAACAGCTATGGAGCATATAAGTGGTCAGGCTGCATCCGACGTGAGAAGTGGGGTGAGCTATGGTACATATAATGTTTGGATATGATCACACAATCTACTAATAGTTCCCCATCCCCCAGCTAGCACGATGGATTCCAATCACGACTCCTCATGATGGGGATCTAGGGTGCTAACCCGTGTATCCATAGTGTCGGAATCAAGTATGTAATACACTACAATTTATAGAAGTAATCAACCATGAAAACTGTCAGAGAATGTACTCGCCTGTGGTCCTGAGCAAAGTGTGAGGGTCGATGTCCAAAGTGGGATCAAAATGACCTAATATGGAAATTCAATGTTAATTAATGAATTAAAAGAATAACATGTTTAACAATTTAAAAAACGAGGTTTCTAGGTCATGTCTAAGGTTTACTGGTCAATACTAGTCTAACACTAGCTAATTGTGTCATCCCTAGTTATAAACACTAGGGTGTACTCATAGTACCTCAATCTGGGTTCAAATCTAGTTCTAGGGTGAATTCCAGGCTATACTAGTTGAAACTAGGTTGTGACTAGGTTTCTAGGTCCATCTCATGAGTATCTAGTTACTAGGTATCATATAGCTATATAGACTATATAGTGACTCGTAATACTATCCATATGACTTATAAATATACTTGTATTAAGCTATAACTAATATCTCACCTAGGACTTAATACCTACCCTATTACATTATACTAATACCTTGGTAGCACCCACCAGCTTACCTACACTAGGCATCTTGATACACTATATGAACTCCTATAACACTAGTATATAAATACCATAACTATTTTACCTATAAAATATTACTGACACCAACCAATTTATACCTTAACCTATCTTATATCTTAACATTTACCCATATACAACCCCAACTTGACATCCCCACTACACACTAGCCTAGTACACATTAACATTTGTACCCCTTAGCAACCACATACCTGCACATGCAAAAATCCAATTGCTGGGACCCCCAACTTCCACAACTCATAATACTTACTACCCCTTGACCCAAATAACTGATATACATCTTACCCCACACTTGCACTGATACACAACTACACATAACTGATACATTCAGTTTTCACATAGGCACACACAGACACAAGTGACTGAACTGACACAGTACACACACACACATGTGCACACAGTACAGTTAGCTTACACCTCCCATCTCACTGATACTTCCCTAGGGTTTTAGTTCACTCCCTCATAGACCACTCACTGCACATATTATCTACACACACTCTCACCAACAGAATTTAATACACACACACTTGTACACCTTGATTTGCCTACTGAAACACACAGCTAGTACACATGTACACATATAGGTACTGATACTCACACTGAAATCTGGAATCCCCCAAATCCCACTGATACCTACTGGTTTACACTCTCAGGCACATGCACAGTGTAGGAATACACACTACTATACACATACACACAGGAATTTGGAGAATAAAAACCTGGGCACACACACAGTACACATTATGCACAGACACACTTAAACACACTACCTATTTCTCACACACATTCTAAAATCTGCACCCTGCACACCTACACCCTACTGATTCACACACAGGTCTCATCTTACCTAACTGGTACACATGACACTGGACTCTCACAGCCACACACCTACCCACAGTCCATACACAAGAAAAATCCCTCACAAACACATTGAGTTCTATGATACATTCACCCACACACATGTATACTGATTTCACATACTGACACAGGTCACTTACACACAGCACTGCCTAACCCTTTCTACTGAAACACAGCCAACTAAAACATATGCACAAAACTTACCTGGGAATTCTCATATACCACACTGCAATACATAACTGAACACAAGACTCAACACTGATACATCTATACTACACTCACAGTTTCACATAGCTAACACACACATTCAATAACTGAAATGATACTCTCCTATTTATCTATCTCAGAATTTCCTCCCTCACTGATCCCTCACTCTCAGGATCACACCTAATTTACTGCACAGCACAGCACATGAACTCAGGTCTGAAAAGAACTTCCTGCACGCCATAACTCACAGTAGTGAACCCTCTCCCGAATCTGATACACATGGAAATCAAAACCCGACTGAACAGTAGGATACCCTTTCCCCCAATCTGCTGCTGAACATGTTCAATTGGATACCCGACTGCACAGTACACAGTCTCGACTACACTGTGAACCATTCACAGTTTTCCCTTCTTCAACCACACACCCATCTACAAACCTAGATATAGATAGAAACACACATCAAATCCATAAACATATGTATAAATATATATATCAAATATCATACCTCAAATTAGATAATAATACAGTAGGTTAGATAGGTAATTCCTCCTGTGAAGCATTTCCCCAAACACATGATGTGCAAAAACGAAAATCCACTAAGATCTCCTAAAAATCCAAAACAAAACCCTAAATCAAATCTAACCTACACATAGGAGGGTGAAATCAGTCTATAAACAACCACCTAGGGTTAGGGTTCCTGATAATTGGGGAAAACCCCATATTGGTCACCAAAACCTAATCAAAACTCTAAAATTCGAATTACACAGCAAGGGGTTCCCTAATGGCCAATAATCGACAGAAAAATAGAGATTACATGTATAAAATGGGGTTTTACCTGCAGGGAGATGGTTCCCTATGGAAGTTCTTCCTTCCCAAGTCTCATTGACCCAAGTTCCCTGATTTCCTTGCTTTGGAGGAGGAGAAAATGGAAGCCCTAGGTTTAATCTCGAAAAATGGGGTGGGGAGATGGTTTCTCTAGATGGAGGCTAGGGTTTCTCTCTCTATATGAAGAATGAGA
This sequence comes from Iris macrosiphon, assembly GCA_036927795.1. Taxonomy (NCBI): domain Eukaryota; kingdom Viridiplantae; phylum Streptophyta; class Magnoliopsida; order Asparagales; family Iridaceae; genus Iris; species Iris macrosiphon. Next base: position 88,055,801 of record JAYESA010000020.1, on the reverse strand, counting down.
GGGTTCCTTTTATATATTAAGGTCCAGTTAGGGTTTCTAGTGTATAGCCTAGGTTTAACCCCTAGGTTAGGTCATGTAGAACCTAATTGGCTAAGGTTTAGCCAGTCTAGGGTTTGAGGGTTCACCCTAAAATTTGAATTCTAGGGTTTGACTAGAACTGGGTTTACAATTAGGGTTTAGTCATTAGGGTTTGACCTAATGGGTTCTAGGGCTCGACCTAAAACAATCATCAAATAAATAGTTTTAAAATCTCAGCAAATTAATTAAATAAATAATTATTCAAAATGGCTAAATTACACAAATGCCCTTATATGGAAAAGTGGTAGTGACAATATCTCACTGAAAAATCTGGCATGACCTCTCCAAAAGGAGGGCAAAACCACGCAATATATATATATAAAATCCTCTCCCAAAGGAGGCAACCACGCAATATATATATATCAATGATCTCAATCACAAAATCTAGAGGAAGAATATAAGCACGATATGATATAAACAAAGAAACAGAACCAAGAGAGCAAGACAATCCAAAATAATACAGTCCCAGTCTACAAATAGTTACAACATCTCAAGCAACAAAAGAATAAGTACAGTCATCCAAAATACAAACCACTGGAAATAACCCAGGAAACCCACCTAGCTAACTAGGGTGCTATCGGCGTCTCCTCGGCGCACTCCTCCTCGGGGTCACAACAGTCGTCAATACCAGGCCCGTAGAACGTAGGGCAATAGTCCTCAGGATCCTCTGGAAAAAATATGCCCAGTCAGGACTGGAGCGAAGTACATAACTCTGAAAGCAACTCCAAATGCATGGTAAGGTGTATATGACGAGCAATAGAAAAGTAATCAAGATGCACAGGAAATAAATATATGCTGGAGCACAATAAGTAGCTGCAATGTAAACTGCAGAACAATACAAGTAGTAGAAAAGTAACTGCAGATGAGAAACATGAATACTAGCTAAGTGCCTTGAGCACAAGTTCGTTATATGATCGGCTTAGGTTGCACATGAAGAACACTACGATAACTCCGTTATGCGTGAGTTGCATAACCGACATACACATGAATACTATTTTGGCTTTGATCATATAACCAACTCCTACTCCCCTCCCCCACTAATACCATTGGATCCAACCACAACACGCTACGTACATGATAATAGCTCGCACACACGAAGGCGAGAGCACAAGAAGCACATGATAGCACATGATAATCAATACCCGAAGCACATGATGAAATACACGTGATAGAGTACCCGCTGAACACGGTAAGGGGGATAGCACCTCATGACGGGATCCACTAGTACCAGCTCATGTAATAAAGTGTCAGAATCAAGTATTACAGTTCTAGAACAGGTGATATAAACGCTATCATGAAATGGAAACTATCAGAGGTAGGTACTCGCATGATGTCCTAAGCAACTGATGAGGATCGAGGTCCGGACCGGTATCGCAAGGACCTAATGCGTAAAGCAAGGATTAAACAGGGTTCTAAGCATTTAAACTGATATAAAATAATTAAAAACAGGCTTCTAGGGCTATTCTATGTCGAACGGGTCAAACCGGTGAAATTCGGGTCAAAAAGTCAACCCGGGGTCCAAAAAGTCAACTCTAGGTCAAAACTAGGTCAAACGTTGACTTTTAAGGTCAACGGGGACAATTATGGTCAAAGCTAGGTCAAACTAGGGTGCCCCTGAAATTCTAGGTCAAACCGAGCTCATTAAGCCACTAAACTCACAAACTCGCCTAATCGAGATACCGGGATACCCTCGGTATCCGATACCTCGCCCTAGGCCACGCACCCCGCCTAAACCCGCTAAAATATATGCTAACACGCGTAATTATATATATATAAACATATAAAAATCACTCCCAAGCATTTCCTTGGCTAATGCTCAAATACCCCGCTCGAAACTCAATACCTTGAATATCTCAAGGTATCGAGATACCTCGGTATCTCAAGGTATTGAGGTTTCGCTCTAAAACCCTCTAACTAGCTACCTAGCTATTAATTATGCACCTAGTTATTAATCTAGGCTAGGTAATATAGTTACCTATCATATTTATATATATCTAAATAGGTATCTACCTATATACATATATCCACACATATATATCCATTACCCATTACCTATTTCCTTACCTAATCATAACATATATATATATACCTATCAAGATATCAATATATATATATATAACTATAGGTATATAGATATCTATCTCTTAGATAGATAAAACTATCTATCTACCTATCTAGTATCTATCTATCTAAATATCTAATAACTATTTAACTAGCTATCTTATCTATTTATCCTACTATCTATCTATCTAACTTATTATCTATTACCTATCTATCAACCTATATATCTATATATCAAACTCTCTTCCTCCCTCGCTAGCTACTACCCGCTGCTACTGCTGGAGCTTCTTATTCCTGCTGCTGCTGCTCCATACTTCGCATTGCTGCTGCTGTGCTGGCTCTACATGCTGCTGCTACTGCTCTTGGCTGCTGTTACTGCTGCTCTTGCTGCTGCTGGAGCTGCTACTGCAGGCAGCAGCAGCTACTGCCCTGCTGTGGCAGTGGCTGAACCCCCCCTCCTCTCACATACACACACACACACATCCATAAACATACATATATATATATCACTCTATATATATATACACACACACACACACAAGCACACTTACACATATACATATATATATATACACATAGACATATACATATACAAGTACATAAATATAAATACACACATATATATATAAATATATATACATAAACACACATACATATATATAAATATATATATATATATATATATAGACACATATCAATACAAACACAACCACGCACACAACACTCAAACCACACGCCCTACTCACGTCCAACGACCCCGACACTCACCAATACCCTAAAATATATAAAATATAGCCCGAAAACTCTAGCAGACACTCCCCGATACTAACCCAATGCGCGTACAAGCCCGAAACGAGGAAACCAAGTCGAAATGGCCGTTCGGTCATTTCGACGAACACGTGGTGCGCGGCTCGGAAAACCTCCTGAAACGCACACCAAACGAACTCGGAATCGGCCCAAAATTTACCCACGCGCTCTACACGATGTCTAGATCCTAGAAAATACGCTCCCACGTCGATTCTAGGCCCGTGGCAGAAATGCACACGCACTTAGAATCGGCAACGATGAAAAGCCCTAATTTCGCCCGAAACGCCCGTTTCTCCGCGACACGGCTTCCCGTGTCCGAACGGAGACACGCACTCACCCTCTAGACACCCGACAATGTCTACCTAGGTCCATCTAACCTAGGGCATCACCCAAAATTGGGCCAAATTCGGATTCCACCCGAATTCGACACAAAACCTAATGTCAAAGTTTCTAAACTCACCCAAACTAGTTCCAACTTCCTCCTACGGGTAGGGTTAGGGTCTAGGAGGGTTCTACAACACTAATACACTACATAAAAATAATTAGGAAGGGGAAAGTTAGGTTTTACCTCTTGGGAGTTGGAATCCCAAGGCCAAAGTCTCACAACCCCTAGAAATCACCTCCCTCAAGCTCCAAGCCACCAAATCTAGCTCTCACACTAGATCTAAGATCCTCACACCTAGGTTAGAGAAATACAAGGTGAGGGTTAGCTTAAGAAAGAAGGAATGAAAGAAAGAAAGAAAGAAAGAAAGAAGAAAAGTGGAAGAAAACTTACTTTGGAGGAAGAAGGAGAAGAAAGAAGAAGTGGAGAAGAAGAAGAAGTGAAGAAGAAGAAGAAGTGGAAGAAGTGGAATGCAAGGAGGGGGCTGCTGCTGGAATTCCACGGGTGGGGGTAGGTAGGGCCGGCCTTGGGTAATTAAAGAGGGTTCCACTAAGTCCAAATGACCAAAATGCTCTCCCGTAACTCGGTTTTGGGTTTCGGGTCTCCAAATGCACTCAAACTAGCTCCAAATCTCTCCAACTAACCTCCTAAAAATAAAATAATAAATCTAAGCCCCAAAATAATTCTCACAAGGGTGTGGGCTGGGTCGAACATGGGTCCACTAGGGTCTGACATGGGTCCAGGCTAGCCAAAACCCTAAAACAATCAAAATAAAAATAAGACAAGCACTAATTATTATAAATATAAATAATTAAATACAATACACTATTTATCAAATAAAAAAAATACCCTATTTTCTAGAATTGGGTAGTGACAAGTCTACCCTCCTTAAAATAATTTCGTCCTCGAAATTAAAAGACGAAACTAGGACAGGAATGCAAAGAAGAACCATACCTCAGGGCTCGAAGAGATAGGGGTATCGCTCGCGCATTTCATCCTCCCTCTCCCAGGTCGACTCTCCTGGAGAGTGATGCCTCCACGCGACGCGAAACAAGGGAATAGTCTGGTTCCTCAACACCTTCTCTCGTCGATCCAGAATCTCCACCGGCTGCTCTGGATAGCTAAGAGTAGGGCCCACTGCGATCTCCGAGTGATCCAATACGTGACTGGGATCCGCCACGTACCGTCTCAACTGCGACACGTGGAACACATCATGAACTCCCTCCAGCGTAGGCGGCAACTCAAGCCTATACGCCACGGCGTCGACCCTCTCGAGGACACGGAAGGGTCCGACGAAACGTGGGCTAAGCTTCCCGCCTCCACCGAAGCGAATAGTGCCCCGCGTCGGAGAAATCCTCAGGAACACCAGATCTCCAACCTAGCACAAACAAGGTCTCTGCACTTAGTCTAAAACAAGCAATCACAAGCAAACACAAGAACAAAATCTAGATTCTAAGCTATACCTCGAACTCCAAAGGTCTCCGGTGGCTATCGGCCCAATGCCGCTGCCTGTCCTGCGCCACCCGAAGTCTATCTCTAATGAGCTTGACCTTCTCCGCTGCATCAACCACCATCTCCGGGCCAAGCAAAGCTCTCTCACCTACATCATCCCATGACAACGGAGTACGACACCTCCGTCCATACAATGCCTCAAAAGGTGACATCTCGATACTGGCTTGGTAGCTGTTGTTGTAAGCAAACTCTACCAAGTGCAAGTGATCCTCCCAAGAGCCTCTGAAATCCAAAACACAGGTCCGAAGCATGTCCTCAAGTGTCTGAATGGTCCTCTCTGACTGACCATCTGTCTGCGGGTGATACGCACTACTAAACTTGAGCTGGGTGCCCAAGCTAGCCTGCAGACTCCTCCAGAAATGCGAGGTAAAGCGACTGTCCCGATCTGATACTATGCTCACTGGAACTCCATGCAGTCTGACTATCTGGCGCACATACATCTCTGCTAGTCTCTCTGTAGACGTACCCACTTTGAATGGTAGAAAGTGGGCCGATTTGGTCAACCTGTCCACGATGACCCAAATCGCATCTTTCCCGCCTGGAGAACGGGAAAGTCCAGAAACAAAATCCATGGTCACATGCTCCCATTTCCACTCCAGAATGGGTAACGGCTGGAGTAATCCTCCTGGCCTCTGCCTCTCTGCCTTCACCTGCTGGCACACTAAGCATCGGGATACGAAGCGCGCTACCTCTCGCTTCATCCCGTACCACCATACATGCTGTCTCAGATCTCTATACATCTTGTTGGCACCGGGATGCATAGAGTACTGGGATCGATGCGCCTCCTGGAGAACCTCCTCGCACAATGACCCACTCGGCACATACAACCTGGTACCGTGCCGCAATGAACCATCATCAGCAATGGTGAAGTCGTCTGCTAAACCCATCTGAACCTGCTCCCTGATGCTCCTCAGGGACTCATCCTCAAACTGTGTAGCCCTGATCTGGTCTACCAACTCTGACTGAATCTGCAGTCCCCACATCTGCATCTCAACTCCAGGCACTATCACCTCAATGCCCAAGCTCTCTAGATCTGCCAGAAGATAACGATCTGTAGTCAGGCACATAGCTACCGGATACCTGCTCAATGCATCCGCAACTACGTTCGCCTTTCCTGGATGGTACTGCAATGATATGTCGAAGTCTTTAATCAACTCCAACCATCTCCTCTGCCTCATGTTCAGCTCTTTTTAGGTAAACACATACTTCAAGCTCTTGTGGTATGTGAAGATCTCCACACGCTCTCCGTATAAATAGTGTTTCCACAACTTCAGAGCAAAAATGACCGCTGCCAACTCCAAATCGTGGGTAGGGTAATTCTTCTCATGAGGACGTAATTGCCTGGAAGCATAGGCAATCACCCTCCCATTCTGCTGTAACACACAACCCAGTCCCTTCCCCGATGCATCACTATAGATAGTGAATCCTCCAGAACCTGATGGCAACGTCAACACTGGAGCTGTCGTCAACCTCCTCTTCAGCTCATCAAAGGTGATCTGGCACTCCTCTGACCAAACAAACTCCACGTCCTTCCGGGTCAGCCTGGACAACGGCTCTGCAATCCGGAAAAAATCCTGAACAAATCTCCTGTAGTAGCCTGCCAGTCCCAAGAAACTTCTGACCTCGGCTACTGAACTCGGAGCACTCCATGCCTCAACTGCCACGATCTTTCTCGGATCCACCGAGATACCCTCTCCAGTCACCACATGACCAAGAAATTCAACCTTGTCAAGGAAGAACTCACACTTCGAGAGCTTTCCATAAAGCTCCTCCTTCCTGAGAGTCTCCAGCACTATCCTCAGATGCTCCTCGTGCTCCTCTGGGGTCTTCGAATACACCAAGATATCATCTATAAACACCACCACAAACCTGTCCAGATGCTGATGGAACACCTTGTTCATCAGATTCATGAATACTGCCGGGGCATTAGTCAACCCAAACGGCATCACCAAGAACTCATACTGTCCATATCTGGTCCGAAAAGCTGTCTTCGGAATATCCTCCTTCCTGACTTTCACTTGGTGGTAGCCTGTCCTCAGATCAATCCTGGAAAACAACCTCGCTCCGCTCAACTGGTCAAAAAGATCATCAATACGCGACAACGGATACTTGTTCTTGATTGTGAGGCTGTTCAGAGCCCTGTAGTCGATACACATCCGTATCGACCCATCCTTCTTCGGCACAAAAAGTACCGGAGCACCCCATGGAGAAGAACTAGATCTGATAAATCCCTTGTCCTGAAGCTCATCCACCTGCTTCTTTAACTCTATCAGCTCACTGTTGCTGACTCTATAGACGTGCTGGGATATCGGCTCTGCGCCTGGCACCAAGTCTATAGAGAACTCCATGTCTCTGTCCGGAGGTAACCCTGGTAACTCCTCCGGAAAGACATCCATATACTCCTCTATCAGTGGATGTAGCGACCTCGGCTCTACCACCAGGGCTCCGCAGAAGACTCCCGCGGTCTGCTCCGCTGCTCCTCTGGCAAACTGAAACTCTGGCTCACCCGGCGGACTAAACAAAACTCTGCCTCCACGACAATCTATACTAGCACAATGCGTACTCAACCAATCCATCCCGAGTACAACATCGTAACTCAAAAGTGGCATTACGAGTAGGCACACACTTAACTTTCGGCCTCCCAAGGTAACTCTCCGGTCTCTGCAAGCATCACGGACTAGGATGATACCACCCCCGGTCGTGATCTTGCAGAGTCTAGCTAAAGGTTCAGCAACAAGATGGTGTCTAACAGCAAAAGATACAGACATAAAGCTATGGGAAGCACCGGAATCAAATAAAGCAAGTGCTGGAATGGAATCAAGGAGAACAGAACCTGAGATAACGTCACCAACTGGCTCGGCCTCGTCCACTGTCAGGGCAAAAGCTCGCCCCTGCTGTCCTCCTCGGTGCTGCTGCTGGTGCTGGGCGAACCTCTGCTGCTGAGTCTGCAAAGGCTAACCTCTCTGCTGCGCTGCAGGTGCTCTGGCTGGTGCCCTCTGAGCGGCTCCTCCGCCCTGAGCTGTACGGGCAAGCGCTGAAGGACAATCCTTCAGCTGGTGGTCTGCGGCGCCACACAATAAACATCTGCCCAGCCTCTTTCTGCATATGTCCCATCCATGCCCTGGCTTTCTACAAAAAGGGCAAACGATGGGCTGCCTCTGGCCCTGCTGCTGACCCTGCCTCTGCTGTAGAGGCGCCTGCCGGAAGGGCGCCCGACCCTGACCCTGGTGCTGCTGGGTCTGCTGGAATGGCCTCTTGGCCGGGCCTGCACTGCTACCTGCTCCTGAAGCATCTCTGCCCCTCTTCGTCTTCAGCTCCAAATCATCCTCAGCCCTCTGAGCGTCGCTGACAATCTGCTCGAAGGTCGCCTCGCGGTCGCTCCTAGTCAAGGACTTGACCGCCATGACCAAGCCCTTGCGGAACTTCCGTGCCTTCGCTGCCTCTGACAACCCCTCAACAAATCTGCCCAGACGGCAGAACTCCGCTGCATACTCATCCACTAGCATACTCCCCTGGACGAGCGCCTCGAACTGACTCTCTAAGGCACTGAGAGCCACGTCCGGGAAGAACTTCTCCTTGAAAAGCTTCTTAAAAGCCTCCCAAGTCAATCCCGGAGCTGCTATCCGCGTATCCGTGCGGAACCAAGGAAGGGCAAGGTCGAACATCTGGCTGCCCGCTGCCTCTATCTGCATGCTGGCTGGGATTATCGCCAGCCAAAAGATGCCCTCTATATGCTCGATCCAGTCATCGGCGTACAGGATCCCCTCTGTGCCGCGGAACTCCTTAGGCCGCATCCTCTGAAAATCGATAATAGTACCCGGCCTAGGATACTGAGCCTGCTCCGGCTGTGGCTGGATCTGAGCCACTATGTCGACCGCTGTCAAAGCCACTTGATGAGCATTCTCAATGCCCATCCTCAAAACATCTGCCTGGCGGTGCTGCGCATCCATCATCTCTCGGAAGAATGCGAACAACTGCGTAGCAAGGGCACGGATGGTAGAGGAGGAGGTACCACCGGGACAACTGGGGTGGCTCTCGGATCAATGGGAGTAAGGGGATCTCCGAGAGAAACTGAAGCTCCCTCAACCGCAGGAGTGGCGAGTGGAGCGGTAGCGGCTGCCGGACGTCGAGCAGGTCGAGAGGTGGCAGACCTCTCGGTGGCAGCTGCTGGGGCGGTGCTGAGATCTAGTCTTCGGAGGCATCCTGAACACAGATCAAAAGAAGTCAATATAGTGCAAGAAACGATAACATCAATGAAGGACAATAATATTGCAAAAGAAAACAATTTCAGAAAAATTAAAGATAGCAAAAGGAAGTAGGAAGGGTCCTAGTTGTGATTGAGCACACTCTCTCTCAGCCTATATCCTATATCCTATAGCAGGTAAACTAAAATGCAGACCTTCATGGGCCACCACCAAAAACGTGTCACGACCCGCACCCGAAAATCGGGCATGAGCCTTGGGTACGTCCAGCCTACGCCGCAGAAACGGCGGTAGAACGCTGTAAAGGTCCGTTCTAGGTCAACCATATCTATCTATATCTCACTGAAAAATCTGGCATGACCTCTCCAAAAGAAGGGCAAAACCACGCAATATATATATAAAATCCTCTCCCAAAGGAGGCAACCACGCAATATATATATATCAATGATCTCAATCACAAAATCTAGAGGAAGAATATAAGCACGATATGATATAAACAAAGAAACAGAACCAAGAGAGCAAGACAATCCAAAATAATACAGTCCCAGTCTACAAATAGCTACAACATCTCAAGCAACAAAAGAATAAGTACAATCATCCAAAATACAAACCACTGGAAATAACCCAGGAAACCTACCTAGCTAACTAGGGTGCTATCGGCGTCTCCTCGGCGCACTCCTCCTCGGGGTCACAACAGTCGTCAATACCAGGCCCATAGAACGTAGGGCAATAGTCCTCAGGATCCTCTGGAAAAATATGCCCAGTCAGGACTGGAGCGAAGTACATAACTCTGAAAGCAACTCCAAATGCATGGTAAGGTGTATATGACGAGCAATAGAAAAGTAATCAAGATACACAGGAAATAAATATATGCTGGAGCACAATAAGTAGCTGCAATGTAAACTGGAGAACAATACAAGTAGTAGAAAAGTAACTACAGATGAGAAACATGAATACTAGCTAAGTGCCTTGAGCACAAGTTCGTTATATGATCGGCTTAGGTTGCACATGAAGAACACTACGATAACTCCGTTATGCGTAAGTTGCATAACCGACATACACATGAATACTGTTTTGGCTTTGATCATATAACCAACTCCTACTCCCCTCCCCCACTAATACCATTGGATCCAACCACAATACGCTACGTACATGATAATAGCTTGCGCACACGAAGGCGAGAGCACAAGAAGCACATAATAGCACATGATAATCAATACCCGAAGCACATGATGAAATACACGTGATAGAGTACCCGCTGAACACGGTAAGGGGGATAGCACCTCATGACGGGATCCACTAGTACCAGCTCGTGTAATAAAGTGTCAGAATCAAATATTACAGTTATAGAACAGGTGATATAAACGCTATCATGAAATGGAAACTATCAGAGGTAGGTACTCGCCTGATGTCCTGAGCAACTGATGAGGATCGAGGTCCGGACCGGTGTCGCAAGGACCTAATGCGAAAAGCAAGGATTAAACAGGGTTCTAAGCATTTAAACTGATATAAAATAATTAAAAATAGGCTTCTAGGGCTATTCTAGGTCGAACGGGTCAAACCGGTGAAATTCGGGTCAAAAAGTCAACCCGGGGTCCAAAAAGTCAACTCTAGGTCAAAACTAGGTCAAACGTTGACTTTTACGGTCAACGGGGACAATTATGGTCAAAGCTAGGTCAAACTAGGGTGTCCCTGAAATTCTAGGTCAAACCGAGCTCATTAAGCCACTAAACTCACAAACTCGCCTAATCGAGATACCAGGATACCCTCGGTATCCGATACCTCGCCCTAGGCCACGCACCCCGCCTAAACCCGCTAAAACCTATGCTAGCACGCGTAATTATATATATATAAACATATAAAAATCACTCCCAAGCATTTCCTAGGCTAATGCTCAAATACCCCGCTCGAAACTCAATACCTTGAATATCTCAAGGTATCGAGATACCTCGGTATCTCAAGGTATTGAGGTTTCGCTCTAAAACCCTCTAACTAGCTACCTAGCTATTAATTATGCACCTAGTTATTAATCTAGGCTAGGTAATATAGTTACCTATCATATTTATATATATTTAAATAGGTATCTACCTATATACATATATCCACACATATATATCCATTACCCATTACCTATTTCCTTACCTAATCATAACATATATATATATATATACCTATCAAGATATCTATATATATATATATAACTATAGGTATATAGATATCTATCTCTTAGATAGATAAAACTATCTATCTACCTATCTAGTATCTATCTATCTAAATATCTAATAACTATTTAACTAGCTATCTTATCTATTTATCCTACTATCTATCTATCTAACTTATTATCTATTACCTATCTATCAACCTATATATATCTATATATCAAACTCTCTTCCTCCCTCACTAGCTACTACCCGCTGCTACTGCTGGAGCTTCTTATTCCTGCTGCTGCTGCTCCATACTTCGCATTGCTGCTGCTGTGCTGGCTCTACATGTTGCTGCTACTGCTCTTGGCTGCTGTTACTGCTGCTCTTGCTGCTGCTGGAGCTGCTGCTGCAGGCAGCAGCAGCTACTGCCCTGCTGTGGCAGTGGCTGAACCCCCCCCCTCCTCTCACATACACACACACACACATCCATAAACATACATATATATATATTACTCTATATATATATATACACACACACACACACAAGCACACTTACACATATACATATATATATATACACATAGACATATACATATACAAGTACATAAATATAAATACACACATATATATATAAATATATATACATAAACACACATACATATATATAAATATATATATATATATAGACACATATCAATACAAACACAACCACGCACACAACACTCAAACCACACGCCCTACTCACGCCCAACGACCCCGACACTCACCAATACCCTAAAATATATAAAATATAGCCCGAAAACTCTAGCACACACTCCCCGATACTAACCCAACGTGCGTACAAGCCCAAAACGAGGAAACCAAGTCGAAATGGCCGTTCGGTCATTTCGACGAACACGTGGTGCACGGCTCGGAAAACCTCCTGAAACGCACACCAAACGAACTCGGAATTGGCCCAAAATTTACCCATGCGCTCTACACGATGTCTAGATCCTAGAAAATGTGCTCGCACGTCGATTCTAGGCCCGTGGCGGAAACGCACATGCACTTAGAATCGGCGACGACGAAAAGCTCCAATTTCGCCCGAAACGCCCGTTTCTCCGCGACACGGCTTCCCGTGTCCGAACGGAGACACGCACTCACCCTCTAGACACCCGACAACGTCTACCTTGGTCCATCTAACCTAGGGCATCACCCAAAATTGGGCCAAATTCGGATTCCACCCGAATTCGACACAAAACCTAATGTCAAAGTTTCTAAACTCACCCAAACTAGTTCCAACTTCCTCCTACGGGTAGGGTTAGGGTCTAGGAGGGTTCTACAACACTAATTACACTACATAAAAATAATTAGGAAGGGGAAAGTTAGGTTTTACCTCTTGGGAGTTGGAATCCCAAGGCCAAAGTCTCACAACCCCTAGAAATCACCTCCCTCAAGCTCCAAGCCACCAAATCTAGCTCTCACACTAGATCTAAGCTCCTCACACCTAGTTTAGAAAAATGCAAGGTGAGGGTTAGCTTAAGGAAGAAGGAATGAAAGAAAGAAAGAAAGAAAGAAAGAAGAAAAGTGGAAGAAAACTTACTTTGGAGGAAGAAGGAGAAGAAAGAAGAAGTGGAGAAGAAGAAGAAGTGAAGAAGAAGAAGAAGTGGAAGAAGTGGAATGCAAGGAGGGGGCTGCTGCTGGAATTCCACGGGTGGGGGTAGGTAGGGCCGGCCTTGGGTAATTAAAGAGGGTTCCACTAAGTCCAAATGACCAAAATGCTCTCCCGTAACTCGGTTTTGGGTTTCGGGTCTCCAAATGCACTCAAACTAGCTCCAAATCTCTCCAACTAACCTCCTAAAAATAAAATAATAAATCTAAGCCCCAAAATAATTCTCACAAGGGTGTGGGCTGGGTCGAACATGGGTCCACTAGGGTCTGACATGGGTCCAGGCTAGCCAAAACCCTAAAACAATCAAAATAAAAATAAGACAAGCACTAATTATTATAAATATAAATAATTAAATACAATACACTATTTATCAAATAAAAAAAATACCCTATTTTCTAGAATTGGGTAGTGACAAGTCTACCCTCCTTAAAATAATTTCGTCCTCGAAATTAAAAGACGAAACTAGGACAGGAATGCAAAGAAGAACCATACCTCAGGGCTCGAAGAGATAGGGGTATCGCTCGCGCATTTCATCCTCCCTCTCCCAGGTCGACTCTCCTGGAGAGTGATGCCTCCACGCGACGCGAAACAAGGGAATAGTCTGGTTCCTCAACACCTTCTCTCGTCGATCCAGAATCTCCACCGGCTGCTCTGGATAGCTAAGAGTAGGGCCCACTGCGATCTCCGAGTGATCCAATACGTGACTGGGATCCGCCACGTACCGTCTCAACTGCGACACGTGGAACACATCATGAACTCCCTCCAGCGTAGGCGGCAACTCAAGCCTATACGCCACGGCGTCGACCCTCTCGAGGACACGGAAGGGTCCGACGAAACGTGGGCTAAGCTTCCCGCCTCCACCGAAGCGAATAGTGCCCCGCGTCGGAGAAATCCTCAGGAACACCAGATCTCCAACCTAGCACAAACAAGGTCTCTGCACTTAGTCTAAAACAAGCAATCACAAGCAAACACAAGAACAAAATCTAGATTCTAAGCTATACCTCGAACTCCAAAGGTCTCCGGTGGCTATCGGCCCAATGCCGCTGCCTGTCCTGCGCCACCCGAAGTCTATCTCTAATGAGCTTGACCTTCTCCGCTGCATCAACCACCATCTCCGGGCCAAGCAAAGCTCTCTCACCTACATCATCCCATGACAACGGAGTACGACACCTCCGTCCATACAATGCCTCAAAAGGTGACATCTCGATACTGGCTTGGTAGCTGTTGTTGTAAGCAAACTCTACCAAGTGCAAGTGATCCTCCCAAGAGCCTCTGAAATCCAAAACACAGGTCCGAAGCATGTCCTCAAGTGTCTGAATGGTCCTCTCTGACTGACCATCTGTCTGCGGGTGATACGCACTACTAAACTTGAGCTGGGTGCCCAAGCTAGCCTGCAGACTCCTCCAGAAATGCGAGGTAAAGCGACTGTCCCGATCTGATACTATGCTCACTGGAACTCCATGCAGTCTGACTATCTGGCGCACATACATCTCTGCTAGTCTCTCTGTAGACGTACCCACTTTGAATGGTAGAAAGTGGGCCGATTTGGTCAACCTGTCCACGATGACCCAAATCGCATCTTTTCCGCCTGGAGAACGGGAAAGTCCAGAAACAAAATCCATGGTCACATGCTCCCATTTCCACTCCAGAATGGGTAACGGCTGGAGTAATCCTCCTGGCCTCTGCCTCTCTGCCTTCACCTGCTGGCACACTAAGCATCGGGATACGAAGCGCGCTACCTCTCGCTTCATCCCGTACCACCATACATGCTGTCTCAGATCTCTATACATCTTGTTGGCACCGGGATGCATAGAGTACTGGGATCGATGCGCCTCCTGGAGAACCTCCTCGCACAATGACCCACTCGGCACATACAACCTGGTACCGTGCCGCAATGAACCATCATCAGCAATGGTGAAGTCGTCTGCTAAACCCATCTGAACCTGCTCCCTGATGCTCCTCAGGGACTCATCCTCAAACTGTGTAGCCCTGATCTGGTCTACCAACTCTGACTGAATCTGCAGTCCCCACATCTGCATCTCAACTCCAGGCACTATCACCTCAATGCCCAAGCTCTCTAGATCTGCCAGAAGATAACGATCTGTAGTCAGGCACATAGCTACCGGATACCTGCTCAATGCATCCGCAACTACGTTCGCCTTTCCTGGATGGTACTGCAATGATATGTCGAAGTCTTTAATCAACTCCAACCATCTCCTCTGCCTCATGTTCAGCTCTTTTTAGGTAAACACATACTTCAAGCTCTTGTGGTATGTGAAGATCTCCACACGCTCTCCGTATAAATAGTGTTTCCACAACTTCAGAGCAAAAATGACCGCTGCCAACTCCAAATCGTGGGTAGGGTAATTCTTCTCATGAGGACGTAATTGCCTGGAAGCATAGGCAATCACCCTCCCATTCTGCTGTAACACACAACCCAGTCCCTTCCCCGATGCATCACTATAGATAGTGAATCCTCCAGAACCTGATGGCAACGTCAACACTGGAGCTGTCGTCAACCTCCTCTTCAGCTCATCAAAGGTGATCTGGCACTCCTCTGACCAAACAAACTCCACGTCCTTCCGGGTCAGCCTGGACAACGGCTCTGCAATCCGGAAAAAATCCTGAACAAATCTCCTGTAGTAGCCTGCCAGTCCCAAGAAACTTCTGACCTCGGCTACTGAACTCGGAGCACTCCATGCCTCAACTGCCACGATCTTTCTCGGATCCACCGAGATACCCTCTCCAGTCACCACATGACCAAGAAATTCAACCTTGTCAAGGAAGAACTCACACTTCGAGAGCTTTCCATAAAGCTCCTCCTTCCTGAGAGTCTCCAGCACTATCCTCAGATGCTCCTCGTGCTCCTCTGGGGTCTTCGAATACACCAAGATATCATCTATAAACACCACCACAAACCTGTCCAGATGCTGATGGAACACCTTGTTCATCAGATTCATGAATACTGCCGGGGCATTAGTCAACCCAAACGGCATCACCAAGAACTCATACTGTCCATATCTGGTCCGAAAAGCTGTCTTCGGAATATCCTCCTTCCTGACTTTCACTTGGTGGTAGCCTGTCCTCAGATCAATCCTGGAAAACAACCTCGCTCCGCTCAACTGGTCAAAAAGATCATCAATACGCGACAACGGATACTTGTTCTTGATTGTGAGGCTGTTCAGAGCCCTGTAGTCGATACACATCCGTATCGACCCATCCTTCTTCGGCACAAAAAGTACCGGAGCACCCCATGGAGAAGAACTAGATCTGATAAATCCCTTGTCCTGAAGCTCATCCACCTGCTTCTTTAACTCTATCAGCTCACTGTTGCTGACTCTATAGACGTGCTGGGATATCGGCTCTGCGCCTGGCACCAAGTCTATAGAGAACTCCATGTCTCTGTCCGGAGGTAACCCTGGTAACTCCTCCGGAAAGACATCCATATACTCCTCTATCAGTGGATGTAGCGACCTCGGCTCTACCACCAGGGCTCCGCAGAAGACTCCCGCGGTCTGCTCCGCTGCTCCTCTGGCAAACTGAAACTCTGGCTCACCCGGCGGACTAAACAAAACTCTGCCTCCACGACAATCTATACTAGCACAATGCGTACTCAACCAATCCATCCCGAGTACAACATCGTAACTCAAAAGTGGCATTACGAGTAGGCACACACTTAACTTCCGGCCTCCCAAGGTAACTCTCCGGTCTCTGCAAGCATCACGGACTAGGATGATACCACCCCCGGTCGTGATCTTGCAGAGTCTAGCTAAAGGTTCAGCAACAAGATGGTGTCTAACAGCAAAAGATACAGACATAAAGCTATGGGAAGCACCGGAATCAAATAAAGCAAGTGCTGGAATGGAATCAAGGAGAACAGAACCTGAGATAACGTCACCAACTGGCTCGGCCTCGTCCACTGTCAGGGCAAAAGCTCGCCCCTGCTGTCCTCCTCGGTGCTGCTGCTGGTGCTGGGCGAACCTCTGCTGCTGAGTCTGCAAAGGCTAACCTCTCTGCTGCGCTGCAGGTGCTCTGGCTGGTGCCCTCTGAGCGGCTCCTCCGCCCTGAGCTGTACGGGCAAGCGCTGAAGGACAATCCTTCAGCTGGTGGTCTGCGGCGCCACACAATAAACATCTGCCCAGCCTCTTTCTGCATATGTCCCATCCATGCCCTGGCTTTCTACAAAAAGGGCAAACGATGGGCTGCCTCTGGCCCTGCTGCTGACCCTGCCTCTGCTGTAGAGGCGCCTGCCGGAAGGGCGCCCGACCCTGACCCTGGTGCTGCTGGGTCTGCTGGAATGGCCTCTTGGCCGGGCCTGCACTGCTACCTGCTCCTGAAGCATCTCTGCCCCTCTTCGTCTTCAGCTCCAAATCATCCTCAGCCCTCTGAGCGTCGCTGACAATCTGCTCGAAGGTCGCCTCGCGGTCGCTCCTAGTCAAGGACTTGACCGCCATGACCAAGCCCTTGCGGAACTTCCGTGCCTTCGCTGCCTCTGACAACCCCTCAACAAATCTGCCCAGACGGCAGAACTCCGCTGCATACTCATCCACTAGCATACTCCCCTGGACGAGCGCCTCGAACTGACTCTCTAAGGCACTGAGAGCCACGTCCGGGAAGAACTTCTCCTTGAAAAGCTTCTTAAAAGCCTCCCAAGTCAATCCCGGAGCTGCTATCCGCGTATCCGTGCGGAACCAAGGAAGGGCAAGGTCGAACATCTGGCTGCCCGCTGCCTCTATCTGCATGCTGGCTGGGATTATCGCCAGCCAAAAGATGCCCTCTATATGCTCGATCCAGTCATCGGCGTACAGGATCCCCTCTGTGCCGCGGAACTCCTTAGGCCGCATCCTCTGAAAATCGATGATAGTACCCGGCCTAGGATACTGAGCCTGCTCCGGCTGTGGCTGGATCTGAGCCACTATGTCGACCGCTGTCAAAGCCACCTGATGAGCATTCTCAATGCCCATCCTCAAAACATCTGCCTGGCGGTGCTGCGCATCCATCATCTCTCGGAAGAATGCGAACAACTGCGTAGCAAGGGCATGGATGGTAGAGGAGGAGGTACCACCGGGACAACTGGGGTGGCTCTCGGATCAATGGGAGTAAGGGGATCTCCGAGAGAAACTGAAGCTCCCTCAACCGCAGGAGTGGCGAGTGGAGCGGTAGCGGCTGCCGGACGTCGAGCAGGTCGAGAGGTGGCAGACCTCTCGGTGGCAGCTGCTGGGGCGGTGCTGAGATCTAGTCTTCGGAGGCATCCTGAACACAGATCAAAAGAAGTCAATATAGTGCAAGAAACGATAACATCAATGAAGGACAATAATATTGCAAAAGAAAACAATTTCAGAAAAATTAAAGATAGCAAAAGGAAGTAGGAAGGGTCCTAGTTGTGATTGAGCACACTCTCTCTCAGCCTATATCCTATATCCTATAGCAGGTAAACTAAAATGCAGACCTTCATGGGCCACCACCAAAAACGTGTCACGACCCGCACCCGAAAATCGGGCATGAGCCTTGGGTACGTCCAGCCTACGCCGCAGAAACGGCGGTAGAACGCTGTAAAGGTCCGTTCTAGGTCAACCATATCTATCTATATCTCACTGAAAAATCTGGCATGACCTCTCCAAAAGAAGGGCAAAACCACGCAATATATATATAAAATCCTCTCCCAAAGGAGGCAACCACGCAATATATATATATCAATGATCTCAATCACAAAATCTAGAGGAAGAATATAAGCACGATATGATATAAACAAAGAAACAGAACCAAGAGAGCAAGACAATCCAAAATAATACAGTCCCAGTCTACAAATAGCTACAACATCTCAAGCAACAAAAGAATAAGTACAATCATCCAAAATACAAACCACTGGAAATAACCCAGGAAACCTACCTAGCTAACTAGGGTGCTATCGGCGTCTCCTCGGCGCACTCCTCCTCGGGGTCACAACAGTCGTCAATACCAGGCCCATAGAACGTAGGGCAATAGTCCTCAGGATCCTCTGGAAAAATATGCCCAGTCAGGACTGGAGCGAAGTACATAACTCTGAAAGCAACTCCAAATGCATGGTAAGGTGTATATGACGAGCAATAGAAAAGTAATCAAGATACACAGGAAATAAATATATGCTGGAGCACAATAAGTAGCTGCAATGTAAACTGGAGAACAATACAAGTAGTAGAAAAGTAACTACAGATGAGAAACATGAATACTAGCTAAGTGCCTTGAGCACAAGTTCGTTATATGATCGGCTTAGGTTGCACATGAAGAACACTACGATAACTCCGTTATGCGTAAGTTGCATAACCGACATACACATGAATACTGTTTTGGCTTTGATCATATAACCAACTCCTACTCCCCTCCCCCACTAATACCATTGGATCCAACCACAATACGCTACGTACATGATAATAGCTTGCGCACACGAAGGCGAGAGCACAAGAAGCACATGATAGCACATGATAATCAATACCCGAAGCACATGATGAAATACACGTGATAGAGTACCCGCTGAACACGGTAAGGGGGATAGCACCTCATGACGGGATCCACTAGTACCAGCTCGTGTAATAAAGTGTCAGAATCAAATATTACAGTTATAGAACAGGTGATATAAACGCTATCATGAAATGGAAACTATCAGAGGTAGGTACTCGCCTGATGTCCTGAGCAACTGATGAGGATCGAGGTCCGGACCGGTGTCGCAAGGACCTAATGCGAAAAGCAAGGATTAAACAGGGTTCTAAGCATTTAAACTGATATAAAATAATTAAAAATAGGCTTCTAGGGCTATTCTAGGTCGAACGGGTCAAACCGGTGAAATTCGGGTCAAAAAGTCAACCCGGGGTCCAAAAAGTCAACTCTAGGTCAAAACTAGGTCAAACGTTGACTTTTACGGTCAACGGGGACAATTATGGTCAAAGCTAGGTCAAACTAGGGTGTCCCTGAAATTCTAGGTCAAACCGAGCTCATTAAGCCACTAAACTCACAAACTCGCCTAATCGAGATACCAGGATACCCTCGGTATCCGATACCTCGCCCTAGGCCACGCACCCCGCCTAAACCCGCTAAAACCTATGCTAGCACGCGTAATTATATATATATAAACATATAAAAATCACTCCCAAGCATTTCCTAGGCTAATGCTCAAATACCCCGCTCGAAACTCAATACCTTGAATATCTCAAGGTATCGAGATACCTCGGTATCTCAAGGTATTGAGGTTTCGCTCTAAAACCCTCTAACTAGCTACCTAGCTATTAATTATGCACCTAGTTATTAATCTAGGCTAGGTAATATAGTTACCTATCATATTTATATATATTTAAATAGGTATCTACCTATATACATATATCCACACATATATATCCATTACCCATTACCTATTTCCTTACCTAATCATAACATATATATATATATATACCTATCAAGATATCTATATATATATATATAACTATAGGTATATAGATATCTATCTCTTAGATAGATAAAACTATCTATCTACCTATCTAGTATCTATCTATCTAAATATCTAATAACTATTTAACTAGCTATCTTATCTATTTATCCTACTATCTATCTATCTAACTTATTATCTATTACCTATCTATCAACCTATATATATCTATATATCAAACTCTCTTCCTCCCTCACTAGCTACTACCCGCTGCTACTGCTGGAGCTTCTTATTCCTGCTGCTGCTGCTCCATACTTCGCATTGCTGCTGCTGTGCTGGCTCTACATGTTGCTGCTACTGCTCTTGGCTGCTGTTACTGCTGCTCTTGCTGCTGCTGGAGCTGCTGCTGCAGGCAGCAGCAGCTACTGCCCTGCTGTGGCAGTGGCTGAACCCCCCCCCCTCCTCTCACATACACACACACACACATCCATAAACATACATATATATATATCACTCTATATATATATATACACACACACACACACAAGCACACTTACACATATACATATATATATATACACATAGACATATACATATACAAGTACATAAATATAAATACACACATATATATATAAATATATATACATAAACACACATACATATATATAAATATATATATATATATAGACACATATCAATACAAACACAACCACGCACACAACACTCAAACCACACGCCCTACTCACGCCCAACGACCCCGACACTCACCAATACCCTAAAATATATAAAATATAGCCCGAAAACTCTAGCACACACTCCCCGATACTAACCCAACGTGCGTACAAGCCCAAAACGAGGAAACCAAGTCGAAATGGCCGTTCGGTCATTTCGACGAACACGTGGTGCACGGCTCGGAAAACCTCCTGAAACGCACACCAAACGAACTCGGAATTGGCCCAAAATTTACCCATGCGCTCTACACGATGTCTAGATCCTAGAAAATGTGCTCGCACGTCGATTCTAGGCCCGTGGCGGAAACGCACATGCACTTAGAATCGGCGACGACGAAAAGCTCCAATTTCGCCCGAAACGCCCGTTTCTCCGCGACACGGCTTCCCGTGTCCGAACGGAGACACGCACTCACCCTCTAGACACCCGACAACGTCTACCTTGGTCCATCTAACCTAGGGCATCACCCAAAATTGGGCCAAATTCGGATTCCACCCGAATTCGACACAAAACCTAATGTCAAAGTTTCTAAACTCACCCAAACTAGTTCCAACTTCCTCCTACGGGTAGGGTTAGGGTCTAGGAGGGTTCTACAACACTAATTACACTACATAAAAATAATTAGGAAGGGGAAAGTTAGGTTTTACCTCTTGGGAGTTGGAATCCCAAGGCCAAAGTCTCACAACCCCTAGAAATCACCTCCCTCAAGCTCCAAGCCACCAAATCTAGCTCTCACACTAGATCTAAGCTCCTCACACCTAGTTTAGAAAAATGCAAGGTGAGGGTTAGCTTAAGGAAGAAGGAATGAAAGAAAGAAAGAAGAAAAGTGGAAGAAAACTTACTTTGGAGGAAGAAGGAGAAGAAGAAGAAGTGAAGAAGAAGAAGAAGTGGAAGAAGTGGAATGCAAGGAGGGGGCTGCTGCTGGAATTCCACGGGTGGGGGTAGGTAGGGCCGGCCTTGGGTAATTAAAGAGGGTTCCACTAAGTCCAAATGACCAAAATGCCCTCCCGTAACTCGGTTTTGGGTTTCGGGTCTCCAAATGCACTCAAACTAGCTCCAAATCTCTCCAACTAACCTCCTAAAAATAAAATAATAAATCTAAGCCCCAAAATAATTCTCACAAGGGTGTGGGCTGGGTCGGACATGGGTCCACTAGGGTCTGACATGGGTCCAAGCTTGCCAAAACCCTAAAACAATCAAAATAAAAATAAGACAAGCACTAATTAATTATAAATATAAATAATTAAATACAATACACTATTTATCAAATAAAAAAAAACCCTATTTTCTAGAATTGGGTAGTGACACAAACCGGCAAGCTTGGCCTTCACACTGGCAATGGCAGAAATGGACCCCGCTGGAGGATCGCTGTCCCTAGCAACTGAGGAAGCCGCAACTTCTGGTCGTCCAACGTCATCCCGTGCAGGCGATAAAGCGGTCTCCACACCAGGTAGACTCGCAAAGGTAGAGTCTTCCCCTACACTAACCACAACAGAAGGTTCCGTCGGATGTTCTCCACCCCTAGTAGGGGGTGGGAGAGTGGACTTCCTTCGAACCAGCCCCCCATCTTTGTCTTCTTTCGCATCTTCCTAAGAGGCCACATCCACCATCCTCAGGGAAGAAGTTGAGTCTGTAGGGCCAAAATCACATGTGATCGACCGCACCAGCAAAACAGAAAACTGAAGACAAAAATCTCATCCCGCAAGAAAAGGCAGAACAACATATCTGGAGCAAATGACGAGATAAGTTGACCCACCTCGACAACGTCTAGATCATCCATCGAGATGTAGGGAGTAGCCGGTTCCACCATTCCCTTTGGGGATATGCCTGCTCTCAGGGGCAGGCTCCTCAGTCGCAACCTCGAGATCAGGAGATATCGACCCTTCATCTCATTCTGCAAAAGAAACCCTAGCAGTCGTAGACCACCGAGGGTGATGTCGTCTCCCCTGTGGCTACAAAGTTTCAAGCAGACCAGAAGAAAGATTTTCATATTGAGGAGTCACAAGAATCAAATTAAGAGGTCTTACGGATACCACGATCACATCTAAAGTGGGGTCCGGTTAAAAACCCACCAGCGCACTGGGTCCTACCTCCTTTCTTATATCCTTCGTAGGAGGATCGGATCCTTCTACAAGCCCTACCTCCGAAGCCTTCTCGACTCGCGCTCGCTTGGAATGACTCGGGTGGCGAGCCACAGTGGTCTTGCACTTAGGAGCAGGAAGGCTATAAGAAGGAGTCCCTTCGTCATTCGGCGGGTCTGAATCAACAAGCAAAGGTCAGGCCAAGCCCTTGCCCTTTTTGGACATTCGCCGACCTTTCAAAGACGGAGGCACAAAAATAGTGCCTGCCAGGTAGCTCGTCCCGGGGTTATAATTAGACGGAAGAGCGTTAACTGTGTAGTAGAGACTCCCTACAGCAAACACCATAGGAGGCACGATGCCGGCCGCCAGCAATCCAAACTCAGCTTGGGTTCCAACGGCGACATAATAGCTCCACGCACGAGCACTATCGAGAAGATTGCCGCAATATCCGAGGGAAGCACTAGGAGCATCCAACAGAAGTTGGTAGTACCCGAACTGACGAGCAAACCGACTGGGTAGATAGGGCCCCAAGTAGACGTTACCCCAATTTTGATACACCAAATAAGAAGGACGGATGGCAAGGAGCTAGCGGTAAAGTTTCAGCGATAGGGGACGGTCAGCAACCCTACTATCTCGGTGAATAGCACTCATTTTTCCCTCAGTGAATTCGGTGACGGTGCTAAAAAACGTCCAACCGTTCAGATAAGCAAGCTCCCTCCTACAAAAGGGCATATCCTCACACTTTCACTTCATCCCCCGGTAGCGACGGATAACAGCATCCCCCTCCAACATTCCTTTCTGGGTGTCAGGACGCATTAAGGGCCGATGGTGCAATAAAAGCCAACCCATCTAGTAGTGATAGGGTAACTCAACCCTATTGAACTCTCCAACCCCTTTGTGGTGCTTCACCTTGGAGGCAAAATACCGGAGATCACGGTGGATACAGCTGACCATTACAGGTAGCAGAACAAGAGGATGGCCAAAAGCCAGTCGCACGGCCGGAAGAATAAGGTTATGACTGATTCTCTCAATCAAGCCTGAACCACCCACAAATACTCAACTGCGGTGCCAGATCATCAAATATCCCGCTAGTAGTGCCTTTTCAGATATCTCGTAGGTATCCATGAAGAAGTAGCTTAACTCCTCGTTCTCAAAAAATGGATCGCGAGCGATAGACACCTCATGATACTTTTGGATCAATGCCGCGACATCCTCTTGTGATTGCGGCCGACGGACATAAACTTCATCCGACTCGGGCTACTCCAAAAAAAGATAGTGCATCCATACAATATTGTGGGGGATGTCCCTTTCGGACGGCTTCTCCTCCTTATACATTCTCTGGCAGATACTATGATGGCACAATAGCGTTGCGTACACTGCTACGAGCTCTGGATCCTCCTTTTTGAGGTCCCCTAGTTTGTTGTTACTCGGGTCATATTTCTCGTAAGGCACATCGCCCCAGGGGAACTTCGATATCGAATGCATCTCATGCAAAGCAAGCCCCATGTAACCACCTGGCATGAAAAAAGACCACGTATGGCAGTTATACATCTCCATCAAGGCAATATAGAGGCAACGGTTCATCTCCCAGCCATAATAAGTGCCCCGCACCGAGTAAAAGATATTAGCGTCCCGTAGTTCCCACTCATAGTGCCTCAGCACCCATCAGGTCAACCGACACCACGAGGGACTGAAATAGGCCCAACCAAGATTCCTTAATTAACCAGAAGGATAACTCCCTTTCTTGGCCACTTGGTGGAGGAACGTGTCCGCAGTGTAAGCGTCAAGGTTTGGCCCTAAGTCGCTCCTGACATCCCCCGACGCCAACCCGAGAGAAGAGTATGAAGGCGACTCCTTAAGGCAGGAGAAAGTCCCTTTGCTCATATTTGATCCGTACCGGATGTTACCAAGGAGGGGGCCCCGTGGCTCTGGCATCAGGTTCCAGTTCATCTCCCTCCGGCTCATTACTACGCGAAAGTCCGACAGAGGCATATGGCGGTCGAAAGCGGGAAATGACAATTCCAAATAAATAGGCTAGTCCACTAACTCTCCTAATTAACTAAAAGAATGAGTCTAAATAGGCCTCGTCCAATATTGGGCTTAATGTGTCATGACTAATCTAATTATTTCCACTAGTGTCAAGTCCAAATAAATAGGCTAGTCCACTAACTCATAAATAAGTTCCACAATACATAATAATAATTAGTAGTACAAAATTATATATATATAATACAATCACTAAATATAATAAATACAAAAGGACAAAAATACACTTATCTAGAATTGCAGGTGTGTCAATCCTACCTTTCTTAGAAAATTTTTGCCCTCAAAATTTAAAAATGGTTGTATCTTCTCTAGGTCAAACCCCCAACCCGTCTAAAATCATACAAGCATGCAATTTAAAAAAAATCACTAATTATGGTCATATGCATTGTTATGATCTTTGTCCATCATAGTACACTACTAGAATAACACATTAGCAACGCATAAAAATGTCGCTAATAGGTAAACTAACGTCGCTAAAATAATTTAGCGACATAATTAGCAACATTTTTACGGTATCGCGTATTTCATGGTCGCTGACAACAAAAAATATCGCTAGTCGTCACTGTAGCAACGTATATTTGCGATGATATGACATCGCAGAAAATACAACTATTAGTAACGGGTCGTCGTTAAATGGCGACGTAATATTTGGTCACAAAATGTCGCTAGATTAGCGACATTATGAGCGAAGTTTCGCAACAACAATATTGACATGGAAAGTTTTGCCAAATCAGTATGTTAGCGACGTTTAGCGACATACTAGCGACGTCCTTGGTATCAGGTAGTAACATTTTGATACTTTTTAGCGATATAAATATACGTCATGGAACATCGCAAAATGTCGTAATACGTCGCTAAATTAAAAAAACATTTAAAAAAATATAATACAGTTTGTAAAATATTTCCCAACAAAACTTTACCTGCATTTATAAAATTACAGTATATACAAATAGACCCAGAGCAACCCTCCATTGAATTTTTTGGGTTAGCCAGCCCATTTGGTAGAACACTAAATACCGAGAAATTTTGGTATACAGTTAATATGAATAATAAACTAAACTCACATAGAAAAAATTTACAAAGTTATATTACACTAAATATGTCCCAAGAAGTAGATAAATGAATTTAAAATAAGTATCACATGCATCTCAGAATGTAATAAAAATTATGAAATAAAAACATTAAAGACCCAAGAATGGGCCAATACATACAAACACACTAAAACCTGTCTAAACAAGGACTACTACTGATCAGGAGGAGCACCGTCGTGCATCTGGAATAGAAGGAACTCATACTGCTCCTGTAAAAGTGTCACTGATGCCGATGGAGGAGGCAGTGATGGAGGCAGTGTCGATGCCGATGGACCAGGAGGGCGTATCTGCTCCAATACTAGTAGTCGAGCATTGTATGAATCCATGGCAGATACCACCCTCGAAGTGTTCTTCGCCACCGACCGGCTCAACAAATCCTACGCCGCATGGATCCTCGCAAGTAAGTCGCTCATGGCAGTATCCGACCCCTCCAACTACATCTGTCTGCTCTCCGTAGACGCAGCCAGAGTTGCCAAGCCGCGCTCTATCGTCTGGACCATAGTCCTGACCTCTATAAGGCTGTGCTATATCGTATGTCTCAGAGTCCTGAGCTTCATAAGGCAATGCTCGAGCGAATCAAAACGTGTGGTGATCTTTGCATCGTCCGTCTGTGGCATAGACTGTGGCCACTCCATAATCCTCCGTATCAACTCGTCATGCAGGTCAGCAATCTGACGGTCAACGATCTCATGGGCTCGTGTCGACGACTGCGAAGGATACGAGGAATGCACACTGACAGAGGGGGGCCTAGATGACTGCGTCGCAATATAGGCACTGTAGGATCCTGTACCATAGTACGTACCCCTCTAAAGACCACCAACGACGGTCATCCAGAGCTCGTCCGTCGAC
The DNA here is from genome assembly GCA_036927795.1 of Iris macrosiphon. NCBI lineage: Eukaryota > Viridiplantae > Streptophyta > Magnoliopsida > Asparagales > Iridaceae > Iris > Iris macrosiphon. Next base: position 88,028,772 of record JAYESA010000020.1, on the reverse strand, counting down.
GGAGCTGTAGAGGGCTGCGAGTAAGTACCAGCCCCTCCCTCTGTAGGTGCAGTAGCAGTCGCCCGCTCACGTAGTTTAAGATAATTGTCCTAGAAATATGGTTGCTAACATCTAAGTTACTTATTACTAACTATATAGATATCTATTTGCATATTTTTTAAGTTATATTAAAACTAACATAAGGTAGTAAAATGTACATAGGTCTGCGTGGCCTTCTCATCGATGAGCTTTTCGCCCTTCCGATGGGTGGCCAGGAAGACTGTTACCATATTAGCGTCCTCACCCCTTTCTACAAGTTAAAAATTATATTTTTTGTTATTAAATTAAATATCTTATCCTAATTTCATTAAAATAATATATATTCAACAGAATACATACCAGACGATAAAAATATTTCATCATGGGAATCAAGCCAGCAGACCACTTTCCTGCCTTTGACCTAGCCGCCTTTACCTTCTCCAACCCTTCCTTGTACTTGGGTTTGTCGAATCTCGCCTTCATCGCAGTCTACTGCTTAAGTGTGATCCAACCTTGGATCGATTCTCCTTCGTGATTGTAGAAGCATGGAAAATATGCATACATGCGACCCTGTATCCCAAAATTGAAAACTCAGAAGAGATCAAGCCGTAGAGTCATCCTGCAGTCCAACAAGCCAACAGCCATGCGTCCCCAAAAGGAGGCTCAAATTAGGCCTCAGAGTTACCCTGCGACCCAAACAATTACAACATCCATGCATCCCCAATCAGCCAAAGCAGCTTGGCCGCAGAAGGACCTAACGTGGTATTCCGTCAGCAGGATCGTCTCTGATACAGAATTCTGATGAAAATAATTTTTTGATTTCCTCAAAAGTCATGAACAAACTAAACGACAAAATTCTTACATCAGCACCGAACATCACTCTCGATGTGGTGCAACACCACGTGGACAGCACAACAAGGGCATCATGCGTCCTAGACTCCATACGTTTCATACGTTCCTGGTCCCATACGTCCCAGGCTCTATGCGGTCCCATGCGTCTCTGGCCATATGCCACCCAAATTCTATGCCTCCCAAGAGTCCTTAGATTCATGCATCCTAGACTCCATGCGTCCCATGCATCTCTGGCCCCATGCGTGCTTCTAGTCTTCAAATTTTAAGGATAACCCATTACATAATATATTTATCATCCGTAAGCCCGGTCTTGTTTTGTAACTCCTGATACAGGATGGGTGTACTATCTTAGAAAGAATGGGACCTCTTTTTTAATGCCTCCAAACTCTTTTGGTGGGATATGTTCTTTATTTTAGATAATAAAACCATTCCATTACTACCAACCCACAGAAATATGACCTCTCTGAGATATACGGTTATGTAGTAAAGGTACGAAGTTGGACGAAGTTGAACGAATTTGGAAACATTGGGCAATTTACTTTATACCTACTATTCTGTCTAGTTTTTGGTTCCTATCCACGTGGCCTCTTTGACGAACGTCAGCGATGGAGACATAGTAAATTGGTCCACGGGGATCGAGATAAGTCCTCTGCCCTACTACAGGTGCTGCGACAACCTTTACCAAGTCTGAACGATTGTCGACCACCAGATCCGCTCTGCCCTTTGAACAATGGAGCACCGAGGTAAGTTGTAGGAAGAATTATGATTGAAGCCAGCCCACTGATTAACTGATTAAGCTGGATTCTGGGCCCTAGGATGGGAGTTTTAGTACGGCTTCCATAAGTAAAATGTGAATATTTACCCACAAGTTGCCCTTTACTTCTTCTATTCATTCATTTTATTTTTTTATTTTCTAGGAGAATCCAACAACAAATAATTAGTAAATCTTGTTTATTGGACCACTACTGATTGAATAAATCTGATATTTTTTCCTCTCCACCTCGCCTTTATTTTGTGCGTCAAATTTTATTAAAATAATACCATCGAATAGTGATAAATTATGGAAATCAACTGTGCAAATGTCTCTTTCAACAACTACCACATCAGCTAAACGATCTAGAAAGGATAACAATATTTTCTTACTCCGTAATTCTCTTCTTCCAATATAAAATCTTCACTGAAATGCTATTACTATTTCATATAAGTTGAATAACCGAGGGCTTTATATTGATATGGATTCTGATAACTCGAGAAATTTTGATTTGTTTATGATCCAAAGAAGAAAAAGAATAGAATAACCATTCCATAAAAAAATATTTAAATGGAATAGAAAAATCTATCTCCAGCCAATACATGATTTTCGATCAACGAAAAGAGGTTCTTCTCCATCCAACAAGGCAGCTCCCATACCCTATGCGGTTTCGTACATCTCTGGCCCAGACTTCATGCGTCTCATGCGTCTCTTGTCGTATGGGTTTTAGACTCCATGAAGACCAAATCTTGTTGTTACGACAAGAGTGGTTCTCTCCAACCAAGTGCGGACTATGTGTCAAGCTGACCAAGTCATGCCTATAAAGGACGAGAACCACCCAGATCTTCAGCAACGGAAAATCCAAACAATCACCCACGTGGCAGCTTGACCTGCTCACGGTTACAGCTACACCCTATTATGAAGGGACACGTGGCACCCTCTAGCATCCATGTGGCCCAACATATGCGCACCCAGGATGACTATAAATAGTAGGGTACCACACCCGACGGGCTGGCTATCTGCAAATCTATACTCGATCAAGAGAGAAGAGATTCCGCATCGGATCGTCCACGGAGTAAAGAGAGTTGCTACACTCCTAACCCTCCATCGTCACCCTTAGAACACAAAATTTGTACTTAGACTGTCTGTTTAGGACTCCTCTTTGTACTCTCTTTCGTTTGTTAATTAAATCAAGTTCTTTCTTAAAGACTTCCGTATTTAATAGAGAACAACGATAATGGACCTTCTGATCGTTGATTGCATCATGGATTATCTTAGCGGCGACCGCGGAAATAGCTCCTCGATCCAACGATAATTAAATTCATGAATATAAAGATATAATCGTTTGGCCCGTCGGTCCAAAATGTTAACTAATTAACTTACTTATGAGGCCCGTCGGTCCAAATCTCCATCCTCGTGTCATCCGGAGGTGCGCATGGAGGATCGCACGGATTATGCGATCGACCTCCTCCATCTTCTCCTCTATCTCTATGCTATCGTTAGCTAGAGGAATGCTAGATGAGGGAGTAGTCTCAGGCCTAGAACTACTCATCCCAGGAGTACTGCCACATCGTAACGTCGACGAAGACGGAGATGCTATAGATCGGTACACTGGAGTACTCTGCGACGAGAATCTGAAACCAGTTGCATATACAGGAGGAGCACTCCGTCTAGAGGATCTACCTCTGAACGATTTGTGCCGTCCGGCTATACCTGATAATAACAAATAATAAAAAAATAAATACACAGACTTATAACTTTTCATAAAAATAGACAGACCTGGAGCAAGCCTCTATTAAATTTTCTGGGTACAAAATATCACAAAATTATAAAAAATATCACAGTCACATAATAAACACAAAATAAAAGTATCACTGTCACATAATAAGCACAATATAAACGTATCATAGTCATACAATAAGCACAATAAAAATATCATAGTCACACCATAATTCTTATCCAATTTCTCAATCTCTCAAGAAAATCCAATACGCTAGGGCAGAACTCAGTCCCTCAGACACTTCGCATAAGTAGTGTCTAGGTGATCAATCTCCTCTATAGGTGTTGGGTGACTGAAACTTTTCCTCTGAGCTGGTGTCTGCCCAATAGTAGGAGGTACTACTTTCTCCTTAAGAGTAGGAGTTGTCACTTCCTCCTTAACAACTGCTTCCAATTTAACAGTAGGAGTTGTCACTTCCTCCTAAACATTCACTTCCTCCTTAACAGTAGGAGGTACCACTTCCTCTTTAACAGTAGGAGGTGCCTCTCTCAAGCGACGTGCACGTGCTCGAATCATGGGTGACATCTGGTAAGATAGATGTAAACAAAGAATATAATTGATAACATATATAAATATATTTATCCATACAGTTAAAATAGATGTTATATTCCATATTAAAAATATAATACATGGCAAGAGTTCAAAATAGATTTTATTTTATTTTTAATCCTCTTCTGAAAATTTGTCACTACCATATTTCTAGAATAGGGATATTTTTGTCATTTGCAATAGTTGTATATATATTTTTTATAATTTATATAATGGGTATAGTATATATATTATTGCTATTAATAATATGGGTTAGTGGGTTAGACTTGATGTGACCATCAGACTTAATCTTAGACTAGTTATTTTGGACCAACTAGTCATTTTCCTTCATCAATTAGAAACTAGTTAAACCCCTCATTAGAATATGAAAACCCTACTAATTAAACAACTCTTCATGACAACCATAGAGGGCATATTAGACATTGTGCATTAGCTAGACCTAGGGTTTCACTTGGCCAGCCCTATAAGGAGGGGGGAGCCTCATTAAATGTTCATTAAAATCCTAGCTTGAGTTCTTCCCCAAAACTTCTCATTCCACCACCAAATTTTAGAAAATTAATCACAAATCCCTCTCATTTCTATCATCTAAGATGCCTAGAAGCTTAGGTTTCAAGGAGCATTGGAGAAAAATAATCTTGCAAAGGGAATCCTTGGCTTTGCATTGGGAATCCATCTCCCAAGAGGTGAAATTCTGAAATCTCTCTTTTAAATTTTGTTTTTATTATTTTGTGGACCATTAGGAGCCAAACCATGGATTAGAAATACCCACAAGGGGAGAGAATGAGTTCTATTAGTTTCCATAGTATTTTCTTCATGAAGTTGTGTTCATATTTGGGGTTTTGTGTTCATGGGTGTGTTTTCTCTATTCTTTATTTTAACTAATCATAATAGTTATAAATAGATGTATTTAATATGTTTTATATTATTAATAGAATGTTGGGGGTTTAGGTATGTAGATTGGTTGTGTATCATGGAGTGATGTATAGCTAGTGTTTGATGAATTGCCTAATTAGAATGATATCTTTATATATATAAGTGTGTATATATATATATATATATATATATATATATATATATATAGGCACTGTGCTCAGTGAGTGTTGCATATAAATGCAAGTGTGAGTATATGTGTGTAGTGGTGTGTGTGTGTGTGTGTGTGTGTGTGTGTGTGTGTGTGTGTGTGTGTGTGTGTGTGATAGAGTGACCAATACCTAATGTATCAGTGGAGGGAGTGTTGTGCAATGCATCATTTCCTGTGGAAGGAGTATGCACATGTGTGTAGTAGTTTGGGGTTGTTGCCTGTGCACTTAGTGGTATGCAAGGACTACAAGATAGTAAGGATTTGAAGGATGCTCGGGTTATAGCTCCAGCAGATTTACTGAGGCAGTGAGGCAGTTGTGAGAGTGTGTGGAGATAGGATGTGCACTGGGTGGTATAAGTATGAAGATGGCTCAGGCTAGGGGAAGCAACACATAGCAGTAACAATACCAACACAGGTGCAAATGTGTCTGTGGTATCCATGTAATTTGTGTTAGGGTATGTTCACAAAGGGTGCATGTGCACCGACAGGTTTGAAGAAGGGTTAGTATATGGGGATGCTCAGGTAGCAAGAGATAAGGGAGCAGCAATAGTTGCAACAAGTGGAAGCAGCAGTGCCTTATCCACAGAGGGTGTACAGTGGTTCAACTGATGGAGAGTCACACTGACACTAGTAATGCAGGAAATTAACTGAAGTTCAAGTGCAAAGTTAGTATCGGGTTGAAAGGCAGTTGGAGTTTCAGTCTCAATAGACTGCAGTCAGTTGGGCCAGATAGGTAGATCCAGTTATGAGGAAACCGATTTGGGTATCAGTTGTGAGGAACTAATTTTGAGTATAAGTATTTGTCAGTTAAGGAGTGTTACCGCTAGGTAGGTATGTAGTTAATTATGGAAGGAGTGCTATGTTTGATACTGAGAAGAGTATCAGTTGGGAATGATGTATCAGGATGATATCATTATCAGTGGAAGAAACATTGATTGGCAGTATGGATGTATCAAGAATTGATGAAAGGTTTGAGAGTATCAGTCCAATTTGGACATAGGAATGAAGTTGGATGCCAGGTTTAAGTATCTCTTGAGTTAACTAATATGAAGGTATCAATGTTGGAGGTTGTATAGTGTGAGATTGTGTGACTCCTTAGGAAGAAGGATACCAGTGAGAGAGTGGTACCAGGGTAGTATATCCTTTTGGTGTATAATAAGGTACATTTCCAAGTATGGGCTTGGTAGGTATAGGTATCAGCATCATTTGTCATCCTATGGGTACTAGTGTATTATAGAGGGTTAAATATTATGTGTTACCTCTATTAGTGGTTATAAGTTTTGACTTCAGTTGGTGTGAACTCACCTATTATAAAGAATCAAGTAGCATGTGCTTCAGTGAGTGTGTAAGAAGACTTATACCAAGATGCCCCAGTTCTAGGGGGTAAGACATTGCCAGTCATTGCAAATGGAAGAGAATATGGGGGAATTACTTACTGTAATTAGTGGTGTACAGAGGTTAAAATGAGGAGAGAAGTAGTGTTAGTAAGTAGAGTATCATTTTAGGAATACTAAGGTAATTCGAGTACATTAGTAATGATTAGTATTAACTTAATACCAATATATATATATATATATATATATATATATATATATATATATATATACTAGTATATATTTAGTATAGCTAAAATTAACTTAATTGTATAAGCTAAGATATTAACTAGTATACTTAGTAAGACCATATTTAGTTGGTATAAGGTTAATATTAACTAGTAATAGTAGGTAGTAACTAGTAATGACTATTATGGATTAGGTGACCTTGTTGTGACCTAGAAAATCTAGAATAACAAGGTATTAACCTAGTATGGACCAAGAAGTGGCCTAGAAACATCACAATTAGCTAGTTATACATGTATATCAATTCAAATCACTCTTAAACATTAATATTTGATATTTAGGTTTTCGTGATCCTATCTTGGACATAGATCCTCATTCGTTACTCAGGACCATGGACGAGTACATTCTCTGACAATTTTTATTATTTTGATTATTATTATGATTCTAGTTATTGTGTATACTTGATTCAGACACAATAGATACACGGTCTAGTATCAAAGATATTTGTCCTGAGGAGTCGTGATTGGAATCCATCGTACTAGCTGGGGAGAGAAATATTAGTAAGTTATGTTATCATACCCCACCTTACATGCATCATAGCTCACCCTACACATCACGTAGGGTGTTGCCTGACCATTTACATACCTCATAGCCTGTTATATATGATTAGCCTGAATTTTTCTTGCATCATAGCTAACCAGATGGTTAGCCTGACCTCACATGTATCATAGCCAATCATATATAACAAGCTTGGTATAGTCCCAAGTCGATCACATAGCAAACTGATATTTTATGGCACTTAGCCAGTATTTCTATTCTTGCTCCAGTAAATTCATTTCTAGCATTCACATATAACTGTTTCACTACTAGTTATTTTTTTATGGTGATTTTCTCTCTAGTTTTCCTTATATTCCACTATTTTATTCCATCCTATATATTTTTTACTCACTACTTTATAGTTTTTATCAATATAATTAAAATTGTTGTTAGTATTTGTGCTTTACTCCAATCCTGACTGGATAATATTTATCAGAGGATCTTGAGGACTTTTGTCCTACCCATTATGGTCCAAAAGTATATAGCGATTATATACCGGAGATTCCAGAGGAGCCCCTCAGTATAGAGGAGAGACTACCCGCAGTTGTTTAGACAACACTTAGCCTAGTTTATTTATGTATTGGATTATTCCAAACTTTCAAACTTTAATTGTATTATGTTGAGACTTATATTGTGTTGAGATAGCTAGACTCTTAGACTCTGACTTGTTGAGTTATATATTATTTTTTCTCTCGTATTCTTTTACATCTTTATCGTGTCATTTACCTTCCTTATAGTTATTGTGATTGAGTACATTGTGAGTTGATAATTATATATATATTTATTGTCCTCCATTTGGATTTGAGACATGTTGACAGGTTTTAATACCTTTGATAGATAGCTATGTGGGACCTAGACAGCGTTCTACCATCGATGCTGCGGCGTAGGCTGGACGTACCCATGACTCATGCCCAATTTTTGGGTATGGGTCGTGACACATTTTAGTGGTGGCCCATGCAGGTCTAGAAAAGTAAGATTAGGTCACAATTAGTGCAGTATCGTAGTAGTGCTCAGACTTAGAGTACTACTACGAGCATGAGATAGGGTATATGTAACCTCCGATTTCCAAATTTCTGAAATAATTAGATTTTTAATTTATTTTAAATACCAAGTTTATAAAATATTTTCTCCTTGAATTTTTGTATTTGATTTGGAACAATGTTTGATTTTAGAAGGTAATTTAAGATCTTTTATAAAAATCATTTTTCTAAATGTCAATTTATTATAAAATAACTAGATAAATAATGATGTAAATATAATACATATTTTGGCTTGAAATCATAAAACTATTTGTTTAATAAATTATTAAAGGACTAGTTGTTCATAATAAATTTTTTCATATCCATTTTTGGAATAGTAAATAAATGAATTTCATATTTTTAGGGTTTTCAAATATGGGTTGATTAGTAGCTAATATCATCAGCTAGCCTTGGAAGCCTTAAAAAATATTTTCTTAAATTATAATATTTTCTATTAATTTTATAAGTTTACCGTCTCCCATTTACACCCTCATTTTTTCCCGCATGAAAAACTCATTTATGTAATCTTGGGCCATTCGTTATTTGGGCCAACCCTCACCCTTTATCCCACACCTTCTCTCCCTATTTAAGTCTCTCATCACCATTCCCAAGAAACCCTAGCTAGCCCTCACAATTCCCACAAGCCAACAACCATCAACATTTTTGTGTGCTCGTGTCCGTGTGTCCAGCATCACCGTGTCAGCCGTGTTGGCCTCGGGTCCGACCCCGGGTGTCCCACCGTATCCATTCATTTCCTGTGTCCAGATTTACAATATTACAAATTTTCGTGTCCGACACACCCGGACACATCTACATCCTCCACTGTACAACATCATCCCCGTGTCCGGCAGACCCGGACACGCCCCCCACAGTCATCAACTGCAGTGTCCAGCCCCGGACACGATCCCGACAGAGGAAACCTAACCCTAACCTAACTTCGACGAGCGCCGGTGGCCGCCCCAGATCCGCCGAGCGCCGGTGACTGCGAGTCCTCCTTGTCGCCGTGGCCGACCAGACGCAGCGGCCTCAAAGCCGCCGCCTCCTCGAACAGAGCGCCCGCCCCCTCGAACCGAGCGCCGCCTCGAGCCGAGCGACGCCGCCGCCTCAGATCTGTCGAAGCCGCCGAGTTCGACAACCGCCGCGTCGAACCGAGCACCCGCCGTTGCTTCAGGACCACCGCCGCCGCCTCAGATCTGTCGAGCCGTGGCCGCCTCGAGCAGACCGCCGCCGCCCGAGACGAACGTCGACCGCCGACGCCCTGCCCGGCCCGGCCTCGCCGGGAAATCCCATTGTAAGCCTCTTCCTTCTTCCCTCTTTCTTCGATTCAGAAACGCTGAAATAGGTTTAGTACATATATTAGCTTAATGTTAAATTAGTTTAGTTGTATAATTATAATTAGTTTAGTCATAATTAGATTAATTAGTTAATTAATAATCAGTTAGTAAATTCTTAATAAATTAGTTTAGTTAATTTATAATTAGTTTAATTAATGTATTAGTCTAGTAAATTCATGTAATTAGTTAGTAAATAAATATAATTAGCTTAGTAAATTCATGTAATTAGTTTAGTAAATACAACATAATTAGTGTTATTGTTTTAATGTATGAAATTAGTTATTTAGTATGTGTAAATTTAGTTATGTATTATATATAAGGATTTTTGATTATGTAAATTAGTATATATATATATCCGTATTTTGGCATAAATATATATATGTAGATTTATATTTTCGTATTGGTATATGTATGTATTTAAAATATGAATAGGTATATTATTTATTTTTATTAATAAAATTGTATAATTAAGTATGTATAATTAGTTGTATATGTATGTATATTGGATATTTTTATATGGTATAAAATTAATTTGGCGAATTAATATTAGTATGTTTAAGAATGATGTTGACAATATGTATATGTATATTCTAAAATGTACTTTTGCACATATATGATATATACATATTTTGGTATATAAAATGTAATAGTATACGTATTATTTTGGGTATAAAAAAAAATATATAATGTTTAGTATATGTATATATATTGTATATATATATGTACTTAATATATTTTCAAATATGTATAATTAGTATAAATGTATATATATCTTGTACATACAATTAATGTATTGTATATGTATTTAATGTGATGTACTAGTATTAGTATATATTTTAATAATAACATTGACAATATATATATATATATTTTAAAATGTATTTTAGCATATGTATGAGTATACATATATAATGTTCAACTAGTATAAATCAAAAATGTATTTAAAAGATATATATTGTAAATACATTTAAATTAGTGCATGTATATATATTGTAAGTATTAATGATAATTAATAATATGTGTATTTATATACGTATCCCTACTAGATGACCCTAGTTGACTAGTGCCATACCTGGCAGAGCCCCTGAGTTCATGTATTTGTGATGTGTTAGTGTAGCACCTGATGCAAATGTTGTATTTGATATATTTTAGGACTGTTGGTTCCTCCAGACGATACTCTGGGACAGGACATTGGTTTTACCAGCTAAGGACCCAAGGCGAGTACATTCTCTGATTAGTTTCTAATTTATGATATCTCCTATGTTCACTGTATCTAATGTAAATATCCATGCTCTTGACACGCTGGTTACACGGATTGGTATACACGGATCTCGTCATGAGATGTTATTCCTTATTCATGGTGTAGCTTGTACAAGACTTGTTTCTCTTGTTATCTTGTGCATGTACAGACACTGATTTTTGAGGAGATTTGCTACCTCCCTAGGGAATCCCGTGCCATAGCGTACCATGATTGGATCTACTATACCAGTCGGGGGTGGGGAGTATTTTAGTGTAGATATGTGATCATACCAACTTTTCATGCATCATAGCTCACCCCACATCTCACGTCGGGTGCGGCCTGACCCTCTCCATGCTTCATAGCTGTTACGTGTGATTAGCCTGACCTATACATGCATCATAGCTAACCAACGGTTAGCCTGACCTTCGTGAATCATAGCTAATCACATGTAACCAGCCTGATCAAGATCCCAAGCCGATCACATGTTAAAGCTAGTACTCACACACTTAGTCATAGGTTTCTTGCTCATGGACATATTGTTTCTTTTCCTGCAGTTACTTACAGTATTTTCCAGTATTTCTTTCATTGTACATTTCTCGTACCTATACATGCATCTGGTATATTTCCATCTAGAACTGCTACATAGTTTATGTCATTTATATAGAACTGCTATTTAGAGATGTACTTTGCTCCTTCCTGACTGGAAAATATTTTTCCAGACTGTGACCTTAGTGGACTTGTTTCTGACACTTGGGGATTGGTTGTTACTGATTGCAGGTATGATTATTTTGTCATTAGACTTGTGTTGTATTCTTTTGTTTCTTCAAAATCTTATCGTGCTGTAGTTGTGATTGAGTATGTTGTTCATTTTATAGTGGTGTCCGTGTCTCCTTATGGAGTTGGATACTAGTGTGAGATTATTTAGATAGTACTTGACCTAGACAGCGTTCTACCGCCGATGCTGCGGCGTAGGCTGGACGTACCCACGCTCTCGTGCCCTTATACCGGGTGCGGGTCGTGACAGTATAGGATGAGAGTATGCTCAATCACAAGTAGGAAATTTCCAAATTTATTTTGCTATTCTGAATAATTGCTTCCTTTAAATTTTACTGACCTTCTTTGATGATATCGTATCATTTGCCTTAATTAATTTCTTCTTGTTTCGATCTGTCTTCAGGATGCCGACGAAGACTAGGTCACAGAGATCAGGACCCACAGCTTCCGAGAGGTCTTCCACCTCTCGACCAGCCACCTAGACAGCTAGAGTTGCTCCTCCTACTTTACCTGCTCATGTAGGAGTTTTCATGGACTTCGGGGGTCCTCCTCTCCTACTTGTCCAGAGGGTTGTCCCGGCTGTTACGGAGGACCTTCCACCACAATAGATTTTATTTTCAGGAGGTGTGCCCACTGTCAGGGTACATATGTTCGCATTGATCCAGGGCATGGTGGATTCTCAGAGTATGTCGGCAGAATCTCAGTGAGTTCAGGCTGAGGCACATAAGTTACAGGCAGAGGCACACCAAGCATAGACTGAGCTGATGAGGGAGAGCATAGAAAATGCTTATCAGGTGGCTCTCCAGGCAATGGAAAGAATCATACAGCAGCACCATTGCCAGCCGTAGCAGCATAGGCTAGGCACTATAGTGGACTTCAAGAGGATGATACCTCAGGAGTTTAAGGGTTTTGAGGGGACACTCTACGTCGACGACTGGCTGGAGGACATAGAGAGAAAATTGTGCTTGGCTCAGATTTCAGAGAGTCTGTAGATCGAGGCCACTGGCAGCTAGATGTTCGATATCGTGCTGACTTGGTATCATACAGAGTGAGACTTACTACTAGAGGACTTACTTGGAAGACTTTTAAGGAGCTTTTCAAGGAGAAGTTCTTTTCTGATATGGTCCTATGAGCCTTGGAGAGTCAGTTCCTTGACTTGATCCAAGGGAACATGTCAGTTGACGAGTACGCTACAGAGTTTTGTCGCTTGAGTCATTTTGTACCGTCGATGATTCGGAACCTAGGAGACCGAGCCCGGAAGTTCAAGAAGGGGCTGATGAGATATATTAAGTCTCGTACTTCTGGACGTCGCACTGCGACCTTTGAGGGTATTCTGATGGATGTCCAGATCATTGAGGATGATCTGGACCTCAGGCCCAAGAGAGGACGTAATGTTTATGGAGGAGAGAGTGGTAGCACGAGACCGTACAAACGTTCCTACTTTCAGCAGCAACAGAGACCGTATCAGCACTAGTAGCACCAGGCACCAGCTCTAGGACATATCCAGCAACAGCCGCAGAGGCAGACCCAGCCCGATGTCCAGTGTGCGTACTTTGGAAAGGAGAGACACATGAGAGACATCTGCAGGTAGAGGCTGGATACATATTTGTCTTATGGATCGTCAATGCACCAATTGAGAGATTGCCCGTCTATTCAGACTCGTCCAGGTCAGGGTGGAGTAGCCACTCAGAGGAGACTTGCCAATTTACCTACTGCAGCAGGAGGCCAGCAGAGGGGACCTCTACTTCTGCCACAGCAGCAGAGGTTTGTCCAGCACTAGCAGCAGCAGAGAGGTGCACCCCAGGGATGAGCGTATGCCATGACGGTTGAGGAGGTCGAGCCAGAGGGAGACGTGATTACAGGTTCAGTTACTCTCGATTCCATTCCAGTATTTGTATTATTCGATTTTGGCGCTTCCCATAGTTTTGTATCTGTAACTTATGCTCTTAAGCATCGTTTAGAGGTGAAATCCTTAGATAGGACTTGAAAGATCATGATTGGGGAGGCATTATCCTAGTCAGAAATTTTTTCAAGGACCCAAGAGTTTTATTTGAAGGCCAAGAGTTAAATGTGTGCTTACTCGTAATGCCACTTCCGGGATACGATATTGTAATCGGGATGGATTGGTTGAGTAGGAACCATGCTACTATAGATTTTCGTGGAGGCAGAGTGATATTTTGACCGCTAGGAGAGCCAGAGTTCGAGGTCGCTAGAGGAGAAGTGGAGCAGAGCAGGGGCATCTTTTGTGGAGCCAGGGTGGAAGAGAAGGAGTTGACATATCCTTTGATAGCAGAGTTCCTGGATGTCTTTCTAGAGAAATTGCCAGAATTACCTCCAGACAAAGATGTCGAGTTCTCTATAGACTTGGTGCCAGGCGTAGAGCCAATATCATAGCACATCTATAAGGTAAACAACAGCGAACTGACAGAACTAAAGAAGCAGGTTGATGAGTTGCAGGATAAGGGCTTCATCAAATCCAGTTCATCACCATGGGGTGCTCTAGTATTGTTTATAACGAAGAAGGATGGGATGGTACGTATGTGTATCAATAACAGAGCTCTGAATAACCTCAATATCAAGAACAAATACCTGCTGTCGAGGATAGATGATCTTTTCAAGCAGTTGAGCGGAGCGGATTAAAGGTATTCTCGAAGATAGACTTAAGGTTAGTCTACCACCAGGTGAAAGTGAAGAAAGAAGACATTCCGAAGATAGCTTTTCGGACTCGGTATGGATAGTTTGAGTTCATGGTGATGCCGTTTGGGTTGACTAATGCCCAGATGTTATTCATGAACCTGATGAACAAGGTGTTCCACCATTACCTTGACAAGTTCATGGTAGTTTTCATTGATGACATTCTTTTGTATTCAAAGACCTCGGAGGAGTATGAGGAGCACCTGAGGATGGTTTTGGAGACTCTCGGGAAGGAGAAGCTTTACGAAAAGCTTTCGAAGTGCATTTTCTTCCTTGACAAGGTTGAATTATTTGGGCATGTGGTAACGGATGACAGGATCTCAATTAACCCGAAGAAGATCATGGAAGTAGAGTCGTGGACTACTCCCAGTTTAGTGGCTGAGATCAGGAGTTTTCTCGGACTAGCAGGTTACTACAGGCGGTTTGTACAAGACTTCTTCAGGATTGCAGAGCTGATGACTAGGCTGACTAAGAAGGATGTGGATTTTGTCTGGACGAAGGATTGTCAGGCCGTATTTGATGAGCTGAAGAAGAGATTGACGACAACTCCAGTTTTGACGTTGCCATAAGGGACAGGTGGATTCACTATCTATAGTGGTACTTCAGGGAAGGGTTTAAGTTGCATTCTTCAGCAGCACGGGTTGCCTATGCTTCCAGGCAATTACGTCCTAATGAGAAAAACTACCCTACCCACGATTTGGAGTTGGCAATGGTCATCTTTGATTTAAAGCTGTAGAAACACTAACTGTACGGAGAGCGTGTAGAGATCTTCACAGACCACAAAAGATTGAAGTACATCTTTACACAGAAAAAGATGAACATGAGGCAGAGGAGATGGCTGGAGTTAATGAAGGACTTCAACATTTTATTATAGTACCACACAGGGAAGTCCAACGTAGTTGCCGATGTCTTGAGCAGGTATTTGATGGCTATGTACTTAATGGCAGACAAACAGACACTTATTGGCCGATCTTGAGAGCTTGGGACTTAGGTGCTAGTTCTTGGTATCAAAATTCAGATATGAGGATTGTTGGCCCATCTGGTCTCAGTCAACTTGATTTTGATAGTTAACTAAACCATGCATTGATATATCATGATCTGAAGCCTCAATACTATTATTACATGTCGTCTATATTGCGTCTTTCAAATGTAATATTTTATTTATTGAGTCTAGGATCGATGTAAGATGAGTCGCACTGGCAAATCAAAGTACCTATACCCAGATACCTAGTCTACTTAAATAAACTATCGAACCTATCCACCAAATCAGGCTACATTTATTAACCAAGTCTACCATACATAGAAATCAAACTCTAACCGAATTCATGTCGAACTTGGACCAAACTCGGTTACCCTTTGGTATGAAATTAGCACAGAAGTAATATCTCTGATTTTTTTGGCCCAATGTTCAAAAATTTAAATTGAACCCCATCCGAATTCTGGCCGAATTCTATTTTCCAACACACTATAAATAGGATTGGATTTCAACATTCCTACTCACTTATCTTCTCTTAATCCTTATATCCTATTGTGAGCAAACATCTGAGCCTTAACTTTCCCATCTCCAAGAGAAAATCCCTAGCCTTCCTAGTGTCAAGTGCGGTCTCGGTCTAGAAGTTTACAGAGTTGTAAAGAGTTTCGCTCCATCAGTCTCAGTCTCAGTCTCTCTCTCTTTCTCTCTCTCTCTCTCTCTCTCTAGTTGTAAAGTTGCGAGACTTTGGATCAAACCTCCTGGTATAAAAAAGTCGCTAGCGTTTGGATCAAAGCTTGTGATTCACTATTGGTGATTATAGTGGATAAAACTTTGAGCTTGAGTTCTTGGGACTAGACTAGTTATCTCAGAGGGAAACTAGTATACATATTGGTGTTTATGTTTGCTTTCTCTCTCTACTTTACTACTTTACTTCACTGTCTTTATATAGACTGTTAGTTAGCAACTTCCTTCATTCTGATAATCTTAAATTGGATAGATTATTCCGCTACACTCTATTCACCCCCCCTAGAGTTGTTATACGGTCCTTCAATTGGTATCAGAGCTAGTTCTCTTTATATTTGGCTTAACATCCTAAGAGACTTATAAAAATTGTTAGATCTATCCACACCAACAATGGTGAAGGCCAGTCCACAAATAGGCCACCCATATTTGATGGTACTAACTGCACATACTGGAAGACACCTAAGAGTTTCTACCTAAAGTCACTTGATTTTGACCTTTGGGTTGTAGTAGTAGAAGGATACAAGAAGCTACCTAGAACAGTTATAGATGGCAACCTTGTAGAAAAACCTCATGATAAATACACAAACACCAAAATGAAATAAACTAGTCTTGATGCTAAAGCTATTAACGCTCTATTTTGTGTTGTAGATAGAACTGAATTTAACAGGGTCTCCACTTGCGAAACTTCGTACAAAGTATGAAAACTTCTTGAAGTCACTCATGAAGGAACCTCTCAAGTGAAGGAATCAAAAATAAGTCTTCCACAAGAGTATGAAGCATTCAAGATGAAGCAAAATGAGACGATCACTCAAATATTTACGAGATTCCTCGACAACGTCAACCCTCTATTATCACTTGGCAAGAAGTACAACAATCACGAGAAGATCGGCAAGGTACTCAGGGGACTCACCAAGAATTGGAATCCTAAGGCCATTGCAATCAAAGAAGGAAATAATCTTACCATGATGACCCTCGAGACGCTCATGGGCAAGTTGATGACTCACGAACTGGATCTCAAGGAATTTGAAGAACCCACTCCCAAGGAGAAGACGATTGCTCTTAAGGCAAATCACAAAAAGGTCACCAACTATAACTCCGACGACGATTCTCAAGATGAGAAAGTTGCCCTGATCACTAAAAACTTTAAGAAATTTCTAAAGCTTGAAAGATAAAAGAAGAAGGGGCTTACTGACAACAGTGATAAAGAGCCTATATGCTATAACTGTAAAAAGATAGGGCACATAAAAAAAAGATTGTCCAACCCTAAGAAAAGGAAATTATCATAATTACTCATCCAGAAGAACATCATCACAAAAATATGCAAACACTAATATCTGGCACGAAAGCGAAGCTAGTGAATCCGAAGAAGAAAATCCTCGAGAAGTAGCAAACATATGCTTCATGGCGTTAGCTGATCAGGTAATGGATAAAAACTCTCATGATGATTTTATTTTTGATAAACTAGGTAATGCTTTTAGTGATCTGCTTGATGATTTTAGGAAACTTAGAAATAAGTACAAGTATGCTAAGAAAGATGTTCAAGAATGTCGGATTAAAATAGAAAGACTAACATCTCTACTAAGTGAAGTAAACGATAACTCTAACGATTTAGAAAAGAATTCTAGACTTAAGCTTAACCTCTACGAGACACTTGCCAGTCTTGACAAGAGATCTCAGGAGAATGCTAAACTTAAGAAAAAACTCAAATCTGAAAAAAAAAGTATTCCATTGTTGCACGTAGAATAGGTGCTCTCACTGCTAAATATAATAAAGTATATGCTACCTCTAAAAGATCAGAGATTATATTGGGTAAACTGGTCAAACAAACCTCTACCCAACCTAATACGAGACACGTAGCAAGACAAAATAACACTCACATTTATGCTCCTACCTACATGCATAACAGTTCATGCAATCATATGTTCAGAACACATCATACACATAAAACCAAACAAAATCATGCAATTTATTATAGGTACCCACGAAGACCACAAAGAAATGTCCTACATAATCATGCATTCTATCCACATAGATCACAAAAAACTGCTTCACACAATCATATCTATCATGCTGCACCAAGCACCAACCGCACAGCTATATGTCGCTACTGTGGTAAGAAAGGACATATATCTAGATTCTGTAAAACTAGAAAGTTAGTAGATATAAAAGTTTATGCATGGGTACCAAAAACTAACACATCAGGACCCTCAAAAAAATAGGTACCAAGGGTTACATCTATAACTCATTTTGTAGGTGGACCAACTCTCTCATGCTAGAAGCAAGTGGATTCTCGATAGTGGTTGCTCATCACATATGACTGGTGATGCTAACCTATTTGCAACGCTATCGATGAAGAAAGAAGGTTATGTCTCATTCGTCAATAACCTCAGAGGATATATTATTTGTAATGGTAATATAGGTATTCCTCCCAATCTTGTCATTAAAAATGTTTGTCTAGTAACGGATTTAAAACATAATCTACTCAGCATCAGTCATCTAGCTTACCATGGTTATGGTATTAACTTTGTTAAAAACAAATATGCTATTTATAAATATCAGTACATCAGATATAACAGTTTCAGAAGCCAGTGCATCAGGCACTGCAGCAGCCTCAGAGAAAGATTTAGCAGACTTTTCCTTGTGCCTATTGTGGAAGGTATGGGCATAATTGGGAGAACTGTCGGAAGAGGCTCAGACTATGCTTATATTGTGGTTCCCCTGACCATCAGGTGAAAGAATATTCCAACAACCCGAACCCGTATAGACCAGATCGCGGTCAGAGAGGTGGAGCTAGGCCACATGTAGCATCGTAGACTGTTTAGCACCCGCATAGAGAGCCACTCCAGCAGGGCAGGATATTTGCAATGGCAGTTGGAGAGGACGGCGCTTCAGGTGATAAGTTAGTTATTTTGTCTTATTCTGTTTCCTTCCTTTCCATTTATTGTTTGTGAGTTTAGTTAGTGCCTTATGGACTGCTTGTGTTTTATTATATAGATAGTATACCCTGTCAGAGTCTACAAAACTATGATAGACTGAGACCATAGTTAGTGATTTCTATTAAATTGCATATTGTATGTTTTATTTTAGACTGGGTTGACCTAAAGAGGGGGTTACGATCATCTTTAATTTCAAGGATAAAAAATTTTCTAAGGTGGGTAGGATTGTCACCCTCATTTTTTAATTAAGGGTAGTTTGGTAATTTGACATAGGTATTTTATTTTAGAATTTATTATATTAAATATTGTGCATGTGTAATTATTTATTTATTATTAGTGCTAGATTTATTTTGGACTTGTGTAGTGGACCAACTAGTTTAGTTAGATGCATGAACCCAACATTTGTTTAAGTTTAGATTGAGCCCATGAATTAGGCCCATGGATTAGGAGGATGAATTAATTAGTGAAACCATTAGACTAGAACATTCCCTCCTTAATTAATTCCTTCGTGAGAGGCCCCAAGGGGTAAGTTGGATATTTTACATTGCTTGAGGGAGAGAGCTAGGGCCGGCCACATTAGGAGGGAGGAGAGAGAGAGAGCCTATTCTCATTTCTTATTTCATTTTAGATCTAGATTTTCCCCCTTTCCAATTTTTTTATTCCCTCACCATTCCCTCACAAATTTCTTCATAAATTCCTTTCCTATTCTTCAATTAAGGCTACTACAACAAGAATCTACAAGAAGAAAGTAAGGATCTACAAGGAGGAGGCCAAGATCTACAAGGAGGAGCCATATTTCTATATTTGGGGATTTTTATTAGAAATCCATCTCCGTAGGTATATTTTAGTTTTTCCTCTCCTAGTAGCCTCTAAATCTGAGATTTAACCATAAGAAACCACTCCACATGCATAGGCTAACCATATGAATTGGTTTTAGGTTCATAGGAGACCTGTGGTAGAAGTTATATGTGTTTTAGTATCATTTTTTGGAAAATTTCGAGATTGGCACATGTGGTATTTGTCAATTGGTCAAATAGATCAATATGACATGTGTATATTGTTTGTGACTAGTGTCGTGTCCACAATTGGGTACGTGTAGGCCGTATCTCATCAATTTGGCGATACGGATAGTTTTGGGGGTTTCCTCTGACACGGGGATTTGTACATGTCACTTCTTGACACAGACACGTAGTTGTGTATATTATTGTTCATATTATGCATATTTAGTATTATAGACTTGCTCGTGCCCTTCGGGATAAGTTTGGTTGTATGGTGGAGCCGTATCGCATGCGTATCATTGAATGAGTGTGATAGGTGAGGTGCACTCCACGTGTTTGTTTATTTGCCCTTAAATCTATGTGTGCTTGTGTATATATATATATGTATGTATGTAGATTATATATATATATATATATATATATATATATATATATATATATATATATATATATATATATATATATAGTATAGATGTGTATATATATATTTAAGTGTGTAGACATATCTATGTTTATATGTGATATCTATAGAGTATATATATATGTTTATGTGTTGTGTGTGAGTGTATATATATATCTCTATAGGCGTATGTTTGATTGTATATATATATATATATATATGCATAGATGAGGGGATTGATACATATATGTTGTATGATCTATATAGAGTATATATATTTATGTGTAAGTGTATAAAGTTTTTTATATATATATATATATATACATATATATATATATATATATATATATATATATATATATATATATATATATATATATATATATATATATGTGTGTGTGTGTGTGTGTGTGTGTGTGTGTGTGTGTGTGTTGTGGTTGTGAATATATATGGGTATATATGTAAGTATGTTGATCTATCTATGTATTGGTATATAAGTCTATATATACTAGTATATATGCACGTGCTTTGCACGTATATTGGAGTGAATGATGTTGATGAGTTAGTTTATTTCTACTGTTTTTAATTATATAGGTTAATGGTTCAACCCTTCTAATTCTTTGGTAACAATTTAAAAGACTTAGCAATTAGCATGAACCCTTTGATTTTCGTAAATGGTTGTCATTATTGCATCTCTTAAATGATTGTCAGTGGAATTTATTGTAGGTATTCTTTTTAATTACTAAATATATTGAAGGGTATTTTTGGAACAAAATTTTTTCACGGTGAAGCCTAGTTTTGACATTATATAGTAGAATAGATTAATGGTTCAACCCTTCTAATTCTTTGGTAACAATTTAAAAGACTTAGCAATTAGCATGAACCCTTTGATTTTCATAAATGGTTGTCATTATTGCATCTCTTAAATGATTGTCAGTGGAATTTATTGTAGGTATTCTTTTTAATTACTAAATATATTGAAGGGTATTTTTGGAACAAAAATTTTTCACGGTGAAGCCTAGTTTTGACATTATATAGTAGAATATATATATATATATATATATATATATATATATATATATATATATATATATATATATATACGTGTATAGGTGTGTTTGTGTATATTTGTCCATATATGTATAGGAGAATTGATATATATATATATATATATATATATATATATATATAGGTTTGTGCATATGGATATGTGTGTAAGTGTGGCATATTGTGTGTTTGTGTGTGTGTGTTTGAGGAGGAGCTGCTCAAGCTAAGCAGTATGTGCACAGCAAGGGAGAGAGCACAGTGGCAACATACTTCAACTAGGGAGAGCAGTGTCTCAGGGATTGCATCACTGAGCAGTATGCTCAACAAGGGAAGCAAACAGTATCATTTCTGCAAGTACAGGGAGGATGCATTAGCATCAGTAGTATACCAATTGAGGTGCAGTATCATTTCAGCAAAACAGGGAGGATGCATTGGCATCAGCATTACACCAACTGAGGTATAGTTTTATTTCAGCAAAACAGGAAGGATGCATTGGCATCAGCAGTATACCAACTGAGGTACAGTATCATTTCAGCAAAACAGGGAGGATGCATATGCCAGAACAACAGAAGAGTCATCCAACTACAGGGAGCAGCTTGTTTAGCATGCTGCAGCAACCAGTTTCTCTATAACTCAGCAATGTGCATCATGAATTTAGCACACAGCAATCCAGTTCAGCATGCAGTTATCTCCAGTATCAGTTTAGCACAGGGGGGCTCGAGGCATTGAGTACTGCATCAGCAGCAAACTGAAATCAAGGGCACTAGAGAGCAGTATGCTGAAGGTAACTAGCAGTTCAGCACAGTGTGCCTCAACTGAGACACACTGAACAACAGCTTCAAGTTTCAATTATAGGTGCAACAAGTCAAGGACAGAGTAGCATGTACAGGCAGTAACCAGAGGGAGAGCAGTGCAGCCAATTGTACTATGTAGGCAGTATCAGCAGTAAATTCAATGAAGCATTCATTCACTGCAGCGAGGTATCAGTAGAGATGCACACTACAGCAGGGAGCAATGCAAGAGCAGTGGTAGTTAGTATTTCAGCATGGTACAATAGTAGCTTTCAGCAGCAAATTCGAGTCGAGGCATAGCACATGAGCTACATAGCATTCAACCTCAGCATTCAGCATACAGGCAGTTTCAGTATCAGCTCAGTATCAGTCAAGGTAGGGGTTAAGGTAATAGTTTAGTTTGGTTAGTAGTTAGATAGATATAGCTTGATGGTATAGTAGTTAATTGTTAGTTTAATAGTTAGATAGGTATGTGTATTTATTAGCCTAGTAGCTATGTGTAGTATATGTATCTATGTATGTTTATGAGTATCGATGATAGATAGTAGGTATATATTGATATGTATTGTTAGTGTTAGTAGTTAGTAGTTTTCATAGTTAGGATATGATTAGCATATAGTTTAGTATATTGGGGGTTTTCTATATATTAGCTATGAATGGGGTTTTGAATTATCTTGGGATACCAAGGTAATATCAAGGTATTGGTTCGATACTTAAGGTATTGGGTTGAATATCGGGATAGGTGTAAGGTAGTGTGATACACATTGG
The DNA here is from genome assembly GCA_036927795.1 of Iris macrosiphon. NCBI lineage: Eukaryota > Viridiplantae > Streptophyta > Magnoliopsida > Asparagales > Iridaceae > Iris > Iris macrosiphon. The sequence goes on along the minus strand of JAYESA010000020.1, from coordinate 88,005,867 downwards.
TGCAAGGCCAAGGTATCATAATTTTATTTGATTAGTTAAGTACTATGTGTATTGACTTGTATATATATCTAAACTAATATTTTCATATTTGAAACTTGGGTATCTTAGGATACGGCATTTTGTGTGTTTTCTAGTATCTTAGATTAGTTAGTATAGCTTAGTTTGATATTGTATTAACTTAGTATCCTAGTGTTAGACTCTTACAACCTAGAAATAGTTGGTTTGACTTAGAAATGGCTTTGTGACCTAGACGTTGACTAGTTTAACTTAATTTCATTCAAATATCTTGTATTAATGTAATATTCCATATATAGGTCTGTGTGACGCCAGTTGGGACACAGTTTGACATTCATTGCTCTAGACGACATGAGAGTACATTCTCTGATAGTTTCTATTATTTGATAATTACTATAATGCAAGTATTTAGAAATATTTTACATAACTCTTGACACATTGGTACACGGACTAGTATACACATGGATCAGTCATGGGATATTATATATATTGTTTTATTGTTCCTTGTGTTCTCAATATTTAACTTAGATAATATTCAATGTTCAATGTTCAATGTTTCAATATTTCAATATTCAATGTTCAATGTTTAATATTCAAGGTTTATTGTTTACAATGCCTTGAGTATCTTGTATCATAACGTGTCATGGTTGGATCCATTGTACTAGTCGGGGGAAAGGGAAAGTGTTAGCTAGATATGTGATCAAATTCTAGACAATGTTCAATGTTTAACTTAGACAATGTTTATCTAACGTTAAAGTAGACAATGTTCACCCAAGCCGATCACATATCTAACTAGTATTTCAATCACTTAGCATAGTTACAGTTCTTCACCACATTCTAGTTCATTGTCTTATTCTATTGTCCTGTTCTAGTTTTATCGTGATCAGTAAAAACCATATTGTTCTTGTTTACCTGTTCTTCTACCATTGTATGATATTGTTCATTATTTTTCATCTTGTATTATATTATCTATTTCTATTTATAGTCATTATTAATTAATTTGAACTGCTATTGGGTTGTACTTCGCTCCAATCCTGACTTGATATATTTTTCAGATGAATGGTTAGAGACGATGTGTCACACTTACTACAGACCAACAGATAGAGTGTCACCTGAGGATGTAGTTACAGATACTGAGGCCATTTAGATTTCCCTACCTTGTAGTAGTTGTTTCTATTTTGATTGTGGATTGTATTATTATTTTGAGATCTTGAGTTGTGTTTAGATTTTGAGTTGGACATGTGATGTATTGAGACTTGTACTTCTTTTTTTTCTATTCCTTATCGTGCTTACATCTTCCTTTAGTTTTATATGTGATTGAGTATTATTTGGAATTGAGATGGCATGACAATATTTTATATACATTATGTGAGATATTAGATAGTACCAAGATAGCGTTCTACCACCGATGTTGTGGCATAGGCTAGTCGTACCCACGTACTTGTGCCCCTATACCGGGTGCGGGTCGTGACATATTTTTAGTGGTGGCCTATACAGGTCAGGCTTCGCAATAGTGCGAAGTCGTGGTAGTGCAACGACTTAGTTGTACTACTACGATCCTGCGATAGGAAATGATATAGGATACTAGGATGAGTAAGGAATACTCAATCACAACTAGGAATTCCAAAACTGATTTAAAATCGTTAATTTTGATTCCTTCTGAAATACTTTGAATATTGTTGTCCTTCCTTGATAATATCTTATCTCATGTCGAATTGATCTCTTCTGTTTTGATCTTCAATAGGATGCCGCCGAAGATGTGTTTCCAGCGCTCAAGCGCAATGTCAGCACGATCAGTCACTTCATCGCCTATGAGGGCAACACCATCAAACACTGTTCCAGCACCTACATTCCAGAGGTTGACTTCCCCGATCTAGGTGGGCATTTCTGCAGCAACTTTCGGAGGTGCTCCACCTCCGTTAAAGAGGATAGCACCGGCAGTTGCAGGGGATCTTTCATTTCCGCCATCCGTAGTCGATCAGACGCAGATGTTCGCGCTCTTTCAACAGATGATGGAGGCACAGCAGCGACAATCAGAGGTTTTACGGCAGAGCATTGAGAATGCTCACCAGATTGTGCTCGCAGTAGTCGAGAGAGTCATATTATTCCAGCCACAGACGATACCGCCTCATCCAATCTGCAACAGCCGAGGCCAGGGACTATCATTGACTTCAAGAGGATGGGGCCTAAGGACTTTATGGACACCGAGGGAATCTTGTACGCAGACGACTGGATAGAGGACATTGAGAGGGACCTGCGATTGGCATAGATTGCTGCGAGCTTGCAGGTAGAGGAAGCAGGTAGTATCATTTTTGACATTGTGCTAACATGGTTCAGGACAGACCCCAGGATATCAGCACCGGGATTTACTTGGGAGGCTTTCAAAGAGATTTTCAAAAAAAAGTTCTTACCGGATGTGGCTCAGAGTACTTTGGAGAGTCAATTTCAGAACATCGTCCAAGGAAACTTGACGGTGGACGAGTATACAGCAGAGTATTATCGATTGGGATAATTTATTGAGGGACAGAATCCTCGGGCTAGGGCTAGGAAGTTCAAGAAGGGACTGAACAGTGAGATTAAGTCTCATACTAATGGAGACCGTACCTCTACTTTTGAGAAAATTCTGAGACATGCACAGCGAGCGTAGGATGATTTGGAGCTTGGCTCCAAGAGGCCGAGAGACACCGAAGGAGGGAGTAGTGGTGCAGCCCAACGAAGTGCACCCCTTTCAACAGCCGAGAGTATTTCAGAATCAGTAGTATCTTATTCCAGTTAGGGCACCAGCTCAACGGATACAACAGTTTCAGAAGCCAGTGCATCAGGCACCACAGCAGCCTCAAAGGCAGATTCAACAGACTTTTCCATGTGCCTATTATGGAAGGCATGGGTATGATAGGGAGAACTGTCAGAAGAGGCTCAAACTATGCTTATATTATAGTTCCCCTGACCATCAGGTGAAAGAATATTCCAATAACTCGTATAGACTAGATCGCGGTCAGAGAGGTGGAGCTAGGCCACCTGTGGCACCGCAGACTATTCAGTACCCGTATAGAGAGCCACCCCATCAGGATGGGGCATTTGTAATGGCAGTCGGAGAGGATGGCACTTCAGGTGATAAGTTAGTTGTTTTATCCTATTCTATTATTTTCCTTTCCATATGTTGTTTGTGAGTTTAGTTAGTGCCTTATGGACTGCTTGTATTTTATTATATAAATAGTATACCCTGTCGGAGACTGCAAAACTATGATGGACCGAGATCATAGTTAGTAATTTCTTTTAAATTGTATGTTGTATATTTTAGTTTAGACTGGGGTTGACCTAAAGGGGGGTTACGATCATCTTTAATTTTGAGGACAAAATTTAATCTAAGGTGGGTAGGATTGTCACCCTCACTTTTTTAATTAAGGGTAGTTTGGTAATTTGACATGGGTATTTTATTTTAGGATTTATTATATTAAATATTGTGCATGTGTAATTATTTATTTATTGTATTATTTATTTATTGTTAGTGTTAGATTTATTTTGGACTTGTGTAGTGGACCAACTAGTTTAGTTAGATGTATGAAACCAATATTTGTTTAAGTTTAGATTGAGCCCATGAATTAGGCCCATGGATTAGGAGGATGAATTAATTAGTAAAACCATTAGAATAGAACCTTTCCTCCTTAATTAATTCCTTCATGAGAGGCCCCAAGGGGTAAGTTGGACATTTTACATTGCTTGAGGGAGAGAGCTAGGGTTGGCCACATTGGGAGGGAGGAGAGAGAGAGCCTCTTCTCATTTCACATTTCATTTTAGATCTAGATTTTCTCCCTTTTTAATTTCTTCATTCCCTAACAAATTTCTTCCCTATTCTTAAATTGAGGCTACTACAATAAGGATCTATAAGAAGGAAGTAAGGATCTACAAGGAGGAGGCCAACATCTACAAGGAGGAGCCACATTTCTACATTTGGAGATTTCCATTAGGAATCCATCTCCCAATAGGTAAATTTCAGTTTTTTCTCTCCTAGTAGACTCTAAATATGAGATTTAACTATGAGAAACCACCCCACATGCATAGGCTAACCATAGAAATTAGTTTTAGGTTCATAGGAGACCTATGGTGGAAGTTATGTGTATTTTGGTATCAATTTTGGGGAATTCCGAGATTGGCACATATGGAGTTTGTCAATTGGTCGAATAGATCAATATAAAATGTGTATATTATTTGTGACTAGTTTCGTGTCCACAATTAGGTACATGTAGGTCGTATCTTGTCAATTTGCTGATACGGGTACACGAAAATTGTACATGTCACTTCTTCACACGGATACGTAGTTGTGTATATTATTGTTCATATTATGCATATTTAGTGTTTTCGACTTGCTCGTGTCCTTTGGGATGTGTTTGGTTGTGTGATGGAGTCGTATAGTAAGCATATCATAGAATGAGTGTGATACGGGTACGGTGCACTCCACGTGTTTGTTCATTTGCCCTTAAATCTATGTGTGCTTGTGTATATATATATATATATATATATATATATATATATATATATATATATATATATATATATATCACATATATACATATATATGCCTACACACTTAAATATATATATACACACATAGCTATGTATACAAATCTATATATATCATATATATATATATAGTGTGTAGGCATATATATGTATATATGTGATATATATATATATATATATATATATATATATATATATATATATATATATATATACACACAAGCACACATATATATATATATATATATATATATATATATATATATATATATATATATATATATATATATATGAGGAGATTGATACATATATGTTGTATGATCTATATAGAGTATATATATTTATATGTAAGTGTGTAAGTGTATATAGTCATATATATCTATATGTATATATATATATATATGTGGTTGAATATATATGGGTATATATGTAAGTGTGTTGATCTATCTATGTATAGGTATATATGTTTGAGTCTATATATATATATATATATATATATATATATATATATATATATAGGTGTGTTTGTGTATATATGTATAGGAGAATTGATATATATATATATATAGGTGTGTTTGTGTATATGTGCATATGGATATGTGTGTGAGTGTGGCATATTGTGTGTTTGTGTGTGAGAGAGAGAGGAGGAGCTGCTCGATCTAGGTAGTATGTGCACAATAAGGGAGAGAGCACAGTTGCAGCATACTTCAACTGGGGAGAGCAGTGCCTACGGGATTGCATCACTGAGCAGTATGCTCAACAAGGGAAGCAAACAGTATCATTTTTGCAAGCACAGGGAGGATGCATTAGCATTAGCAGTACACCAACTGAGGTGCAGTATCATTTCAGCAAAACAGGGAGGATGCATTGGCATCAGCAGTACACCAACTGAGGTGTAGTATAATTTTAGCAAAACAGGGAGGATGCATTGGCATCAGCAGTACACCAACTGAGGTGCAGTATCATTTCAGCAAAATGGGGAGGATGTATGTGCCAGAACAGCATCAGAGTCATCCAACTGCAGGGAGAAGCTTGTTTAGAATGCTGCAGCAACCAATTTTCTGCAACTCAGCAATGTGCATCATGAATTTAGCACACAACAATCCAATTCAGCAGGCAGTTCTGCAGTATTAGTTCAGCACAGGGGGGCTCGAGGCATTGAGTACTGCATCAGCAGCAAACTAAAATCAAGGGCACTAGAGAGCAGTATGCTAAAGGCAACTAGCATTTCAGCACAGTATGCCTCAACTGAGACACACTGAACAGCAGCTTCAAGTTTTAACTGTAGGTGCAGCAAGTCAAGGACAGAGTAGCATGCACATGCAGCAACAAGAAGGAGAGCAATGCAGCCAATTGCACTGTGCAGGCAGTATCAACAACAAATTCAGTGAAGATACACACTGCAACAGGGAACAATGCTAGAGCAGTAGGAGTTAGTATTTCAGCATGGTACAGCAGTGGCTTTCAGCAGCAAATTCGAGTCGAGGCATAGCACATGATCTGTACAGCATTCAACCTCAGCATTTAGCATATAGGAAGTTTTAGTATCAGCTCAGTATCAGTCGAGGCAGGGGTTAAGATAATGGTTTAGTTTGGTTAGTAGTTAGATAGATATAGCTTGATGGTGTAGTAGTTAATTGTTAGTTTAATAGTTAGATAGGTATGTGTATTTATTAGCCTAGTAGCTATGTGTAGTACTATATATATCTATGTATGTTTATGAGTATCGATGATAGATAGTAGGTATGTATTGATATGTATTATTAGTGTTAGTAGTTAGTAGTTTTTTATAGTTAGGATATGATTAGCATATAGTTTAGTATATTAGGGTTTTCCATATATTAGCTATGAATGGGATTTTGAATTACCTTGGGATACCAAGGTAATATAAAGGTATTGGGTCGATACTCAAGGTATTGGGTTGAGTATCGGGATAGGTGTGAGGTAGTGCGATACGCATTGGTGCAAGGCCAAGGTATCATAATTTTATTTGATTAGTTAAGTACTATGTGTATTAACTTGTATATATATCTAAACTATTATTTTTATATATTAAAACTTGTGTATCTTAGGATACGGCATTTTGTGTGTTTTCTAGTAGCTTAGATTAGTTAGTATAGCTTAGTTTCATAGTGTATTGACTTAGTATCCTAGTGTTAGACTCTTGCAGCCTAGAAATAGTCTGTTTGACTTAGAAATGGCTTTGTGACCTAGATGTTGACTAGTTTAAGTTTATTCCAATACCTTGTATTAATGTAATATTCTATATATAGGTCTATGTGATACCAGTTGGGACATAGTTTGACATTCATTACTCTGGACGACAAGCGAATACATTCTCTGATAGTTTCTATTATTTGATAATTACATAATACAAGTATTTAGAAATATTTTACCTGACTCTTGACACATTGGTACACGGACTAGTATACACATGGATCAGTCATGGGATGTTATATATATTATTTTATTGTTCTTCGTGTTCTCAATGTTTAACTTAGACAATGTTTAACTTAGGCAATTTTTAATGTTTTAATGTTTCAATGTTCAATGTTTAATGTTCAATGTTCAATGTTCAATGTCCAATGTTTCAATGTTTCAATGTTTAATGTTCAAGGTTTATTGTTTACAATGCCTTGAGTATCTTGTATCATAACGTGTCATAGTTGGATCCATTATACTAGTCGGGGGAAAGGGGAAGTGTTAGCTAGATATGTGATCAAATCCTAGACAATATTCAATGTTTAACTTAGACAATGTTTATCCAACGTTAAAGTAGACAATGTTCACCCAAGCCGATCACATATCTAACTAGTATTTCAATCACTTAGAATAGTTACAGTTTTTCACCACATTCTAGTTCATTGTCTCATTATGTTGTCTTGTTCTAGTTTCATCGTGATCAGTGAATACCATATTGTTCTTGTTTACCTGTTCTTCTAGCATAGTATTATATTGTTCATTATTTTTCGTCTTGTATTATATTTTCTATTTTTATTTATAGTCATTATCAATTAATTGGTACTGCTATTGGGTTGTACTTTGCTCCAATCCTGACTGGATATATTTTTCAGATGAATGGTTAGAGAGGATGTGTCCCACTTACTACGGACCAACAGATGGAGTGTCACCTGAGGATGTAGTGCCAGATACTGAGGCCATTTAGATTTTCTACCTTGTAGTAGTTGCTTTTATTTAGATTTGGATTGTATTATTATTTTGAGATCTTGAGTTGTGTTTAGATTTTGAGTTGGACATGTGATGTATTCAGACTTGCATTTCTTTTTTTTATTCCATATCGTGCTTACATCTTCCTTTAGTTTTATATGTGATTGAGTATCATTTGGAATTGAGATGGCATGAAAGTATTTTATATACATTATATGAGATATTTGATAGTATAGTAGACCAAGACAGCGTTTTACCACTGATAATGTGGCGTAGGCTGGGCGTACCCATGTACTCGTGCCCCTATACCGGGTGCGGGTCATGACAGTTTTAAATAGGGTACTTATTTGACCTATATCGAAGAAAATCTCTTATGAAGGTAATCAACCCGCAACCAACAAGACATCTGAAGAAACAAATAGTGCAAGTCGTCCGAAAAGTCAGCCAAGGAGATTAAAGTTCTCTACAGATCATCCTGAGGACTTGGTAATAGGTGATGTATCGAAAGGTGTAAGTATACATTCCTCAAATAGAGATACCATTGTAAATATTGCTTTTATTTCTCAAATAGAACCTAAAAATATTGTTGAAGCTTTTTGTCACGCCCCAGTCCCAAAATACTTAGGACTAGGACACGTAAGCATGCCAGCCGCATGTACATGGCAACTCCAATATATGGATACCATGATACACACGTACGCTCTAATATGAATATCAAATCCACAAGTGGTATAAATCTATCACAAGTCACAGGGTATAATCTAAATCTCATCCACAGAAAATCAAATAGAAATAAATAACCAATATCTATGAAACTAGATCTCAATATAAAGTATCTAAAGATGACAGTCGGATGGAAACAAATCCACTGCCGAACTAACATATAGAATAAACAAGACAAATACAATATAAGTACAATCTCTAACAATCACGAGGCTCGAAGAGAAGACCTTCTCGGAATATAAGTAACCGGTCCGGATCAGCGCTCCTGCGAATACTCATAAAAATCTACACCTGGAAAGAGACCAGGTCCCCAGAGGGACATAACAAGATACATAGAAGCATGCCATAAAGTAAATACTGAATAAATAAAAGGGGTACGCTAACCATCTAGTGAAATGCACTTTGAGGACAACTTTGAGTGTATGGGAAAGTGTAGGCTAGACATATGCTGAAGTAATTCACCAATCGTGATAACTGGCTAGTATATGCCACATATGTCCCCATAGGAGGGCGCTCAGTAATAACGTCAATCTCCTAAGAACATGGCATCTGTATAATATATCGTCCATACCGCTCCAAAGAACGTGACAGCAGTGTAGTATATCGTCTATATCGCTCCGAAGAACGTGGCAGCAGTATAGTATATATCGTCCATGTAAACCCCCTCACCAAAAATAGGTATTTTGTATATATTTTATATTATTATATTTATTATAGATATTAAATTACTTTAGAGTATTCTCTTAGTTAATTAGAAAATAAATTTTTTAGTATATTTACTTATGTAAATATTTATTTAGAATCATTTTTAGGCTATTTTAGATTTTTGGAGATTTTTCTATAATTTTTAGGTAATTAAAACATATGGAACCTAAATTTTTAGGACTTTCATAATTTACTATGAGACCATACTTGCATATTGTTCCTACAAAATATTTATTTTAGGTTAAAATATTTAATTATATTTTTTTGTAATTTATTTAGAATTTTAATAAATTTATTTAGATTTTTGAAATTATTTAGGATTTATTTGGATATATATAGTCTTAATATTAGATAGATGATAATTTAGTGTTAATAGATATTAATAAGATTATATATAAATTATTTGTATTATATTTAATTCTATTTAAGATTATAAATTATTGAGATAAATTCAAACTCTATTTTAAATTAATTCAAATCCTGAGCCTAGTAGGAAAATAACTTTATGCATATCCTATCATTATTTAAACTCATCATAATCCTATCCAAATTAGCCAATCCTAGTCGTATTCAATTAAGTAGTGTACACCATTATAAATACCTCCTCCTTCATATTTTCTTCCCCAAATTTCCTTCATTTTCGTCCAAAAACAGTCAAAATTCTTCATAAATTCAGCCTCATTTTCTAGTAGTTATGACGACTTAAATAGACGATATCTCCTAGCTCCGGACTCCAAACGCGCTTCAATTTTTTTTGTTAGAACCATATCAAGGTTAGTTTTCTTAATATATAAATTATTTTAATAATTTTAGAACCTATTTTCCAGAATATTCTGAAAGTGTCAGATGTCCGAAATCAGACGCATTTTGGTATTTTTGAGATTACGGGAGATCCCGAACTCGGAATTACGAACCGTTTGAAGTTTCGGAAAGTTGACATGATGAACTTACAAAAAATTACTTTTCCAGAATTTATTATGCAAGTTAATCTACTATAAAATTTGTGCAACATATACGTAAATAGGAAACCACCGAAAACTATCATCTATTCGCCCTTGTGGCCATAACTCTTTACCGACTTGTGATTTTATAAAATTATCGATTCTGGTATTCATGTAGTGCTAAATTCTATAGGATTTTACATACAAATCCAGAATTTGAATCGGTTGACTTTTTGGTCAACGGATTGCCTCGATTTGCGTGTCACGGATCACAAATCCGTAAAGTTGATTTTCTTTGGACCAAAATTAGGGTTTAACAATAAAATCATATTATAATAAGATTAAAATACTATTTTAGGTTATTTTATTCAGAATTAAAATAGATTAAAATGGAGGAACCTATTCACCCACTTTTGTAACTTAACTTGTTTAATTTATGTGACGGGTAGATCGGACGACGCCTTGAGTTAGAACTTCATTCTTTTTCAGAACAGGCAAGATACCTTGCCAAATTGTTTACAGTACTTTGCATGCTTATTATATTTCTGTACATTCATTGCATTTTTGTATATATATTGCATGTGTAGTTTTTTTAGTCATTACTATATATTAGATATGTTGACACACACTTGACACCTAGTATCATGAGAGGACAATCATTAGGCATATGGGCTTTAACCAATCTGATAAACCGTAGTATATAGCTCACACTATGGGCATGTGTCACGCTGGTCGCTACCCCCGAGGTATGTCAATTTTTGTAGAGTCGCGCTGGTCGCTACCCCCGAGGTATGACGATTTCTGATGTCCACTCGCGTGTGTGTGAGTTGTGAGACTTAGATCGAGTATCCTACCCTTTGCCCATATGTCAAAAAGTTGTCCTCATTTACATTCATATAGATTGTCTTGTACAGCGTACTTATATATTTTCAAACATTATGCATGTTTACTGTATTTAAATTGGCATGATTCTATGTATCTTGTTACGTCCCTTTGAGGACCTGGTCCCTTTCCAGGTGTAGATGTTCATGACTTTTCGCAGGAGCACGGATTAGGACTTACCACTTATCTCTTCCGAGAAGGTCTTACCTTGTGAGCATCAGTGATTATCTTTAGCGAGGGATCCCTTCGATGATACCTTTATATCATCATCTCATTTATATTGGAGATTTATCACTCTCTCATGTTAGTATTGATATAGTCATTGGTAGTGGATTTGTCTCCACCCGACTATTAGTTTTGGATTATTCAGACTCATTATTTTAGTTTAGTTATTTCTTTCTTTGACTTGTTGTGTGGATGAGATTAGTATTTCTGTGACTTGTGACACTATATTTATACCACATATGAGTTTATATTCATATTACAGCGTACGTGTGTATTATGGTATCCATATATTGGAGTTGCCATATCCATGCGGCTGGCATGCTTACGTGTCCTAGTCCTATGTACTTTGGGACTGGGGCATGACAGTCCATATCACTCCGTCGAGTGTGGCAGCAGTATAAAGGAAGTGGTATCCCATACGCCTACTAGTCGACCTCCCCGCCCAATGATCTATGCATGTTGTATCCATAACACGCCTTAGCTACTACGCCGAGGCGTCGTAACTCTGACTCATAGTCTATCGTTAGAACAATAGCCCAACCTTACAACCAAACAAGGACAAGGATTGGCCATCGGACCACGATAGTCTATGCTCCGCCTACTAATAACTGCTAAGTCTTCTAACATGCATCACTATTAGCAGTTATACCCTATCCGTCGCACGACCTACACGTACAGGTGGCCAACCTCATACGCAAGTCCGTGTCCTATATGAGACTCACAACACGTGTAAGAAATATGTCAAGGCCTGGGGAGTTACACCGATAACTCCACAAAATTTAGGTGGGTCTACTAGACACTAGGTCAGACATAAGTCCTAACGTCAACGCATTCGTTGACTACACCCGAGTCTCTCTCTGACGTGTACAATTATATAATATAAAATAATAAACATGCAACTAATATATATAACTGAATTTAAACAGTACAATAAGGCAAGGTATACTTGCCTGGCAAGAGAGCCGCAAAATATAACGTCCAGATGTCAAACACCAAGAGTCAGAAACTACGGCCTCAGAATGAACGTCTCCGGATGCTGAAATAAACACCACCAACTTTCCCAGAATAAGAAAAATAGCTAGAAAATACTACCCTTCCGTCCAATTTGGACACAGGGGCAAAACAATAATTTTGGGTCAAAGCAGACTTTATTTGTGGGCCACTTTTCACCAAAAAGCGTGACAGGATAACGGTCTCTAAATGGGATAAATTATAGGTCAAACAAACTCTAAATGTCAGTACGAACTCAACGGTATATCCAAATGTGGATTCCGGTGAGCCGAACACAATTTTGCCCAAAAAGTCAATTGTGGGGTCCGTCAATTGGCGACTTGGTCAACTGTCTCTGAATTGCGTGAAAATTGGGTCACAGGACCAGCGCGTTACCATGAGTCCAGTGGCGTAAGTTTCGTCGTATTCTGATGAACGAGCACAAAATGCGCAGGACTTTTACAAAAGTTACGACATGGGGAAACTTCGCGGATACGGGCTGATTTCAACGCACACACGCGTCCAAATCAGTTTCTGCAAAAGCCCACACGTCTGGATATACTGTGCGCACCTTTTGGTAAACTTGGTACACAGACGGGGCAGTCACGTTTGGCGGGGCGGTCCCGTTTGGCGGGGCGCGCTCCGTATCAAAATTTTTAGAATTTAGAAAAAAGTATATTTTCGGGATTTTCTAACTAATTTAATTCTACATACAGTAGTTAATAGAATAATATAAATGATAAAAATTAAACTAGGTCAGGTGGTCTTTGCATACCAACAAGAAAAACCGAATTTGGATCTCTGTAGTGGGAGATACGAATCCATGAACAGGGGTGGTTGCAACAGATTTTCTGAGATTTAAAATGTCGTGGTTTTTCATCGACTTGGCGTCGATTTTTACCAAGGTTTGCGCGTGGTTCGAGATAAACTAATATATAGATATTGAAGGGGGTTAGGTGAGGATCATACCGGTGAAGACAGGGTCAAGTTTGGTCAAGCGAGGGCGCGGAAAATGACGCGTGAACATAGCTTCGTTGTTGATCAGATTCTGTCGCGGTGTGTTGACGTAGGTGCGCGGCTCGGCGGCGGGCGGTGCAGGCGATTGGCGACAGGGTCTGGGGCGGCGGTGTCGCGGTGGAGATGACGACGAGTTTAGGGTTAGGGTTTGGGAAGTATAGTAGATATATATATATATATAGAGAGAGAGAGAGAGAGATCGCGACGCCGAGGGGGCGGGTTCTGTTTGAGCCGCGGGGGGGGGAGGGGATTCACGCGAGGAGAGGGAGAATCCCTTGGCAGCGGCTACAGCTGTTCTCTTTATATTCTAAGGGTTCGGGGGTTCTCGCGGGTAGTGGGTTTTAATACCCATTAGGATTTTAACTGTAAACCCCCTCACCAGGGACTGGGGCGTGACATTAACCCATTTTCTTTTATTTTCTTTTTCTTTCTTTATTTCTAATTCCTTTATTCATTCTATTTTCTATTTTCTTTTCATTTCTTCTATTATTCTTTCTAAATAATCATATATATATATATATATATATATATATATATATATATATATATATACAAAAATTCTAAAAATTATATTAGTGCATACCATTAAGCTATCAACTGTCCACATGGTCTTCTACATGGAATAAATTAGGAAAAATTCCTAATGGTTCCATAAATCCCCTAAATGCACAAACACCTAAAATAAAAATTAAATAAATTATATTTCTTCTAAATTTCTCATAATTACTACAATTCAATTATTAATTAATTAAAAAAGAAAAATACGATTTTTAGAATTAGGAGTTTTACATCCTACCCAACTTATAAAAATTTTGTCCGCGAAATTAAACTAAGCCATGATAGAAAGTCAAGGTTGGTATAAGATAGAGATTGCAGCTTATTCTGCACCTTCCTCCATCCTAACCTCCATAATTTTCTAATTGCCATGGGGATGTTCGGCGGGCTATAATTTGCATTGTTTAAAATGCAGGACTAGGTTTAAATGAGGGGACGATGTTGTGCTGCAAATTCCAAAATTTCATGGAGAAGATTTATATGGAGGAGAAATAGTTTTCTTCATGTGTCATGTCCAATGGTGTGGACACCTTATTGCATTTTATTTTATTTTGCATAAAACGCCCAACAATTAGAAAATCGCACAAAGATGGAAATTGGATTAATTCAATTAAAAATAATGCGCAGGGTTTCATTGAATTAATTAGAAGTACATGGGCTAAAATTAGGTGGGACACAAGTATCTTGGACATAGAGGGCTCAGGATAAAATATTATCAAATTTTGGGTTGCACGAAATGGGTCAAAGTTGTGTCTCCAATTAAGGTTGGAACGCACAAGGGTACAAAGTTGAATTTATTTAGAATAATAGCGTTTGCGACGAATGTTGTACGACTAAAGTGTAGCACAAGAGAGCATAATTATAAGTTATACCAAGGTCAGAATGGTCGGCGGTCACGTCTAGGACAGGGTTGTGAAATTTGTAGGAAGGCAATGGCTAGCGTAGTGCTCCAATTATCGAAGCAATGGTAATGGTACTCTAAGTGATGCAATGTTGGAATTAAATAAAAATACCGTGTTCTATTTCTAATTGGATACCAACTAGCCCTAGTTTCTCTATTTAACCAAGTAGGCTTAATTTTGGGTGAGGAAGTTTACAATCTACCCAACTTAGAATATGTCATCCTCGAAATTAAAATAAGGCATAATTTGTTAATTTCTCACATTCGCATATAATACAAGTCAATCACAATCTCTTCCAAAATTTAAAATATATTCTAACCCATCACAATCACTTTTAAAATTAAGGTAACCTCTGTTTAACCCAAATATTGTAACATCTTCTCGATTTTTAATAATCACATCCAAATTTAAGCTAAATCTATATGACATCTTCAAGTTTTAAATAGCCCACATCAATTTTCCCACTACGATCTCCAACTATCATAATCTCCTTTAAAAGAAAACAATTATAATCCAATATTATTCCTACTTTCCCTTATGAAATTTGTATCCTTCAAATTTACATCCTCAATATTCCCAATAGGTAACCCAGCAATCAAAATTTAACTTTTAATTCAAATCATCGAATTATAAAATTTTATATCTACTTCACCAATTGTTCAAGCCTAGAATTCTATATTTATCCTCAAGGTTTAAATCGATGATTCAATCTTCAACATTCAAACTTTAAATCATGCGCTCAAAGTATAAATATTTGGTCCGCAATATCAAGATTTCAAAATTCATTAAGTACTCAACATCTAACTCCTTCTTCTAAAATTCTCCACCTTTAAAAATTGACTTAATCTCTCAATCTAATCCTACTTGATCACAATCTAAAAGAATTTTCCTCAATTTTAATAATGCAATTTCTACCCAACTTAGAATTTATCCACCTATCATATAAGGCTACACACTTAAGAAGAATATTCCTCAACTTATTTAGTCATGTTATTCGATCCTCAAAGGTCTGAACACCATCATTTTACCTATGATATGTCCTTAATTACATAAATCATCATCGACTAATGCGGTTGGCCTATGGGGTATATCTAGTACTATATGTATATCAACTTATACCAAGCACGAGATGTCGTCTTTCCAAAATAAGGGAAGACGGATATCAATAATAAAGAGTTCAAGGGGGAGGAATAGAATAGAAGTGATGGGATCAAGGCATTTTTAAAGAATTCCAAGGAGAATTGTCAAGGCAGCTGTGGATTAAAATCCTATTCGACAAATTCTTATTCACATGCTCGTATCAGTACAGTTATGTAACTAATACTATATGCTCAAGCATGTCTAGAGGGCAAGTACATTCGTCTACTAGATATTATATACCTCAATCCATGTAAAATAGTTATGCGAAGGGCGAACCAAGCACACCAAGGTTAGCTAGACCTTAATACACTGATTCTGAAACGTATTAGTGTATGCATCCACTAATACATATGTTGTGAACAAGCTCGATAAAAGAATAATCTGGCAAAACTAGGCTATAAAATAGCAGCATAAGTCAAGGTATAAAATATAAATGCGTTAGATCATGATAAAATAAGGTACAAATAATTCAAGTTCACAAACAAAACAAAATAAGACTCTACAGTTGTCGTGCTAACACCTTGTCCAAGTTGTTAGCCGACAAAATAGGGGTATAGGCCTTTAAGTCCTACCATCAGAATAAACAAACACTATTATCTTATGCTAGTATATAATTAATGTCATTCAATTATACTATAATAATATGTCAAGAGGACTATGTGATACTAGGTTGGGAGGCATACTACCCAACTTAAAAATATAAACTAATACTGTGACAGTCTTAAGGGGATTCTACAAAGTAATATTGTCCTTGTAAATAAAGCATAAGCTCTTATTGGAGTCTACGAGAAAAACATCCTATTGCATTATATAGGTAATGGTCATCTTAAGTCTTAATCATAGTGCTCATAGGACGAGTGTCAATAGTAAGAATGGAAGAGCTACTGGTTCTTAAGTGAAAAGAGGATACACCTATATTGGGTTATGGATACGAATTACGCGATTTAAAACTAAGGGAAATCATCAAGTTACAATCTACAAGAACAACTCAAAACTTATCAAGTTCTAACTATCAAGCACAACTTTCCAAAGTTTAACATTGACAACTATAATCCTAGCAAACTACATATCCTTAACATAAGAGAATTTATCTGGCCTACAATCAGAAGTGTCAGGTGGCACGAGTTGAAAGTTTGAAGAAAAGAAAACATAATTAGTCATCGCACCATAGCGAGCACTAAGGTTGCAGAGGGACAAGGTATAAAATGTAAAATAGAGGGCTCTAGATAGCATCATGGTTTCTTAAGGGGAAGGTAATATGCTAATCCCTGTGTTCAAGGTATGATCGAGGAATTACTATATTCATTCCTCTCGGCTTTCTAGGGTACTGTCTGCTAATATCAAGACAAGAATCTAAATGTATAGGTCTATAATACTATCTTACTATAAAAGCTAGGGTCGGTCCTAATCACCCACCTTGGATTTCTATTGGTTCCACTATGTTAGGGTAAAACAGTATGGTCAACTTTCTAACTAACTCTAGTAGTGTCTGTACTACTCTCAAGTCATTCATAATTATATCAAGAGATAATGGTAAACCAATCTATAGGTGAGGGATGCTAGGGTTCACTAGATATTCTAAACTTAGTGATGTGTCAGTACTTTAGTCGTATTCTTAGTAGGTGTGTTACCCTAATTATCTTTCTAACAACAAGGATTCCTATATTCTAGTAGGGGGCTATACTCAAGGAACTAATAGGGAAGCACATGAATCAAGCAGGAAGCAATTATGTAAATAGAACAGACTGGAAGGAAGATAAGTCATAGTCAATTATGGATGAGATCCTATACCATAATCCTATCTGCAGGCTTGCTCGGTACAGTAACGTAACCGAGACAATATGCTCTCGACCTGCATGGGCCACCACTAAAAACATGTCACGCCCCAGTCCCAAACTACTTAGGACTATGACACGTAAGCATGCCAACCGAATGTACATGGCAACTCCAATATATGGATACCATGATACACACGTACACTGTAATATAAATATCAAATCCACAAGTAGTATAAATCTATCACAAGTCACAGGGTATAATCTAAATCTCATCAACAGAAAATCAAATAGAAATAAATAACCAATATCTATGAAACTAGATCTCAATATAAAGTATCTAAAGATGACAGTTGGATGGAAACAAATCCACTAACGAACTAACATATAGAATAAATAAGACAAATATAATATAAGTACAACCTCTAACAATCATGAGGTTCGAAGAGAAGACCTCATCGGAATATAAGTAACCGGTCCGGATCAGCGCTCCTGCGAATACTCATGAACATCTACACCTAGAAAGGGACCAGGTCCTCAGAGGGAAATAACAAGATACATAGAAGCATGCCATAAAGTAAATACTGAATAAATAAAAGGGGTGCTCTAACCATCTAGGAAAATGCACTTTGAGGACAACTTTGAGTTTATGGGAAAGTGTAGGCTAGACATATGCTGACGTAATTCACCAATCGTGACAATTGGCTAGTATATGCCATATATGCCCCCATAGGAGGGCGCTCAGTAATAACGTCCATCTCCTAAGAGCATGGCATCTGTATAATATATCGTCCATACCGCTCCGAAGAACGTAGAAGTAGTGTAGTATATCATCCATATCGCTCCGAAGAACGTAGCAGCAGTATAGTATATATCGTCCATATCACTCCGTCGAGTGTGGCAGCAGTGTAAAAAAAGTGGGGTGTCCCATACGCCTACTAGTCGTCCTCCCCACCCAATGATCTATGTATGTTGTATCCACAACACGCCTTAGCTACTACGCCGAGGTATCGTAACTCTGACTCATAGTCTATCGTTAGAATAATAGCCCAACCTTACAACCAAACAAGGACAAGGATTGGCCATCGGACCACGATAGTCTATGCTCTGCCAACTAATAACTGCTAAGTCTTCAAACATGCATCACAATTAGCAGTTATACCCTATCCGTCGTACGACCTATACGTACAGGTGGCCAACCTCATACGCAAGTCCGTGTCCTATATGATACTCACAACACGTGTAAGAAATGTGTCAAGGCCTGGGGAGTTACACCAATAACTTCATAAAATTTAGGTGGGTCTACTAGACACTAGGTCAGACATAAGTCCTAATGTCAATGCATTCGTTGACTGCACCGAGTCTCTCTCGGACGCGCATAATTATATAATCTAAAATAATAAACATGCAACTAATATATATATATATAACTGAATTTAGACAGTATAACAAGGCAAGGTATACTTGCCTGGTAAGAGAGCTGCAAAATATAACGTCCAGATGTCAAACACCAAGAGTCAGAAACTACGGCCTCAGAATAAACGTCTCCGGATGCTGAAATAAACACCAACAACGTTCCCATAATAATCATAATAACTAGAAAACACTATCCTTTCGTCCAATTTGGACACAGGGACAAAACGGTAATTTTGGGTCAAAGTAGACTCCATTTGTGGGCTACTTTGCACCGAAAATCTTACCAGGGTAACGGTCTCTAAATGGGACAAATTATAGGTCAAACAAACTCTAAATGTCAGTACGAACTCAACGGTATGTCCAAATGTGGATTCCGGTGAGCCGAACACAATTTTGCCCAAAAAGTCAACTGTGGGGCCCGTCAATTGGCGACTTGGTCAACTATTTCAGAATTGCGTGAAAATTGGGTCACAGGACCAGCGCATTACTACGAGTCCAGTGGTGCAAGTTTTGTCGCATTCTGACGAGCGAGCACTAAATGCGCAGGGCTTTTGCAAAAGTTGCGACATGGGAAAACTTTGTGGATACAGGCTGATTTCGACGCGCACACGCGTCCAAATCAGTTTCCATGAAAGCCTATACGTTTGGGTATACCGTGTGCACCTTTTGGTATACTTGGTACACAACAGGGCGGTCCCGTTTGGCGGGGCGCGCTCCGTATTAAATTTTTTGGAATTTAGAAAAAAAGTATTTTTTTAGGATTTTCCAACTAATTTACTTCTACATATAGTAGTTAATAGAATAATATAAATAACAAAAATTAAACTAGGACAAGTGGTCTTTGCATACCAACAAGAAAATCTGAATTTGGATCTCTGTGGTGGGAGATACGAATCCGGGAACAGGGGTGGTTGCAACAAATTTTTTGAGATTTAAAATGTCGCAATTTTTTATCGACTTGGCGTCAATTTCTACCTAGGTTTGTGTGTGGTTCAAGATAAACTAATATACAGATATTGAAGGGGGTTAGGTGAGGATCATACCGGTAAAGACGGGGTCGAGTTTGGTCGAGCGAGGGCGCGGAAAACTACGCGTGAACATAGCTTCGCTGTTGATCAGATTCTGTCGAGGTGTGTTGACGTGAGCGCGCGGCTCGGCGGCGGGCGGCGCAGGCGATCGACGGCAGGGTCTGGGGCAGCAACGTCGCAGTGGAGATGACGACGAGTTTAGGTTTAGGGTTTGGGAACTATAGTAGATATACATATATATATATATATAGAGAGAGAGAGAGAGAGAGAGATCGCGACGCCGAGGGGGCGGGTTCTGTTTGAGCCGCGGGGGGGGGGGGGATTCACGCGGGGAGAGGGAGAATCCCTTGGCAGCGGCTGCTGTTCTCTTTATATTCTAAGGTTTTGGGGGTTCTCGCGGGTAGTGGGTTTTAATACCCATTAGGATTTTAACCCATTTGCTTTTCTTTTCTTTTTCTTTCTTTATTTCTAATTCCTTTATTCATTCTCTTTTCTATTTTCTTTTCATTTCTTCTATTATTTTTTCTAAATAATCATATATATATATATATATATATATATATATATATATATATATATATATATATATATATATATACAGAAATTCTAAAAATTATATTAGTGCATACCATTATGCTATCAACTGTCCACAGGGTCTCCTACATGGAATAAATTAGGAAAACTTCCTAATGGTTCCATAAATCCCCTAAATGCACAAACACCTAAAATAAAAATTAAATAAATTATATTTCTCCTAATTTTCTCATAATTACTATAATTCAATTATTAATTAATTAAAAAGAAAAAATACGGTTTTTAGAATTAGGGGTTTTACACTTTTGCATATAAATTTTGGATTTCTGCTATGCAAGAGGAACTCAACCAATTTGAACGTAATCAAGTTTGGGAACTCGTTCCTAAACCTAATAATTATTTGATCATTGGTACTAAATGGGTTTTTTGAAATAAATTAAATGAGGATAGTTCAGTTACCCGTAACAAAGCACGTCTCGTAGCTCATGGATACAACTAAGAGGAAGTTATTGACTACGATGAGACATATGCTTCTGTTGCTAGACTTGAATCTATCAGAATGCTTTGTGCTTTTGCTATTTTTCATAACTTTAAACTTTTTCAAATGGATGTTAAAAGTGCTTTCTAAATGGTGTTATCAAAGAAGATATTTTTGTCAAACAACCCCCTGGTTTTGAAGATTTTAAATACCCTGACCACGTATTCAAGCTACAAAAGGCTCTATACGGACTCAAACAAGCCCCACGAGCTTGGTATGAACATCTTAGCTTCTTTCTACTTGAAAATGATTTTTTAAAATAAAAAATTGATACTACCTTTTTTATAAAATCTTCTATTGATTCTTTGTTATTAGTGCTAATATATGTTAATGATATCATATTTGAATCTACTAATGAGATGCTATGTAACGAGTTTGCTAAGTATATGCAGAGTAAATTTGAGATGAGCATGATGGAAGAACTAACATTCTTCCTAGGATTACAAATCAAACAAGATTCACATGGAACCTTCATCCATCAGGCTAAGTACAAGAAGGATTTCCTCAAAAAATTTGACATGGACAATGCAAAGCCTATTGGAACTCCAATGGCAACATCCACTAAGCTTGACCTTGATAATAGCAGTAAACCAACAAACATACGTAAGTATTGAGGTATAATTGGTAGTTTGTTATATCTAACTGCTAGTCATCCAGACATTATGTTTGTTGTATGCCTTTGTGCTAGATATCAGGCCAATCCTAAGGAATCACATTTGTGCTCAGTTAAGCATATCTTTAGATGCCGTAAAGAGACTTTGTCAGCAGGATTATGGTATCCCAAAACTACGTCCTTTGACCTTACTGGTTACTCGGATGTTGATTTTGCTGGATGCAGAGTCGATCAAAAAAGTACCAACGGCACCTGTCATTTCCTAGGAAAGTCTCTAGTCTCTTGGTTTAGTAAGAAACAAAATTTTATTGCATTATCAACAACTGAGGCTGAGTATATCATCGTAGGACGTTGTTGTGCTCAAATTTTGTGGATGAAACAAACCCTAGAAGACTTCAATCTGCACTATAAGAATATTCTTATTCTTTGTGATAACACTAGCACCATTAATTTCACCAAGAATCCAGTATGCCATTCACGCACTAAGCACATAGAAATTCGACATTATTTTTTAAGGGATCATCAATTACACGGAGATATTTTTTAAGAATATGTTGACACGGAATTTCAATTAGCAAACAGCTTTACTAAACCTTTAGCTGAAGACCGATTTAACTTTATCCGTCGAGAATTAGTTCTTTTGGATTCTGATAAAATATAAAAATCATAAGATGCTTTAAAAAAAATTGTCACATTTTTTAAAAAGTTTTAAAAATTTTGGATACAAGCCGAAAGGGCCCTTCTGTCAAAAAGGTATAAATAACCTTAAGCGACACGGTATTTAAGTATTTTTGGACCACCACTAGCTGGGATCCGGCCCTTACAGCTACTCTGAGATGATCTAAACTCTTAAAAATGTATGATTTAATTCAGCACTTATTATTCTATATTTATATCAAGTCAAGAAAGGCATAATATCGATTAAAGTTATATTGACATTCTAGAAATAAATATACAGAGAATTCAAACCGAACACAGGCCGAGCTCGGACCGAACTCGGTTAGTTTAATTCCAGAATATGCTATGTCATTAATCTTCTTCCTAAATTTGGTTTCTGCTACTCTATTTATATACCTTTTCGTGGCTCATTCATTCAGACCAACGAAAAACATACCCTCCTCCACAATAAACCTAGTTTTTCTTCCTACTTCCTTCCCATATGGCCCCTAAAAGGAAAATAGATTCCTTTTTCGACTCTCTTTTCTGTCCCACTATGCCAAACATAGGAGAATTCAACGGTTTCACTTTTCGAAGCCTCAAAATTTTAAATAATTATTTTAATGACTTCTTTAAGATATACATCTATCTTGGCCATCCTATAAATTTTTCAACCAACATAATGACTATCTACCTATTCTTCAAAACTCCAACTTGAAGAACTTGTTACGACCCGTACCAATATTTACACCAATGTTATTCAAATGTTCTATTGTAACTTAACATATGAACATAATACTATTAAATCTAGAGTTCGTGGTATTCCAATTTAATTCGATGCGGACGACTTGGGTGAAATCCTACGCATTCTCGCTGACGGACTAACCCTAGTCAACATCACGCAAGTTCAATTCAACCGTGACTTAACTCTAGACTCTTTCAAAAATATCATTTGTCATCCTCTTGAATGTCTACCTAAAAAAATTTATACTCGATATTTGAATAGTCACTTCTTTGAAATGCATCTTATTATCTTTTTAACTTTTCTATCTAAGAAGACTTACTTTGATGAGGTCTCTTATCTAGAAATGTCAACTTTATACCACTTACATTTTGCCATTAACTTCAATGTTCCCCAGACTATCTTATCTCAAATGGTTCAATATCGCAGGAAAGGGCGTCCACAACTCTACGCCATGTACTTGTCAACCATTTTTAGCTACTTTGACATTTCATTGGATACTTGTCCATATCTTGAAGAACCTTTATCCCTCAATAAAGTTCGAAGAATTGAGCCATATATGTTTTTACCATATAACTCATCATCAAACTCCAACACACATCCTACTGATTCTATTCCTCCTATTGATGAACAACAGCAAACTTTAGAGTCTATTTTTAATCTATTGCGTGATCGCTTCCACAAAGAAGATATACGCTATCGTGCTTCTGATCATCGCCAAACTCTTCAGACTCAGGCTTTTGGAAATACTTTGATAGACATCCAGTACACCCTATCGAAGCACCCAGCCGGACCTTTTTTGATTCTTTGGAATCCAAATCAACAAGAATTTCACATTAATCACCCATATGTTCAGAGACATTTGGATCTAGCCGATGCCTTCTTTGATCCAAATAGAATATTTAAACTTGATGATGAAGATGAAGACAATGATAAATAGTTACTCAATGGATTTTTGATTGTTTAAAAGTTTACTTTTAGTTTTTTTACTATGATGTTTCCACTACACATATGTTTTTGTATGCTTTCTTTTCAAAGAATAAAGTTTAAATAAAAGCAAGTTTCTTTTACTATTTTTCATTATATGTTATCCTGTATATGTTTTACTCTCTTGTTTTCTTGTCATCTTACCGATTTTGGGAGAGCAAGTCATTTCGATCAAATAAAAACGGGGGAGAAAGACATGCATGATACTAGCATACAAGATGATACTTGATAGATGTTGCCTTCAGCATATCAACTACTCCACAGTTACGGGGGAGCCTTGCATATCAAAGACTTGCACTATCATTCATAGTTTGTCAATTATCAAAATGAGGGAGATTGTTTGTCCATCCGGTTTCAGTCAACTTGATTTTGATAGTTAACTAAATCATGCATTGATATGTCACAATATGAAGCCTCAACACTGCTATTGCATGTTGTTTGTATTGTGTCTTTCAAATGTAATCTTTTATTTATTGAGTCTAGGATCGATGTAAGCTGAGTCGTACTGGTAAATTGAAGTACCTATACCCAGATACCTAGTCCACTCAAATAAACCATCAAACCTATCCACCAAATTAGGCTATATTCATTAACCAAGTCTACCATACTTAGAAACTGAACTCTGGCCGAATTCAGGCCAAACTTGAACCAAACTCGGTTACCTCTTTGGTATAAAATTAGCACAGAAGTAATATCCCTGATTTTCTGGTCCAACGTTCAAAAATTTGAATTGAACCCCATCTGAATTCTGGCTGAATTATGTTTGCCAACACACTATAAATAGGATTGGGTTTCTACATTCCTACTCACCCATCTTCGTTTAATCCTTCTATCCTATTGTAAGTAAACATATGATCCTTAACTTTCCCATCTCCAAGAGCAACTCCCTATCCTTCTTAGTGCCAAGTACGATCTCGGTCTAGAAGTCTACAGAGTTGTAAAGAGCTTGGCTCCATCGGTTTCTCTCTCTCCCTCTCTAGCTGTGAAGTTGTGAGACTTCGGATCAAACCTCGTGGTGTAAAGAAGTGGCAAGCCTTCGGATAAAAGCTTGTGATTCACTATTGGTGATTATAGTGGATAAAACTCCGAGCTTGAGTTCTTGGGACTGGACTAGTCCTCTCAGAGGGAAACTAGTATACATCTTGGTGTTTGCGTTTGCTTTCTCTCTACTTTACTGCTTTACTTTACTATCTTTATATACATTGTTAGTTAGTAACTTCCTTCATTCTGATAATCTTAAATTGGATAGATTATTTCGTTGTACTCTATTCACCCCCTAGAGTTGCTTTACGGTTCTTCAGGGATTGTAGATACAGTCCAAGATGATGGACAGAATCAGAGCCACACAGTATGATGATGAGGCTGCCTCTGGCCCTGCTGCTGTCCCTGCCTCTGCTGCTGGGGCGCCTGCCAGAACGGCGCACGACCCTGACCCTGGTGCTGCTGGGTCTCCTGGAACGGCCTCTTGGCTGGGCCTGCACTGCTGCCTGCCCCTGAAGTATCTCTGCTCCTCTTGGTCTTCAGCTCCAAGTCATCCTCAGCCCTCTGAGCGTCGCTCACAATCTGCTCGAAGGTCGCCTCGCGGTCACTCCTAGTCAAGGACTTGACCGCCATGACCAAACCCTTGCGGAACTTCCGCGCCTTCGCTGCCTCAGACAAACCCTCAACAAATCTGCCCAGACGGTAGAACTCTGCTGCATACTCGTCCATTAGCATGCTCCCCTGGACGAGCGCCTCAAACTGGCTCTCTAAAGCACTGAGAGCCACATCCGGAAAGAACTTCTCCTTGAAAATCTTCTTGAAAGCCTCCCAAGTCAGTCCCGATACTGCTATCCGCGTATCCGTGCGGTACCAAGTAAGGGCAAGGTCGAACATCTGGCTGCCCGCTGCCTCGATCTGCATGCTGGCTGGGATCATCACCAGTCTAAAGATGCCCTCGATGTGCTCGATCCAGTCGTCCGCGTACAGGATCCCCTCTGTACCCCGGAACTCCTTGGGCCGCATCCTCTGAAAGTTGATAATAGTGCCCGGCCTAGGATGTTGAGCCTGCTCTGGCTGTGGCTGGATCTGAGCCACTCTGTCCACCACTGTCATAGCCACCTGATGAGCATTCTCAAAGCCCATCCTCATAACATCCACCTGGCGGTGCTACGCGTCCATCATCTATCGGAAGAACGCAAACAACTGCGTGGCATCAACTGGTACAGGCGGTGGTGGAGGAGGTACCACCCGAACAACTGGGGTAACTCTTGGATCGATGGGAGTAAGAGGATCTCCGAGAGAAACAGATGCTCCCTCAACCGCAGGAGTGGCGAGTAGAGAGGTAGCGGCTGCCAGAAATCGAGCAGGACGAGAGGTAGCAGACCTCTCGGTGGCAGCTGCTGGAACGGTGCGCTGAGACCGTATCTTCGGAGGAATCCTGAACACAGATCAAAAGAAGTCAATATAATGCAAGAAACAATATCATCAAAGAAGGACAGTAATATTGCAAAAAAAATAATTTCAGGAAAATTAAGATATCAGAAGGAATCAGGAAGGGTCCTAGTTGTGATTGAGCACACTCTCTCTCAGCCTAAATCCTATATCCTATTACAGGTAAACCTAAAAACTAGACCTGCATGGGCCACCACCAAAAATGTGTCACGACTCGCACCCAAAAAATCAGGCATGAGTAGTGGGTACGTCCAGCCTACGCCGCAGAATCGGCGGTAGAATGCTGTAAAGGTCCGTTCTAGGTCAACCATCTATCACACAAAACCTGTCAATATCCACTCCAAAAGGAGGGCAACCACGCAATATATGTATGGATACTCAATCACAAAAACTAGGGGAAGAGTAAAAGCACGATATGATATCAAAAGAAAACCAGAACCAAAGAGCAAGACAATATCCAAAATATACAATCCAAGTCTATAGCATCTACAACCTCTCACAGGCAACAAAATAATAAGTGCAATCATCCAAATAACAACTGGAAACAACCCAGGAAACCCACCTAGCTAACTAGGGCGCTAACGGCGTCTCCTTTCAGGGCTCCTCCTCAGTCTCGGGGTTGCAGCACTCCTCGACACCCGGCCTGTAGAACGTCGGGCAGAAATCCTCAGGATCCTTTGGAAATAATATGCCCAGTTAGGACTAGAGCAAAGTACATAACTCTGAAAGCAACTCCAAATACATGGTAAGGTATATATGACGAGCAATAGAAAAGTATACAAGATGCACAGGAAATAAATACATGCTGGAGCAGAATAAGTAGCTGCAAAGTAAACTGGAGAACAATACAAGTAGAGAAGTAACTGCATGTAAGAAAATATGAATACTAGCTAAGTGCTTTGAGCACAAGTTCGTTATGTGATCGGCTTAGGTTGCACATGAAAAATACTACGATAACTCCATTATGCGTGAGTTGTATAACCGACATACACATAAATACTGTTTGGCTTTGATCACATAACCAACTCCTACTCCCCCCCCACTAATACTCTTGGATCCAACCACGACATGCTACGTACATGATAAGTAGCTCGCGCACATGAAGGCGAGAGCACAAGAAGCACATGATAGCACATGAGAATCAATACCCAAAGCACATGATGAAATACACGTGATAGAGTACCCGCTGAACACGGTAAGGGGGATAGCATCTCATAACGGGATCCACTAGTACCAGCTCGTATAACAATATGTCAGAATCAAGTAACACAGTTTTAGAACATGTAATAAAAATGCTATCATGAAATAGAAACTATCAGAGGTAGGTACTCGCCTGATGTCCTGAGCAACTGATAAGGATCGAGATCCGGACCAGTGTCGCAAGAACCTATTACGAAAAGCAAGATTAAACAGGGTTCTAAGGAGTTAAACTGATATAAAATAATTAAAAACAGGCTTCTAGGGATATTCTAGGTCGAACAGGTCAAACCGATAAAATTCGGGTCAAAAAGTCAACTTGGGGTCCAAAAAGTCAACTCTAGGTCAAAACTCGGTCAAACATTAACTTTTACGGTCAACGGAGACAATTACGGTCAACACTAGGTCAAACTAGGGTGCCCCTAAAATTCTAGGTCAAAACTAGCTCATTAAGCTAGTAAACTCTCAAACTCGCCTCCTCGAGATACCGGGATACCCTCGGTATCCGATACCTCGATCTAGGCCACGCGCCCTGCCTAAACCCGCTAAAACCTATGCTAGCACGCGTAAATATATATACCAATACATATAAAAATCACTTCAATACTATTCCTAGGCAAATGCTAAAAAACCCTGCTCGAAACTCAATACCTTGGATATCTCAAGGTATAGCGAAAGGAATCAGGAAGGGTCCTAGTTGTGATTGAGCACACTCTCTCTCAGCCTAAATCCTATATCCTATTATAGGTAAACCTAAAAACTAGACCTGCATGGGCCACCACCAAAAATGTGTCACGACCCGCACCAAAAAAATCAGGCATGAGTCGTGGGTACGTCCAGCCTACACCACAGAATCGGTGGTAGAACGCTGTAAAGGTCCGTTCTAGGTCAACCATCTATCACACAAAAACTGTCAATATCCTCTCCAAAAGGAGCACAACCACGCAATATATATATGGATACTCAATCACAAAAACTAGGGAAAGAGTAAAAGCACAATATGATACCAAAAGGAAACCAGAACCAAAGAGCAAGACAATATCCAAAATATACAGTCCAAGTCTATAGCATCTACAACCTATCACAGGCAACAAAATAATAAGTACAATCATCCAAATAACAACTGGGAACAACCCAGGAAACCCACCTAGCTAACTAGGGCGCTAACGGCGTATTCTCGCAGGGCTCCTCCTCAGTCTCGGGGTCGCAGTACTCCTCGACACCCGGCCCGTAGAACGTCGGGCAGAAATCCTCAGGATCCTCTGAAAAAAATGTCCACTCAGGACTGGAGTGAAGTACATAACTCTGAAAGCAACTCCAAATACATGGTAAGGTGTATATGACGAGCAATAGAAAAGTATACAAGATGCACAGGAAATAAATACGTGCTGGAGCAGAATAAGTAGCTGCAAAGTAAACTAGAGAACAATACAAGTAGAGAAGTAACTGCATGTGAGAAAACATGAATACTAGCTAAGTGCCTTGAGCACAAGTTTATTATGTGATCGCTTAGGTTGCACATGAAAAATACTATGATAACTCCGTTATGCGTGAGTTGCATAACCGACATACACATGAATACTGTTTGGCTTTGATCACATAACCAACTCCTACTCCCCTCCCCCACTAATACTCTTGGATCCAACCACGACACACTACGTACATGATAAGTAGCTCGCGCACATGAAGGCGAGAGCACAAGAAGCACATGATAGCACATGAGAATCAATACCCAAATCATATGATGAAATACACGTGATAGAGTACCCGCTGAACACGGTAAGGGGGATAGCATCTCATGACGGGATCCACTAGTACCAGCTCGTGTAACAATGTGTCAGAATCAAGTATCACAGTTCTAGAACAGGTGATATAAATGCTATCATGAAATGGAAACTATCAAAGGTAGGTACTGGCCTGATGTCCTGAGCAACTGATGAGGATCGAGATCCGGACCGGTGTCGTAAGAACCTATTACAAAAAGCAAGATTAAACAGGGTTCTAAGGAGTTAAACTGATATAAAATAATTAAAAATAGGCTTCTAGGGATATTCTAGGTCGAACGGGTCAAACCGGTGAAATTTGGGTCAAAAAGTCAACCTGGGGTCCAAAAAGTCAACTCTAGGTCAAAACTAGGTCAAACGTTGACTTTTACGGTCAACGGGGACAATTACGGTCAACACTAGGTCAAACTAGGGTGCCCCTAAAATTCTAGGTCAAAACTAGCTCATTAAGCTAGTAAACTCTCAAACTTGCCTCCTCGAGATACCGGGATACCCTCTGTATCCGATACCTCGATCTAGGCCACGCACCCCACCTAAACCCGCTAAAACCTATGCTAGCACGCGTAAATATATATACCAATACATATAAAAATTACTCCAATACTATTCCTAGGCAAATGCTCAAAAACCCTGCTCGAAACTCAATACCTTGGATATCTCAAGGTATTGAGATACCTTGATATTCTCAAGGTATTGAGGTTTTGCCCAATACCCCTCTAACTAATTATCTAGTTAGCTATCTAAGTATGTAAATATATATATCTAGCTATAATCTAGGCTAAAATATATATCTAACATATATATATACATATCTAAGTATCTATATGCATATATATATAGATATCCACAACACACACATATATATACCTTACACCCAAACTCAAATATATGATATCTAATTATCTATCTAGCTATAGGTATATATATCTATGCATATAGATATAAATATCTAACTATATCTAACTATCTATCTATCTATCTATCTATCTATCTATATAACTATTTATCTATCTATCTAGTTATCCATATTTCTAATATCTATCTAGTTATCTATATAACTATCTATCTAATGTATTATCTATCAATCTATTTATCTATATATATATATCACTCCCTCTCCCTCGCTACCCGCACTAAGCTAGGCTGCGCTGCGGTGCGCAAACGCCGCTAGCTGCTGCTACTTACATCTGCTGCTGCTGCTGCTTTTACTGCTGCTGCTGCGGCTTTTACTGCATCTGCTGCTGCTGCAGCTGTTGTGCAGCATGCTGCTGCTGCTGCAGCTGCTGTGCACGCTGTTGTGCACGCTGCGCACTGCTTGCTGCCCCACCACACGCACACACACGACCACACAGATAAACACAATCACACACACAGACACACACACATATATACATATATATATACAACTCTATATATACACACACACACACACTAACATATATATTTATACACACATATACACTCACATAAACACTTATGAACACACATACACTTATGTATGTAAACACATATCTATATATATATATATATATAATACACTTATCTATATATATATACACACAAACCTTTATATATATATCTACACACACACACACACACACATATATATATATATATATATATATATATATATATATATATATATATATATATATACACACACACGCACACTTATACAAACACATATATACACTAACACACACACTAATACACATACACACACACAAATATAGGTATATACACACACAAATATATACATACAACACATATCTATAAATATATATATAGAGAGAGACACACATACATCTATATATATAGACACATATACACCTATATACAAAATACAACAAAACACACAACAACGCACACAACGTCCACCAACGCGCGCCCAACGACCCACACGCACACGAATACATATATATAAAATATAACCCGAGAATTCAAGCACATACTCCCCAAAGCTAATCCAACGCGCGCACAAGCCCGAAACTACGAAACCAAGTCGAAATGGCCGTTCGGTCATTTCGACGAACACGCGGTGTGCGGTTCGGAAAACCTCCTGAAACGCACACCAAACCAACTCGGAATCAGCCCAAAATTTACCCACGGGTTCTAAACGACGTCTAGATCCTAGAAAAAATGCTACCCCGTCGATTCTAGGCCCGTGGTAAAAACGCGCACGCACTTAGAACCGGCGACGACGAAAACCCCAAATTCGCCAGAAACGTCCGTTTCTCCGCGACACGACTTCACGTGTCCGAACGGAGACACGCACTCACCCTCAAAACACCCGACAACGTCTACCTAGGTCCGTCTAACCTAGGACATCATCCAAAATTGGGCCAATTTCGGATTCTACCCGAAATTGACACAAAACCTAGTGTTAAAGTCTCCAAACACAACCAAACTTGTTCCAACTTCCTCCCATGGGTAGGCTTAGGGTCTATGAAGGTTCTAAACCACTAATTACACTATATAAGAGTAATTAGGAAGGGAAAAGTTAGGGTTTACCTCTTGGGAGTTGAAATCTCAAGGCCAAAGTCTCCAATCCACTTGAAATCACCTCCCTCAAGCTCCAAGCCTCCAAATCTAGCCTCCATACTAAGTCTAGGCTCCACACACCTAGGTTAGGGAAAAATCATAAGGTTAAGGTTCACACAAAAGTAAGAAATGGAAGAAGGAAGGAAAGAAAATGGAGAAAACTTACTTGAAAGAAGGAAAGAAGAAGAAGAAAGGAGTGGAGAAGAAGAAGAAGTGAAGAAGAAGTAGAAAAATGGGGGGGCTGCTGCTGTGCACTGGTCGGGTCTGGATAGGGGCTATGGTTGATCGGCCACATGCAAAAATATAGGTTACATAAAGTCCAAATGACCAAAATGCTCTCCCTAACTTGGTTTTGGGTTTCGGGTTCCAAAAGCACTCAAACTAACTCCAAATCTCTCCAACTAACCCACTAAGAATATAATAAATATTCTTAACCCAAAAATAAGTCTCACAAGGGTGTGGTTTGGATCGGACATGGGTCCACTAGGGTCTGACATGGGTCCAAGCTAGCCAAAACCCTAAAACAATCAAATAAAAAATAACACAATCACTAATTAAATATAAATATAATTAATTATATACAATACACAATTTACCAAATAAAAAAAAATAACCCTATTTTCTAGAATCAGGTAGTGACAAGCCTACCCTCCTTAAAATAATTTTGTCCTCGAAATTAAAAGACGAAACTAGGACAGGAATGCAAGAAAAGAACCATACCTCAAGGCTCGAAGAGATAGGGGTATCGCTCGCGCATTTTATCCTCCCTCTCCCAGGTCGACTCACCTGGAGAGTGATGCCTCCACGCGACGCGAACCAAGGGAATAGTCTGGTTCCTCAACACCTTCTTCCGTCGATCCAAAATCTCCACCGGCTGCTCTGGATAGCTAAGAGTAGGGCCCACCACGATCTCTGAGTGATCCAATACGTGACTGGGATCCGCCACGTACCGTCTCAACTGCGATATGTGGAACACATCATGAACTTCCTCTAGCGTAGGCGGCAACTCAAGCATATACGCCAAGGCGCCGACCCTTTCAAGGATACGGAAGGGTCCGACGAAACGTGGGCTAAGCTTTCCGCCTCCACCAAAGCGAATAGTGCCCCGCTTGGGAGAAATCCTCAAGAACACCAGATCTCCAACCTAGCACAAATAAGGTCTCTGCACTTAGTCTAAAATAAGCAATCACAAGCAAACACAAGAACAAAATCTAGATTCTAAGCTATACCTCGAACTCCAAAGGTCTCCGGTGGCTATCGGCCCAATGCCGTTGCCTGTCCTGCGCCACCCGAAGTCTATCTCTAATGAGCTTGACCTTCTCCGCTGCATCAACCACCATCTCCGGGCCAAGCAAAGCTCTCTCGCCTACGTCATCCCATGATAACGGAGTGCGACACCTCCGTCCATACAATGCCTCGAAAGGTGACATCTCGATACTGGCTTGGTAGCTGTTGTTGTAAGCAAACTCTACCAAGTACAAGTGATCCTCCCAAGAGCCTCTGAAATCCAAAACACAAGTGCGAAGCATTTCCTCAAGTGTCTGAATGGTCCTCTCTGACTGACCATCTGTCTGTAGGTGATATGCACTGCTAAACTTGAGCTGGGTGCCCAAGCTAGCCTGCAGACTCCTTCAAAAATATGAAATAAAGCGACTGTCCCGGTCTTATACTATGCTCACAGGAACTCCATGCAGTCAGACTATCTGGTGCACATACATCTCTACTAGTCTCTCTGTAGACGTACCCACTTTGAATGGTAGGAAGTGGGCCGATTTGGTCAACCTGTCCATGATGACCCAAATTGTATCCTTCCCGCCTGGAGAACGGGGAAGTCCAGAAACAAAATCCATGATCACATGCTCCCATTTCCACTCCGAAATGGGTAATGGCTGGAGCAAACTTCCTGGCCTCTACCTATCTGCCTTCACCTGCTGGCACACTAAGCATCAGGATACGAAGTGCGCTACCTCCCGCTTCATCTCATACCACCATACATGCTCTCTCAGATCTCTATACATCTTGTTGGCACCTGGATGCATAGAATACTGGGATCGATGCACCTCCTGAAGAACCTCCTCGTGCAACGACCCGTTCGGCACACACAACCTGGTACCGTGCCATAAAGAACCATCATCAGCAATGGTGAAGTCATCTGATAAACCAATCTGAACCTGCGCCGTGATGCTCCTCAGGGACTCATCCTCAAACTGTGTAGCCCTTATCCGGTCTACCAACTCTGACTGAATCTGCAGTCCCCACATCTGCATCTCAACTCCAGGCACTATCACCTCAATGCCCAAGCTCTCTAGATCTGCCAGAAGATAACGATCTGTAGTCAGGCACATAGCTACCGGATACCTGCTCAACTCATCCGCAACTACGTTCGCCTTTCCTGGATGGTACTGCAACAATATGTCGAAGTCTTTCATTAACTCCAATTATCTCCTCTGCCTCATGTTTAGCTTTTTTTGGGTAAACACATACTTCAAGCTCTTGTGGTCTGTGAAGATCT
This sequence comes from Iris macrosiphon, assembly GCA_036927795.1. Lineage (NCBI taxonomy): Eukaryota > Viridiplantae > Streptophyta > Magnoliopsida > Asparagales > Iridaceae > Iris > Iris macrosiphon. The sequence continues at coordinate 87,971,326 of JAYESA010000020.1, read as the reverse complement.
CCACACGCTCTCCGTATAAATAGTATTTCTATAACTTCAGAGCAAAGATGACCGCTGCCAACTCCAAATCGTGGGTAGGGTAGTTCTTCTCATGAGAACGTAATTGCCTGGAAGCATAGGCAATTACCCTCCCATTCTGCTGCAACACACAACCCAGTCCCTTCCCCGATGCATCACTATAGATAGTAAAACCTCCAGAACCTGATGGCAACGTCAACACTGGAGCTGTCGTCAACCTCCTCTTCAGCTCATCAAAGGCGATCTGGCACTCCTCTGACCAAACAAACTCCACGTCCTTCCGAGTCAGCCTGGACAACGGCTCTGCAATCCGGGAAAAATCCTGAACAAATCTCCTGTAGTAACCTGCCAGTCCCAGGAAACTCCTGACCTCTGCTACTGAACTCGGAGCACTCCATGCCTCAACTGCCATAATCTTTCTCGGATCCACCGAGATCCCCTCTCCAGTTACTATATGACCAAGGAATTCAACCTTGTCAAGGAAGAACTCACACTTCGAAAGCTTTCCATAAAGCTTCTCCTTTCTGAGAGTCACCAGCACTATCCTCAGATGCTCCTCGTGCTCCTCTGGGGTCTTCGAATACACCAAGATATCATCTATAAATACCACTACAAACCTGTCCAGATGCTGATGGAACACCTTGTTCATCAGATTTATGAACACTGTCGGGGCATTAGTCAATCCAAACGGTATCACCATGAACTCATACTGTCCATACCTGGTCCAAAAAGTTGTCTTCGGAATATCCTCCTTCCTGACCTTCACCTGGTGGTAGCCTGTCCTCAGATCAATCCTGGAAAACACCCTCGCTCCGCTCAACTGGTTAAAAAGATCATCAATACGCGATAGCGGATACTTGTTCTTGATTGTGAGGTTGTTCAGAGCCCTATAGTCGATACACATCCGTATCGACTCATCCTTCTTCGGCACAAAAAGTACCAGAGTACCCCACGGGGAAGAACTAGATCTGATAAATCCCTTGTCCTGAAGCTCATCCACCTGCTTCTTCAACTCTATCAGCTCACTGTTGCTGACTCTATAGACATGCTGGGATATCGGCTCCACGCCTGGCACCAAGTCTATAGAGAACTCCACATCTCTGTCCGGAGGTAACCTTGGCAACTCCTCCGGAAAGACATCCATGTATTCCTCTATCAGTGGATGTAGCAACCTCGGCTCTACCACCAGGGCTCCGCAGAAGACTCCCTCGCTCTGCTCCGCTACTCCTCTAGCAAACTGAAACTCTGGCTCACCCGGCGGACTAAACAACACTCTGCCTCCACGATAATCTATACTAGCATAATGCATACTCAACCAATCCATCCCGAGTACAATATCCTAGCTCGGAAGTGGCATTACGAGTAGGCACACACTTAACTCCCGACCTCCCAAGGTAACTCTCCGGTCTCTACAGACATCACTGATTAGGATGATACCACCCCCGGTCGTGATCTTGCAGAGTCTAGCTAATGGTTCAGCAACAAGATGGTGTCTAACAGCAAAAGATACAGACACAAAGCTATGGGAAGCACCGGAATCAAATAAAGCAAGTGCTGGAATGGAATGAAGAAGAACAGAACCTGAGATCACATCACCAACAGGCTCGGGCTCGTCTACAGTCAGGGCAAAAGCTCAGACTTGCTGTCATCCTTGGTGCTGCTGCTGGTGCTGAGCAAACCTCTGCTGCTGAGTCTGCAAAGGCTATCCTCTCTGCTGTGCTGCAAGTGCTCTAGCTGGTCCCCTCTGAACGGCTCCTCCGCCCTGAGCTGTACGAGCAAGTGCTGAAGGGCAATCCTTCAGCTGGTGATCTGCTGTGACACATAATAAATATCTGCCCAGCCTCTTTCTGCATATGTCCCATCCGTGCCCTGGATTCTTACAGAGAGGGCAAATGATGGGCTGCCTCTGGCCCTGCTGCTGTCCCTACCTCTGCTGCTGGGGCGCCTGCCGAAAGGGCGCACGACCCTGACCCTGGTGCTGCTGGGTCTGCTGGAACCGCCTCTTGGCTGGGCCTGCACTGCTGCCTGCTCCTGAAGCATCTCTGCTCCTCTTGGTCTTCAGCTCCAAGTCATCCTCAGCCCTCTGAGCGTCGCTCACAATCTGCTCGAAGGTCGCCTCGCGGTCACTCCTAGTCAAGGACTTGATCGCCATGACCAAACCCTTGCAAAACTTCCGCGCCTTTGCTGCCTCAGACAAACACTCAATAAATTTGCCCAGATGACAGAACTCTGCTTCATACTCGTCCACTAGCATGCTCCCCTGGACGAGCGCCTCAAACTGGCTCTCTAAAGCACTGAGAGCCACATCCGGGAAGAACTTCTCCTTGAAAAGCTTCTTGAAACCCTCCCAAGTCAGTCCCGGTACTGCTATCCGCGTATCCGTGCGGTACCAAGTAAGGGCAAGGTCGAACATCTGGCTGCCCGCTGCCTCGATCTGCATGTTGGATGGGATCATCGCCAGTCTAAAGATGCCCTCGATGTGCTTGATCCAGTCGTCTACGTACAAGATCCCCTCTGTACCCCGGAACTCCTTGGGCCGTATCCTCTGAAAGTCGATAATAGTGCCCGGCCTAGGATATTGAGCCTGCTCTGGCTGTGGCTGGTTCTGAGCCACTCTGTCCACCGCTGTCATAGCCACCTGATGAGCATTCTCAATGCCCATCCTCATAACATCTACCTGGAGGTGCTGTGCATCCATTATCTCTCGGAAGAACGCGAACGACTGCATGGCATCAACTGGTACAGGCGGTGGTCGAGGAGGTACCACCCGAACAACTGGGGTAACTCTCGGATCGATGGGAGTAAGAGGATCTCCGAGAGAAACAGACGCTCCCTCGATCGCAGGAGTGGCGAGTGGAGCGGTAGCGGCTGCCGGAAGTCGAGCAGGACGAGAGGTGGCAGACCTCTCAGTGGCAGCTGCTGGAACGGTGCGCTGAGATCGTGTCTTCGGAGGCATCCTGAACACAGATCAAAAGAAGTTAATACAGTGCAAGAAATGATATCATCAAAGAAGGACAATAATATTACAAAAGAAAACAATTTTAGGAAAATTAAGATAGCAAAAGGAATCAGGAAGGGTCCTAGTTGTGATTGAGCACACTCTCTCTCAGCCTAAATCCTATATCCTATTACAGGTAAACCTAAAAACTAGACCTGCAAGGGCCACTACCAAAAATGTTTCACGACCCGCACCCAAAAAATTGGGCATGAGTCGTGGGTACGTCCAGCCTACGCCGCAGAATCGGCGGTAGAACGCTGTAAAGGTCCGTTCTAGGTCAACCATCTATCATACAAAACCTGTCAATATCCTCTCCAAAAGGAGGGCAACCACGCAATATATATATGGATACTCAATCACAAAAACTAGGGAAAGAGTAAAAGTACGATATGATAACAAAAGGAAACCAGAACCAAAGAGCAAGACAATATCCAAAATATACAGTACAAGTCTATATCATCTACAACCTCTCACAGGCAATAAAATAATAAGTGCAATCATCCAAATAACAACTGGGAACAACCCAGGAAACGCACCTAGCTAACTAGGGCGTTAACGGCGTCTCCTCGCAGGGCTCCTCCTCACTCTCGGGGTCGCAGCACTCCTCGACACCCGGCCCGTAGAACGTCGGGTAAAAATCCTCAGGATCATTTAAAAAAAATATGCCCAGTCAGGACTGGAGCGAAGTACATAACTCTGAAAGCAACTCCAAATACATGGTAAGGTGTATATGACGAGCAATAGAAAAGTATACAAGATGCACAGGAAATAAATACATGCTGGAGCAGAATAAGTAGCTGCAAAGTAAACTGGAGAACAATACAAGTAGAGAAGTAATTGCATGTGAGAAAATATGAATACTAGCTAAGTGCCATGAGCACAAGTTCGTTATATGATCGTCTTAGGTTGAACATAAAAAACACTACGATAAATCCGTTATGCGTGAGTTGCATAACCGACATACACATGAATACTGTTTGGCTTTGATCACATAACCAACTCCTACTCCCCTCCCCCACTAATACTCTTGGATCCAACCATGACACGCTACGTACATGATAAGTAGCTTGCGCACATGAAGGCGACTGCACAAGAAGCACATGATAGCACATCAGAATCAATACCCGAAGCACATGATAAAATACACGTGATAGAGTACCCGCTGAACACGGTAAGGGGGATAGCATCTCATGACGGGATCCACTAGTACCAGCTCGTGTAACAATGTGTCAGAATCAAGTATCACAGTTCTAGAACAGGTGATATAAATGCTATCATGAAATCGAAACTATCAGAGGTAGGTACTCGCTTGATGTCCTGAGCAACTGATGAGGATCGAGATCCGGACCGGTGTCGCAAGAATCTATTACAAAAAGCAAGATTAAACAGGATTCTAAGGAGTTAAACTGATATAAAATAATTAAAAATAGGCTTCCAGGGATATTCTAGGTCAACGGGTCAAACCGGTGAAATTCGGGTCAAAAAGTCAACCTATGGTCCAAAAAGTCAACTCTAGGTCAAAACTAGGTCAAAACTAGGTCAAACGTTGACTTTTACGGTCAACGGGGACAATTACGGTCAACACTAGGTCAAACTAGGGTGCCCCTGAAATTCTAGGTCAAAACTAGCTCATTATGCTAGTAAACTCTCAAACTCGCCTCCTCGAGATACCGGGATACCCTCGGTATCCGATACCTCAATCTAGGCCACGCACCCTGCCTAAACCGGCTAAAACCTATGCTAGCACGCGTAAATATATATACCAATACATATAAAAATCACTCCAATACTATTCCTAGGCAAATGTTCAAAAACCCTGCTCGAAACTCAATACCTTGGATATCTCAAGGTATTGAGATACCTTGATATTCTCAAGGTATTGAGGTATCGCCCAATACCCCTCTAACTAATTATCTATCTAGATATACATACCTTACACCCAAACTCAAATATATATATATATATATATATATATATATATATATATATATATATATATATATAGCTAACTATCTATCTATCTATCTATCTATCTATCTATCTATCTATATAACTATTTATCTATCTATCTAGTTATCTATATATCTAATATCTATCTAGTTATCTATCTAACTATCTATCTAATGTATTATCTATCAATCTATTTATCTATATAGATATATCACTCCCTCTCCCTCGCTACCCGCACTAAGCTAGGCCGCGCTGCGCAAACGTCGCTAGCTGCTGCTGCTTACATCTGCTGCTGCTGCTGCTGCTGCTGCTTTTACTGCATCTGCTGCTGCTGCAGCTGCTGTGCACGCTGCGCACTGCTTGCTGCCCTACCACACGCACACACACGACCACACACACAAACACAATCATACACACAGACACACACATATATACATATATATATATACAACTCTATATATATACAAACACACTAACATATATATTTATACACACATATACACTCACATAAACACTTATGAACACACACACACTTATCTATGTAAACACATATCTATATATATATATATAATACACTTATCTGTATATATATACACAAACCTTTATATATATATCTACACACACACATATATATATATATATATATATATATATACATATACACACACACACACGCACACTTATACAAACACATATATACACTAACACACACACACTAATACACATACACACGCACACAAATATAGGTATATACACACACAAATATATACATACAACACATATCTATAAATATATATATAGAGACACACACACACACACACACACACACACACACACACACATATATATATATATATATATATATATATATATATAGAGAGAGAGAGAGAGAGAGAGACATGTACACCTATATACAAAACACAACACAACACACAACAACGCACAACGCCCACCAACGCGCGCCCAACGACCCGCACGCACACGAATACATATATATATAAAATATAACCCAAGAATTCTAGCACACTCTCCGAAGCTAACCCAACGCACGCACAAGCCCAAAACTACGAAACCAAGTCGAAATGGCCGTTCGGTTATTTCGACGAACACGCGGTGTGCGGTTCAAAAAATCTCCTGAAACGCACACCAAACCAACTCGAAATTGGCCCAAAATTTACCCACAGGTTCTAAACGATGTCTAGATCCTAGAAAAATGCTATCCCGTCGATTCTAGGCCCGTGGCGAAAACGCGCACGCACTTAGAACCAGCGACGACGAAAATCCCAAATTCGCCCGAAACGCCCATTTCTCCGCGACACGACTTCACGTGTCAAAACGGAGACACGCACTCACCCTCAAGACACCCAACAACATCTACCTAGGTCCGTCTAACCTAGGACATCACCCAAAATTGGGCCAATTTTGGATTCCACCCGAAATTGACATAAAACCTAGTGTTAAAGTCTCCAAACACAACCAAACTTGTTCCAACTTCCTTCCATGGGTAGGCTTAGGGTCTAGAAAGGTTCTAAACCACTAATTACACTACATAAGAGTAATTAGCAAGGGGAAAGTTAGGGTTTACCTCTTGGGAGTTGGAATCCCAAGGCCAAAGTCTCCAATCCACTTGAAATTACCTCCCTCAAGCTCCAAGCCTCCAAATCTAGCCTCCACACTAAGTCTAGGCTCCACACACCTAGGTTGGGGAAAAATCATAAGGTTAGGGTTCACACAAAAGTAAGAAATAGAAGAAGAAAGGAAAGAAAATGGAGAAAACTTACTTGGAAGAAGGAAAGAAGAAGAGGGAAGGAGTGGAGAAGAAGAAGAAGTGAAGAAAAAGTAGAAAAATGGGAGGGCTGCTGCTGTGCACTGGTCGGGTCTGGATAGGGGCTGTGGTTGATCGGCCACATGCAAAAATATAGGTTACATAAAGTCCAAATGACCAAAATGCCCTTCCTAACTTGGTTTTGGGTTTCGGGTTCCAAAAGCACTCAAACTAACTCCAAATCTCTCCAACTAACCCACTAAAAATATAATAAATATTCTAAACCCAAAAATAAGTCTCACAAGGGTGTGGGTTGGGTCGGACATGGGTCCAGTAGGGTCTGACATGGGTCCAGGCTAGCCAAAATCCTAAAACAATCAAATAAAAAATAACACAATCACTAATTAAATATAAATATAATTAATTATATATAATACACAATTTACCAAATAAAAATAAAAAATAACCCTATTTTCTAGAATCGGGTAGTGACAAGAGGACTTTACTATTACTGATGATGGATCATTGCGGCACGGTACATGGATATGTGTGCCGAGCGGGGAGATGCGTGAGAAGGTTTTGCAGGAGGCACATTACTCTCAGTACTCGATGTATCCAGGTGCCAACAAGATGTATCGAGACCTGAGGGAGCATGTTTTGTGGTATGGTATGAAGCGCGAGGTAACATGCTTCGTATCCAGGTGTTTATTGTGCCAGCAGGTAAAGGCGGACAGACTGAGGCCTGGTGGATTGCTTCAGCCTTTACCCATCCTAGAGTGGAAGTGGGAGCATGTGACCATGGATTTTGTTTCGAGGCTTCCGCGTTCTCTAGGAAAAAAAGATACGATTTGGGTCATCATAGACAGGTTGACCAAATCAGCCCACTTCTTACTATTTAAAATGGTACGTTAATGGAGAAGCTAGCGAAGATGTACGTATGGCAGATTATCAGATTATATGGGGTTCCTGTGAGCATCGTCTCAGATCAGGATAGTCGTTTCACTTTCCACTTCTTGAGGAGTTTGCAGGCTAGCTTGGGCACTCAGCTCAAGTTCAGTACCGCATATTAATCCCAGACAGACGGGCAGTCAGAGAGAACTATTCAGACTCTCGAGGATATGCTTTGCACTTATGTTCTAGATCTCTGAGGTTCTTGGAAGGACCATCTACACCTGGTAGAGTTTGCTTACAACAATAGTTACCAAGACAGAATTGAGATGTCACCATTCGAGGATCTATATGGATGGAGGTGTCGTACACTGTTATCTTAGGATGATGTCGAAGAGAGAGCCTTGTTGGGGCCAGAGATGGTGCAGGATAGACAACGGCATTGGGCCGACAGCCAACGTAGACCCTTGGAGTTTAAGGTGTAGGTTTTGTTGTAATTGCTTGTGATTTCCTTATTTTAGATTGCGTGTTAATGCTGTATTTTGTTCTAGGTTGGCAATTTGGTGTTCTTGCGAATTTCTCCGACAAGGGGAACAATTTGCTTTGGTGGAGACTGGAAGCTTAGTCCATGATACATCGGACCTTTAGGTATTATTGCGAGGGCCGGTACAGTGGCCTACAGACTAGACTTGCCGCCTGCACTAGAGGGAGTACATGACGTATTTCACGTGTCATAGCTGAGACGGTACATGGCAGACCCTAGTCACGTACTAGATCACTCGGAGATCGAGGTTGGTCCGACTCTGAACTATCTAGAGCAGCCAGTAGAGATTTTGGATCGCAGGAAGAAGGTATTGTGAAACCAGACTATTCCTTTGGTTTGTGTCGCATGGAGACATCACTCTCCAGGTGAGTCAACCTGGGAGAGGGAGGATGAAATGCGTGAGCAATACCCGTATCTCTTTGAGCCTTGAGGTATTATTTTTATTTTCTGATTATGTTCTTGTGCTAGTTTAGTTCAATTTCGAGGGGAAAAAAATTTTGGAGGGTAGACTTGTCACTACCACATTTCTTGAATCGGAGCATTTTTGTCATTTCTAATAGTTTTATATATATTATTTATAATTTATATAATGGGTATAGTATATATATTATTGCTATTAATAATATGGGTTAGTGGGCTGGACTTGATGTGACCATCAGACTCAACCTTAGACTTGTCATTTTGGACCAACTAGTCATTTTCTTTTATTAATTAGAAACTAGTTAAAACCCTTATTAGAATATAAAAATTTCACTAATTAAACAACTCTTCATGACAACCATTGAGGGCATATTAGACATTGTGCATTAGTTAGATCTAGGGTTTCACTTTGCTGGCCCTATAAGGAGGGGGCAGCCTCCCTTTAGCCTCATTAAATGTCCATTAAAACCCTAGCTTGAGTTCTTCCCCAAAACTCCTCATTCCTCCACCAAATTTTAGAAAATAAATCCCAAATCCCTCTTATTTCCCTCATCTAAGAAGCCTAGAATCTTAGATTTCAATGAGCATTGGAGAAGAAGAAGCTTGCATAGGAAATTATTTGCTTTGCAATAGGCATCCATCTCCCAAGAGGTAAAATTCTAAAATCTCTCTTTTAAATTATGTTTATATTATTTTGTGGACCATTAGGAGCCCACCCATGGATTAGGAATACCCACAAGGGAAGAGAATAAGTCAAGGGAAGAGAATAAGTTATATTAGTTTCCATAGTATTTTTTTTTATGAAGTTGTGTTCCTAATTTGGGTTTTTGGGTTCATGGGTGTGTTTTCTCTATTCTTCATTATAACTAATCATAATAGTTATAAATAGATGTATTTAATATGTATTTATATTATTAATAGAATGTTGGGGGCTTTGGTATGTATATTGGTTGTGTATCATTGAGTGATGCATAGCTAGTGTTTGATGAATTGCCTAATTAGAATGATATTATATATATATATATATATATATATATATATAGGCTCTATGTTCAGTGAGTGTTGCATATAAATGAAATTTTGTGTGTGTGTGTGTGTGTGTGTGTGTGTGTGTATATGTGTGTGTGTGTATGTGTGTGTGTGTGTATAGGCTCTATATTCAGTGAGTATTGCATATAAATGCAATTGTGAGTATGTGTGTGTGTGTGTGTGTGTGTGTGTGTGTGTGTGTGTTAGAGTGACTGATACATAATATATCAGTGGAGGGTGTGTTGTGCAATGCACTATTCCATGTGGAAGGAGTATGCACACGTGCGAAGTAGTTTGGGGCTATTGCATGTGCACTTGGTGGTATGCAAGGCCTGCAGGACAGTGAGGATTTGAAGGATGCTCGGGTTATAGCTCCAGCTGGTTCACTGAGGCAGTCAGGCAATGGTAAGAGTGTGTGGTGATGGGGTATGTACTGGGTGATATCAGTGTGAAGGGGGCTCAGGCTAGGGCAAGCAACACATAGCAGTAACAATACCAACACAAGTGTAAATGTGTCTATGGTGTCCATGTATTTTGTGTTAAGGTCTGTGCACAGAGGGTGAATGTGTACAGGAAGGTTTGAAGAAGGGTTAGTGTATGGGAATGCTCGGGTAGCAAGAGATAAGGGAGCAGCAGTAGCTGTAACAAGTGGAAGCAGCAGTGCCTTGTCCACAGAGGGTGTACACTGGTTCAATTGATGGAGAGTCACACTGACAGTAATAGTACAAGAAATGAACTGAAGTTCAAGTGCAAAGTTAGTGTCGAGTTGAAAGGCAGTTGGAGTTTCAGTCTCAATGGACTGCAGTCAGTTGGGCCAGATGGGTAGATCCAGATATGAGGAAACCGATTTGGGTATCAGTTATGATGAACTAATTTTGAGTATCAGTATTCGCCAATTAAGGAGTGTTTTAGCTAGGTAGGTATGTAGTTAATTATGGAAGGAATGTTATGTCTGATACTGAGAAGAGTATCAGTTGGGAATGATGTATCAGGACTGATATCATTATGAGTGGAAGAAACACTGATTGGCAGTGTGGATGTATCAAGAATTGATGAAAGGTTTGGGAGTATCAGTCCAATTTGGACATAGGAATGATGTTCGGTGCCAGGTTTAAGTAGCTCTTGAGTAAACTAATATGAAGGCATCAATATTGGGGGTTGTATAGTATGAGATTGTGTAACTCCTTAGGAAGAAGGATACCTATGAGAGAGTGGTGCCAGGGTAGTATATCCTTTTAGTGTATAATAAGGTGCATTTTCAAGGGTGGGCTTGGTAGGTATAGGTATCAGCATCATTTGTCATCCTATGGGCACCAGTTTATTAGAGAGGGTTAAATATTATATGTGTTACCTCTATTAGTGGTTATAAGTTTTGACATGATGGTACACATATTAGTATATCATGGATCCCCGTCATGAGATGTTGCTTTTCCTATTACTTATTTATACGTTATCCATGTGCAAGTTTTTCCTGTGCATGATATTCATGTGTTGGTATTCTAACTTGCTCTGTGATTCCTGTGTTGTAATGTGTCATAGTTTGGATCCACTATACTAGTTAGTGGCGGAGAAATGCTAGTTTGATGTGAAACCCCTTCCTATGCATGTACCCTATGAGTGTTAATTATATACCTCACGTATGATTAACCAGGCCATAAATTCCTATGCAAGTTCCCAAGCCGATCACATATCGAAGCTAGTATTTCAAGACACTTAGTTAGTATGGTATTTTCTTTTTAGTTCATACTCCTAATATACACTTTAATATTATTCATGTTACTTACTGTATTTACCATGCCATGATTCATGATCTTACTTTTCATGATGTATTACATTTACTATTACTGTTTTATAGTCTTTATCATTTAATTGGAACAGTTGTTAGAGTTATACTCGTTCCATCATGACTGGATAACATTTTTAGGAAATTATTGTGCTCTATGTTCCTGGACTATAGAGTGATGTTATAGTTGAGAAAGCTTTTACACTATGGACCTAGAGGTGACCTCTAGTGAGATCTATACTAGTATTTCTTTATCTCGGTGCCTTGTCTTAGTTTTATTTCTTTAGAATTATTGTTTGGACTATATTTCTTATTCATTCTTCCTTTAGAATATTGTAATTGAGTACATGATAGAACAAGTTGTATTAGTTTGACTTTCATTGTAACATAGATAACGTTATACCACCGATGCTGCTGCATAGGCTGGACGTATCCATGTACTCATTCCCGAATATTCAGGTAGTAATCGTGACAGAAGGTCTCGTACTTGGAGAATCGGTATACTGCTATAAGAATAGATCCAAGTGTCCCCACCTTAGGCAAGGAAGAGATGAATTCCATCGAGATGCTCTCCCATGGTCGATTCGACACAAGAAGAGGCTCAAACAGGCCCTCGAGTCGCTGATGGTCCACCTTGTCTTATTGGCACATATGACAAGTGCGCACATAGTCCTCCGCGTCCTTATGCATGTGAGGCCAATAGTAGGTGGCCTCCAATAATGCCAATATCCTCTTCTGACCCGGATGTCCAGTCCACTTGATGTCGTAGCATTCCTTGAGTAGTTGTCTTCACAAGCCACCCCATTTGGGCACAACTACCTTATCGTCCTTTATGCAGAGAAGTCTGTCCTTCGGCTATAACTCATCTCATTAATTAGTGATTAGACTTAATCTTGATTAGGAAGAGAAGCTTCCACCCTTAATTATTTCTTTATGACAAACCAATAGGGGCGTAGGGGTCTTTGTACTTTGCTAGAGGGAGAAGAATAGGGGGCTGGCCTTAGATTACAAAAGGAGGACACTCTCATTTCTCTCATTCTTCGCCCCACTATTTCTAAGCATGAGACGAGTGAACTCCGTAACATACTCCTTGATCGATCTGGTGTGCTTGAGTTGATGCAAGCTTCTCCTTGCCATGAACTCAACGTTCTCCGGGTAGAATTGAGATTTGATCTCCTTCTTGAGATCCCCCTAAGTCTCGATTGAGCACAAATCCTTCTTCTTTTCAATGAACCTACGATGCCACCAAAGCATAGCAACGTCAGTAAAATAAAGGGATGTTGTATTTACCTTATCGGCTTCGTCCTCGATGCAAATTGCCTTAAGGTACCGCTCAATATTCCATATGAAGTTATCCACTTCCTTTGCGTCTCGAGCGCCATTGAAGGATTTTGGATCTGGGTACTTCACCTTAGGTGTCGCCTCCCAACTCAAAGACCCACCATTGGCGATGACTTTCTCAAGAATAACGGCTTTAGGCTTGAGTTCTTCGCGTAGTTCAGCAATCTCCGCCTTCATAGCCTGGCGTTCCTCCTCGAACCCAGTCTGCATCTCGCGAAGTTGCTCTTGAAACAATGTCATGGCATTGGCAACATCACTCTCCAACCCATAAGACAACTCTTCGTAAGCCGCTTGATTTTTCTCCGCTTGCACCTCTACACCCATCACTGTAAACCCCCTAATTTTTAGATTATTTTAAATTTATTTAATGTTGGTATTATGTAATTACTGAGATTAAGGGAGAATTTTTTGTAATTTTTAGTTAATTATAATAAATATATATTCATGGATAATTATTTATGTGTAATTAATTAATTAAAAATATTGTACAAAAAATATATTTTTGGGTGTACAACTAATATTAGATATTATAGATTTTTTTTTGGAATTTATTGAGGTCCAAAACTATTTTTAGATGGCCATATATATATATATATATATATATATATATATATATAAACTAAATCCTAACCCATATCCTAAACCAACCCGGATCCTAAAAACCCTAAACCCGAAAACCCTAAACCCATTTAGCTACAGTAACCTAACCCCTCAGTTCATTTCCTAGACCGCGACTCCTTCGTTTCTTGTTCGTAACTGACCCCTTTTCTCTATCTATAAACCACTACCGCCACCATCTCTATCAGACCACAGCCACCTGCCCGCTCTGGTACCGTCTAGACGAACCCTTCACCACTTTCGACCTCCGACGATCGCCGTCAACCGCCGACCGCGAGCGCGCGAATGTCGCGGAAACAGCAACAGCAACAGCATGGCCCAAACCCTCACTTCGCAGCTAGTTTTTTCCTCCCTGGCTTCATGGTTTTCCAAACCAATTTTGTAGGTAAACCTACAACCGATACGCCCTCAACTCCCTTCAAATAGTTTGTTTTAAATCGTTCTATGTTGATCGCAAATCGTGATCCAAAATCAAGAAAAACTTGATCTCGGGATCATAAAAAACTGTCCCAACACCCCATTTTCCAAAAACAACATAAATCAAAATTATTGATTATGTTATGATTTATTTACTGTTGAATTCTGTCAACATAACCGAGTTTTAAGCTCTTCAATTAGTTTATTTTATTATTGATTATGTTATGATTTATTTATTGTTGAATTCTGTCAAAAACTTAGTTTTTTAAACCTGAATTTTCCTGAAATGGGGTGTGTTCCACTAAACGAGGTGACTTTGTCGTATGCGAATTGTACCGAAAGGCGTGTATTGTTAACACGGACGTATGAAATTTTGCAAAACTTGATTTGGATGTGCGTGCACACCGGAATCAACGCGTATCCGTCAAAAAGCTCCGTATTGGCATGTTCTGACATTCAATATAATTTTGTGTGTATTTGTCGTTTCGCAACGAAACTTACGCCATCGAATTTGTAGCATTACGCTGGTCCTATGACCCAAGTTTGGTTCTATTCTGAGAACGTTGACGAAACACCATTTCGCGGGTCCCACGGTTCCACTTAACGGGCAATTTCATGACCGGCTTATCGAAATCCAGTTCTGGAAGATTCGTTGGGTTCGTATCATTATTCTAGACTTGTAGATACTAAGTTTGATGAATTTTAAAAACTTTATCTTTGGCACATTTTTGGTGCGAAGTGGGTCACATGTGGACCCCGTTTTGACCCAAAACTGTCAATTCTGCCCCTGTATCCAAATTGGACTTATGGATAGTTAATCCTAGATATTTTAAATATTCTGAGAGTAATACTGAAGTTTGTTTCAGCATCCAGAGGCATATTTGGAGATTCCACTTTTACAGAAGCAGTTGACGGAATTCAGAACCCAGGCAAGTGTACCTTGCCAACTTGCAGTAAAACTTGTTATATTATCGACTGGTGTTTCTTTTTATATATTCTTCTGTTGTACCTGTTCAACCTAGGACCGTGAGACGTTGCTTAGCATCCGAACAAGATTTGGGTATCGATGTAGTACGCGGAGTCGTGTAACGTCACTTATAGAGTGTTGATTCCACGATCCTATATTTTTACGTGCTTGCTTTACTAAGTATATCATACCATAGGATACTTGACACTATTTTATGTGACAGAATCTTTCTTGAATAATTCATGATGATTCTGTAAGGCTTACAGGATTCATGATATGAGACTTGCATATACATAGATATCATTATGACACGTTGTACTAGTTAGTGGTCATGATCTTACGTGTTATGGACATGAGACATGAGGTTACATTGTGTTGGGAGAGACACACCATACTACAGGCTGATTATGTTTATATATATATATATATATATATATATATATATATATATATATATATATATATATACTACATTACTGGAGGTGCCTTAGACTCTGTCTCAGATCTTTGGCACATTTACTGGCCCTTCGAGATATTACTTGCTGCTATGGGCTCCCCGACACAAAGCCTATAGTAGTTTTATCCTGAGTACGAATGATGTCCTCACATGCATATCACTTAGATGGTTATATTAGTTTATCCTTGAGTATGTGGCATTATACTGTTTTACCTTGGGATGATGTTTCATGTACCTTGTTACGTCCCTCTGAGGACCTGGTCCCTTGCCAGTTTTGCAGCATAGACCATTGTGGAGCTTGCCTGGAGTTGCTGATGTTTGTTGCTTTGTCTTGTAGGCATTGGTGCCAGTACTTATATTATTTCTACCGGAGTTATGATTATTTATTCTTATTATCTATTTATCTGCTGATGTAGCCTAATTTTATAGACTCTTACTCCTTTCTCGAGTCTATTTGAGCTTATGTGTTACTGGTGGCCGACTTTAGCACATGTAATTTATTCTTGATACTTTATTCTTTGTGTGGATTGAGACATAGATATTTTCAGTATTCTTAGATAGTTACCCTTATTATACAGCTTATAAGTATTTGAGTCAGACCAGAGTCTGGTCGCATACGTAGCTGGCATGTTACGTATTTCTAGTCCTACGTATTTTGGGACTGGGATGTTACATATTTTTATGGTGGCCCATGCAGGTCCTGATTAAATTATTTTGGTTACTTTCCAGTACCGAGCGAGCATGTAATCAGGATTAGCAGTATTAGTATCTCAATCCATAACTGATTTAAAAATTTTTTAGCAATTGATTATCGCCCTTGGACTTCATAATTGTACTCTTTTATTCCCTTCGACATCCTTATTATTGTTTATCATCTCTCCTTATTTCAGAGAGATGGACGTTCGTAAGCGGTATTTCCTCCATAAGCAGATCCTTGTCAAGACAGAAGAAGACATGCTGGATATAAATTTTTTAGAAGACGACTACCCTTATTAGGATATGTAGATAGATTATTCATATATGCTAGAGCTAGTATAGATTGTTAGCATGAGAATTAAATATAGTATCAGAGCCCTAGAACTAATAAAACCTTACCCTTGCTTAAAAGTAGCAGTAATTTGGAAGTATTGGAAGATAGGAAAAAGGGTTTGATTCTAATACACTAGAATACTTTATGGAATACATAGCTAGATGCTAGGGATCAGATGTGGCTCATGATGGTGATACAAGGAATTGTATTATGACCTTAAGAAATTGGAACCTTACGTAGCAGGCCATAGTGGTTAAATCTCTAGTTGTCTTGTGACTTTTAGTATCAAAACTAGATCTTATGACCCTCTTAAATTATTGATGACTACAGGTCTGGACTAAATAGATAGGTAGATTTTTAGATGTTTGAGTAATTAGATAACTCAAGTACTAAAGTATAGCTTTTGAAATCAAACTAGATGTACTTGATTAAATGGGTGTCAGTGTTAATTGAACAAGTAAAGTTCCACCCTTGATTACTTGGGTAGATAAACTAGTATCTGTGATAGAACAAATAGGTTGAAAAATGAGAGTTTTGATAGATGTTACAGTCTTGAGTTAAATAGTAAATTGCCTATAAATAACAAGCTATAATAAGATGGTAACCATATAGTTTGGATGAAGGGTATACATGGAATAAATAAGAAGAAATCTCAGGTTCAAGGTAAAGAAGGTCGAATGGTAACCAGAAGAGATTCAAGAGGAGTACATGACCTTGAGCATTTTAAATTAAGAGAAGGATCTAGGAAGGACTGAAGATTTTATCACTTGGTAGTTGCCTAGAAGATCTATACTACGATGCAGAAAGTACTGGGTCATGATTGGTGTCACGACCCGCACCCGGTTTAGGGGCACGAGGGCGTGGGTACGTCCAGCCTACGCCGCAGCATCGGCGGTAGAACGCTGTCTAGATCAAGTACTATCTAAACAATCTCACGCTAGTATCCAACTCCATAAGGAGACTCGGATAACACTATGAAAATATTAACAACATACTCAATCACAACTACAGCACGATAGGAATTTGAAGAAATAAAAGGATACAACACAAGTCTAATGACAACATAATCATACCTGCAATCCTTAACTTCCAATTCCCCAAGTGTCGGAAACCAGTCTACTAAGGTCACAGTCTGGAAAAAATATTTTCCAGTCAGGAAGGAGCAAAGTACATCTCTAAATAGCAGTTCTATATAAATGACATAAACTATGTAGCAGTTCAAGATGGAAATATACCAGATGCATGTATAGGTACGAGAAATGTACAATGAAAGAAATACTGGAAATACTGTAAGTAACTGCAGGAAAAGAAAACAATATGTCCAAGAGCAAGAAACCTATGACTAAGTGTGTGAGTACTAGCTTTAACATGTGATCGGCTTGGGAACATGATCAGGCTGGTTACATGTGATTAGCTATGATTCACGAAGGTTAGGCTAACCGTTGGTTAGCTATGATGAATGTAGAGGTCAGGCTAATCACACGTAACAGCTATGAGGCACGGAGATGGTCAGGCCGCACCCGACGTGAGACGTGGGGTGAGCTATGATGCATGAAAAGTTGGGTATGATCACATATCTACACTAAAATACTCCCCACCCCCGACTGGTATAGTAGATCCAATCATGGTACGCTATGGCACGGGATTCCCTAGGAAGGTAGCAAATCTCCCCGGGAATCAGTGTCTGTACATGCACAAGATATCAAGGAAACAAGTCTTGTACAAGCTACACCATGAATAAGGAATAACATCTCATGACGAGATCCGTGTATACCAATCTGTGTAACCAACGTGTCAGGAACATGGATATTTACACTAGATACAGTGAACATAGGAGATATCATAAATTAGAAACTAATCAGAGAATGTACTTGCCTTGGGTCCTTAGCTGGTGATTATTGATGTCCTGTTCCAGAGTATCCCCTGGGGAAACAAACAGTCCTATAAACAAATCACAATTATAACACTTGCATCAGATGCTATACTAAACACACAAGCAAATACTAACTCAGGGCTATGTCAGGCATGGGACTCAGTCAACTAGGGTCATCTAGTTAGACAGACATCTACAACACATTATACCTATTTAACTAATATTAACACCTACAATAATTACATATACAATATATATATATAGGTTGAACAATATATTTACCATATATATTAATTTTATATATTAGGATATGTTTAAGTAGGTATACAAGATACATGTATATATATTTACAAGTTGTATTAAAATATACTAAGTATGTATACAAAAGCATCAATATACATATACCAATTTACATATACTAGAATACGTAGCTATATATATACCAATTTAAATGTATTTACAATATATCTATATATACCTTTTAAAATACATTTTTGATTTATACTAGTTGAACATTATATATGTATACTCATACATGTGCTAAAATACATTTTTAAAATATATATATTGTCAATGTTATTATTAAATATACTAATACTAGTACATCACATTAAATACATATACAATACATTAATTGTATGTACAAGATATATATATATATATATTTATACTAATTATACATATTTGAAAATATATTAAGTACATATATATACAATATATATATATACATATACTAACATTTTATTTTTATACCAAAATACCTACATATATATATTGAAGGAATACTCATATACATATTATACTATACCAATTGAACAATAAAGAGATATATATATATCAAAATAGTACGTATACTATTACATTTTATATACCAAAATACGTATTTGCATATATATATCAATCAACATTTTATATATATATAACTAATCAAAGAATGTATATAATGCCACCCTCCTCAAGGTGATCCCAAATGAAATAGCAGTTAGTTCCAATGGGTCCGGAGCAGTCCAAATAGCTAGAAACTATATAAGGAAGTCCATGATCGGAGTTCGGCACGAAAACCGAGATAAGGATACCAGGCTACTTGGAGAAATGGTCGTTTGTTCGTAATCAAGGTAACTCCTTAATTTATGAAAAATCATTTTGAAATTATTTTGAACAATAATTGTTAAAACTTCCCTTTTGAACAAAATTACAATTTAAAGGTTTATTGATAAAAAATTAGAATTTACGTAGAATCCAATATATTTGTTCACATAATCAAAAATCCTGATATTTATTACTAAACTAAATAAAACTAAACTAATTAAATCTTACTAAACTAATTATATATATACCAAACTAAATATATAAATTTACTAAACTAATTACATTAATAAATAACTACTGATTAATAATTAATTATTGATTATTAATAATTTACTGATTAAATGATTAAGTATTTAATTAACTAATCTAATCAGAATTAACTAAACAAATTCTTAATTAACTAAACCGTTCATTAATTAACTAACCCGATTCGTTAACTCACTGATTAAACCCGTAACCTAACCCAAACAACAGAAGAAAGGGGAAGAGAAGAGGGCTCACGGGGTTCCTCCGGCGTCGGCGCGGGGTTCGCCGGGGTCGGCGCGGTGGGAGCTCTGTCGAGGTCACGCGGGGGTCGGCGTTCTCGTCCCGAGGAGGCGGCGGCGTGGAGCTCGAGGGCAGCGGCGTGGAGCTCGAGGGCAGCGGCTGCGTCCCGTCGAAGCTCGGCGAGGTCGAGGCGGATCCGAGGCGGCGGTCGACTCGGCTCGAGGCGCATCCGAGGCGGCGGTGGCAGCGGCTCCAGATCTGAGGCGGCGGTGTCGCTCGGCTCGAGACGGCGCTCGGTTCGAGGAGGCGGTCGGCGGGTCTTCGTCTCGGCGGCGGCGGCGTCCCGGATCTGCTGTGGCGGTCGACGGATCTGGCTGCGGCGGTGGATCTTCGACTCAGCGGCGGAAGCTCGACTCAGCGGCGGTGCTCGACGCGGGTGGGGGATCCGCGGCGGCCACCGGCGGCAGGTCGAAGCTGGGTTTTCTCTGTATCGAGTCAGGGTGTTTTGGTCGTGTCCGAAGCTAGACACGGCGGGTGGTGCACTGTGGACGTGTCCGGTATTGGACACGGGTTTGAATGTACTGTGGTGTGGGGGTTGTGTCCGGGTGTGTCGGACACGGAAATTGTAATATTGTAATAACTAGACACAGAAAAATGAATGGATACGGTGGGACACCCGGGGTCAGACCCGAGGCCAACACGGCTGACACGGTGATGCTGGACACACGGACACAAGCACACAAAAATGGTGGTGGTTTATTGGCTTTGGGAAATGTGAGGGCTAGCTAGGGTTTCTAGGGAGTTGTGATGAGGGACTTAAATAGGGAGAGAGAGTTGTGGGCTAAAGGGTGAGGATTGGCCCAATAATGAATGGCCAGGATTAAATATAAAAAGGGGTTTCTCATGTGGAAAAAATGAGGGTGCGCTGGCTAGTTAATAGGAAATAGCAATTTGTAAAATTTAAAAAGAAAAGATTATAATTTCAGACAATAAATTGGGAAAACTAGCTGATTTTCAATTTAACTACTAATTAAACCCCCTTATTTGAAAACCCTAGAAAATATGAAATTCATTAATTTACTATTTCAAAAAAAATGGATATGAAAATTTTATTAGGAAAACAACTAGTCTTTCAATAATTTTATCAAATAACTGATTTTATGATTTCAAGCCAATAAACATTTGAAACTAGAGAAATATATATATACATTCTTATTTATTTATTTATAAGAAATCGACATTTAGGAAAAATGATTTTAATCACCTTCTACAATCAAACATTGTTCAAATCAAAATAAAAATTTCAAGGAGAAAATATTTTATAAACTTGATATTTTAAAATAAATTAAAAATCTAATTATTTCTGAAATTTGAAAATCGGAGGTTACAATTGGCGAAGCTTAAAGTTGAAAACAAGATTAAAAGGATATGAAGGTGCGTAGGAAACAAATGGTAAGGGAAATATATTTTGGTCGCATAATCCAAGAAGAAGGGATTGCAGTATGGACTTGAGGGATAATAATTCTAGTATTTATGAATTGTAATACTTTTAGAATTTTGAGAATTTAGTGCGAGTAGAATTTGTTGATCAGTCTCGAAGTGATACAAACTTCAAGAAATTAAATACAAGTTCATAATCACATACTGACTTATTAGTTATTCTGTAGAGGATTATCACAAGACCCTTAGATTATAGATTTATACATGGTAAGGAAATATTTATGGAAGATAGAAGTCTTATAGGAATGATAGCTGAATATTGTGGGTTTACACATAAACTGATTAAGGCCATGAATTTAGATTTTTGACTAATAGGGTATGAGTCTAACTGGACCTACTTCATTCATGACCAAGCTATTACGGCCAAGCATACATTCCTATGCTCCATATAGACCCTACAACATTCGTGGCATACCTCCTTCTAAAAAATCCTATACATAATATTTAATTATGTTGCAATAAAATTAAATTGTACATCGATAACGCAATTACCCTAACCACCGATATACCCGTATCCCATTCATGCCAACCTACGTCCATGACACTTGTGTTGCATTAAATTGAACCTCTTGTACTCTTTACACAATACTAAACACCTTGATGAGTTATATCACCTTTTGACGCTTATTGATGAACTATTCATCGACATCCATGATATGCAATGAACAAATTCTCGGTACCATCTCACCCTAGTTATATTTGGCTATGATATTTTCTATTGTCTTGTAGACTCATGACCTAATTAGAAGCAAGGAGAACTGGTAAAACTTTCTTTGTAGAGTTATTGACTCATTAACGCCATTGTAGTACCTAGATTTTCTTTGATAGGCTGTGAAAACGGTCACAAAATCCTTACCATCTCGTATTCCTCCTTGAAGTTAGACTTTCTAAAAAGCCTTAAAAATATGATCATGAATATAGTTCCTGCAGCCAACTTCATTCTTCTAAGTTGGGTAGAGCCTTGATTAAGCGTACCCTTATTCTTAGAATGCGACATCAAACTAGGACCATTTGGTAATTGCGTTCTCCATCTTTTGATAAACAAGTGCGACCTTGCTTAACTAAAATCTTTTCTACTATATTTATTTTAATTTCGAAGACAAAATTTTTATAAGTTGGGTAGATTATAAACCCTCTGATTTTTAGATTTAAATTGTAAATTTATTTAATATTCGTATCATGTAATTACTGAGATTAAGAGAAAATTTTCTGTAATTTTTAGTTAATTATAATAAATATATATACATGGATAATTATTTATGTGAAATTAATTAATTACCAATATTG
Source organism: Iris macrosiphon (assembly GCA_036927795.1). Taxonomy (NCBI): domain Eukaryota; kingdom Viridiplantae; phylum Streptophyta; class Magnoliopsida; order Asparagales; family Iridaceae; genus Iris; species Iris macrosiphon. Next base: position 87,948,866 of record JAYESA010000020.1, on the reverse strand, counting down.
TAAAAAATAATTTGGGTGTACAACTATTATTAGAGTATTATAGATTTTTTTTTGGAATTTATTGAGGTCCAAAACTATTTTTAGATGGCCATATATATATATATATATATATATATATATATATATATATATAAACTAAACCTGAACCCATATCCTAAACCAACCTGGATCCTAAAAATCCTAAACCCGAAAACACTAAACACCAAACCCGTTTAGCTATAGTTACCCAAGCCCTCAGTTCATTTCCCAGACCGTGACTTTTTCGTTTCCTATTCGTAACCGACCCCTTCTCCCTATCTATAAACCACCACCGCCACCATATCCATTAGACCACAACCACCTGCCCTCTCCGGCGCCGTCCAGACGAACCCTCCACGACCGTCGACCTCCGACGATCGCCGTCGACCGCCGTCCGCGAGCGCGCGAATGGCGTGGAAACAGCAGCAACAGCAGCATGGTCCAAACCCCCACTTCGCAGCTAGTTTTCTCCTCCCTCGCTCCATGGTTTTGTAAACCAATTTTTCAGGTAAACTTATAATCTATATGCCCTCAACTCCCTTCAAATAGTTTGTTTTAAATCATTCTATGTTGATCGCAAATCGCAATCCAAAATCGAGAAAACTTAATTTTTGGATCATAAGAAACTGTCTCAACACCCCGTTTTCCAAAGCTGTTTTCTTTCAAACCCATGAACCAAAATTCGAATTTTTTTTTTCTAATTAAAGACAACATAACCGATTTTAAGCTCTTCAATTAGTTTATTTTATTATTGATTATGCTGTGATTTATTTACTATTGAATTATGTAAAAAACTTGGTTTCTTAAATCCAAATTTTCCTGAAACATGGTGCGTCCTGCTAAACGAGGTGACTTTGTCGTATGCGAATTACACCGAAAGGCGCGTATCGTCAACACGGACGTGTAGGATTTTGCGAAACTTAATTTGGATATGCGTGCACACCTGAATCAACGTGTATCCGTCGAAAAGTGTAAACCCCTTGACCCAAATCTAGGAGTATGATTCATTTAGGCTTATTTTGAATTAGTTAATAGAGTTATTAGTTTGCCTCTTTTAATTTAATTCACTTGGTGTAACTTACCATTGCTTCGATGTTTGGAGCGCTACTCTAGATACTGTCTTCAAACAAATTTTACACACTTGACCTAGACGTGCAAGCCTTCCATTCTGACCTTTGTGTAACTCATAAATACCATCTCTTGTGCTTTATTTTAGTCACACAATATTCGTTACAAATATCTATTTTTAAATCCAAATAAATCCAACTTTTACATCTTTGTCCGTTCTAATCAAAATTGGAGACGCGACCTCGACCCGTTTCGTGCAACCCAATTTATGACAATAATCTATTCCGAGCCTACTATGCCCATGGCACTTATGTCCCACCCAATTTGTCATGCCCCAGTCCCAAAATATGTAGAACTAGGACACGTAAGCATGCCAGCCGTATGGATATGGCAACTCCAATATATGGAAACCATAACCCATACGTACGCTGTAATATAAATATCAAATCCACAAGTGGTATAAACATATGTCACAAGTCACAGGGTATAATCTAAATCTCTTCCATGAAAATTGAATACAAATAACTAACCAGTATCTATGAAACTAGATCTCAATATAAGTGTCTAAGGATGATAGTTGGGTGGAAATAAATCCACTACCAACTCGAATATAAGAGCAACTACAATATAAGTACGACACAACAAACACAATATAAGAATACCAGCTATCAATCACGGCTCGAAGAGAAGACCCCCTCGAACATAGGTAACCATCTGAATCTGCGCTCCTGTGAACACTCAAAAATAGATACACCTGGAAGGGGCCAGGTCCTCAGAGGGACATAACAAGATACATAAAAGCATGCCAATGAAGTACTAAAATAAATATCCAATGGTCGCCTAACCGTCTAAGTGAATGCAGTTAAGAACAACTTTCCCCACAAATGAGCTATCTAGCTAAAAACTGGGATTTGGCATGGTTCTCTATTGGAGATCCAGGGGCCTAAAAGGCACGTCGTCTTATGAACGCTGGTGGCCCGCCTGATAGTACATAATATATAGTGGTCATCACCACCTATATCTCCAGCGGAGAATCCGGGCGCACAGGAGAAAAGTGCAAAGGAGTTCATGTCACGCCCCAGTCCCAAAATACCGAGGGACCAGACGCGTGATAATGGCCAGCAGTACGCACCGATGGACGACCCAATTTAATGGATCCATCAGGGCATACTTAAGCTGTAATATAACAATGAGCAGGTCCAATAATATATGTCTCAGTCTATACTAATCTCATCCACAACAGATAATCACAGATCAAATGCCAGAATAATGCAAGTAAATATAATCTAGCATATCTCAATAAAGAGTCTCGGAGAACAATCCGAGAACAAGTCTAATACAATAATGCAATAGACTGGAAGTAAAGTAAATAGGAACAGAAGTAAATGAGTATCTCAAACCAATACCCAGGAGAAGTCCTCTGGTACGATCCTGCCCTCTGGTCCTGGTACTGCTCCAATGTAGGCACCTGCTTCTGCTAATGCTCCTGTACTGTACAACTCTGGGTAGATCTCGTCTGCAATATCTGGGGACATAATCCGGATCCAGGTCCTCAGGGGACATAGCAAGGTACAAGAAAATACAAGCCAAAATAAATGCAGTGTAGCAGATAATGAAATAAATAAAGCAATAGGGTAAATATGTAACCATCTAAGTGATATGCAATATAAGAGCAGCACTAGAACTCAGGCTGAAGCCACTACAAGCTCTGTGTCGGGGAGCCGGTAGCAGTGATATCATGTGGTCGTCTAGCTCAGCGTGAGACTGAGACGCCAGCAGTCGTCTAGCTCAGAGAAAGACTGAGACGCTGTCATAATATATAAAATCAACCTGTGGCCTGTGTGTCTCTCCCCACCCAATGAAATCACGCATATCATGACCATAACGTCTCATGTCCATGTCAAGCGGGATCATAGCTAATGCAACAAGTCATAAAGTATCTAAGAATATAATGTCCATGTCCTGCATCCTATACAGAATCACCACGAATATCTCAGGAAAATCCTGTCTCATGAATAGTGTCAAGTGTCCTGGGTCATATGGTACTTGATAAGACAAGTACGAGAATAAAGTGTCACGAATGTCCATCTCTAGATGACAGTACCCAACACTGCGTATAGTGTCGGCACCCGACTGATAATCGGACGCTAAGTACGTCACACGGTCCTAGGTTAAGCATGCACAACAATATAATGAAGCAAGGAAATATGTAACAAGAACTGCAAGGTTTGGCAAGGTACACTTGCCTGGGGTCCTGGTTCCAACTGTAGCTCTGGTCTCAGTATGATCCGCAGATACTTCTCCGGTTGCTGAAATAAATATCACCATTAGATTCAGAAAATATCAAATAGCTAAAAACGCCTGTCCTTGAGTCCAATTTGGACACAAGGGCAAAAATGACATTTCCGGGCCAAAGCGGGGTCCACATGTGGGCCACTTTGCACCGAAAAGCGCATCAGGGTCAAAGGTCTCCAAATTCGCCAAACTTAGTGTCAACAAGTCAGGAACGATGATACGAACCCAACAGAACTTCCAGAATTGGATTCCGATGAGCCGATCACAAAATCGCCCGTCAAGTGGAGCCTGTGGGGCCCACGATACGCGATTTTGCCAACGTTCTCAGAATCGAACCAAACTTGGGTCACAGGACCAGCGTATTGCTACGAGTCCGATGGCGCAAGTTTCGTCTCGATCCGACGTGTGTACACAAAGTTACAGCGTGTTCCAGAACCGACGGATACGGGACGATGTCGGCGGATACGCGTTGATTCCGGGGTGCACGCACCTCCGAATCGACTTCCGCGAAATCCCACACGACCGTATCAACGTCGCGCACAGTTCGGTAAAGACCGCGTACGACCAAGTCGTCCCGTTTGGCGGGGCACACTCAGTTCCGGGGTGAAACGGGGTGTTGGTTTTTCTGTTTTTGGATCGCGGTTTGCGATCACCACAGGACGCGATGCACCGAGCGAGTTGCACGGGCACCGAGGGGGTCACACAGTCTACGCGACGCAACTGACGGAATCGAAAATGGAATTACGGGGAGAGAGGAAACGCTACCTGAACAGGGCCCCGTGAACGATAAATTTTCCCGTGTCCGTGTCGAGCTTCGTGTCCTGTATCCACTGTGTCCAGGATGAGTCGTGTCCAGTCTAGGGTTTAGGGTCTCTGTTGTGTCCGGGAGGAGGCTGTGTCCGAGTCAGGGGCTGCTGTTGGCGGACACGGCGGAGGCGGCTCAGGGCGGCGCCGGAGGAGGACAACGAGGTGGAGGCCGAGGCTGAGGGGCTCGGGGTTTGGGGCTCGACGGTGGTGGCTAGGGTTCGTCGTCGAGGTCTGCGGTAGAATCGGAGTAGAGAAGGGAAGGTGGAGGATGGTGGTGGTGCTGGGCGTCGACGCTGTGGGTACGGGGCGGCCGGGCGAAGGGTTCGTCGGTGCTGTGGGGAGAGGAGGGGAGGATGTCGAGGGAAGGTGGAGGTCGAGGGAGGAGTTGTCTAGGGCTTCGTCGAGCGGCTGAGCAGAGGGCGGATCTAGGGTTTCAGTGGGGGTATTCAGCCGGGGCGGAGGGAGGTGGGGTTCGACGTAGGCGGCCGTGCGGAGCGATGGGGGTCTGCGGTGGACGGCGGTGGCAGCGGGATGGTGTTCGTCGAGGGGGTGGTCGACGACTGGTCGGAGGGGTTCTGCGGGTCAGGGGTGAGGGGTGGAGTCGAGCGGCGGGGAGTAGGATGGAGAAGAGGAAAGGCCCGGGCGAGACGGCTCGCGGTGGAGGATGGCCGGAGATCCGCCAGAGGAGGCGGCGGTGGAGCGGCTGGGCTTGGGGCGGCTTAGGATTAGGGTTAGGGTTAGGGAAATTAGGGATTTTGTTATTATTTTTTTCTTTTTATTTTTCTTTGTGAAGAAAAACTAGAAACCAATATTTATACATACAGAAAAATTGGAATAGGGTTTGACCTAGGATTCGGGCTGGGTCAATGCTCCTTGGGCTTGGCTTCGGCTCTCATGGGGATGTCGGACGTTGGCACGGATTTAATTAGGTTAAATTCTAAATTGGTTTCTAGGGCTTTAAAAATGATTCCGGAGTCCAATAAATTCACCGAAAAATACCACATGTCCGGTTTTCCATTTTACACCATAAAATATTATTTCCATAATATTTTAATATGAATTAACCGCAATTAAAATCCTTGAATCGACAAAGGCCTAGGTCACGATTCCCAAAAATTTAGATAATTTGGGGAAAAAATCCAAATTTAAAATTCTGAAAATCAGGGGGCTTACAATCTACCCAACTTATAAAAAATTTTGTCCTCGAAATTAAAAATAGGGTAGGGTTCTCTCTATCAAGTCTCACTTGGTTACCGTCTAAAGGATTCCTCTCAAGTGAGCATTGCGGTCTCTACCCAACTTAGAATTTACCCATCTATCATCTAAGGCTATACATCTAAGAAAGCTATGCCCCAACTTATTAAATCATGTTTTTGAATCCTCAAGTCTTTAACACCAAACATATCGCCTATGATATTCCCTTAATCATATATAAAAGGGTCATCAACAATGCGACATGCCTGTGGGGTAATATCTAGTACTGTCTATATATCAACTTATACCAAGCACGAGGTTTCGTCCTTCCGAAATAAGGGAAGACGAAGATCAATGATAAAGAGTTCAAGGGTGAGTTAATTGAACAGGAGTATCAGGATCAAGGCGTTTAACGAATTCAAATAGGATTTGTCAAGATAGTTGTGGATTGAAATCCTATTTTGGTAATCCTTTGTTCGCATGCTCGTATTAGTACAGTTTTGTAACCGATATGATATGTCAGACATGTCTAGGGCAAGTATACTAGTCAACTATATATCTCAATCCACGTGAAGTAGTCGTGCGAAGAGCGAACCAAAATGCACTAAGGTTGATCAGACCATAATACACTGATTCTGAATAGACAACTGTATTAGTGTACGCGTCCAATAATACAGATGTCATGATCAAGCTTGATAAAAGGATAAGCTTGCAAAACTAGGCTATATTAGCAGCATAAGTCAAGGTAGTTCAACAATTAGAAGTACGCTAGATGATGATGAAAAGAGGTTCAACTTAATTCAAGTTCACAAAACAACACAAAATAAGCACAATCACAAAAGACTCTATAATCTCTACTGTTATCAATTATAAGCAAGTTCAAAATTACATAGGTTAAGTCTGAGGTCACGAACCAATATGCACGAGATAAAACAAATCTAGAAATAGAAAACTACGAAAAGTTACGCGCATTAGCTACTCCATGGGTCTGCGCGTCCTCCGAAGTCATCGCGAAAGCTTGTTCACGTCCTTGTAGTTGATTCCTCTGCTGCTGTTGAGCCTGCTGGAAGAGTGTGGCTTGTGGTATCAAAGGTGGCCTCGGCTGGTACCCTCCTGGAGGCGGTGGTATGACTCCTTCAACTTCCGTTTACAGTGCTCCCAATGCCGGATAGGCTGGCCTTGGTACTGGTACTTCTTGTTGGTTAACCATTGGTGCTCTGTCTCGACGTTCGGGGCATTCCCTCAATGAATGCTGACTGGATCCGCAAGCTAAACATACTTTCCTTTTTCGTCTGCACTCGTCCTCAATATGGCCTCGTTTGCGACAATATTGACAGATAGGTAGAGACTGTGGAGATGCTTCTGATGGCTGATGCACGTGAGGTCTCTTTGTAGCTTCTTCCTGTGGTGCTCCGGCGGGTGCTGATGTGGATGATCGCTTCAGACTGGTCTCTCTCCTGATGACACGCTCCATGCGTCTGGCTGCAGCAAGGACGTCTGAGTAAGAAGTAGGTGCGACGGATCTGATCAATTTCTGTAGCTCAATGTTTAGTCCGTCGAAGAACTTCTCGGCCTTCTCTTCTTCTGTCGGGATCAGGGTTGGGGCAAAGCGACTTAGACGAATAAATTCTGCGTTGTATTCTTCCACTGTCAGATTGTCTTGAGTAAGGCTATTGAACTTGTCGCGAAGTTCTGATCGAGCGATGGCTGGTATGTACATCTCCTGAAAAAGTCTAGAGAACTCTTCCCAAGTGACTCGGTCTGGTCCGAGCCGTGTCTCCTCAGATAGCCACCAGTGATGGGCATTGTCCGTCAACTGCATTCTGACGGCAGTCATCCAACGTTCCTTTGGAAGCTCAGCTGCTTCTAATTGATGTTGTGTGTTGGTGAGCCACTCATGAACTTCTGTGGGCTCTTCCTTTCCTGAGAAGGTACGGGGCTTCAGCTGGCGAAAATCGGAAATAGAGCCCGTCGTTGGCCGTCGTGCTGGTAAATCTGCCTGCTCTAGTACGATTGCTAGGCTGCGACTCAAACCCTCTTGTTGAGCTTGCATTATTGCATAGATCATTTGGAACATCTGTTGTCCGTCTATGGCCTGCCCTCGTGGAAGGGTAGGCATCGGTGGAGCAAACTGCGTCGATGGTGGAACGTCGTCTTGCTGGATTCTCGTGGCCGGCCAACTTGCTTGACCGTGTTGTTGAGCTGTTTGACCTTCTTCTACTGGTGTTACTTCCTCTTCATTGGTTACCAAAGCATCTCGTGGTGATATTGCAGGTGTCTCGTCGTTTGCTTGTGAATCCATAACTCTGCAACCAAAATAAACGATAAGAGGCGCACAGAAATCAAGGCAGGATGTAAGTCAAGAATTAAATTCGAATCTGATATAGATATCAAGAACGTTTCAAGCAAGTGGATGAGATTCCTAAAAACTTATCCTATTCTTATTGCAGGCTTGCTCGGTCCCTAAGTTGAAACCGAACAATTTAGTCGTGGACCTGCATGGGCCACCACAAAAACCATGTCACGCCCCAGTCCCAAAATACCGAGGGACCAGACGCGTGATAATGGCCAGCAGTACGCACCGATGGACGACCCAATTTAATGGATCCATCAGGGCATACTTAAGCTGTAATATAACAATAAGCAGGTCTAATAATACATGTCTCAGTCTATACTAATCTCACCCACAACAGATAATCACAGATCAAATGCTAGAATAATGCAAGTAAATATAATCTAGCATATCTCAATAAAGAGTCTCGGAGAACAATCCGAGAACAAGTCTAATACAATAATGCAATAGACTGGAAGTAAAGTAAATAGGAACAGAAGTAAATGAGTATCTCAAACCAATACCCAGGAGAAGTCCTCTGGTACGATCCCGCCCTCTGGTCCTGGTACTGCTCCAATGTAGGCACCTGCTTCTGCTAATGCTCCTGTACTGTACAACTCTGGGTAGATCTCGTCTGCAATATCTGGGGACATAATCCGGATCCAGGTCCTCAGGGGACATAGCAAGGTACAAGAAAATACAAGCCAAAATAAATGCAGTGCAGCAGATAATGAAATAAATAAAGCAATAGGGTAAATATGTAACCATCTAAGTGATATGCAATATAAGAGCAGCACTAGAACTCAGGCTGAAGCCACTACAAGCTCTGTGTCGGGGAGCCGGTAGCAGTGATATCATGTGGTCGTCTAGCTCAGCGTGAGACTGAGACGCCAGCAGTCGTCTAGCTCAGAGAAAGGCTGAGACGCTGTCATAATATATAAAATCAACCTGTGGCCTGTGTGTCTCTTCCCACCCAATGAAATCACGCATATCATGACCATAACGTCTCATGTCCATGTCAAGCGGGATCATAGCTAATGCAACAAGTCATAAAGTATCTAAGAATATAATGTCCATGTCCTGCATCCTATACAGAATCACCACGAATATCTCGGGAAAATCCTGTCTCATGAATAGTGTCAAGTGTCCTGGGTCATATGGTACTTGATAAGACAAGTACGAGAATAAAGTGTCACGAATGTCCATCTCTAGATGACAGTACCCAACACTGCGTATAGTGTCGGCACCCGACTGATAATCGGACGCTAAGTACGTCACACGGTCCTAGGTTAAGCATGCACAACAATATAATGAAGCAAGAAAATATGCAACAAGAACTGCAAGGTTTGGCAAGGTACACTTGCCTGGGGTCCTGGTTCCAACTGTAGCTCTGGTCTCAGTATGATCCGCAGATACTTCTCCGGTTGCTGAAATAAACATCACCATTAGATTCAGAAAATATCAAATAGCTAAAAACGCCTGTCCTTGAGTCCAATTTGGACACAAGGGCAAAAATGACATTTCCGGACCAAAGCGGGGTCCACATGTGGGCCACTTTGCACCGAAAAGCGCGTCAGGGTCAAAGGTCTCTAAATTCGCCAAACTTAGTGTCAACAAGTCAGGAACGATGATACGAACCCAACGGAACTTCCAGAATTGGATTCCGATGAGCCGATCACAAAATCGCCCGTCAAGTGGAGCCTGTGGGGCCCACGATACGCGATTTTGCCAACGTTCTCAGAATCGAACCAAACTTGGGTCACAGGACCAGCGTATTGCTACGAGTCCGATGGCGTAAGTTTCGTCTCGATCCGACGTGTGTACACAAAGTTACAGCGTATTCTAGAACCGACGGATACGGGGCGATGTCGGCGGATACGCGTTGATTCTGGGGTGCACGCACCTCCGAATCGACTTCCGCGAAATCCTACACGACCGTATCAACGTCGCGCACAGTTCGGTAAAGACCGCGTACGACCAAGTCGTCCCGTTTGGCGGGGCGCACTCAGTTTCGGGGTGAAACGGGGTGTTGGTTTTCCTGTTTTTGGATCGCGGTTTGCGATCACCACAGGACGCGATGCACCGAGCGAGTTGCACGGGCACCGAGGGGGTCACACAGTCTACGCGACGCAAATGACGGAATCGAAAACGGAATTACGGGGAGAGAGGAAACGCTACCTGAACAGGGCCCCGTGAACGATAAATTTTCCCGTGTCCGTGTCGAGCTTTGTGTCCTGTATCCACTGTGTCCAGGATGAGTCGTGTCCAGTCTAGGGTTTAGGGTCTCTGTTGTGTCCGGGAGGAGGCTGTGTCCGAGTCAGGGGCTGCTGTTGGCGGACACGGCGGAGGTGGCTCAGGGCGGCGCCGGAGGAGGACAACGAGGTGGAGGCCGAGGCTGAGGGGCTCGGGGTTTGGGGCTCGACGGTGGTGGCTAGGGTTCGTCGTCGAGGTCTGCGGTGGAATCGGAGTAGAGAAGGGAAGGTGGAGGATGGTGGTGGTGCTGGGCGTCGACGCTGTGGGTACGGGGCGGCCGGGCGAAGGGTTCGTCGGTGCTGTGGGGAGAGGAGGGGAGGATGTCGAGGGAAGGTGGAGGTCGAGGGAGGAGTTGTCTAGGGCTTCGTCGAGCGGCTGAGCAGAGGGCGGATCTAGGGTTTCAGTGGGGGTATTCAGCCGGGGCGGAGGGAGGTGGGGTTCGACGTAGGCGGCCGTGCGGAGCGATGGGGGTCTGCGGTGGACGGCGGTGGCAGCGGGATGGTGTTCGTCGAGGGGGTGGTCGACGACTGGTCGGAGGGGTTCTGCGGGTCAGGGGTGAGGGGTGGAGTCGAGCGGCGGGGAGTAGGATGGAGAAGAGGAAAGGCCCGGGCGAGACGGCTCGCGGTGGAGGATGGCCGGAGATCCGCCAGAGGAGGCGGCGGTGGAGCGGCTGGGCTTGGGGCGGCTTAGGATTAGGGTTAGGGTTAGGGAAATTAGGGATTTTGTTATTATTTTTTTCTTTTTATTTTTCTTTGTGAAGAAAAACTAGAAACCAATATTTATACATACAGAAAAATTGGAATAGGGTTTGACCTAGGATTCGGGCTGGGTCAATGCTCCTTGGGCTTGGCTTCGGCTCTCATGGGGATGTCGGACGTTGGCACGGATTTAATTCGGTTAAATTCTAAATTGGTTTCTAGGGCTTTAAAAATGATTCCGGAGTCCAATAAATTCACCAAAAAATACCACATGTCCGGTTTTCCATTTTACACCATAAAATATTATTTCCATAATATTTTAATATGAATTAACCGCAATTAAAATCCTTGAATCGACAAAGGCCTAGGTCACGATTCCCGAAAATTCAGATAATTTGGGGAAAAAATCCAAATTTAAAATTCTGAAAATCAGGGGGCTTACAGTTCAAATACGATACTTGTTGTTCTCTCCACCCCATGCTCTAAGCATGTCACATCCATGACACAATTTGGTTTATAGCCTATTCTTAGTACCCTTAACCAATCCTGCAACCAAACAAGGACAAGAATGGGACCACCGTACTATAATATGCTATGTCCATAAACCTCTAATAACTGCTAAGTCTACTAGCATGAAAAGTTTCTAACAACAGTTATTCCTAACGCACGACCCACATGTACAGGAGGCCAAACCCTGCACGCCAGTCCGCGATCTATATGAGACTCACAACTCGTGTAACAACTGTGTCACGGCCAATGAACCTAAAGATGCTACATGATAATAGGGTAGTCTCATAAACAAGGTCAATGCAAATACATAAATAAAAATATACCGTGACGACACCGTCGCGTATTTTATATAACAGTTAAAATTTATGAACTAAAGACAAAAAATAAATATGCATGCAACATATGGAATATGAATAACAGTACAATGGCAAGGTATACTTGCCTGCCAAGGAAGCTGCAATGTACCAATAACCTGCTCCAGAAGTCGTACAGAACAAATCCAATATCCTATGTACATTTAATATAATACAATAAAATCATTAGTCATTACACTAGCACATACACAACCATATTTACACTGGAATTAGAGGTACACTAGGGGTGACACTAGTCATCTAACACAGTCAATTGCGCGACTACTTACGCGGGTGTCCTATATTAAATATTATATCACAATCAGTCAGTCAAAATAACATGTGTCTAGGCCAGTACATAAATGTACACAAGACAGTCATCTAGCATATTCTTAAGGTCAACATGGTCAAGGTAAGTACGGGACAGTCCACGGTATCCTATGGTCGTACAGTCTGAATACACATACTTCTAATTATTATTAGCATATAATTAATTACAATATACATATATACCATAAATATATATATATATATATATATATATATATATATCAACCAATAATTATATGTATACCAAGTTTGAATAGTATGCATATACTAAATATATATAAATATATCAAACTGAATAATATACTCGTACGAGTACGAGTTCGTGTACGCAACACTGGGTTCACCGACTCAGGGTTCGATATCAGCTAGCAGTCATAAGCAATACGCATGTCCTAATGGCACACACACGGACATACATAAAAGGAGAAGACAAACAGGTTTATACCTCGGAGTACGTGTACGGGTATGACGGTAAGGTTGACGATGATGATGATGATGGTGACGACTATAACAACGATGATGATGATGAGGAAAATAAATAAGTGATTAGGGTTGGTGTTGGTAGTGATGATGAGGTGTTCATGTTGAGAATGATGATAGGGTTGATGGCTGCTGATTCGATGATGATTAAGGGTGAGGTGATGACGATGATAATGATGACGATGGCGATAATACGATAATGATAATGGAATGATGATGATAATGGTGATGGAATGATGATGATAATAGAAGATGGTGATGATGATGACAACGATGAAGTGTTGATGATGATGGAATGATGATGATGAAGTGAGATAATGATGATGATGGCGGTGGTGAGTGGTGGACTGCCGGAGTCCGGCCAGGGAAGCTTCTCCGGCGAGTCACGGTGATGGTGAAGATGATAATGATAATGGAAGAAGGTGATGATGATGACAATGTCCATGGTGTTGATGTTGATGATACAATGGTGGTGGTGACTGTTGAATCCGGCCAGCGAGGGGAAGGTGTCCGGCCGGAGGAGGACAGGCACACAGGGAGGAAGAAAAGGAAGTAGTGGGGAGCAGGCGATGGTGGTTCGACTGGGGTGTCGGCCGCTGGCTCAGGCGGAGTCAGGATGTGCAGCGGGGTTGTGGCTGCTGTGACGACTCCGTCGAGGAGGAGGAGTCGAGGTCGGGATGGTCTGTGATGGAAGGATCCCGGCGGGTCGAGGGGATTCCGTCGGGAGAAAGGAGTCTGAGATGAGGGAGTGATGGTGGTGTTGGTGATGCTGCTCCGGCTCCGGCGGAGGAGTCGGGCCGAGTTGAGGCGAGCAACGGTACAGGAGGACGATCGAGAGGAGGAGGAGAAGAAGATGGCAGCTCGTCGACAGAAGTGGTGGTTGTGGTTGATGGCGTCGACGCTGCTCGGTCGACGTTCAGGCGAGGGGGAGATGAGTGGGACGGGGATGGCAATGGTGGTGGTGGTGTTGGTTCGTGCTGGTAGTTATGTTGGATGATGGGGGATCGGAGCGGGATGAGGTCCGGCGTGGCGGGGCTGCTCGTCGAGGCGGCTAGGTGTCGAGCTCCGGCGACGGGCTGGAGAAAGGAGGAAGAGGGTGAACAGGAAGTATAGGGGAGGGGTGGTTTGTGATAAAAATAGATTTGGGTTTTAGGTTTTGGAAAAATAAAAAAAGAGGGATATTTATACATGTAGGATTTTGGTTTTGGGTTTGACCTAGGATTAGGGCTTGGTCAACACTCCTTGGGGTTGGGCCTTGGGCTCACATGAGGATGTTGGGGCTATAATTGTATTTGTTTAAATGCTTGGATAGATATAAATTGAGGGGTGATGTTCGTGCGTTGCACACTCTGAAAAATACGAAAAAATCTATGTGAAAGAAAAATTGAGTTTCTTTACGTATTGTCCAATGGTTGGGACACCTCAATGCATTTTTGCATAAAAGTCCCCCAATAATTAGAAGAATTGCACAAAGGCGAAAATTAGATTTAATTAATCAAAATACCGCGCATGGTGTTCTGGAATTAATTAGGAGTACATGGGAAAGAAATTTTGTGGGACACAAGTGTAGGGATGTAGATGGTACAGTGTAGAATATTAATAAAATTTGGGTTGCACAAAACGGTCAAGATTGTGTCCCCAATTTCGATTGGGACGCACAAGGGTACAAGGTCGTAATTTATTTAGAATTATAATAATAACGTCCGCGACGTTTATTGTGCGACTAAAATGTAGCACAAGAGAGCAATATTATAAGTTACACAAGGGTCAGAATAGTAGGCGGGCATGTCTAGGATGAGGTTGTGAAATTTGTAGATAGGCAAAGGCTAGTGAAGTGCTCCAATTATCGAAGCAACGGTAAGGTACGCTACATGATAGAAATTATTGTATACTTAAATAAATGTCGTGTTCTAATTTCTAATTGGTTCAAACTAGCCCTAGTTTCGCTATCTAAGCAAAGTAGGCCTAATTTTGGGTAAGGGGATTTACAATCTACCCAACTTAAAACAATTTTGTCCTCGAAATTAAAATAGGGTAGGGTTCTCTCTATCAAATCTTACTTGGTTATAGTCTAAAGAATTCTCCTCAAGTTAACATTGCAGTTTCTACCCAACTTAGAATTTACCCACCTATCATCTAAGGCTACACATCTAAGAAAGCTATACCCCAAATTATTTAATTATATTATTGAATCCTCAAAGTTTTAACACCGATTATATCATATATGATAGGCCTTTAATCAATTATAAAATATAGTCACCAAATAATACGATTGGCCTATGGGGCATATCTAGTACTATCTGTATAACAATTTATACCAAGCACGAGTATTCGTCTTCCCAAAATAGAGGGAGACGGAAAACAATAATGAAGAGTTCAAGGGGGAGGTAATAGAATGCAAGTATGGGGATCAAGACGCTTTAAAGAATTCAATTGGGAATTTGTCAAGGCAGTTGTGGATTAAAATTCTATTTTGGTAATCCCTATTCACATGCTCGCATCAGTACAGTTATGTAACGGATACGATGTGCTCAGACATATCTAGAGGGCAAGTACATTCGTCTACTAATCACTATATATCTCAATCCACGTAAAATAGTTATGTGAAGGGCGAACCGAGCGCACTATAGTTGATCAGACCATAGTACACTGATTCTGAAATGTATTAGTGTACGCATCCAATAATACATATGTCGTGAACAAGCTTGGTAAAATAATGAGCTTGCAAAACTAGGCTATAACAGCAGCATAAGTCGAGGTAGCACAAAAATATAAGTATGCTAGATGATGATGAAAGGAGGTACAAGTTAATTCAAGTTCACAAAAACAAAAACAAAATAAACAATAATAATAAAAGACTCTACAATCTCTACAGTTATCATACAACCTCCTTATCTATGTCGCTAGTCGACCAAAACGGGGTATAGACCTCTAAATTCTATCGTCTGAATAAACATTGTCGTCTTATGCTAGCATACAATTAATGTCATTCAGTTACACTTCAATAATGGGTCAAAAGACTATGTGATACTAGGGTGTGAGGTATACTACATAACTTATAACAATTGAACTACTATTGTAATTGTCTTAAGGATATCGTAGAAGCTCCTATTAAGGTCTACGAGAAGGGGTCTTAGTACCTATTAGGGTATCTTCCTATATTACATAGGTCATGGTCGTCTTAAGCCTTAGTCATAGTGCTTATAGAACAAGTGTCAATAGCAAGAATAGAAAGGTTACTAGTCTCAAGGGAAGGGAATATAACTTGTATCGAGGTGAGGGTACATGTTACGCAATTTAAAAACTAAGGAATAATCATCAGGTTGCAATCTACAAGAATAACTTAAACTGTCAAGTTCTAATTACCAATTACATAATTCAAAATTCAAGAGTAACAACCAAAATCCTAGTAAGATATATATCCTAACATAGAATAAAATCACTTGGTCTATAATCAGAGGTGTCAGGTGGCACTAGTTGAAAGATGAAGAGAAGAAGAACACAATTTACTCGTCGCGCAATTAACGAACGTTAAGGTCGCAGAGGATCAACATTTAAAATTAAAATAGGGGGTTCTAGATAGCATCATGGTTTTCTAAGGGGAAGTGGTATGCTAGTTGCTATGTTTGAGGTATGATTAGGAAAATATTCTATGCATTGCTCTTAGCTTTCTAAGGTATTGTCTGCTTATCTCAAGATAAGAATCTAAATTTATAGTTCTCCAATACTTATCTAACAGCGAAGGTTAGGTTCAGTCCTAATATTCAATTTTGGTTTTCTATTGGTTCCTTAATACTAGGGTCAAATATTTTGGTAAACTTCTAACTAACTCTAGTAGTGTCTATACTACTCTCAAGTCTTCATAATACATCAGGGGGTAATGGTAAACCAATTCTAGAGATAAGGAATTCTAGGGTTCACTAGATATTCTAAACTTAGTGGTGTGTCTATATTCTCGTTGTATTCTTAATAGGAATGTTACCTTGCTTATCATTTAACAACGGGGACTTATATATTCTAGGAGGGGTCTATACTCAAGGAATTATCAGGAAAGTACAGGAATCAAGCAGGATGCAATTATTCAGATATAACCGATTAGAAGAAGGATGAGTCATGATCAAATATGGATGAGATCCTATACTCTAATTCTATTTGCAGGCTTGCTCGGTACAGTAACGTAACCGAGACAATATGCTCTCGACCTGCATGGGCCACCACAAAAATATGTCACGTCCAAGTCCCAAAATACGTAGGACTAGGACACATAAGCATGCCAGCCGTATGGATATGGCAACTCCAATATATGGAAACCATAACCCATACGTACGCTATAATATGAATATCAAATCCACAAGTGGTATAAACATATATCACAAGTCACAGGGTATATCTAAATCTCATCCATGGAAATCAAATACAAATAACTAACCAGTATCTATGAAACTAGATCTCAATATAAGTGTCTAAGGATGATAGTTGGGTGGAAACAAATCCACTACCAACTCGAATATAAGAGCAACTACAATATAAGTACGACATAACAAACACAATATAAGAATACCATCTATCAATCACGGCTCGAAGAGAAGACCCCCTCGAACATAGGTAACCATCCGAATCTGCGCTCCTGCAAACACTCAAGAACAGATACACCTGGAAGGGGCCAGGTCCTCAGAGGGACATAACAAGATACATAAAAGCATGCCAATGAAGTACTGAAATAAATATCCAATGGTCGCCTAACCGTCTAAGTGAATGCAGTTAAGAACAACTTTCCCCACAAGTGAGCTATCTGGCTGAAAACTGGAATTTGGCATGGTTCTCTATTGGAGATCCAGGGGCCTAAAAGGCACGTCGTCTTTTGAACGCCTGTGGCCCGCCTGATAGTAGATAATATATAGTGGTCATCACTACCCGTATCTCCAGTGGAGAATCCGGGCGCATAGGAGAAAAGTGCAAAGGAGCTCAAATGCGTACTTGTTGTTCTCCCCACCCCATGCTCTAAGCATTTCACATCCATGACACAATTTGGTTCATAGCCTATTCTTAGTACCCTAGTCCAATCCTGCAACCAAACAAGGACAAGGATGGAACCACCATACTACAATAGGCTATGTCCATAGACCTTTAATAACTGCTAAGTCTACTAGCATGCAAAGTTTCTAACAGCAGTTATTCCTAACGCACGGCCCACACGTACAGGAGGCAAATACTGCACGCCAGTCCGCGATCTATATGAGACTCATAACTCGTATAACAACTGTGTCACGGCCAATGAACCTAAAGATGCTACATGATAATGGGGTAGTCTCATAAACAAGGTCAATGCAAATACATAAATAAAAATATACTACGACGACACCGTCGTGCGCATTTTATATAACAGTTAAAATATATGAACTAAAGACAGAAAATAAAGATGCATGCAACATATAGAATATGAATAACAGTACAATGGCAAGGTATACTTGCCTGGCAAGGAAGCTACAATGTACCAACCTGCTCCAGAAGTCGCGCAGAACAAATCCAATATCCTATGTACATTTATTATAATACAATAAAATCATTAGTCATTACACTAGCACATATACAACCATATTTACACTGGACTCAGGGGTACACTAGGGGTGGCACTAGTCATCTAACACAGTCAATTGTGCGACTACTTACGTGGGTGTCCTATATTAAATATTGTACCACAGTCTGTCAGTCAAAATAATATGTGTCTAGGCCAGTACATAAATGTACACAAGACAGTCATCTAGCATGTTCTTAAGGTCAACATGGTCAAGATAAGTACGGGACAGTCTACGGTATCCTAGGGTCGTACAGTCTGAATACACATACTCCTAATTATTATTAGCATATAATTAATTACAATATACATATATACCATAAATATATATATATATAGCATCCAATAATTATATGTATACCAAGTTGAATAGTATGCATATACTAAATATATATAAATATATCAAACTGAATAATATACGCGTACGAGTACGAGTTCGTGTACGCAGCACTGGGTTCACCGACTCAGGGTCCAATATCAGCTAGCAGTCATAAGCAATACGCATGTCCTAATGGCACACACATGAACATACATAAAAGGAGAAGACAGACAGGTTCATACCTCGGAGTACGTGCACGGGTACGACGGTGAGGTTGACGATGATGATGATGATGATGGTGACGACTATAACGACGATGATGATGACGAGGACAATAAATAAGTGATTAGGGTTGGTATTGGTAGTGATGATGAGGTGTTCATGTTGAGAATGATAATGGGGTTGATGGCTGCTGATACGATGATGATTAAGGGTGAGGTGATGACGATGATAATGATGAGGATGATGGCGATAATGCGATGATGATGATGGAATGATGATGATAATGGTGATGGAATGATGATGATAATAGAAGATGGTGATGATGATGATAACGATAAAGTGTTGATGATGATGGAATGATGATGATGAAGTGAGATGATGATGATGATGGTGGTGGTGAGTGGTGGACTGCCGGAGTCTGGCCAGGGAAGCTTCTCCGGCGAGTCACGGTTATGGTGAAGATGATGATGATAATGGAAGAGGGTAATGATGATGACAATGGCCATGGTGGTGATGTTGATGATACAATGGTTTTGGTGACTGCTGAATCCGGCCAGCGAGGGGAGGGTGTCCGGCTGGAGGAGGACAGGCACACAGGGAGGAGGAAAAGGAAGTAGTGCGAAGGAGGCAATGGTGGTTCGACTGGGGTGTCGGCCGTTGGCTCAGGCGGAGTCAGGATGTGCAGCGGGGTTGTGGCTGCTGTGATGACTCCGTTGAGGAGGAGGAGTCGAGGTCGGGATGGTCTATAATGGGAGGATCTCGGTGGGTCGAGGGGATTTCGTCGGGAGGAAGGAGTTTGAGATGAGGGAGTGATGGTGGTGTTGGTGATGCTGCTCCGGCTCCGGCGAGGAGTCGGGCTGAGTTGAGGCGAGGAACGGTGTAGGAGGACGATCGGGAGGAGGAGGAGAAGAAGATGGCAGCTCGTCGACAGAAGTGGTGGTTGTGGTTGATGGCGTCGACGCTGCTCGGTCGACGTTCAGGCGAGGGGGAGATGACCGGGACGGGGATGGCAATGGTGGTAGTGGTGTTGGTTCGTGCTGGTGGTTGTGTTGGATAATGGGGGATCGGAACGGGATGAGGTCCGGCGTGGCGGGGCTGCTTGTCGAGGCGGCTGGGTGTCGGGCTCCGGTGACGGGCTGGAGGAAGAAGGAAGAGGGTGAACAGGAAGTATAGGGGAGGGGTGGTTTGTGATCAAAATAGATTTGGGTTTTAGGTTTTGGGAAAATAAAGAAAAGAGGGATATTTATACATGTAGGATTTTGGTTTTGGGTTTGACCTAGGATTAGGGCTTTGTCAACACTCCTTGGGGTTGGGCCTTGGGCTCACATGAGGATGTTGGGGCTATAATTGCATTTGTTTAAATGTAAGGATAGATATAAATTGAGGGGGCGATGTTCGTGCGTTGCACACTCCAAAAAAATACGGAAAAATCTATGTGAAGGGAAAATTGAGTTTCTTTACGTATTGTCCAATAGTAGGGATACCTCAATACTCTTTTGCATAAAAGCCCCCCAACAATTAGAAGAATTACACAAAGGCGGAAATTAGATTTAATTAATTAAAATACCGCGCATGGTGTTCTGGAATTAATTAGGAGTACATGGGAAAGAAATTTGGTGGGACACAAGTGTAGGGACGTAGATGGTACAGTGTAGAATATTAATAAAATTTGGGTTGCACAAAACGGTCAAGATTGTGTCCCCAATTTTGATTGGGACGCACAAGGCTACAAGGTCATAATTTATTTAGAATTATAATAATAAAGTCCGCGACGTTTATTGTGCGACTAAAATGTAGCACAAGAGAGCAATATTATAAGTTACACAAGGGTCAGAATAGTAGGCCTGGCATATCTAGGATGAGATTGTAAAATTTGTAGATAGGCAATGGCTAGTGAAGTGCTCCAATTATAGAAGCAATGGTAAGGTGCGCTACATGATAGAAATTATTGTATACTTAAATAAATACCGTGTTCTAATTTCTAGTTGGTTTAAACTAGCCCTAGTTTCACTATCTAAGCAAAGTAGGCCTAATTTTGGGTAAGGGAGTTTACATAATTTAAATCCTCTGCACTTCCAATTAATTAAAGAACATCATTGATACTAATTTTAACTAAATTGGTACAATGACTCAACCTAATCCAAAACTAGACCCAACACCAACCCTAACCCCCACTCACACTCTCATGGTTCATACAAAATATCACACACTAATTTTCTCCACTATAACACACCAAACATGGTAATTTTCCTCATCCAATCTCAATTCTCCTTTGCTTGTACAATTTCCAAATGGTTAGGGGCCTTTGTGCAAATAAACAACTAGGTGTACACCTTCCATTGGAGCAAAACAATGAAGAAAGCCCTTCTTCATGCTTTGACCGGTCACACCCACCATTTCCCCCCATTTTTGTATGTACTATGCAACACTTTACACCCACATTTAATCCTAACCTCCATTCAAAATTAACCTCAATCCCACCACTCATTCCCTCATGACAAGCCTTCCCCCATCCCTAGAAATAGGGGGAGGTAGCCGGCCCTAATCCCCATGCTCACACACTCTCTCTCTCTTTCTCTTCCTCCTTTATTATTACACTCTCTCTCTCTCTCTCTCAAATTTTAGCCACCTTCACCATCACCTTCGCTCAAGAAAATCGAAACCATCACCTCCGCCACCTTCTTCTTCCTCTTCTCCTCCCCTAGCAGTCGACCACCACTACCACAGTCCCCTCATCATCACCCCCCTCCCGACCTCCTCCCCATCCCCACGACCTCCTCCCTAGCTGTCGGACCACGCACATCCTCCTCCTACTCCAACCCGACCTCCACCGCCATCATCAACTACCATCACCTCACCACCACCCGAGCTCTCCTCCTCCTCCAACACATCAACCTCCACCACCATCACCTTACCTCCTTCCTAGCTACCGAACCACCCACGACCACCTCCTCCTCCATCCGACCACCACCATTATCACCTCCAACCACCACCTTCATCTCCATCAACACCATCATCATTACCACCACCTCCTCCTCTTCACTTATCCGGATCACCTCACCACCACCACCACCACCCTCACGACCATCAGCCACCACCATCTCCCCCTCCCTTTGGCGATCCATTGTTGCTGCTGTAAGCCGTTGCTGCTGCTGCTCCCGAGCACAGTGGACGGAGCACCCATCGACCCGCCAGAGACAGGCCGACCAAGGGCCGCAGGCTGAGCACCCTCCCTCCTAGTCGAGCACCCTCTCTCTTAGCTTCCCTCTATTTCTTTGAACCCTAGGTAATGCTCTCATCTTCCTCTTCATCCTATCTTCTTATATATATATATACCTATGTATATAATTTTCTTGATCTTGTTGTTCTTCCTCTTGTATATATATACATATGTATTAATTTGTTATTCATCCTAATGTGTATGTATATGTATGACCACTTATTCTTATTTTCTAATATATATAATCATGCACTTGATCTCTTGTTTTGTTGTATAGATATATATATATATATACATATGTATATATGTATATTTATATAATCACTTGTCTTGACACTATCTACCGCATGTTTAACCAATTTTAACTCTAAATTTTATATTATTACTTGATCAGATGATTAGTTTAAGTGTTGTATTTTGTACCAAGTCACTTGTTAGTGAACTACTAGTGTATGTGGTTGTTGCCTAGATTATACACTAGTTTGATATATGAATAGTGCCATGCTAGTGTAACAAGTAAGAATAGATATAAATTGTTATGTGCACTTATTATTGTGTGCAAGTGTATAAGAATTAGGGTTGATGATGGTTTATATTTTAGAGGATGTGATGATGATTTTATATATATAAGGTATATACCTTAATCTAATAGTTAGGATACGTGATTAGTGTTACACGATATTTTGAGTTATAAACACTTACTAGTAGCATAGTAGCTAATTGACTTGTTGTGCACAATATTTGAGAATATTTTATATACTTGTGCACGGAGACGTAGAGAGAGAACACTAGTAACCTATGTGTTAGAGGTGCAACTTAGAACCTATAGAAATTCTAGTTGTGGCTGTGATTGTGTCATATGAGAAATTATCCATTTAGAGGAATAATAAATTTTAGGTGACTAGTAGACTAAGTGTACACATACTTCCTTGGTCCTTGACTAGTCAACATTAGCCAACCTACTTAGTTAGAACGCTTGCTTGGTCTAGACACTATGTGACTCATGACGTTACGTATGTTGAACTCTTGTACATGCTTATAGTAGTATAATGTAGTGGTTGATATTTATTGTTATATATTCATACGCACCCAAGACGGTTCTACCTTGGCTGCGGGTTCCGGATCCTTACTTTCTCACATCAGAGTTCCAGGCAAGTATACATTGCCCTGTTGTACTATTTAAATTTAGTTATTATAGTTCGCATATTTTATTTCTTTAATATTATATAACTGTGCGCATTTGAGAATGACTCAGGTGCAGTCAACGAAGGCGTTGACGTTAGGGCTTGTGTTTGACCTAGTGTCTAGTGGATGCACCTAAAGTTGGGGAGTTATCTATATGACTCCCCAGGCTTTGACACGTATCATTGCACGTCACAGAGTAGGGACGCGAGCTTCATACTTTACTGGACATCGGTGTGAGCAGCACGTGTAATGGTATTTAGCATAGTTGTATATTTCTTTAGTGACTTGCATTATAGTACGAGATGTCCATATTATATTTGCGACTTGTACAATGGCATTGGGCGGGGAAGACAATTAGTAAGCATATGGGATAGATATTTGGCTACAGTAGTTTCAGATTAAACTACGGGGTCGTGAGCCTCAATGTTACCCGATTATGGGCTATGTGTTACCCGGTTATGGGCTATGTGCTATCCGATTATGGGCGTATATGCTTGTCGATACATCCGGCAGAGGTTACTAGATACGCGTTATCATGATCGGTAATGTTGGTAGCATATACTTCTGGCATCTAGTTTACAGCTAATGACAGATACATAGCCTCTGGCTTGACGCTACGCTTTATACCTGTTACCTACCCATACATACCAAGGTTGTCTTCAAGTATATTTCACTTAGCTGGTTAGTTCACCCTCCAGTTTACATAGTATTTACTTTATGGCGTGTACCTTTTGTATCTTGTTACGTCCCTCTAAGGACCTGGTTCTTTTCCAGATCTAGACGAGCACTTGTACGCGGTACATCTTTGGAGCAGGAGTGGAGACCGAATTCGTGGCTAAGGACTTTGAGGTATTTCCAGAGGAGTTCCCGTGATTTATGGTACACTGCTGCTTTGGGCTAGAGCATATTTATCTTTGGCATATTTTCGGTACGAAGTGGGTCACATGTGGACCCTACTTTGACCCAAAACTATCAATTTTGCCCCTGTGTCCAAATTAGACTTATGGGTAGTCAATCCTAGATATTTCAAGTATTCTGAGAGCAATGCTGATATTTGTTTCAGCATTCGGAGGCGTATTTGGAGATTCTACTTTTACAAGAGCAGTTGACGGAATTCAGAACCCAGACAAGTGTACCTTGCTAACTTGCTGTAAAACTTGTTATAATATCGACTGGTGTTTCTTTTTATATATTCTTGTGTTGTACCTGTTTAACCTAGGACCGTGAGACGTTGCTTAGCGTCCGAACAAGATTCGGGTGTCGACGCCGTACGCGGAATCATGTAACGTCACTTATAAAGAGTTGATTCCACGATCCTATATTTTTACGTGCTTGCTTTACCAAGTACGTTGTACCATAGGACACTTGACACTATTTTATGTGACAGAATCTTTCTTGAATAATTTATGGTGATTCTGTAAGGCTTATAGGATTCGTGATATGAGACTTGCATATACATAGATATCATTATGACTCGTTGTACTAGCTAGTGGTCATGATCTTAAGTGTTATGGACATGAGACATCGTGGACATGAGATGTGAGATTACATTAGGTAGGGAGAGACACACCATATTACTGGCTGATTATGTTTATACATATACTACATCACTGGAGGTACCTTAGACTCTGTCTCAGATCTTTGGCATATTTACTGGCCCTTCAAGATATTACTTGCTGCTATGGGCTCCCCGACACAGAGCCTGTAGTAGTTTCAGCCTGAGTACGAGTGATGTCCTCACATTCATATCACTTAGATGGTTACATTAGTTTACCCTTGAGTATGTGGTATTATACTGTTTTACCTTGGCATGTTGTTTTTCGTACCTTGTTACGTCCCTCTGAGGACCTGGTCCCTTGCCAGTTTTGCAGCATAGACCGTTATGGAGCTTGCCTGGAGTTGCTGATGTGTTTTGCTTTGTCTTGCAGGCATTGGTTCCAGGTACTTATATCATTTCTACCAGAGTTATGATTATTTATTCTTATTGTCTATTCATTTGCTGATGTAGCCTGGTTTTATAGACACTTACTCCTTTCTCGAGTCTAATTGAGCTTATGTGTTACTGGCGGCCGACTTTAGCATATGTAGTTCATTCTTGATACTTTGTTCTTTGTGTGGATTGAGACATAGATATTTTTATTATTCTTAGATAGTTACCCTTATTATACAGCTTATATGTACTCGAGTCGGATCAGAGTCTAGTCGAATGCGTAGCTGGCATGTTACGTATTCCTAGTCTAATGTATTTTGGGACTTGGACGTTACAATCATGCCCTGTTCTAAGAGTTCCAAGCGAGATGTCAAATCGCCAAGGGCTCACTCCATCGCCGACTCCTTGCTTTTCTCCTTCTGGTGTTCTTCTTGGGTGACGCGGGACGTTGGTCGTTGATGGTCTCGGATATCGACATGGCTATGATCGACCTTCGCTCTGATACCACTTTTCATAGACTTAGTATTTTTCTATACTTTTTCGTGCGGCGCACAAGCTTCCTGCTCGAAGACACGTGCAAGCCTTTTCGACCGAACTTAGCTAGATCGCTAAGAAAAATAGAGAGTAGTGGAGCAAGATAGAAACTTGAAGACTTCTTTATTTATATGAGAAAAGCTTACAAGTTTTTAGTAGTGAGGAGCAAATGAGTCTCCCCCTATTTATATTGCCTCAAGGGCTTACAGGAACCTTCTGGAAAAGAAATATTCCAGGAATTATTCTCGAAAATATGCTAGGATTATTCTATATTCTAAGAATATTCCTTACATGGTTCTAACTACCAAACTAATTAAAATATTTACAAATATGCCTATAGTGCATTTAATCTTAGTGGGGCCAAAAATAATTATGCGTGACAGGCAATAAAAGATAGTAATGTACGAACAATGGTCATCTGAGCAACAAGGGCAAAGGTCTCATCATAACAATCCTATACTCCTATGTAAAATCTCAGGCAACAAGGCGATCATTGTGTCGCTCAATAGATCCATCAGGTCGATACTTGACCTTGAAAACCCACTTGCAACTAACACGTTGGATCCCATCTAGAAGTAGAATGACATCCCAACTACCTATCTACTGAAATATTCGAAACTATATTAACATAGTCTCCTGCTACTCAGGGTATTGAACAGCCTCTTGATAATAATTGGGCTTGCATGTAGTATGGATAGCAATAACAAAGTAATTGAACTATGAAGAATATGAGACTACAGTAGCAAAACCAAATTTATCTGGTAGACTGGAATAGTCGTAAGTAAAATGAGTAAGAGGTCAATGAGTACGTTGAGACTGTCGGAGAGGTTGTGGTGGAGGTGGAGATGGATATGGCGTAGTGGAGGTTGAAAAAATATGTAGAGGATCCTTGTAAGACAGTGACGGAGGTATCGTAGGAGGAGTTGTACTAGGAAAGGGAAGCAAAGGAGTAGGATCAATGGAGACACTAGATGTCAGAGCTGGGAGAACAAGAAATAAATATCTGGAGGTGGGACAGTAAAATAAGAAGAGTCCTCTGGAAAAGTGATATGACGAGATAAACGAAGATGACGGGACAAGGGATCATAACAATGGTATCCCTTCTAATCGAAAGTAAAACTAAGTAGGACACACTTGGCTGATCGAGCTGTCAACTTCGTGCGCTCAATCAAAGGAAGAAGAACAAAATAAGTGAATCCAAATATGCGAAACATACTATAATTAGGAGGACATAAGAAAAGACTCTCATGATGTATCCGACCAGATAAATAAAGTAAGGAGTTATATTGATAAGATTAACAGAAGTAAGAATAGCCTCTTCCCAGAATGTTTGAGGAACAGAAGAGAATAACAAAAGAGCACGAGCAGACTCAAAAATATGACGATGTTTGTGCTCGACTACCATATTTTGTTCACGAGTTTAAGGCCAGAACTGCTAAAAAAGGGTATCATGAGATTGCAAGATATATCTCATCATAGTGGAGAGACGCTCACGAGCACAATCAAAGCAAAAAAATTTAATCCTAGCATTGAATTGAATATGAATTATAGTAGTAAACGTCCTAAAACGGTAGAAAGTTTAGAATGGTGACACATAAGATAGACTAAAGTATAACAAGTGTAATCATCAATAAAGCTCATATAGTAGAAAAAACCAGTCATAGATGGGATATATAGGAGCAGCTCCCCATATGTCAGAGTGAACTATATCAAAAATACTATTATATTTTGATAAACTCTTAGGAAAATGTAGTACTAACTATTTTACCAACTTATAACCCGTAAATGTGGATAGAGAAGAGAAAGAACCACATCCTAGAGCTCCACTGTAGAGTAAAGTCTTTAGACGAAACTCTGAAATATGACCTAAATGTCTGTGCCACAAGGCGACAATAGACGTGACAATAGCAGCATGACTAGAACTCAAAGGTCGAGTTGATAGAAGATAAAAAAACTCTAAGTGGAAGAACCATCCTTTCTTACTAGCACGACCAATCATATGGCTCATATAAGGATCCTTCACAGAACATGTGAGAGAATAAAAAACAACAATAAATTCACTCTCACAAAGGCTACTAACTGATATGAGGTGTAAAGTGAGATGGGGAATATGTAAAACAAAATGAAGGCTCAAAGTTTCAGAAATAATAGAGCGAGATTGAGTGATGACCAACTGAGAACCATCAATTGTGTATTAAAAGGAAAAGAGGGATGGTAAAGTTGTAATACTAGATAAAATACTAAGGTCAAAATGCATATGATGGGAAGAACCAGAGTCTAATATCCAAGAAGTAGACGTACCAATAGAGGCAGATGCAGAGGAGCCAGCAAAGACAGGATCGCGCTGGACCTGGAACTCTAATAGAGTAAGACGATATTGAATATCTATCGATATATGTGTACTATCAACAATGTGAGCCTGAGGTACCAGAGAGCGAGCCGAGGAATAATCTTTTGACTTTATCCACTTAAAAAATTGAGTTCTTAAATGTGGATGACATGATTTTGATTGACGATAATTCAACAGGGATTATAACTACTCAAAAGTACCTTTATCAGCTTGAAAATTTGAGTTCTTAAATGTGGATAAAATAAAAAATTATTATTAAATGGGTGACAAGGCTTATGACAATGGGAACAAAATAGAATAGTCCATTGACGAGCATAGTAGGTGGTAGCATAATGACCAGATTTTTTGCAATAAGTACATGAAGAACGAGAAAGGCTCTGGAGGTCGGAGCACGAGTCTTTTCGAAAGTGGAAGATGGAAGAAAATTTAGGAACTGCTCAGATAAAGGTATCTTTTTTTCAGTTTTTGGTTTTAATTCAAATTTAGTGGTGACTCGAACTTCCACTAAATTTTATCTTACTTTTGTCCATATATTTTTCTTTTGTACGTGTGGTATCATAAAGTACCATCCAATTCAATACAAGAGACATGGAAGCAAACAGAGGTGGGGCTCATGGTGTATAATAGGCCGGTTTGGGCCGGCGTGCGGTCCGTACTGACCGGGTCTGATTGGATTCGGACCGGATCAATCGGTCCGGTCCGATCAGAACCGGCTCACGGTTGGATCGGACCAACCTGAATCTTTTTTTTTATTCTATATATAAGTTATATATATATATAATAAGTTAATAAATTTAAATATAAAATATAAAATTTTAGATTATATACATATGTTAATATATAAGTCATTTGTTAAGATTTTTACTTTTTTTTATATGTTTTATATATATTTTTGTTAAGATTTTTATATATAAGTTATAATTAATAAATAGATGATGGAATTTGATTTAATTAATGAAATAATAGAAAAAAAATTTGATTTAATTAATGAGATCCTTTCCATAAAAAAAAATATTAAATGTAAACAACACTTATCCTAGTATAAATAAACAAACACTTAATTGAGGCAGAATTTTATTAATGACTCATATTAATCTTACTAATACATACGAATATCAGAAAATAAGATAAATTTTTTAATATATATTATTTTTGTTACATAAGCATGCAACCTATATTTATGTTTCAGCTTTTCAACCTCTTCAAAATTTATTTGTATTACTGCAAATAAAAAATTATAGAGAGACTGAAAACAGAAACTCAAACATAGATTGCATGACTTATCTAACAATAATAAAATATATTAAAAATGATACGTTTTTAGAAAAAATACAAGATTACGATATATCCATACAAATTTTCAAATGCCTACGTAACTTTCTTGTATGATAGTTATGGTTCCATTTGAGTCATTTTCTACAATGCAAGCATTCAACAAGAATTATATTCGAGTTTTTTTTTCATATAACGCTCATTGTAAATTACGCTAAAATGATGTCAAATTTTCGATTCAAACTATTGTTCCGGTGCGGATTGAGATTGCGATGCGGGCTGAGGGTGCTGTTCTTGCGGTTGCTGTGGTGGTTGATCTTTTTCCATGATATTAAATAGCCTCTTCACACTATATTGCTTCAAAATTTTGTAAGAGAGGGAAACAATTTCGTTGTGGTTAATTTTCATGAATTATGACATATTTATAAAAAAAAATTGGATGCAAAATGACCCTCAATATCTCTAAAATATAGTTGTTATAAGAATATTTTGATCATTTTGAACGAAATAACCAAAATATTTCTAAAATTTTAAAATGCAGAAAACAAAATGGGGGTATTTTGGTCAAAATACTCCCAAAGGATATATTAGGAAAAAAAAGGGTTATATCGGACCTGGACCGAGTTTGGACCGGGCCGGTCTAACCGAATTTTTCGGATTTATTCGGACCGCACCCGCAAGGACGACTGGCCGGACTGGTGGGTAGAAAAACTGGATCCAGTCCGGATCCGCGGAAGTGTTGGGCCGAACCGGACCGATCCGTTAATCAGATTGGGCTGACCCAGATCGATGTTGACCAGACCGGATCCGAGTCGGGTTCGGACTGTCCGGCCATTATACACCATGAGGTGGGGTCCCTTCTTGTAAACAGATGTGGTGCATTTTTAAGTACAAAATATTATAAGCAGATTACCGAACCCCATTGTCTTGGCAAAGGCCAAGTTGTCGGCTTCAAATTTTGGCTGTTATATTTTCTCGTGAAGACCACATTAAAAAATATGCTTTCAAGTTGTCAGCTACTGGTTCATTGATAGACGAAAAACAGAGCATCAGGTGAAGGGTCAACGCTGAGTTTGAAAATTGTCTGACGACGACGACTTCAAGTTTCCACGTTGAAGACTATAAAGCGCATGGATTAAAAATAAAAATTTCAGACTAATATTATGAAATAAATCAACAATATTAATTTTATTAATTGATAATATAAAAATTTATATCACTATATGAATATATTATATATAGAGAGAACTAGAGATAAAAATATGAATCGAAAAAAAGATACAATCTAAATCTAATATAATCAAAATAATATCAAATGAACAGGAAAGATTTCAGGCGGCGGGAGCGGCAGCGGCGAAGTTGTGGGACATTGGTTTGGTGAGCATGAGGGGAATGTGGTCCTTGGTGATCTCCTCCCACTGCTCTGCCGCATCGTCATCGTCGTCGTCGGGGCCGAGGCTGATGCAGGAGCAGAGTTCCAGCGAGACGAAGAAGGCGGTGGCGACGCTCGTCCACAACCTGTGGGACAAGCGGTGCAGCTTGTCCCAAGAAAAGAATCCCGAGTTCTCCATTGATATCAATGAGATTAATGGGAAGGAGGTTTTTATATATAGAGACAATGTGCTGACTATAGCTTTCCTTGTTTATTACACGATTCTACAATTATTATTATTATTATTATTATTAGGGTGTGTTTATTGATATTCCTAAAATGTTATCTTGAACTACTTTTTAATTTTCTATTATTTAAATTCAAAATATATTAGGAGTGCAGGATAATATTTTAAAACGTTGACACATCTTAAAATGTTCACTAATTAATGTCATAGTTAATGCAGGAACAGATTAAAAAATTAGATGATAAAAAATTAAAGAAAGTGTATAACGATATTTTAGGAATGCCATTAATGACACCATATTATTATTATTAGTTCGGATCTTTTCAATAAATCTCAGACGACCAAACAATCAAATCATCTCCTAATTTATTTAATCAAAGAAATTTTCTTTTGCGTCCGTCTTGATTGATTTACGGAAAGAAAAGAAAAAAAATTATTTTTTCTTCTCCTTTGAGAAATTGTAATTTCTATCGACTTTCCTTTTTGGTGGGAGAAAAAGTGAATCCTTACTATAGGATAAAAAAATTAATTTTTGGACGTTTGGTTTCGTATACGAAATTTTTTTAATAGCAAATTTCATATGAAGAGAAGAATTTACAGCAAATTTTAAATGGAGGAAAGAATTATAACTGATTTGCATCAGAGAGAACATTTTTTTATAAAATTATAAATAAATGGATGGTCCCACCCTCTTTTTTTGTATGTGACGTCAATGCAACTAGCACCAATTTATTTGCTCCAGACTATATATATACTAGTTTATTTGAGCCGGTTTATTTGCTTCAGTTTTTTTTTGTCCGTAGGATGTGGCCTAGTGGTAGCACCGGGAGGCCCCGGGGCAGGACGCCTCCCCATGGCACTTGTGGCCAAGCCTTAGAAAGGACAAAAAAAAAATTATATATATATATATGGAAAAAAGGGATATGAGCCATAAACTCATATTTCTACATTAGCCAATGCACATGTAGACCAATAGGAATGGAGTGTACTAGTACACATGGGTGCACCCATGTGTACTAGTAC
Source organism: Iris macrosiphon (assembly GCA_036927795.1). NCBI lineage: Eukaryota > Viridiplantae > Streptophyta > Magnoliopsida > Asparagales > Iridaceae > Iris > Iris macrosiphon. The sequence goes on along the minus strand of JAYESA010000020.1, from coordinate 87,917,279 downwards.
ACTCCATTCCTATTGGTCCACCACATGTGCATGGCTCATTTAAAAAAAATGAATAATATGGCTCATATCCCATTTATCCATGTAGGAATATGAGCCTATGGCTCATATAGAATAGATTCATACATCCCATGTGCACTCATGTACACTAGTACACTATATTTCTATTGGTCCACATGTGCAAATGTATCTTAGAAACAGCTCAAATTAGTCGTTTAAGCAGTATGTACATCATCACCATTTATTTTATTTTTAAAAAAAAAAAATTTAACTATAGTAGTTCCCTCCTTACGTATTTGAAAAAAATTAAAAACCAAAAATCCTTCTAACTACATAAACATGTATAAATCTTAAAATATATTCAATATTTAAATTATATTTTAACTAACTAAATGATATTATCCAACTAAATACATATCCAAAATTCTAAAAATATATTTATAATAATTCATAATTAACATATATTCGAATCATATGTAAAATATTCTAACATAATTTAAATTACTATATTTTTTTCAATAATATGATAGACTTTTTTTACATGCAACGCACATGAAAATATATATATATATATATATATATATATATATATATATATATATGGTCATTAAGGTGAACCTAGTCATTTGTATTTGAAAAATAATGGGAAAGAACTCTACCAGCATGTTCTAAACGTCAATGACTCAAAAACAGTACATAGCCAGGGCCAGCTCATCCTATAGGCAAAGGAAGCAGTTGTCTCGGGCCCAACTTTTTTAGGGGTCACAAAAATATCGAATATATATATATATATACTTGTCATAACCTATTTTTCAAAATAATTTCTAAAATTAATATTATTTAGTAAAAATTTATTGTTATTATATTTTTATTACTTTGCAATTTAGCCCTCAAGAAACCATGTCAATTTTCTAAACTTAGAAGTTTGCAATGTAATCCTTAAGGGAAATATTGCAATTACATAAAATTTCTTCTCACCTACTACCAAAGTGTCACTTGGTGGTTGAATGTATAGGTGACCCACCCATAAAACACCATCATTTGGTGTTTGGTTTTATGAAATAGGGGAATGAACAGAAGTAAAAGGAGAGGGGGGTCCGGTCCTCTTCACCACTCTCTTTTCATCTCCATCTCCCTCTCCTTGCTTCTTCTACGGTTGCTGTTCTCTGCTGCTGCTGCGACCACTGCCTTGTTGCTGCTGCGACCACTGCCTTGCGGGACTGCCGGCGCCGGCCACCCCTATCTGGTCATCCCATCATCATCATTCTCCTTGTTCTAGGTATAAAATTCTTCTTTTCATTATCTTTTAAGTCTTTTCTTTTCTTCCAATAGAAACCTAGGTTAAATTCTTCTAGAAGAGGAATTTAATTTGGATTATACACATGCCATCTTTGTGTTCTAGGTTGTAATTGGGAATGAGTGAAGGAGAAACGAAAAAAATTTCAAATCAAGGAAAGAACCTAAAGCTAGGCAAGCCCTTCATGCTCTTCTCAAAATTTATTCTCAATTTTGGCTTACTTGTTTGATTATCATGTTTAAACCAAAACTTGATTTCTGAAATTAATTATATTATTCTGAAATTCATGATATTCTACATTAATTATGAAATGTGGACACAAGAATTGGACACTGTATGAAATAACGACTCCAGCCTAATTTTGTCTTGTCGGATATATATATATATATATATATATATATATATATATATATATATATATATATATATATATATATATATATATATATATGACATGATTATGATAAATAAATATGAGAAATTATTATGGTATGATTTACAAATTTTGATTTTGAAGCATGAGTATGAATTTACATATGTGATGCTCTAGGAAGTGATAATAAGTTTATGACTATGGGAAGCTTAAACATACATGGAGATACATACTAGTTGTGATTAATATAAATTTGTGAATATAGATGCTTGTACTTGTCTAACTATATATATATATATATATATATATATATATATATATATATATATATATATATATATTACTTAAATACCTCTATGTAGTTTGACTTATTTTCTTGAGAAATGCATAAAGAGGTAGTTTTTTTTTCAACAAAATTTGATATATATTAAAACTGTCCAAATTTAATATATATATATAAATATTTAGCTTAATTTATAGCTAAAACAAGTAATTACAAGTAATTATGTACTAGGGTAACCTAATATTATTTTCTATAAAGGTTAAAGCATTGATTTTATACTTTTAAGGATAATTTTGAAATAAAATCAATTTGAGTTTGATATATATATATATATATATATATATATATATATATATATATATATATATATATATATATATATATTCCTATGAAGAATTATCTCTATTTTTTAAAAATTTGGGAGTCATTTCAAAAATGGGAATTTTTTACCTTTTGCTAGTAATAGTACCACTTTGTGAAAATATTGATTTAAAATTATATTTGTATATAACAATTAGTATATTTTAAAATGATAAATATCTTACAAAATATTTTCTATTTTGCAAATTTTTATGAGTAGACTTTGGCTTGGATCCTAAGTTTCACTACTCCTAATAGAATTGTATATTTTGGAATAATTTGAGTTGAGAACAATAGCATGCAAGCGATTATAGAATAAACTAAGCTATTGTACAATTTAGTCATTGAGATTTTTGCTTGTCAAGGTAAACATTTTAATTCTTTTATACCTATATTTTTAAATGTGTTCGATACCGGTATTGAGAGTTGCTCCACCGAAGGGGTCGGCGAACCCAAGAAATTCTACGGAGAGTTGCCCCGGGTCTGTTTATCAAATTGTGAAATTTTTGAACTCCAAAATACAAAGGAGACTTTGCCGAAATTTTTAAGATATTTTAGAGATAATCGTTTTCAGGAATCCAAATAAATGATTATTCTTTATTTCAAGTTATTAGAATTTTTAATTTAGGTTCAACCATAAAATTCTTAGATTATAGATTTTATTAAATTTTAGGACACGTAGGACACTTTGCACGTGCACATAAGAGCAACAAAAATAGCTTTTATTTATATTCCAAGGTAAGGAGTATAATTTTCATATCTTCGTAAAGTTTTCTACCAAATGGAATAGCTCCGTTAGGCATGATACGCTGAGTGCACAAAACGGAATATATATTTTTATTTGATGTTTAATGTTTTCGCAAAGATGGAACAATTGCTAATGAGATATTCTTGCAAAATGTGTAGTCTCTGACACACAAGCTGAGATACAAAAATGGGACTAATAATAACCCTACTTAATTTGATTGTTATATAGGAATGATTGTAATTTTATATAATTGCATTGGGGTGGGAGAGAATATTTGGATCACACCGTCGAACTCTTTGCATATTAATTATTTTAAAAAGTAATGTTGATTAGTAGTTTTTCGGCATACGCATGGCCATATGATGACCAAGGTGAGACTTAGCTCACTTATTTTTCATTGGATCCAAATTTTGACAAAAATCAAATTCGACAATTGTATATGTCCAATTTTGACCTATGTTCCGAATTCTTGGAAAAGTTCAAGATATTCGACAATTGAATTTATTATCACATGATCTGAATTCTCTGAAATAAAGAAGAGTTTCGACAATTGTTTATATCATGTGCTTATCACATCTTTGTGATACAATGGTTATTATAGTGATACAATGATATCACGATACCTGTGGGACTGAAATCTAAACATCGTCCGCCAGGAAATTACCTGATCGCGGGTATATAGGAATATTGTTGAGACAATAGGTGTTGAAGGTAATCCAAAAGCGTTCTCTAAATTTGGATTTGCATATAGGAATCTTGTTTTGGTGAGTTGTGTTTGTGATTTTGTGATTTGGACACTTGTAGAACATGTTTAGTTAGGAATACAAAACCTTATATTTCAAGTTTACACTATAATTCTTCAAAACTTTATTTCTCTAAATTTTTTTTATAGTTTTCTTCTACTTCATATTCATCTTTGATACTTATTTGTTCGTTCTTCATATAAGGGCTTGATAGTCATTCTGACGACCTAATTTTTGTTCATTAGGAACTGAAAAAGATGGAGAAGAATTATTGCCTCTATATAGTATCGATGAAGTAGATGGTTGATGGCAGACAACCTTTGGGATAGTCAACTTACTTCTTTCTGTATCTGAATATGTAAATTAATGTTTTTAAAAATACTCGGATATGTAAATATGGGATATATAATATATGGATATTATAGAATGTATCTTGATTGTCTTGTACTTTATCCTAGAACCTACAGGCAAAAATCACAAGTATGATACCAAAAGTATTGTATAGGTGCATAGCCTGGAGATATATTATTATACTCGGATCCCGTACTTCGGGAATCGGGGCGTGACACATCTTTTAGTGGTGGTCCATGCAGGTCGTCTTCCTAGCAGTCTAAGTTTTCTAGAACCAAACCTATATGAATCATATACGTGAACAAGTTTAAGGATTCTAAAAATGTTGAAATTTATGACTTTGGAAGACAAAATATTTTGAATCCGAACCTTAGGATGAAGGTATAAGATAATACTGAAGATTGAAGGAGAATAAAATAAAGAAGAGAAATATGATGGTAATGCTCTGAGGATTGTTATTTTGAATCTTGCATTGCACTATAGATTTTTTCCAGTATTTATGATTAGTACATCATATTTTTAGCCTATTGATTTTAGCATTTGTTTCTAAGTGTAGGTTATGGAACCCTTTATACCATGCGTATTCTGGAACGGTAGCAAACGTACCTTATACGTGTACGAATAATACGCAAGAGAAGGATGGAAAGTGTCGGACGACTACGACCTTCTCGTCCGCCTGGATACTTTGAAATTAAAAGACCGATAGTCAGGGATGTTAAGGATGGAGCAGAAGTATACCACAAAATTGAAGTTTATTGTATATTTTTATGAAAAGACGAGACGCATCCTCCTATCCAAAGATAGAAGGTTATGAGGGGACGTTAGACGAGTGGAGGGAACTAAATCCCTATGCTAAGATCCTCGAGGAGGAGGATGTGTACTTAAAAAAGGGGTGATCTTGTTGTGGATAAAGGAGAATTTTGTCTGTTGTATCTCATTTTTGTAACACAGCAGATGTATATATAAGTTGGAACGGATAAAAATGTAGGAATGTAGATAGTATGTAAGATAGTTTGTACTCTCTGAAGCATGTTTGTATCACATTTTGATATAGTGAATGAAATATGCTTGTCCTTTATCTGATTTTGCAATTGATCTTAGTTTTGAAATTTTAATTTCAATAACAAATTTTTTATATTGATTTAACATATCCTGATATTTACTCTATACTTTTACTCGATTTAAAAGAGGTTGAATTTTGGAATTATCCAGAAAATGACTACTCCTCCTCACAAATCGTCACACTCGGAATCTTCGGAACCTCTAACTATGGATGTACTCGAGGTTTTCCAAAAAGTCTTAGAAACCAATACTTAGCAAGTCTAACTTGCTCAAGCTACCTCTGCTAAGATATTGGAACGATTAGATGTTGCACCAACACCTAAGGCAGGGACGATTCTGGACTTTAGGAAGCTTAATCCGTCCAATTTCTTGGGAACAGAGAATCCCTTGGACCCATGATAATGGTTGAAAACTACTGAAGGATTATTAAAGGAAACTAAAATAGCAGCGAAAGATATGGTATTGTTAGTAAGGATATAACTAAAGGATGTGGCAGAGAATTGGTGGAACTCGCACCATCCGAAAGATTCTAACGATTTGGTATCTTAGGAAGAGTTTAAAAAGAAATTTGAAGAAAGATTCTTTCCTTCAACAACAAGAATAGAACTTGAGAGGAGATTTACCTACCTGGAGCAAAATAGAACTTCTGTTGATGAATATACAGCAGAATTTACGAGGTTAAGTAGATTTGCTCTAAGTATGGTGAACACTGAGAAGGCAAATTAGCTAGGTTTCGTGAAGGACTGGACAGTAGATTGAAGGCACGGGTAGCACCTTACCCCTATCAGACATATGATGAAGTAGTAGACGCAGCTAGGGACCAAAAAAGAATATATAATAAGAAATCTGGCTCAAAGATGGGAGGACAAAAGAGAAATTGGGAAACCAGTTCTTCTTAGGCAAGAAATCACGGACAGGGCCAGGTCAAATCCACACAGGCTGAACAATGAGTTATACCTATTGTGGAAAACTGGGAGACACAAAGAACTACTATAGGAAGTTCCATGGACTGTGTGTAATGTGTGGATCGCCTGCACATCAAGCTCCACAATGTCCTCAACAAACCACAGGAAGATCCGGGACTCAGAACTTTCCACAAGGACCAAGGTTTGTGAACCAAGAATTTAGGCCAAGGCCAATGCTACAAATAAATGGACCCAGACCTATGGCATTAACAACACCTCCAGTACCTCCAGCTCAAGCTTGAGTAACTTCTAGATTTCAGCAAGGACTTTCGCTTGCCCCTCAAGATCATTAGTTTATCCAAGCACAAAGTGCAAATCAGAATAATAACAAGAGAAGAAAGAAGTAGGGACAAGTCTTCATGATGAATGTCAATGAAGACGAGTTGGATGGAGAAGTGGTGACAGGTGCCATACTCGTATCATCTAGTCCTGCATCAGTACTATTTTATTCTGGAGCAACTCGCTCCTTTATATCTGTATCTTTTGCATCTATGCATGATATTATGACTCAGCCTTTAGTTAAAAACTTAAAAATTCTTACTGGTAATGGTATTGTAGAAGTTAGCATAATATGTAAAGAATGCTCGATTAAAATGGGAGGAGAAAGTTTTCATATTAGATTATTAGTCTTCCCTATGAATAACTACGATATAGTAATGGGAATGGATTGGTTAAACTGGACCTCGGCAGTTATAAATTATATACATGGAAGAGTTTTATTTCAACTACCAGGCAAAGACATACATGAATTTAATAAAGATCAGAAAGAATTTGATAAAAAGGAATTAGAAAAATTTGAATTACCTTCAAGAAGAAATTTTCAAAACCAGGAGATTGAAAAATGGCCAAGAATTGTTGATGAATTTAAGGATATTTTTCTCAATGAATTACCTGGACTACCACCTAATAGGACTTTCAAATTTAGTATTGATCTAATTCTTGGAGCATCTTCTATTGCAAAGAAGATATATCCAATGAATAAGGAAGAACTAGCTGAATTCAATAAACAAATCAAGAAATTGCTGGCTAAGGAATTTGTTAGACCCAGTGCACCACCCTGGGGAGCACCTGTATTATTTGTAAAGAAAAAGGATGGATGTTTGAGATTGGTAATTGATTTTAGAGCATTAAATGAAGTCACTATCAAAAATAAATATCCATTACCAAGGATCGATGAAGTGTTTGATCAATTAGGAGGAGCAACAGTATTTTTGAAGATTGATCTCAGATCTGGATACCATCAGGTAAATGTTAAAAAAGAAGACATACCAAAAACAACTTTCAGAACTCGTTATGGACATTATGAATTTTAAGTCATGTTATTTGGATTAACCAATGCACCTGCAATCTTTATGGACTTAATGAATAGAATATTTTATCACTACTTGGATAAATTTGTAATTGTATTCATTGATGATATACTAATCTACTCAAAGGATAAAAAATAACATGAAGAACATTTGAGGATAGTACTTCAAATTCTGCGATAAGAGAAATTATATGGAAAACTGAGCAAATGTGACTTCTGGTTAGATAAAATTTTATTTTTGGGTCATATTGTAAGTGGAGAAGGAATATCAGTAGATCCTAAAAATATAGAAGCAATCAAATCATGGCCTATTCCTAAGAATGTAGTAGAAATTCAAAGTTTTCTTGGTTTAGCCGGATATTATAGAAGATTTGTAAAAAAAATAAAGGATTGTTGAACCCCTTACCCAATTAACTCGGAAAGATGAAAAGTTTATTTGGACTGATAAATGCCAATTAGCTTTTGAGGAATTAAAGGAGAGACTCATTACAGCTCCAGTGCTAGCATTACCATCAGGATCTGGAGGATATGAGATCTATAGTGATGCTTCCAAAAATGATTGGGCTGTATATTGATGCAACATGGGCGGGTTATCGCGTATGCTTTTCGTCAACTGAAGACACATGAAAGAAACTATCCAACTCATGATCTGGAATTGGCAGCTATAGTCTTCGCACTAATATTATGGAGATAATATCTATATGGAGAAAGGATCAAAATATATACAGACCATAAAAGTCTAAAGTATGTATTCACTCAAAAGGAGTTAAACATGAGGCAACAAAGATGATTGAAGTTACTTAAAGACTTTGACATAGAAATGGAATATCATCCAGGAAAGGCTAATAAAGTAGCTGATGCATTAAGTAGAAGGCCTACGACATTCTTCTTGAATACACCTAAGAAAATTTTAGAAGATCTGAGAAGAATGGGGATTGAGGTAATATGTCCAGTAGCTGACAGAACTTGGGCCAACTTACAAATACAATCATCTTTGGTAGAAAGAATTAAGATGGCACAGAAAAATAATGTAAAGCTACAAAAGTTATGAAAACAGACAGAAACAGGATTACAAACTAGTTTAACTAAACATTCAGATGGATCCTTAAGAATTGAAAATTGATTGTGTATACCTTATGGAGATCACTGGACAGAAATAATGTCTAGAGCGCATACAGTTCACAATATTCTATTCATCTTGGAAGTACAAATATGTATAAGGATCCGAAGCAGAACTCTTGGTGGCACGGAATGAAGCGAGAAATTGCCAAATTCATGTCAAAATATTTGGTTTGTCAATAAGTTAAAGCCAAACATCAAAGGATTGCAGGACTTCTTCAACCTCTGCCTGTACCAGAATAAAAATGGAAACACATTACCATGGACTTTGTATCAGGACTCCCAAGAACTCAGAAGGGTAATAATGCCATTTGGGTAATCATAGACATGCTTACAAAATATGCTAGATTTCTGTCATTTTGAGTTAGTCAGTCAACTGAACATTTAGCAGATATATATATATGAAGAATATTGTTAGTCAATATGGGGTACCAGTGAGTATCGTGTCAGATAGAGATACTCGATTTACTTCTATATTTTAAAAAAGTTTACAAGAAAGTCTTGGTACCCGTCTGAAATTTAGTTCAGCATACCACCCACAGACTGATGGTCAATCTTAACGGACAGTTCAAACCCTGGAAGATATGTTGAGGACGTGTATTTTGGACTTCGGGGGATCCTGGGTTGACCATTTGCATTTGATTAAATTTTTATATAATAACAGTTATCAGGCCAGTATTAAAATGACACAATTTGAAGCTTTATATGGAAGAAAATGTCGATCCCTAATATGTTGGAGGGACGTAGGGGAACGTCAACTCTTAGGTCTAGAATTTATTATCCAAACTGTGGATAAAGTCAAGGCAATCCGAAGTCACCTTCAGGCAGCACAAGACAGACACAAAATATGGGCAAATAAGCGTCGAAGAGATTTAGAATTAACAGCAGGTGACCATGTGTTCCTAAAGATTTTGCCTACACGGGGAACTATTAGATTTGGAACACGAGAAATATTAAGTCCACGGTACATAAGCCCTTTTGACGTATTGGAATAAATTGGGGATGTATCATATCAGGTGGCTTTACCACCATCTTTGGAAGGAGTTCATGATGTCTTTGATATTTTCCAGCTCCGCACATATGTGCCAGATTCAAGACATATATTAGATCATTCTGAAATTTCAGTGGGCCCAACATTACGCCTAGAACCAAAGCGAGTAGAACTTCTGGATCGAAGGCAAAAGATTCTTAAGAACAAGACTATTTCTCTGGTCCGAGTATTATGGAATAAAGACTTGTCAGGTGAATCTACCTAGGAAAGGGAGGATAACATGCAAAGACAATATCCATATCTATTTGAGGACTAAGGTTAGTTCTAGTCTATGTTTTATTTATTTTCCTTGCCTCCTTTCTAATTCCGATGATGAAATTTATATAAGGAGGGTAGAGTGTCATAACCTATTTTCAAAAAAAATCCTAAAATAAATATTATTTAGTTAAAATTTATTTTTATTATGTTTTTATTATTTTGCAATTTATCCCTCAAGAAACTATGTCAATTTCCTAAACTTAGAAGTTTGCAATGTAATCCTTAAGGGAAATATTGCAATTACATAAAATTTCTTCTCACCTACTACCAAGGTGTCACTTGGTGGTTAAATGTATGGGTGACTCACCCATAAAACACCATCATTTGGTATTTAGGTTTATGGAATGGGGGAATGACCAGAAGTAAAATGAGAAGGGGGTCCAATCCTCTTCATCTCCATCTCCCTCTTATTGCTTCCTTTGTGGATGCTACTGATTCTACTACTACTGTGACTGCTGTTCTCTACTACTGTCGGAATCATTGCCTTCCTGGTGCTGCCGCGGCTGCTGGTGCGGGACCGCCATCGCCGAACACCCCCATACGGTCATCCCATCATCATCATTCCCCTTGCTCTAGGTATAAAATTCCCCTTCTCATTATCTTTTAAGTCTTTCCTTTTCTTCCAATAGAAACCTAGATTAAATTCTTCTAGATGAAAATTTTAATTTGGATTATACACATGTCATCTTTGAGTTATAGGTTGTAATTGGGAAGGAGTGAAGGAGAAACAAGAAGAATTTTTTAAATCAAGGAAAGAACCTAAATCTAGGCAAGCCCTTCCTCCTATTCTCAAAATTTATTCTTAATTTTGGCTTACTTGTTTGATTATCATGTTTAAGCTAAAACTTGAATTTTTGAAATTAATTATATTATTCTGAAATTCATGATACTCTATATTAATTATGAAATGTGGACACAAGACTTGGGCACGGTATGAGACTCCACCCTAATTTTGTCTTGATGGATATATATATATGACATGATTATGATAAATAAATATGATGAATTGTTATGGTATGATTTACAAATTTTGATTTTGATGAATGAGTATGAATTTATATATGTGATGCTCTAGGAAGTGATAATAAGGTTATGACTATGGGAAGCTTAAACATACATGGATACGTGCTAGTTGTGATTAATAAAAATTTGTGAATATAGATGCTTGTACTTGTCTATATATATATATATATATATATATATATATATATATATATATATATATATATATATATATATATATATATATATATATATATATTACATAAACACCTCTATGTAGTTTGACTTATTTTCTTGAGAAATGCAAAAAGGGGTAGTTTTTTTCACAAAAAATTGATATATATTAAATCTGTCTACATTTAATATATATAAGTATTTAGCTTGATTTATCTTAATTTATAGTTAAAACAAGTAATTACAAGTATCTATGTACTAGGGTAACTTAATATTATTTTCTATAAAGGTTAAAGCATTGATTTTATACTTTTAAGGATGATTTTGAAATAAAATCAATTTGAGTTTGATATATATATATATATATATATATATATATATATATATATATATATATATATATATATATATATATATATATATATATATATATATATATATATATATATATATATATATATATATATATATATATATATATATATATATATTCCTATGAAGAATTATCTCCATTTTTTTTTAAATGGAGTTATTTCAAAAATGGGAATTTTGTACCTTTTGCTAGTAATAGTATTTATCTTAATTTATAGTTAAAACAAGTAATTACAAGTATCTATGTACTAGGGTAACTTAATATTATTTTCTATAAAGGTTAAAGCATTGATTTTATACTTTTAAGGATGATTTTAAAATAAAATCAATTTGAGTTTGATATATATATATATATATATATATATATATATATATATATATATATATATATTCCTATGAAGAATTATCTCCATTTTTTTTAAATGGAGTTATTTCAAAAATGGGAATTTTGTACCTTTTGCTAGTAATAGTACTACTACTTTGTGAAAATATTGATTTAAATTTTTATTTGTATATAACAATTAGTATATTTTAAAATGATCAATATCTTACAAAATAATTTCTATTTTATAAATTCTTATGAGTAAATTTTGGCTTGGATTATAAGTTTCACTACTCCTAATAGAATTGTATATTTGAGTTTGGAATAATTTGAGTTGAGAACAATAGCATGCAAACGATTCTGAAATAAATTAAGCTATTATACAATTTAGTCATTGAGGTTTTTGCTTGTCATGATAAGAAATTTACATTTTTAATTCTTTTGTGCCTATATTTTTAAATGTGTGCGATACCGGTGTTGAGAGTTGCTCCACCGAAGGGGTCGGCGAACCCGAAAAATTTTACGGAGAGTTGCTTCGGGTTTGTTTATCAAATTTTGAAATTTTCGAAGTCTAAAATACAAATATCCAAGGAATTTTAGAGATAATCATTTTCAGGAATAGACAAGAAGTTAGAATGGCAACTGTAGAGGCACAACACCGGACAAGTCTTATCTTCTTGTGAACTTGAATTATTTTGTACCTTCCTTCATCATAATCCATCATACTTATATTTTCTGGACTACCTCCGCTTATGCTGCTATTTTATAGCCTAGTTTTACAAACTTTTTTTTATATCGAGCTTGTTCATGACATATGTGTTATTGGGGACGCCTACTAATACATTGTCTAAATCAGAATTAGTGTATTACGGTCTGATCAACCTTAATGCATTTTGTTCTCTCTTCACATGACTACTTTACGTGGATTGAGATATAGTTGACTCAGCTTGTTAAACGAATATACTTGCCCTTTAGACATGTTCGAACATATCGTATCGGTTACATAACTGTACTGATATGAGCATGCAAATAGAAATTTACCAAAATAGGATCTCATCCGCAATTGCCCTTACAACTCTCTTTTTGAATTCTTTAATCGCCTTGAACTCCGTACTTGTATTCTATCACCTCCTCCTTGAAATTCTTTATTATTGATTTTCGTCTTTCCCTATTTCGGAAAGATGAACGTTCGTACTTAGTATAAGTTTGATACACAGAGAATACTAGATATACCCTATAGGCCAATCGCATCACTTTGTGACTACCTTTTGCAATTAAGGGCATATCACAATGTGATATATTTGGTGTTAAAATTTTTGAGGATATATTGATATTTTAACTAGATGGCATAACTAGGATGCTGATGGATGACACGAGTAGCAGTAGTAGTACTCTCATTTCTATCACCATCTCGTCCCCTTGGGTGGCTCATCTTCTCTTCCATATCCATTCCTTGTCCCATGCTTAATTCTTCCTATCGTAGTTGCATCTTTTTGTACCATCATGAATTGTTGATTTACTTCAACCTCACCCTTTATTTTGTTATTTAAAACATAACCGGGTTAGTAATAATTAATAACTAAAAAGATGAGTTCATAATAATAACCCTTATGTATATGCACTATAACAATATATGTATTCTCTTATTATTTTTAGACCTTAAGTAGCATCCTTTAGTCTAACATGAATTAGTTGGATTGTTGAAATAGTTTATACTTCAAATAGTTTTATAAGGTTAGTCAAGACCTTAATTGTTGCCCTAAACCTTAGACTAAGCTTAGATAAGAGTTGAAGGCACTTGTTACGAACTGATGACTATGACAAATCATTGGCGATGTAGCGACAGCTGCAACTAGACCATTATAGTAGAGTAGTCGAATTATTTCAGACATACTGGCCAGGTGGCATGGCAGTATTCGAGTACGATACTTGACGGTTACAGAGAAAAATCATGGTTATGAGATTCCAGACAAGTATCCCAAAAATTTTGACCCAATGAATAAATTCGTCTTACAACCTAGACAATAGCCTCAAAAGGCTTTGACAACTAGTAGAATTCTTGTAAGATGGGTAGTGTAGACGAGTTAGAGGATAAAAGAATAGTGTATAGACAATAAAAAAAGTGTTAGGATGGCTGACCATAACCTTTTAGAAAGCGCTGCAAGCTAGCAATGAAGTGTTAATAGTTATAGTGATTTATTACGAATATGGGTTAGTGTTAATTTCGAGAACGAAATTATTATAAGTTGGGTAGAATGTAAGCCCCCTAAATATTTTAAATTTTATTTTAAGTATTTTATTAAATTATTGAATTTCTTAGAGTATTTTCATAATTAATTAGAAAATAAAATTTATTGATTTAATTATATAAATACTCATTTAGACTTATTTCACAAAATAATTTTTATTATTTTAGAGACTTGTTGAAGGGCGATAGATTTTCTAGAATTTATTCTATGTGCAAATGTTCTTTTTAAATTTTTATATAGTCTCATCTATATATGTAGATATATATGTGAATAAATATATAATAATAATAGTAATAGTAAATATATAGTTAATAATAATAATAATACTAATACTAATACTAATAATAATAATAATAATAATAGTAATAATAATAATAATAATAATAATAATAATAATAGTAATAATAATAATAATAATAATAATAATAATAATAATAATAATAGTAGTAGTAGTAGTAGTAGTAGTAGTAGTAGTAGTAGTAGTAGTAGTAGTAGTAGTATTAGCAGTAGTAGTAGTAGTAGTAGTAGTAATAAATAGAAAAAGAAAAGAAAAAGAAAAAGGAAAAGAAAAAGAAAGGAAAAGAAAGGAAAAGAAAAGTAAAGTAAAGTAAATAAAAACCTAAGCCTTAAACCCTAAGCTAATCTAATCTAAACTAATCCTAACTAACCCCCTCCCCAGCAAAACCTATTCCCATCTACCCAGAACCCACCCCCGCGCAGAGAACTCCCCCTCCCCACCTCTGTATATATATATATACATTACATATATATAACAAACTACCAAATCCTAAACCCTAACCCTAGCCCCGACCTCCGGCCGACCCCCGACCTCAGCCGACCGGCGACCGATCGCCCAGCACCGCCGCAGCCGCTACGTCGCCCTGCGCCGCATAGTCCGCCGTCCGAGTAAGCACAAGCGTGCAGCAGCACCCTTTCGTTGTCCCATCTTCAAGGTAACATATCTCTCTCACCTCTCGTCCTTTTCTCGAGCGGTTTGTCCGTGTACGTTCACAACCTAACCCTCTAGGATTTTCATTCAAACGGGACGAGTTTTCGTGCCCTAGATTGGTCAAAAAATCGACCGAAAGTTGGCCAAAAAACTAACCAAAAATAGTCCAGAATTTTAACACCAAATCTCCATGTTCATGCCTAATTTGTCACCAATCTGTTTAATATTTTCAAAATCTAATTGAAAGGTTTTTTTCCCAATATAACCGAGAAGTTAATTATTCTTTTACTTTTATTAATTTGTTTTATTCGTTAAATTATTCGACCTCTAATACGACCAAAAACTTGATATTTTAAAACTAAAATTTTGTGATATGGAGTACGCCCCGCCAAACAGGATCGCCTCGTCGCGTACCAATTGCACTGAAAGGTGCGTGTAGTATATCCTAATGTGTGAACTTTCGCGAAAGTTGATTCAGACGTGTGTGTGCGTCGAAATTGACCTGTATCCACAAAAAGCCCCTATATCGTGAATTTTACAAAATACTACCCCACTTTGTGTACGCTCGTCAGAATACGACAAAACTTATGCTATTGGATTCGTGGTATCATGCTGGTCCTGTGACCCAAGTTTCACGTAATTCTGAGATAGTTGACCAAGCCGCCTATTCACGGGCCCACGGGTTGACTTGAAGGGCGAATTTGTGATCGGCTCACTGGAATCTAAAATTGGACATACCGTTGAGTTCGTATCGACGTTTAGAATTTGTTTGACCTATAATTTGTCTCATTTAGAGACCTTAACCTCTGACACACATTTTGGAGCAAAGTGGGCCACAAGTGGACCGCTTTGACCCAAAATTACTGTTTTGCCCCTGTATCCAAATTGGACGAAAGGGTAGTATTTTCTAACTATCTCGCTTATTCTAGGAATGTTGGTAATATTTATTTCAGCATCCGAAGATATTCATTTTGATATCATAGTTCTGATCCCTTGTGCTTGGCGTCTGGACGCTTACACTTCGCAGTTTCTTGCCAGGCAAGATACCTTACAAAATTGCTTATAGTACTTTGCATGCTTATCATATTTTTATATATTCATTATATATGGGTTTTTTTCAGTCATAATTATATACTATATATATGTTGACACACACTTGACACATAGTATCATGGGAGGGGAGGACAATCAGTAGGCGTCTGGGCTACCTACTCTGGTAAACCGTAGTAACTAGCAAGCACTACGGTAGTTGTGTCGTGATGGTCGCTACCCTCGCGGTATGTCGATTGATGGTGTCATGATGGTCGCTACCCTCGCGGTATGACGACTGATGATATTCATGGACGTGTGTGTGAGTTGTGAGATAGATAGAGTATCCTACACCTACCCATACGTCAAAAGGTTGTCCTCATTATGCATATTCATATAGATCGTCTAGTATAGCGTACTTATATATTTTCTGTCTATTATGCATATTTTACTGTATTCAATTGGCATGCTTCTATGTATCTTGTTACGTTCCTCTGATGACCTGGTCCCTTTCCAAATATAGACGATCATGACTATTTGCAGGAGAACGGATCAGGACTTACTACTCCATTCTCTTTCGAGGAGGTCCCTCTTCGAGTCTCATTATTCATTAGATGTACTTATTTTTGTTCCTCTTATATTCTTGTTTGGTAATAGATTTGTCTCCACCCAACTACTTGTTCTTATCAAGTATTTTATACTTGATTCATTTATATAGTTGATTGGTTATTTGATTCTGTGGATGAGATCTAGTTATGCCTTGTGACTTGTGACAATATATATACCACATGTGAGTTAATATTCATAATACAGCGTACGTGTGTATTATGGTATCCATATATTGGAGTTGCCATATGTTTGTGGTATTAAACGAAAGAATGAAAGTGTATTTCAATGACGGGGTTTGTGCGAAACCCGCGCCCTTTGGTTTACAAACAAACTTGTACAATATAATCCTATACGAGGATGTGGGAGTATAATTTATTTAATCTGGGTATAAATTGCTATAGGTGTCTGATCTGCGGTCGATCACTTTAGCTCTTGGACCACGCGATGTTGAAGAAGTGCCGTGGAAGACAGGTAGCAGCTTCGAAGGTTGTAGGAGAGGGTGGATGCACGATGCCGAAGTCGTCGATCCCCGCTCTTTGCCTGAGCTCCGGGCTCTCTCTCTCTCTCTCTCTCTCTCTCTCTCTCTCTCTCCTCCTTGTTCGATCTTCTTCGACTGTCGACCTTGGATCTGATATTGGTACTCTTGACCGAATTTTCCGACCTGGGATCTGATATCGGTTTCTTGACCAATTTTTCGACCTGGTTCCCCATTGACAGGGGCCTCTATTTATAGAGTCTTTGGTGACAGTGACCACTCCGTTGGTGTAGCAACCGAGGAGTGGAAAGTACATCACCTTTTTACACAACGGTTAAAGTAACCAATGCCTACGTATAGATGATCTTTTGACTGAGCGGGTGACGTGGGTCCAACTAAGGGGACACAACACGTACGGTTGCTACTAAGATCACGGCGTAAAAGCCACGCGGGTAGGTATCCATTGTGTAGAAGAGGTTGGCGTAGAAGCCAAATGTCCGTCACCATGGCATAGAAGCCAAGTAGGCATAGAAGCTGAACAGGCATAGAAGCCGAGTAGGCGTGGAAGCCGAGCAGGCATAGAAGCCGAACAGGCATAGAAGCCGAGTAGGCGTGGAAGCCGAGCAGGCATAGAAGCCGAACAGGCATAGGAGCCGAGTAGGCGTGGAAGCCGAGTAGGCGTGGAAGCCGAGTAGTCGTAGAGACTGAGTGGGCGTGGAAGCCGAGTAGTCGTAGAGACTGAGTGGGCGTGGAAGCCGCATGAGCACAGATCCTGAATGGGCGTAGAAGCCGCTGCATATCGTGCCAGGATGGGCGTAGAAGCCGCTTGAGCACAGATCCTGAATGGGCGTAGAAGTCGCTGCACACCGTGCTGATGTGGACCCCTTAGCCAAAATTACGGCTTTTGAAGATATAACCAAATCTCTTGCAGAGATTTGCCATCACCTTATGCATTAAATACGGAGGCGTATTTTGAAGGTCTGTAGGCCTTCTGTGCACCCGTCGCAGAGACGTATCTTGAGAGAAACTGTTACCGCTCTGTGCAATTAGACGTGGAGACGTGCCTCGAATCCCGTATGAAGTGCAGTTTTTGACGTGGCAGGCGGTTTGTCTGCTGCGGAGCGTAAAATAGCTCATGTTTGCCTGTGTAAAACAGGGCGGCGTATTCCCTTGTACGCAAAAGAGCGGTTTATGCTGAGGAGACTCCAGTAAACGACGATTTGGTGATGTTTTACCAAATCCTCTGCATTAAATGGTGAGATCCGCCATCATACTATGGGATGCGTCCCGAGAGGTCTGCCATCATTTCCAGCCGTCGTCTGGGTAGCCGTGCATCACCTTTTGTCAGGAGTCAGAGGTCAGATTCACTGCGTGACTCGACAGGTTCATTTCGGGGAAGATGAAGCATTCCTCGTACGCTGTCACGCTGCTTTGAGAGCGGTTGAGTTTTACGCCATGGAGGCGATGAAGAACTCTGTTTCACGCTGGAGCGGCCTGGACGTACGGCACTTATGCGGATGGTCCTTTGAGCTTTATTCTTCATGCTGTATTTTAGCGGAGAAAACTTTGTTGTACGCCTGATGGCTCTGAAGGCCTCTGCTTACGCTGCTCTGTATCAAGAGGCTGTATAGCTCTTCCCAGCGTATTTTTCATGCTTCTACAAGACCCCCTTCAGAGCTTTTAAATTCCTTGGAATTTGAAACGCTTTGAACGAAGCATGAATGGCCCCTCGTAACTCGAAACGTTTCTGAGTGGAGCGTTGAAACGGTCGGTACAAACTTTATGGCGGATTTATGGGGGACCGCTGTGATCCCTTTTGCCTATAAAAGGCTGGGGGATTTAGCTTATTCTCCCCACATCTTCATCACCACGCAGAGATGATCACCGGAGTTCGCCGGGTCGATTTGAGGAAGAAGGAGATCATGTTCTTCCAGCGTGTAAGGAGCCAAAAAAGACGACGTCTTCGAGCAAGTGTCCACTGCAACGATGGATCATGGAAGGATATCTTAGCCTCCCTTGCTCGGGATAATCAGCAACTTTTTATGGCGTTGCCCCAGGAGAGAGGAAGGGTCGTATTTGACCACGGCGGCTGGCATGCCGCGCCTTCTCTCGATGCCCTCTGGGAGGTGAGAGAGAAGACAAGCTGTAGCAGCTGTCTCCCCGGACTGAGTTGGGTTTAATACCTCAACCCAATCTGCCGTGGCGCACGGAGCATGGGATCTGCATACTTTTATGCAAGCCCCAACTCTGTCGTGCCCGCCGGTGATCATCTCCTTCGAAGAAGAGAAAGATCTGCACCGATGCGAGAACCCTGCAGGACGGATTCTGGGGGCGATCTTTCGACGACGATGATGAGGAAGCCCTTTGTAGATGGGATTTCCCTCATATGTAGTCATAAAAATAAAAATAAAACCCTTGTAGATTGGATTTCCCTCATATGTAATCATAATTTTGATCTTTAATAAAAATCGTCTTTCTTCTTCATATGATCATCTTGCCATATGTTGCTGTGAAGTCTGAATATGTGCAGCTTCAACATGTCTGAATCTGTACGCCGACTCTGTAGAAAGAGTGCTAGGTCCTGTCCTTTACGCATAGCGAGTAGTTCATAGAACGCTGTAGAGCATTTTGAATCATCTTAGAACTGCCCTGTTGCTGGGACTGAGGAACCGCGTAGAGCTCTGAATTTCTGATAAACAGAATTTTTGTTCAGTCTTCGCCTTCAAGAGTGACTTCTCGAAAATCCCTTGGAACAGGGTCGAGGAATGGCTATCAAAAACTGAGTTGCCATCTTTTGATAGACGAGATATTCAGACTGGAGTTTGGATGAACCTCCAATTGACCCGAGAAGAGTAATTTCTCAATGTTTGAACTCTTGTATGTTTCGGGTACTTGGGATATGTTGAGGCCAAGGAGGAGTATCTTCTGTGTGAACTCCTGTAATTGAACATCTTGGGGATCGTTCAAATATACGGAAAGTCATGGAGCGAGAAATCATCAGTCTGTAGCCTCCGGGCGTAAAACACCGTCGAGCATGAAATCGTAGACTTGTAGTTCCTGTGCGTGAAGTCATGGGTTTTGTGGCCTCTCGAGCATAAAAGCTACTGAGCACAAAGGCATCCGGGCCAAAAACCTGACTTGTAGCTGTCGAACGTAAAGTTGTAGATTCGTAGCCGTCGAGCGTGGGAAGCTCCTTTAGCGTAGAACTGTATATCTGTAGCCTGTGAGCGTAGAACACCATCGAGCGTAAAATCGTAGACTTGTAGTTCCTGTGCGTGAAGTCATGGGTTTTGTGGCCTCTCGAGCATAAAAGCTATTGAGCACAAAGGCATCCGGGCCAAAAACCTGACTTGTAGCTGTCGAACGTAAAGTTGTAGATTCGTAGCCGTCGAGCGTAGAAAGCTCCTTTAGCGTAGAAATGTATATCTGTAGCTCCTGAAAAGAAAATTTCTCCGAGCGTGAAGTCTTGCGGATCTGTTGCTTCTGAGCGTAAACTGAGCCTATCGAGCGTGAGATCATCGATTTGGTATCTGCTGAGCGTAAAGTCGTAGATTTGTGGCCTCTCGAGCGTAAAAGCTACTGAGCACAAAGGCATCCGGGCGTAAAACCATAGACTTATAGCTTGCGAGCGTAAAATCGTAGATCTGTTGCTGTCGAGCGTAGAAAGCTCCTTCAGCGTAGGACCTGCTGAACCGTCTTTGCACGAAAAAACTTTTCGAATTTGCTGATTGTCCGTCTTTCAAGGTTAGTGGGCTGACATGGCATCCAATCATAACCCTTTATTCAATTTTGCGAGATTTGGTTAGGGTCTCGAGGAGTCCGTCTGAGGATTCGAGGAGTCGGCCCGGACTCTATATATATCCCAAGTTCTCTGAGAGAGAAACTTTTTATCCGTCTTCTGTGAAAGAGAGCTTTCGACTGTTCGAGTTTTTCTTCGTTCCCTCGAATCTTCAGAAAATAGCGTCGAAACAAACCTCCTCCGCTAAGGAAAAGGGTATAGGTTCCTCTTCTCATTCTTCCGCCCCAGCGAGGGGGTCTTCGGTCGGTCAAGGCGAACTTCCTTCTGAGCGAGGTATCCCGCCGACGAGCAGTGCACCCGGTCTTAGAGGTAAAGCCTTCGGGGTGACAAAAACGACAAAAAATCCTTCGCACACGTTGAACGTGACCGCGCTAGGTCGTCTTCTGTGCTGATAGCCTCTTCTTGAGGAAGATGATGCACGAAGGCATTTTTATCTTTTATGCCCACATTTCTAATGTGTCAGCGTAAAGACTCCATATTTTCGTAGTTCTGAGCGTAGGAGCTCTGGCTACCGAAAATTTGGGTATATCGTAAAATTTGAATTTTACGCTTGTGGGGGGACCTCTGGCGTAAAATTGCCAGATTTGCACAATCCCGCGTAGAGCACAAACTGTTGTTTCTTTCGGTCCGTATGTTCGTGCAAGACTTGTGATGACGTATTTTCCTTGCACTTTTGTAGTTGACTTGGGTGAGTCTCCACTGGCCGAGGTTATGGGCTCCGCTGCTGGGATGCTGCACTCGAACTAC
This sequence comes from Iris macrosiphon, assembly GCA_036927795.1. Taxonomy (NCBI): domain Eukaryota; kingdom Viridiplantae; phylum Streptophyta; class Magnoliopsida; order Asparagales; family Iridaceae; genus Iris; species Iris macrosiphon. The sequence continues at coordinate 87,895,636 of JAYESA010000020.1, read as the reverse complement.
CTGGAGGATCTGTCCCACGTATCATTCCCTATCTCCGGATCCCAGTACCCTGAAGGAAGGAGGGTCTTAATATCGGCTCAGGGCGAGCGAATGCTGCTGAGCATGATCAACGGGGATCCTCTGACTTATGTAGACGGGGAGCCGTACGTAAAACCGGCTTTCCTTTTTGGGGACATGATCGACAAACAGTCCCAGACGAAGCCTAAAAGGGAGCCCTGGGTCTTCTCAGCCGGGAATTTGGTTTTGTACCTGCCAACGATGCCGAAGGATTATCCCATCTCGGCCTTCTTCCACGTGACGCATCCTAGGAAGATGTCGTGGACGCTGACTCCTGATCTTCACGGCAAGCCGGGGAAGATTTTTCATCTGAAAGGAGCTGACCAGGGGTCATTCGTCAGTCGCCCATCCGGCGTTGTGACGTTGTTCAGAGGACTGTGCCCGGGCAGTGTTCCAAGTGAAGATAGCTTGGTGATCCAGCTGGTCCAATTGCCGACCTTCTGCAACGACTTCATGGGTCGAGGTGGGGTATATCCCAAGGAGAATCCTCGGTGCAATGGGTGGATCGCCCCAACGAACTCCCGATGGAGATGCCTAGTTGACTGGGCCTTGAAGCACTTCCAGAGAGAGTTGGAGGGCATTTGGACTATATGCCGCTGTGAGTGCGACGAGCGTCGGGTTGCCTCCGAACCCCAATTTGTTCCTGGCGCTGATGGAGCGGTACATTCCGCTCACCGGGACCTTTGCCACTCCACTAGGGGAGTTGGGGTTGGCGCTCCACGAGATAGCAGTTGTCTCGAGACTGTCGATGGGGGATACTCCATATGAAGAGTATGTTCCCACCAACCGGGAGTTGGGAGATTTGGACCCTCGGGTGGCGGAAGTATATCAGGAGCTGATGTGTCAATACTTCGCGTGCACCACATTTTATAACGAGCCTTCTGATTTGGCTCACACCACCAAGTGGATGTCCTACCTCTTATTCCACCGAGCCGGGGCCGCCAGGTCGAAGAAAGCCTCGGGTGGCAAGAATGAGCCCGTGAGCTGTTTGGGCATGCTTAGTGCCCAGGTTGTGGAGACTCTTATGGAGAAGGCTGAAGCTCCGGACCAGATTCTTGTCGAGGGGGTAGGAAAGTACCCGAAAGGCACCAAGGCCTGTAATTACTTGAGGCGTTGTCGTAGGCCTTTGTCTAAGGAAGCCCAGCTGGCTGGTTTCCTTTCCATATGGTTGCACCGAGTAGTGGTGCCAGGTACCGCATCCGCGGACCGTATTCACCGAAATATCCTGTGGCCGATAGTGCACCTGGTGTTTGGGGCAAGACTGGGCTTGCTTCCTGCTATGGTGTGCCGTATACAGGCTGGCTTGAGAGCCATAACTGACGGGTTGCTCGTCGACGAAGCTCGACGTGAGAGTTTTCCCAGGGTGGAGTTACCATACCTATACTTGATGGGATGGTTGATTCTCCACAATCCCCGGGTGATGTCTCTTGGGTCCGCTAGCAGCTCGGGGGGTATATTCTTGCTGAATTACAAAGATTCCTCCTGGAATGTGAGCACAGTTTTAGACTGCCAGCTGGTGTTGAACCTCGGCCACGGTTGGAAGCTCCTCTGTACTGCTCCCCCCGTGCATCGCAATCAATCAGGGGTGCGGCTTGAGGATTCAGGTGGAGAGAAGACCGACCTTTCCCCGGAAGCTTTTAACTGGTTGGTCTGTATTAGGCCCTCCCATCTGCTGTACAGGAGCGAAGATCACTGCTTCTTCGAGCCCTACTTGCCTAGTCGGTTTGCCAGGCAGTTTGGGTACGATCAGCTGCATGTGGGCAATGCCGTTACTAGCTTTAGGTCCAGGAGCGGACTCATTGATGGAGCTAGAGGGTGGCAATATTTCCTTATGGGTTGTACGAGGGCAACCTTCATTGTGCCGGTCGTTACCACCTCCACGGAGCTTCGCATTCTCCATTCTTACGCCCAGTTTTATATGGCGATTAACACCTTCCATCGTGATTTCGACCTGCGTGGAAGCTTCCGGATGCCTTCTCCCAAGCCTGGGGGAAGAGTTGACGTCCCTTCGGTTTCTTCGGACGAAGGTGAGGAGTCTGGTACTCCGGACAAGCCTCTGGTATCGGTGCCGAGGTGCGAAGTGCCTCTGCCTGCGGGGGCTTTGGTAGTCCCTTCTGGGAAGCGACGGGCTTCTGCTCTGAAGGAAGTTTCTCTTCGCAAGAGGAGGAAGGAGACGGTTGCTCGCCCTCTCCGCATCCCTGGCATTGTGGCTCCTGGGAGTGAGCCTGCCTCTCCCTACCTCGGGGGTGATTCCTTGGCTGGAGGTTCCTCGCCTTCTAGAGAGGGGCCTCCTACAGTTCCGGTCGTCGATGCCGGAGAATCCTCGTTAGAGGTGGCTGTGGCGGCTACTGCTCCAGGTAGCGGAGCGAGATTGCCTGTATGGCCGAGGCAGATAGGAGAATCTTTCCCGAGGCCAGCAGCGGCATGACTCCTGCCGCGTTAGTGAGCGCGCCTGGCGAGATTCTGGCCGATGAACTTCGACCACGTCTTGGTGGAGGCCTGACAGAACTCTCGGCGATGTCGGTCGGCCCACCTCCTTCTCCAGGCATGACGATTCGTATTGCGTCATTAAGGCGTGGTTTAGCTATATCGACTGCAGATGCGTCGTATATGCCGTTGGCTCCCGATAAAATGTCGTTTTTATGTCTCCTTTGAGAAAGATGGTCATCATACTGATATTGACTTTTTCATCTTCTTCTCAGGGGATAGCGCCCACGGGGAGTATAGCGTTGAAGCGCATTCTGGTTCCGCTCGGGCTTCTGACGAGGAGGCGTTCGTCTTAGATGAGGAAGTAGCTCCGGGGGCCAGTACGCCTGGAGTAGCTTCGTCACCTCGAGAGGAGGATGAACACGTCGTCGTGACCTTGCCTCTTGTGAGTGTGGCGACGACTTCGACCGCCGTTACCGCACCTTCTTCCATTGTGCCATGTGTCGATGCGACGGCTGTGGCCACCTCATCTGCAATCATCCCTGGAGAGGGACTTGTCGACATTGCGGGCGCTCCCGGCGTTCGGTCGGATCTAGTTGCGTTGACCGAGCAACATACCAGCCTTTTCTACACCGGTTTGAGAACGATGGTGTCAATGGTATTAGCGAAGAGTCTGGATTTTGAGCGCCTGAGGAAGACTTCTCTTGCTTCGATCAGGGTCATCAGGGAGCTCGGCGATCCTGGGGTAGCTGACGTCCTGGAGGCGGTGGTTAATGGGTTAGAGCAACCTATTAACGAACATTTGCAGCTGACTCGGGGTCTCGATGCTGATGTTCAGGCTCGGTTTGACCTCATGACTGCGCGGCTCGCTACGAAGGTGGAAAGTCTAGACAACTCTATCCAGAAGCATAAGCTGGAGGTGGATAGGAGAAAAGTTGTCGTGGAAGAGGCTCTTGCCGTTGAGATGCGGTGTCGCTCTGAGCATGAAGGGAATGCAGCGAGGGTCTCCAAGCTGAAGGAAAAACTTGCTCGGGCAGAGGAGTAGGCTTCTCAGTCGCTGGCAGGTCTAGACGTAGCGTCCGGTCGACTGAGCACAGCGCGACGGGAGCTGGACCGTACAGAAGCTGCTCGCATGGGCTGTCTTCGGGCAAAGGCTGATCTGACCCTCACGGATACTCCCGAGGCACGGCTGGAGCAGGCTCGTGCCGACGCCTTGGTTCTTAGGAATGAGAGGATAGCTGCGCTAGAGCGGCAGATTCATAATCTGACTCACCTGCCATCATGATGTATTCTTTCCCCTTTTTGCTTGCCCAGATGTAATTCTGCCTCCCTCTCGGGAATAAATAAAGGCGACTCTTTTCTGACTTTTGTGGACCCATCATTTCGAAATGTAAATGACCAGTTTTGGTAAGAGTATTATCAGAGGTAGTATGGACATGATAGACTCCCGATAAACTTCTTAGCAGGACACATCTATTCAGAGGTCATACGGACATGATAGGGCGTAACCTTACTAATTGCGTTTTGGAAGTAGTTTTGTCAGAATCGAGAGCCTTGCTATGTCCCACCCGAGCAGGGGAGATTAAGCATAGTACCTTTTCAGGAATTTGCCGTTGATAGGAGCCATTAACAGGTCTCCATTAGGCTGGGCTATCCTGTAGGCGCCGTTCGAGAACGTTGTCTCGATCACATAAGGGCCTTCCCACTTGGGCTGGAATTTGCCTTTACTTCTGTGGGTAAGAATCATCGGTCTTCTTATGGCTAGAACTAGCTCGCCGACTTTGAACACTCTTTCCTTCACTTTATGATTAAAAGTTTTGGAAATACGTGCTTGGTAAAGCGCGATGCACTATTGAGCTTGTAGGCGTTTCTTGTCTAATCCTTCAAGCTCTTGGAGCCTTAACAGGTCATTCTTTTCTCGAGTCAACTCACTAGTCACTGCTATCCTGAGCGACGGGATCTGTATTTCGATGGAAAGAACTGCCTCGCTCCCGTAGACCAGTGAAAAGGGGGTACAACCTGTAGGTGTCCGTACCGTTGTGCGGTATGCCCAGAGACATTCGCCCAGCTTCTCATTCCAGTCTCTTTTGTTTGAAGAAATGAACTTCTTCTGGAGTTTGATAATGGTTTTGTTGAAAGCTTCCGCCAAACCATTAGCAGCTGGATAATATGCCGTAGAGGCAATATTATGTATTCGACTTTTATCGCAAAATCGATGAAACGCTTGGCTGATGAACTGAGGCCCATTGTCATGGATTATCCTTCGAGGAATCCCAAAGCGATAAATGGCGTAGTGCTTGATGAAGCTGATCACGTCAGACGCTTTTACCTCAGCCAGAGGGATCGCCTCTGCCCATTTGGAGAAGTAATCCGTGATGGCCAGTATGAACCGGTGGCCTCTGGAGGAAGACGGGTGAATGGGACCGACAATATCCATACCCCATGCTTCAAAGGGCCAGGATGCGACCGTAGGATGTAGATATTCAGACGGTTGGTGTATGAAGTCTGCATGAACCTGACAGGCTCTGCATTGTCTCGCATAGCTGATCGAGTCTGTGATCATAGTGGGCCAGTAGTAGCCCATTCTCCTGATACGATCCTGTAGCTTAGGACCGGGCTGATGTGCTCCGCATACGTCGTCGTGAGCTTCTCGGATAATCTGCTGTGCTTCATCGTCTGAGAGACATCTTAATAGCAGTCCGTCGTAGGTTCGACGATATAGGCAGTGTGAAGATGCATCGAAATAGAAGCGTAATGATCGTCTCTTGACGGATATTGCTTCTTTGGGGTCCTCTGGCAAGATTCCATATGCGACAAAATCTATGAAGGGACTTCTCCAGTCCCTCCCGGGGGGGTCTGTGTTCACAGCGTGGCTGCGTTCTATGTGAAGGTTGTTCTTCACGTAGAATAAATCTCTGTTAAGAAGGATCACCGAATCTTGCCTTCTTATAGGGGTAGCTAAGTCCGCAGCTAAACTGGCCAGGGCATCAGCTTTCAGATTCTGAGATCGAGGTACATGCTCTAAGAAGAACCCTTTGAACGTCATGGCTATCTCGATTGTCGCTCGGTGATAGGGGATGAGGTCTGGATTCCGGACTTCGTATATCCCTCTGACTTGATTGACGATAAGCAGAGAATCACTGAAAGCTTCCAGGGATTCGACCCCCAGCTCTTCAGCGACTTGGAGCCCGATCAACAGGGCGTTGTATTCCGCCACATTGTTGGAGCATGGTTCATTAAGAGAGTATGCCCGGTAGATGACGAGTTTATCAGGAGTGACCAGGACGATTCCTACCCCTGAAACCACGTTTCCCTGGGGGCCAGTCCTGGAGGCGCCGTCAAAGAACAGTTGCCATGTGTCACTTTCCATTGCTGAATTACATTCTGCAACTTCGTCGGGAATATCTTCATATAACTTGGAGGCCTCCGGGATCGGATGAGCAGCCAGGAAGTCGGCCAGCGCTTGGCCTTTGATGGACTTCTGCGGGATGTACACCATGTCATATGGTGTTAACAGCATCGCCCAGGTTGCGAGTCGGGAATTAAGAATACTCGGCTTGCTTATCAGTACTCGAAGAGGGTTGATCCTGGAGATGATATGAATAGTCTGGCCGGTGACGTAGTGCCGCGTCTTTTGGATAGCAAACATCAGAGCCAGACATTCTTTCTCCACTGGGTTGTACCGGTGTTCGGCTCCGACCATCATCCTGCTGAGGTAGTAGATAGCCTGCTCATGCCCCTCGTCGTTCTTCTATGCTAGAAGAGCTCCTAGCGAATGATCCATTGCTCGGACGTACAGCAAGAACGGTTTCCCCATGATGGAAGGCACCAGAACTGGCGGACTGGTGAGGTAGCGTTTGATCTCCCCGAATGCTTGCTGACAGGTTTCGTCCCATACGAAGGATACACCTTTCTTCATGAGGTGCGAAAAAGGCTGTTATCTTCCTGAGAGGTTGGATATGAACCTCCGGATATAAGCCAGACGGCCTTGAAATCCCCGGAGTTCCCTCAGATTGCGGGGCGGTCGCATTTCTACGATGGCCTGGACTTTGTCAGGGTCCACCTGGATGCCTTTGGCGGTGATAACAAATCCCAGGAATTTGCCACTAGATACGCCCAGGAAGGACTTCGTAGGGTTCATCTTGAGTTGATGTCGGCGCATTAACTCGAATACCGTTCTTAGGTCCTGAATGTGATCATCCTTGAGGCGGCTCTTGACGGCTATGTCGTCTACGTAACACTCTACTGTTTTGCGTAAATGTTCATGGAATATGCCGCTCATAGCCCGTTGGTACGTAGCCCCGGCGTTCTTCAATCCGAAGGGCATAACCGTATAGCAATACACTCCCAACGGGGTACGGAATGCAGTGTGCTTCTCGTCTTCAGGATGCATCTTGATCTGATTGTATCCTGAGAACCCGTCCATGAAAGACATGCGTTCAAAACCGCAGGTGTTGTCGATCATGATATCCGTAATGGGAAGAGGAAATTCATCCTTGGGGCAGGCCGTATTCAGATCTCGGTAATCGATGCAGATACGTACCTTCCCATTTTTCTTTATGACTGGGACAACGTTGGTGACCCAGTCGGGATGTTGTTCTTCCCGGATGAACCCACAGGCTATCAGCTTTTTGATTTCAGCTTCAATGGCGTCCATCATGTCCGGTCGGAACCGGCGTTGGTGCTGCTTCACAGGCTTTGAGTCAGCCAATATGTTAAGTTTGTGAGTAGCCACCTTCGGGTCTAGGCCCGGTATGTCTCCATAATCCCATGCAAAGACGTCGACGTATTCCTTTATCAGCTGTATGATTTTTTCCCTTTCGATTGGCGGAAGATTGTCACTGATAAATATCGGCTTTGGCGAAAGGTCACCCCCAACATCGATTTGGATAACTTCGTCTTTGGTTGGAGGTTCCCTCTGTTCAAAGCGGAATTCCTACTGTGTATCCATTTGTTGAGCCCAAGAGTCATTCTCAAACGGCTCAGAATCTCGTTCCTCTGCTTCTGAGGGATCTGTCATCACCATATTTGCTGATAGTGCTTGTTTGGGAGCACTAGGTGAGTCGGGGGGTGTCGAGCCATCCCAGGAGGAGGAAAAGATGTCCTTATCCGACGTGGAAGCCGTAAGGGAGGTGGCATACCCTAACCCGAAACGAGTTTGTTGGTAGCGGGGGTCACCGCGTGGTGGCGTTCTTCTGCCTTTTCCGTAGTTGAGGCCCGGCTTTCGCTTCAAGTCGTAGCCCATGTTTTGCATGATCTTCAGCGCTTGAGGGCTGTATCGGTGAACCTGCATCTTCCCAGTATCGTCATCGAAAGGATCTTCCTGGATGGCTGGCTGATTGCGCATGCGGCCAAATACTATTGGACGCTGACTACTGTAGGTAGGCGGGATTATGAAGATAGAATTTTCATGCGGTCCATACGTTGTGATGACGTTGGATGATGACGCTGCTTCCCAGATATGCGGATGGTAGGAGCCCATAGCTTCTAAGAACTTTCGTGCTATGGGTTCTACCTCGTCACGGGGAGTGGGTTCCTGATTTGGAATCTGAGTATTAATGTACTGGAAAAGAGGATGTTTATTGCCATCTGGAACTCCGTTCCTGGTCGTGTTTACATCTGTCGGCTGCTTGTCGCGCCGAAGGTTGATGACCAAAGGTGGAGGCTTCTGGTTCAGAGTAACCGCTGGAGAATTGCTTCTTTTCCCCAAGCTGGATCTATTCAGGTGAATAGCCATGGGCTCTATGGCTTTTGGACGAGTGGTTTGTCCTTTCACTCTGATCGACAACGGTAGTGCGGCAGAGGGTTCTCCTGGCTCCCGGTGGGATTCCTTCTCTGTCTTGCCCGCCACTTCTTTCGTGTGGTCCTGCGAGTACAACACGGCGTCGGAATAGTAGGAATCTACTCCTTTAAACGGGTTTAGGTCGGCCACCTCCGTTTGTACCATCCCTTGGGGGTCTACATATTTAAGATATTGATGTAGAGTTGAAGGAACGATGTTGTGATCGTGGATCCACGGTCTTCCCAGCAAGATATTGTAGGATACCTCTGAATCGATCACGTAACATGTGGCCACCGATCTGAGGTTGCCAATCTGGATCCTCAGGCGAATCTTCCCCAACGGCTTACTTCTTCCGGCGTTGAATCCCACGATTGTAGTGGAGGTGTAAGCCAGTTAGTTGGTAGGAATCTTCAAAGGTCTGAGCAGACTGTTCGGGATGATGCTGATTGATGATCCCGGATCTATGTGAATCCGATCAACCTCCATGGAACCGATGTACCCGGTGTAATAGAGGGGCCTGTCATGCCTGTTATGTTTTAACAGCATGTTATTTTGGTTGAAGGTGATATTTGGGACCACCTCCATCACACTGTGGCACTGAGGGCACGCCACTGGTTCTTCGTCGGGAGATTTGAGCTGGGTCAAGCACGCCTCCGCCTACATCAGTGCTTCACTCAAGGCTAGACGAGTGTCTTGGGAGAGCCTGAGTAGCTCGAAGATGGAGAGCCTGGTCGGTGTATTAGCCAGTTGGGCTAGGATGTCGAAGTTATATGGCTTCTCAAACCTTTGTTCGGAATGTTTTTCACAGGTTTATCGAAGCGCACTTCTCTTTGTTTTCCTTTGTCCGCCGGCGTCGGTTTTGAAGGGTTGGCTTCCGGTATGACGGGGCTTGGCCCTGCAGGTTTGGCAGTTGAAACGTCTGCCGGTATATCCTCCTAACTTGCTCCATAGTCGTTGAGGTAGGCTCTCCCTGACCGGGTTGTAACAAGTACCTCGTCTTCGTATGATGGCAAAGAATTTGTGACCATATGGCATGGTTTGCACTTTGAGCTCCTCCTGGACGTAGCTCTAGTCCCTTCCTCGAGCTCTGACACCAAATCTGGATAAACCCACATAATCTCGCCCTGAAGGGTGGTCAGGGGTACCAGGTTATGATTTTGATCCCTAGCCGGAGGGAGATTGACGATGTCCATTGTGGCTCAGAAAATGGGCGTGATACCGTCCATGACTTCTTGGGGAGGCAGATCGCTGAACCGCAGAGAGACCATGTTGGCTGTGACCGTTTTCTTGGTGTCGTGCAGGGTGATGGCCTTAGCATCGATCAACCCCTGGATCTTCCTCTTCAGTACGTAACACATCTTTGTTGGGTGGTGTACGTATCTGTGGAAGATGCAGTATTTGGGGTCGTCGGTACTGCCGACCTCTTGGGGCCGCCTTAGCTCCGGCAGGGTGATCTTGCCACTTTTGACGAGACACTCAAATATACTAGGGATATCGTCGTTGTCGAAAGAGTAGACCTCGATGGGCCTGGAAGTCCGGGGCTTTGTCTGCGTGGTCGCCGCCGTCTTTTGTCTGGACGTATTGACTGTCAGAGCTTCTTTTTCCTTGGAGCTGCGAGGATGGTCGCCGCTGGAAGATCGCCTTTTGCCTCTGTCGGAGGTGGAGATCATGATGCCGTTGTCACGCGCCTTGCGACTGTTGTCTTCGGCGGCCACTGCCGAGACGATGAACGAGGGCCACTCATGGAACTGATATGGTCCTGTGAACATCGAGACTATAGGAAGGAGTTTCTTCCTGCAAATGTCTACTAACACCGAGTCTGGAACTCCTGGAGGCATTTGTAAGATGGCCTGACGAAAATGTTCGACGAAGGTGCGAACGTCTTCCTTTTCCCTTTGCTTGACTTCAATGAGGGAGGACATAGACATGTCCATTCCACCCTCGTAGAATCGTGTGAAGAATAGCGCTTTGAAGTCTTCGAAGGAAGTAATGCAGTTGTCCGCCAAGCTACGGTACCACTGATAGGCTACTCCTGAGAGGCAGCCCTTGAACACCCGAGTGAGGAGGGCGTCGTTCCCTTGTAGCAACACCGTCATCATACTGAAATAGTTCATGTATTGACTTGGTGATGTTTTTCCTTCGAACAGAGCCATAGTCTGAGGTTTCTACTTCGGAGGAAAATGGACTTCTTCCCAGATAGCCGGGTAAGGCTGGTTGATTCCCAGTTTCTTGAGCTGATCTTTGTGCCTCAAGGCGTCAAACTGGGCTTTCAACTCCCGCACTGCCTGCATCGGATTCTCAGTTGGAAGCGGAGGGACTGCCGACTCTTGATCTAGAGCAGGTTCTTGGCTTGGGTCGGATGGTGGTAAGTCCACCCACACACGTATCTGAGTTGGCGGGACCGACGCTTGAGCCATGGCAGTCGCGTGCTGAGTTAGCATCATCTGGTGCATGTTCTCCATTACGGATTGCATTTGCTTCAGAGATGTCTCTAGCACAGTGATGCATTTTTCCGCGTTTCCTGAAGCCTCCTCGCGTTCGTCTTCAATGGCGTAAGCTCCCACTTCCCTGGGCGTCATCGAAGGATTAGTATAGGTCGCCGCAGAAGTCGACTCTACACTCTCAGCATCTGTTCTGGGAGATTGGCGATCCCCAGCGTCGGAATCAGACGAGTACGGAGCTGGTTGCTGTGACCTTGCCCGGGTGTTTTGGAACACCCCAGCTTCAGTGCTCCAGAGGAGGTCTTCGAATCTTCTTCGGCTCGGAGGCCCAGAGGGATGACGTCTCGAGCTCGACCTTCTTCTGGGTATGCGTGAAGCCATGTTCACGGACGCATACGCGTGCTCTTCTTCCGAAAAAGACCGAGAGTAGCTCAATCGGTCGAAGACCGACCGTTTTGCTTTAGAACAGCAGCAGTCAATCACAATCTTATGACTATTACAATATTGCTCTCTGGGGGGCATAATAGATATGTTGGAAGATCCCCTCTCCTTACGCTTCTGGACTTGGCATTCGCGTAGGTCAGGAGTAGCAACCGAAGCTTGCTTTACGCCGCGGGACTTCGCCTGGCGTAATTTGGAGATTCGCTCAGACTGGCGTAAAGCTGGAGAGGTCCTCAGTCGGCCATCGGCTTCTTGCGTAATCCGGAGGGTAGGCAGATTGTTCTCTTGCTGGTGTAAAGGCCAAGAGGTTGAACATTCGCCTGCTTGCTTTCCCTTGCGGAGATCACCGCGCTCATCTATTTTTCCGTAGAAGTCAGATGTTGCTTCGCGCGTGAAGCATGATCTATTCTTCCGATTTGGCGTTGAGGCACCATCGAAAGTTTTGTCTGTACCGCGCATAGCGGGAGACTGATTCCTACGCGTAGAGCATAGTGGATACTTCTGGGTCAGCGCAGAGGCCTTGCCCGAAGTTTTGTCTGTACTGCGCGTAGCGGGAGACTGGTTCCTACGCGTAAAGCGCAGTGGATACTTCTGGGTTAGCGCAGAGGCCTTGCCCGAAGTTTTGTCTGTACCGCGCGTAGCGGGAGACTGAATTTTACGTGCAGGGCACGGAGGGAGCGATGCTACCACCTCATTGGTCGAAGAGATCGAAGAGATCGGAGAGTCCACAGGAATGGTTGAGGATGTCTTGGGCATCCACACTTTGCGCAGCTTCCTGTTGTCTTGGACGGAGAGAGAGTAAGAGCTACCCCCGGTTCGAAGCATGTCTTCGTAAGCAGACTGGTTGAAATGAACGACCAGTGTCTTCTTCACGGTTCCTATAGATACCGCATCGCGTTGAGCAATTACTTCCTCGTCAAAAGAGAAAGACGTCCCCAGCAGAGTCGCCATCTTGTTTGTGGTATTAAATGAAAGAATGAAAGTGTATTTCAATGACGGGATTTGTGCGAAACCCGCACCCTTTGGTTTACAAACAAACTTGTACAATGTAATCCTATACGAGGATGTGGGAGTATAATTTATTTAATCTGGGTATAAATTGCTATAGGTGTCTGATCTGCGGTCGATCACTTTAGCCCTTGGACCACACGATGTTGAAGAAGTGCCGTGGAAGACAGGTAGCAGCTTCGAAGGTTATCGGAGAGGGTAGATGCACGATGCCGAAGTCGTCGATCCCCGCTCTTTGCCTGAGCTTCGGGCTCTCTCTCTCTCTCTCTCTCCTCCTTGTTCGATCTTCTCCGACTGTCGACCTTGGATCTGATATTGGTACTCTTGACCGAATTTTTCGACCTGGGATCTGATATCGGTTTCTTGACCAATTTTTTGACCTGGTTCCCCATTGACAGGGGCCTCTATTTATAGAGTCTTTGGTGACAGTGACCACTCCGTTGGTGTAGCAACCGAGGAATGGAAAGTACAGCACCTTTTTACACAACGGTTAAAGTAACCAATGCCTACGTATAGATGATCTTTTGACTGAGCGGGTGACGTGGGTCCAACTAAGGGGACACAACACGTACGGTTGCTACTAAGATCACGACGTAAAAGCCACGCGGGTAGGTATCCATTGTATAGAAGAGGTTGGCGTAGAAGCCAAATGTCCGTCACCATGGCATAGAAGCCAAGTAGGCATAGAAGCCGAACAGGCATAGAAGTCGAGTAGGCATGGAAGCCGAACAGGCATAGAAGCCGAACAAGCATAGGAGCCGAGTAGGCGTGGAAGCCGAGCAGGCATAGAAGCCGAACAGGCATAGGAGCCGAGTAGGCGTGGAAGCCGAGTAGTCGTAGAGACTGAGTGGGCGTAGAAGCCGAGTAGTCGTAGAGACTGAGTGGGCGTGGAAGCCGCATGAGCACAGATCCTGAATGGGCGTAGAAGCCGCTGCATATCATGCCAGGATGGGCGTAGAAGCCGCTTGAGCACAGATCCTGAATGGGCGTAGAAGTCGCTGCACACCGTGCTGATGTGGACCCCTTAGCCGGAATTACGGCTTTTGAAGATATAACCAAATCTCTTGCAGAGATTTGCCATCACCTTATGCATTAAATGCGGAGGCGTGTTTCGAAGGTCTGCAGGCCTTCTATGCACCCGTCGCAGAGACGTGTCTTGAGAGAAACTGTCACCGCTCTGTGCAATTAGACGTGGAGACGTGCCTCGAATCCCGTACGAAGTACAGCTTTTGACGTGGCAGGCGGTTTGTCTGTTGCGGAGCGTAAAACAGCTCATGTTTGCCTGTGTAAAACAGGGCGGCGTATTTCCTTGTACGCAAAAGAGCGGTTTATGCTGAGGGGACTCCAGTAAACGACGGTTTGGTGATGTTTTACCAAATCCTCTGCATTAAATGGTGAGATCCGCCATCATACTATGGGATGCGTCCCGAGAGGTCTGCCATCGTTTCCAGTCGTCGTTTGGGTAGCCGTGCATCACCTTTTGTCAGGAGTCAGAGGTCAGATTCACTGCGTGACTCGACAGGTTCATTTCGGGGAAGATGAAGCGTTCCTCGTACGTTGTCACGCTGCTTTGAGAGCGGTTGAGTTTTACGCCATGGAGGCGATGAAGAACTCTGTTTCACGCTGGAGCGGCCTGGACGTACTGCACTTATGCGGATGGTCCTTTGAGCTTTATTCTTCACGCTGTATTTTAGCGAAGAAAACTCTGTTGTACGCCTGATGGCTCTGAAGGCCTCTGCTTACGCTGCTCTGTATCAAGAGGCTGTGTAGCTCTTTCCAGCGTATTTTTCATGCTTCTACACCATATACATACGGCTGGCATGCTTACGTATTCCTAGTCCTACGTATTTTGGGACTGGGGCATGACAGTCCAGTCGCTCGTTGTTGGGATCTCAACTTCCTACTTTGCACCAATGTCTATCCTGTTTCAGCTTGTAGGAAGAAGACAACTAAACAAGATGTAGCGGTACCCGTTAGACAATCAATCACAGATCATTGCCCTAGAGGAACGTCGCTCCTACAAGGATTTTCACATGGCCTATTTTTCTTTAAATAAAATACTTATTTTATTTTATTTTCCTTAGTTGCTTACTTTGCTTTTATATATATATATATATATATATATATATATATATATATATAACCAAAATACCAGGGGTACACTAATTTTTTGGTGTAACAATTTTTTATCTAAAAATGTTATTATTTATGGGTAAAAGGTTATTTACTCAGCAACTAACTAAATTTGTTTATCATTACCCTCTATCTTTCCCTCTCCATACTAATCTAAACATGTTATTATTATGATGTATCTTTGTTCCCTCAAGTACTTCCAGACAAACTTCAAATACGAGAGAACCCCAAGATCAAGGAGGCCATCACCCAGAAGTTCATTTTCGCGTTGAGAAGATTCGCATCGTGTTCGACAAAGATGAGCCAGAGCCTAATACGACCAGTGGGGACACCAAGGACGACAGGTCAAGGGATGGCAAGTGTAACGACCTTCTCCGCTCTAGCGGAGAGCCAATTTAAATGGCACAATTGCGAAGACCTGCCCTGTCTTGCTTAGTGAGACGACTCGCTTGATGCAAGAAATTCATACTTGGCCCTTCAGAAGTTCAAACTAAGACTTTCAAAGACGTGCTCGTAGTCTCACTCAGCCGATGCGATATATCGCTAAGATAGGTGGCTCTGATGAACTTATCTTTTGCTTAGCCTCTATATCTAAAAATATGACCGATACATGCTAGTCGCTAGGTGAATCACCGATGCGTGCTAATAAAGTAATGAACCAACCTAGCTAAGGGAATAATCTCGCTTATTATCATTTATATAGAACATGGAAGTAAGTCGGCTAAACGAAATGCATGAATCGTTTTATTGTCTAGAACTGTTTGAGTAGATTTATTTATGCTATCTATCTTATATGCAATGCTTGATAGTGATAATGCAATAATCTGGAAGTACAACACTAAACATGATTCATTCACCTAAGGCAGGAAGACCATCAAAATAGTCGTTCCGAGCGAAGTAATGGAGAACAATGAAAGGCTTCGGTACCTTTGGGTCGCCAATGCAACTCCCGACACGGAAGCTACATAAATTAGTAAATTATCAGCTCGTAGAGCCCGTAATGAATCATCAGCTTGTGGATCCTGTCATCATCTCATGGATCCCATCATCAGCTCGTAGAGCCCGTATGTAAAGTTGAGAAAGTGAAGTAAAGTAAAGAAGAGACTTGCATAGTCATGGACAACTTGTGGACAAGGTTTATGATTTTATGGTCCCTGCGAACGGCCATCGGTCGAATTGGGCCCGTGTCGACCTAGACGAAACCCGGGATATTTAGCTAGCAACATTAGTACGGGGGAGGCAGGAACTTGTAGTGAGGACTCGATACTTATCCAATGCTGCAAGGGTCATTGTCCGCCCAGCTAGCGCAGGGGAAACATGGTCTCATAGCGGGATCTAGCTACCCAGCGCTGCAAGGGGCGTCGTCCGCCCAAGATATCGTCCAAATGGCTCATGGTGCTAGTGACCAATTCATATAGATTAAGTCAGCTCAATCTGCGGTAATCCACGTGTGAGTTACTGCATTAAAATAAGGAATCTGAATATAACACACCTGAACAGACTGAGTATAATACATTTGAATAACCGGAGTAGCAAAGTAATATGAGTATCACAAATCTGAGTATATCGTTCACCTTAGTCGGAAACACGCTTGTAACACTTGTGTTTTGCTTATGCGATCCTTGGTTTCAATATATATATATATATATATATATATTCATGCTTGGTTAACTTGGTTGTATCTTTGGACAAAAAAGGACAAATGGTAAGTTGGTAACTCGTGCCGTATTACTCGTTCTTATGCGACACTCTACATTTGCACATGAGTTAGGCTTTATATTATTGCCATAAAACTAATCCTAAGGCAAGACTAGAAAGACAACTTAATAGATGGTGCACAGAACTAATTGAATGTGTTTGGATTTGTTAAGTGGGCGAGAAGCCTCCCTGAAGGACCGTGAGACAGCTCTAGAGGGAGGGTGAATAGAGTGCAGCGGAATAATCTACCCAATTTAAGATTATCAGAATGAAGGCAGTTGCTAACTAATAGTGTATATAAAGATAGTAAAGTAAAGCAGTAAAGTAGAGAGAGAAAGAAAACACAAACACCAAGATGTATACTGGTTTTCCTCTGAGAGGACTAGTGTAGTCCCGAGAACTCAAGCTCGGAGTTTTATCCACTATAATTACCAATAGCGAATCACAAGCTTTGATCCGAAGGCTTGCCACTTCTTTACACCATGAGATTTGATCTGAAGTCTTTTAACTTCACAGCTTAGAGAGAGAGAGAGATAGAGAGAGAGAAAGAGAGAGTAACTGATGGAACAAATATCTTTACAACTTTGAAGACTTCTAGACCGATATCTCACTTAGCACTAGGAAGGCTAGGGAGTTGCTCTTTGAGATAAGAAAGTTAAGGCTTTAGGGGTTTGCTCACAATAGGATAGAAGACTTAAGGATGGTTGAGTAAGTAAGAATGAAGAATTTTAATCCTATTTATAGTGTATAGACAAACAAAATTCGGCCAGAATTCGGATGGAGTTTAATTCAACTTTCCAACCGTTGGGCCAACAAATCATGAGCTATTGAACTGGTTAATTTAATATCAAAAGGGTAACCGAGTTTGGTCCGAGTTCGGCACGAGTTCGGTCTCTTAGTATGGTAGACTTTGTAAATGAATGTGGCCTGATTTGGTGGATAGGTTCTTTGGTTCATTTGAGTGGACTAAGTATCTGGGTATAGGTACTTGGGATTTGCTAGTGCGACTCAGCTTACATCAGTCCTAGACTCAAATAACTAAAAAATTATATTTGAATATACATAATACAAACAACATGTAAAAGCAGTATTAAGGCTTCAGATCACGATAAATCAATACATGGTTTAGTTAACTATAAAAAGCAAGTTGACTGAGACCGGATGGGCCAACAATCTCTCCCATTTTGATAATTGACAAACTATGAATGATACTGCAAGTCTTTGATATGCAAGGCTCCCCCGTAACTGTGGAGCAGTTGATATGCTAAAGACAATGTATGTCAAGTATCGTCTTGTATGCTAGTATCATGTATGTCTTTCTCCCCTGTTGTCATTTGATCAAAATGGCATGCTCCCCCAAAATCGGTGAGATGACAAAAAAATAAGAGAATAAAGTGTATACAGGATAATATATAATGACAAAATAAAAATTATAATAAACTTTTATTCATTTGAAAGAAAATATACAAAAGTAGATGTGTAGTGAAAACATCATATAGAGCATCTAAAAGTAAACTTTTTAAACGTTTTAATCCATTCAGTAACTAGTTGTCATGTTCATCATGTTCATCATCTGGTTCAACTATTTTGTTTGGATCAAAGAAGGCATCAGCTGGATCAAAATGTCGCTGAACATAGGGGTGATCAATATGAAATCCTTGTTGATTCGAATTTCTGAGAATCAAAAAAGGTTCGGTTGGGTGCTTCGATAGGGTGTACTGGATGTCTATCAAAGTGTTCCTAAGAGCCTGAGTCTGAAGAGTTTGGTGATGATTAGTAGCATGATTGTGTATATCTTCTTGGTGAAAGCGATCACGCAACAGATTAAAAATATACTCTAAGGTTTGCGGTTGTTCATCAACAGGAGGGACATAATCAACAGGATGAGTGTTGGAGTTTGATGATGAGTTATAAGGTAGAAGCATAGTTGGCTCAAATCTTCGAATTCTATTGAGGTATAAAGGTTCCTCAAGATTTGGACAAGTATCCAAAGGAATGTCGAAATAGCTAAAAATAGTTGGAAAGTACATGGCGCGTAGTAGTGGACGCCCTTTCTTGCGATATTGAACTATTTGAGATAAGATGGTCTGGGGAACATTAAAGTTAATATCAAAATGCAAGTAATATAAAGCTGACATTTCTAGATAGAGACCTCATCAAGGCAAGTCTTCTTAGGTAAAAAAGTTGAAAAGATACTACAATGCATTTCAAAGAAGTGACCATTCAAATATCTAGCATAAAATATACCAGTTGGACATTCAAGTGGGTGACGATGGATATTCTTGAAAGAATCTAAAGTTAAGCCATGGTCAAATTAAACTTGCGTGATGTTGACTAAGGTTTGTCCATCAGCGGGAATGTATAGGATTTCACCCAAGTCATTTGCATCAAATTCAATTAGAATGCCACAAACTCTAGATAAAATAGTATCATGTTCATATGTTAAGTTACAATAGAATATTTGAATAGCATTAGTGTAAATTTTGGTATGGGTTGTAACAAATTCTTCAAGTTGAAGTTTTTAAAGAGTAGGTAGATAGTCTATGTATTGAGAAAAAAAATCAATAGGATGGCCAAAACAGATATGTCTCTTGGAGAAGTCATTAAACTAATCATTTGAAATTTCGAGGCTTCGAAAGGTGAAACCGTCGAATTCTCCTAAGTTTGGCATAATGGGACAGAAAAGAGAGTCAAAAAAGGAATCTAGTTTCCTTTTTGGGGCCATTTGGAGAGTATGTAGGAGGAAAAGCTATGGTTTTATTTGTAGAGGAGGAATAATTTTTGTTGGTCTAAATGAATGAGCAACAAAATGATCTATATATAGAGTAGCAGAAACCTAAATTAGGAAGAGAATTAAATGATATAGCATATTCTGGAATTAAACTAATCGAGTTCGGTCCGAGCTCAGCCCGAGTTCGGTCTGAATTCTGTTGACATTTATTTCTAGAATCTTAATATAACTTTAATCGATATTATGCCTTTCTTGACTTGATATAAATACAGAATGATAAGTGCTGAACTTAAATTGTACGTTTTCAAGAGTTTAAATTATCTCAGAGTAGCTGTAGAGGTCGGATCCCAGCTACCGGTGGTCCGAAGACACTTAAATACCATGTCGCTTAAGGTTATTTATACCTTTTTGATAGAAGGGCCCTTTCGGCTTGTATCCAAAAAATTTAAAACTTTTGAAAAGTATGACAAAAAATTTGTAAAGCATCTTATGATTCTTATATTTTATCAAAATTTAAAAGACCTAATTCTCGACAGATAAAGTTGAATCGATCTTCAGCTAAAGGTTTAGTAAACATGTCTGCTAATTGATGTTCCGTGTCCACATACTCTAAATAAATAACTCTGTGTAATTCATGATCCTTTAGAAAATGATGACGGATTTCTATGTGCTTAGTGCATGAGTGGCATACTGGATTTTTGGTGAGATTAATGGTGCTAATGTTATTGCAGAAAATAAGAATGTTCTTATAGTGCAGATTGAAGTCTTCTAGGGTTTGCTTCATCCACAAAATTTGAGCACAACAACGTCCTACGATGATATACTCTGCCTCAGTTGTTGATAATGCCATAAAATTTTGTTTCTTGCTAAACTAGGAGAGTAGAGACTTTCCTAGGAAATGACACATGTCGCTGGTGCTTTTTCGATCGACTTTGCATCCAGCAAAATCAGTATTCGAGTAACCAGCAAGGTCAAAAGACGTGGTTTTGGGATACCATAAGCCTTCTGACAAAGTTTTTTTAAGGTATCTAAAGATACGCTTAACTGCGAACAAATGTGATTCCTTAGGATTAGCCTGATATATAGCATAAAGACATACAGCAAACATAATGTCTGGGCGAATAGCAGTTAGATATAACAAACTACCAATCATACCTCGATACTTACGTATGTCTATTGGTTTACTACTTTCATCAAGGTCAAGCTTAGTGAATGTTGCTATTGGAGTTCTGATAGGCTTTGCATTATCCATAACGAACTTTTTGAGCAAATCCTTAATGTACTTAGCCTAATGGATAAAAGTTTCTTGTGAATCTTGTTTGATTTGCAATCCTAGGAAGAAAGTCAGTTCACCCATCATGCTCATCTCAAATTCACTCTGCATACACTTAGCAAACTCGTTACATAGCATCTCATTAGTAGATCCGAATATGATATCATCAACATATATTTGTACTAATAACAAAGAATCAGCAGAAGTTTTTATAAAAAATGGTAGTATCAATTTTTTCTTTTGAAAAACCGTTTTCAAGTAAAAAGAAGCTAAGAAGTTCATACCAAGCACGAGGGGCTTGTTTGAGTCCGTATAGAGCCTTTCATAACTTGAATATGTGGTCAGGGTGTTTAAAATCTTCAAAACTAGGAGATTGTTTAACAAAAACATCTTCTTTAATAACTCCATTTAGAAAAGCATTTTTAATATCCATTTGAAAAAGTTTAAAGTTATGAAAACTAGCAAAAGCGTAAAGCATCCATATAGATTCAAGTCTAGCAACATGAGCATAAGTCTCATCGTAGTCGATACCTTCCTCTTGGTTGTATCCTTGAGCTACGAGACGTGCTTTGTTACGTGTAACTGAACCATCATTATTTAATTTATTTCAAAAAATCTATTTAGTACAAATGATCGGATAATCATTAGGTTTAGAAACAAGGTCCCAAACTTGATTGCATTCAAATTGGTTGAGTTTCTCTTTCATAGCAGAAATCCAAAATTCATCAGCAAAAGCTTCATCAGTATTTTTAAGTTCTATTTGAGAAATAAAAGCAACATTTACAATAATATCTCTATTTGAGGAATGTGTACTTATACCTTTCGATACATCACATATTACCAAGTCTTCAGGATAATCTGTGGAAAACTTTAGTCTTCTTGGCAGACTTTCTGGATGACTTGTACTGTTTGTATCTTCTGATGTCTTATTGGTTACGGGTTGACTACCTTCATCGTCACTTTTGTTTAGTGCTTGAGTGTTGTGTTCATCAAATATAACATTGATTGATTCTTCAATAGTCAATGAGGTTTCGTTAAATACTCTGAATCTTCTAGTTTTGGTGGCATAACCTAGAAAAATACCTTCATCGACCTTGGAGTCAAATTTTCCTAGATTATCTTTGGTATTAAGAATAAAATATTTGTAGCCAAAAACTTTAAAATAACTAATTGTGGGGATTCTACCAAACCAAAGTTTATAGGGGGTTTTCTTCGATATAGGTTGAATAAGTACCATATTCAAAACATGGCATGAAGTACTTACAGCTTCGGCCCCAAAGTATTTTGGAAGGTTATACTGATTTAACATGACTCTAGCCATATCACCAAGAGTTCTATTCTTCCGCTCTATAACACTCATTTTATTGTGCAGTTCTAGGACAAGAAAATTTATGAGAAAAATTATTTTTATTGCAAAATCTTTTAAAATTACTATTTTCGAATTTGCCTCCATGATCATTTCGGATACGAGTAATCATAAAACCTTTTTCGTTTTGAACCTTTTTGCAAAAAGTGACAAATTCAGAAAATGCTTCATTTTTATTTGCAAGAAAATAAACCCATGTGTATCTAGAAAAATTATCAACAATAACATAAGCATAAAGCTTACCACCAAGACTGGCGACTCTACTGGGTCCAAACAAGTCATATGCAAGAGTTGGAGAGGTCTAGAGGTACTTATAGAGTTGATTGATTTAAAGAAAGATTTAGTAGCTTTATTCTTTTCACAGTCAGCACATACCATATCTTTCTTGAAAGTAATCTCTAGTATGTCTTTTACGAGTTTCTTTGTAGATAGTCTTGCAATAGTGTCCATGTTTGCGTGTCCTAGACGCATATGCTATAGCCAGCTGTCATCTTTGTTGGCGTATAGACATTTGCATGCATTGTCAGTATCTTTTACAAAATAAAAAATATATATATTGTCTTCCCTGATCCCTTCAAAGATAACCTTACCAGTGGATCTTTCATAAATAGAATATTTATTTTTAACGAAGTTAATACCATAACCATGGTCAACTAGATGACTGATGTTAAGTAGGTTATGTTTTAATTCTGTTACTAGACAAATGTCTTTTATGACAGGATAGGGAGGAACATCTATATTACCATTAGCAATAATGTATCCTCTGAGGTTATTGCCGAAGGAGACATAACCTTCTTTCTTCATCAATAGCATTGCAAATAGGTTAGCAATCACCATTCATATATCGTGAGCAACCACTATCAAGAATCCACTTGCTTCTAGCATGAGAGGGTTGATCCACCTATAAAATGAGTTGTAAATGTAACCCTTGGTACCCATTTCCTTGAGGGTCTTGCTGTGTTAGTTTTTGAAACCCATGCATAAATATTCATATCTACTAACTTTCTTGTTCTACAAAATCTAGACATATGTCATTTCTTACCACAGTAGTGACATAGCTATGTGATTGGTGCTTGGCGCAGAATGATAGATATGATTGTGTGAAGCAGTTATTTGTGGATAGAATGCATGATTGTGTAGAATATTTCTTTGTAGTCTTCTATAATAGAATGCATGATTGTGTTTGGTTCTATGTGCATGATGATTGCATGAACTGTTATGTATGTAGGTAGGAGCATAACTGTGAGTGTTCTTTTATCTTGCTATATGTCTCGTGTTAGGTTGGGTGGAGGTTTGTTCGACCTGTTTACCCAATCTAATCTCTAATTTTTTAGAGGTAGCATATACTTTATCATATTTAGTAGTGAGAGCATCTATTCTACGTACAGCAATAAAATACTTCTTCTTTTCAGATTCGAGTTCTTTCTTAAGTTTAGCGTTCTCCTGAGAGCTCTTGTCAAGATTGGCAAGTGCCTCGTGGAGGTTAAGCTTAAGTTTAGGATTCTCGTCTGAATCGTTTGAGGTATCATTTACTTCACTTAGTAAAGATGTTAGTCTCTCTATTTCAGTTTGACATTCTTGAACATCTTTCTTAGCATACTTGTACTTATTTCTAAGTTTCTTAAAATTATCAAGCAGATCACTAAAAGCATTACCTAGTTCATCAAAAGTAAAATCATCATAAGAGTTATTATCCGTTACCTGATCAGCCAACTTTATAAAGCATATGTTTGCTGCTTCTCGAGGATTCTCTTCTTCGGATTCACTAGCTTCACTTTCATGCCAAATACTAGTGTTTGTATATTTTTGTGATAATGTTCTTCTAGATGAGTAGTTGTGGCAATTTCCTTTTCTTAGGATTGGACAATATTTCTTTATATGCCATGTCTTCTTACAGTTGTAGCATATAGGCTCTTCATAACTGTTGTCATAGGCTCATTCTTCTTTGATTTCTCAAGCTTTAGAAATTTTTTGAAGTTTCTAGTGGTCAGGGCAACTTACTCATCTTGAGACTCATTATCGTCAGAGTTATAGTTGGTGACATTTTCTTATGTGCCTTAAGAGCAATCGTCTTCTCCTTAGGAGTGGGTTCTTCAAATTCCTTGAGATCCAGCTCGTGAGTCATCAGCTTGCCCATGAGCGTCTCGAGAGTCATCGTGGTAAAATTATTTTCTTCTATGATTGCAGTGGCTGTAACCCCCCTGATTTTTCAAAAAATTTTAATTTGGATTTTTCACAATTTTCTGTAATATTCTGGGATTTTTCTGTAATTAAAACTAAGGAATTTAGAATTTAAATGATTTTTAAATGATGTTAATTGATATTAAAATATTATAAAAATAATATTTTTGGGTGTAAAATAGAAAACTAGACATAGGGTAATTTTTCGGGAATTTTTTGGACCCCGGAAGCATTTTAAAGCCCTAAACATCAAGTCGTAATTAAACCCTAGAAATAAACCCGGTTCAATTGAACCAAACCAACCCAAACCAACCCAGACCCGGTTCAGCTGAACCGAACCCAGCCTTATCGGGTCGGGTCGGATCTAAACCCGACCCGAAACCCGACAACCCGTACCCGCACCTAAGTTAGGTGGATCGGGTCGGATCTGCCGCCCGACCCGCTGACCCGGACCCATACCCAATCAGAGCCGAAACCCTAATCCTAATCTGAACCCTATTCCGACCGACGACGACGCCTATTTAACCCCTCGCCTGAACCCTAATCGCCCCGCTCTGCCTTCCCTCTCTGCCACTCCCCTCCCCCGCAGTTCCCTCCTCCTTTCTCCTCCCCGCAGCGCCCCCACCGTCGACCTCCCAGCCCACTCGACCCCGCTTCGACAACCCCGGCCGAAACCCTAACTTTCCTCCTGCTCCTCCCAGAACCACCTTCCTCCGCCTAGTCGCTGCTCCTCCGCCCAGTGCCCCGCTCCGGTCACCCACAGCCGCCCTAGACCAGGACCTCCCCGAGCCCCTCGTCCTCCCCCTCCATTAAATCCCCCGTCGACCACCGTCCTGAACCCTAACCACCCTCGCCTTCGACCCCGCAGAGCCGCCTTCCTCCACCGTCTCCTCACCTCAACCCACCGCTCGACCCTTTCCCCGATCCATCGCCATCAGCCCTAGCCCAGCCCAGCACCACCACCATCACCCTCTTCCCTCTCGACCCGTCCCCGACCCGCAGCTCCGCCTTGAGCCCTAGCCACCCGACCCCGGCCAGCCCCGACCTCATCCACCTAGCCGCCTCCGTCGGCGCCGTCCCCTCCGGCGTAGCCCTGAGCCGCCATGGTGAAGCCCTCCGCTGAACCCTGACTCCGACACAGCAGCACGCGGACACGGACACAGCAGAATCCGGATACGGCAGTACTAGACACAGCACCCGGACACGTGAAACCCTGTTCCACGGAGCCCTATTCAGGTAGCATTTTCTCTCTCCTCGTTGCCCCATTTTCAGTTCCGTCAGTTGTGACGCGTAGACTGCTTAACCCCCTCGATGTCCGTGTAACCCGCTCGGTACGTCGCGTCCTGTGGCGATCGCGAACCGCGATCCAAAAACAGGAAAACCAACATCCTATTTCACCCCGGAACTGAGTGCGCCCCACCAAACGGGACGACTTGGCCGTGC
Source organism: Iris macrosiphon (assembly GCA_036927795.1). Lineage (NCBI taxonomy): Eukaryota > Viridiplantae > Streptophyta > Magnoliopsida > Asparagales > Iridaceae > Iris > Iris macrosiphon. The sequence continues at coordinate 87,870,655 of JAYESA010000020.1, read as the reverse complement.
GCGGTCTTCACCGAAACGTACGCGCTGTCGATACGGACGTGCGGGATTTCGCATAAGTTGATTTGGATGTGCGTGCACACCGAAATTAACGCGTATCCGCCGACAATGCCCCGTATCCGCCTGTTCTAGAATACGTTGTAACTTTGTGTACACACGTCGGATCGAAACGAAACTTATGCCATCGGACTCGTAGCAATACACTGGTCCTGTGACCCAAGTTTGGTTCAATTCTGAGAACGTTGACAAAATTGGGAATCGTGGGCCCCGCGGCTCTACTTGACGGGCGATTTTGTGTTCGGCTCATCGAAATCCAATTCTAGAAGTTCCGTTGGGTTCGAATCATCATTCTGGACTTGTTGACACTAAGTTTGATGAATTTGGAAACCATTGGTTCTGACATATTTTTCGGTGCAAAGCGGCCCACATGTGGACCCCGCTTTGACCAGAAATGGTCATTTTTGCCCCTGTGTCCAAATTGGACTCAAGGACAGGCATTTCTAGCTATTTAATGTCTTCTGAATCTAATGGTGATGTTTATTTCAGCAACCAGAGTAGTACCTACAATTCCTACTGAGATCAGAGCTACAGTTGGAGTCAGAACCCCAAGCAAGTGTACCTTGCCAACATTGCAGTTCTTGTTACATATTTTCTTACCTTATTTATATATTGTTGTACATGCTTGACCTAGGACCATGTGACTTTACTTAGCGTCCGATTAATAGTCGGGTGCCAACATCGTACGCGGAGTTGTGTAACGTCATCTAGACATGGATACCGAGACCCTATATTTCTCGTACTTGTCTTATCAAGTACATCATAACCCAGGACACTTGATACTATTCATGAGACAGAATCTTCCTGAGATATTCATGGTGATTCTGTATAGGATACAGGCTTTATGGCATAGACATTATATTCATAGACATTAGATGACTTTCTGCATTAGATATGATCATGCGTGACATGGACATGATACATCTTGGACATGAGACGTGTGATTACATGGGGTGGGGAGAGACACACAGGCTACAGGCTAATTTTATATATATAATATATAGTAAACTATATAGTAAAATATATAGTAACACTGCTACCGGCTCCCAGACACAGAGCTTGTAGTGGTTTCAGCCTGAGTTTTAGTGATGCTCTCATCTTGTATTTCACTTAGCTGGTTATATAGTTTACCCTATTTACTCATTTATTTTCTGTACTGCATTATTATGGCATGAGTTATTTTGTACCTTGCTATGTCCCCTGAGGACCTGGATCCGAATTATGTTCCCAGGATTAGCAGACGAGATCTATCCCGAGGGTTACGGAGCAGGAGCAGGAGCAGACACTGGAGCAGTACCAGATCCAATAGACGAGTGATCCCTGAGGGTACCTTCTGAGTATATACGGTTCCATACTCAGTATTTACTGTGGTTATCTTTATTCTTGTATCTTGACAGATGTATCAGACTCATTATCGGGTTATTTCCCGAGTTTGTAATTTATTGAGATTGATCTTGCTGTATGATTCTGATATTGTTATATTCATTTCTGTGGATGAGATTAGTATATTTAGACCCTCATTGTTGTATTACAGCTTAAGTACGCCCCGATGGATCCATTAAATTGGGTTTGTCCATCGGTGAGTACTGCTGGCCATTGCCACGTGTCTAGTCCCTCGATATTTTGGGACTGGGGCATGACATGGTTTTTGTAGTGGCCCATGCAGGTCAACGACTAAATTGTCTCGGTTTCAACTTAGGGACCGAGCAAGCCTGCAATAAGAATAGGATAAGTTTTTGGATCTCATCCACTTGCTTGAATCGTTCTTGACATCTATATCGGATTCGAATTAATTTCTTGACTTGCATCCTGCCTTGATTCCTGTGCGCCTCTTATTGTTTATTTTAGTTGTTACTCTAAAAAAATTTTATGTGATTGGTAATTAGAACTTGACAGTTTAAGTTATTATTATAGATTATGACCTAATGATTACCCCTTAGCTTTAAGTCGCGTAATTAGTACCCCCACCTCGATACAAGTTAGATCCCTTACCCTTGACAGTCAGTAACTCTTCTATCCTCACTATCGATACTTGTTCTATAAGCACTAAGACTAAGGCTTAAGACGACCATGACCTATGTAATATAGGAGGATACCCTAATAGGTACCAAGACCCCTTCTCGTAGACCTTAACAAGAGTTTCCACGGTATCCTTAAGACGATTTCAGTATTAGTTTATTGTTTTAAGTTGAGTAGTATGCCTCACAACATAGTACCACCTAGCCCTATTGACCCATTGATGAAGTGAACTAGGATGACACAACTTTAGACTCGCATAAGAAGATAGTGTTTATTCAGACTGTAGAATTTAGAGGTCCTTGCCCCTATTTGGTCGACTAGCGACTTAGACAAGGAGGTTGTATGATGACTGTAGAGATTGTGTAGTCTTTTATTATTATTGCTTATTCTGTTTTGTTTTTGTAAACTTGAATTAATTTGTACCTCATTTTATCATCATCTAGCGTACTTATATTTTTGTACTACCTCGACTTATGCTGCTAATATAGCCTAGTTTTGTAAGCTTACTCTTCTTTCGAGCTTGATCATGATATATCTATTAGCGGGTTAACACACTAATACATTTCAGAATCAGTATATTAAGGTCTAGCTAACCTTAGTGCGCTTGATTCGCCCCTCGTAATACTACTTTACGTGGATTGAGATATGTAGTGAGTAGTAGACGAATATACTTTCCCTGGACATGTCTGACATATCGTATCGGTTACATAACTGTACTAATACGAGCATGCGAACGAAGAATTACCAGAATATGATTTCAATCCACAACTGCTTGACAATTTCTATTTGAATTCTTTAAATGCCTTGATCCCGGTACTTCTATTCGATTACCTCACCCTTGAACTCTTTATTATTGATCTCCGTCTTCCCTTATTTCCGAAAGATGAAACCTCGTGCTTGGTATAAGTTTGATATATAGACAGTACTAGATATACCCCACAGGCCGGTCGCATTATTGATGACCCTTTTATAAATGATTAAGGGGATATCATACGTGATATGTTTGGTGTTAAAGACTTAAGGATTCAATAACATGATTAAATAATTTGGGGCATAACTTTCTTAGATGTATAGCCTTAGATGATAGATGGAAAAATTCTAAGTTGGGTAGAGACCGCAATGTTCACTTGAGAGGAATTCTTTAGACTGTAATCAAGTGAGATTTAATAGAGAGACCCTACCCTAGTTTAATTTCAAGGATGAAATTTTTATAAGTTGGGTAGATAGTAACCCCCCTGATTTTTCAGAAATTTTTAATTTGGATTTTTCATAATTTTTTATAATTTTCTGGGATTTTTTTGTAAATAAAACTAAGGAATTTTAAATGATGTTAATTAATATTAAAATATTATAAAAATAATATTTTTGAGTGTAAAATGGAAAACTAGATTTAGGTTAATTTTTCGAGAATTTATTGGACCCCGGAAGCATTTTAAAGCCCTAAAAACCAAGTCGTAATTAAACCCTAGAAATAAACCCGGTTCAATTGAACCAAACCAACCCAAACCAACCCAGACCCGGTTCAGCTGAACCGAACCCAGCCTTATTGGGTCGGGTCGGATCTAAACCCGACCCGAAACCCGACGACCCGTACCCGCACCTAAGTTAGGTGGATCGGGTCGGATCTGCCGCCCGACCCGCTGACCCGGACCCATACCCAATCGAAGCCGAAACCCTAATCCTAATCTGAACCCTATTCCGACCGACGGTGACTCCTATTTAACCCCTCTCCTGAACCCTAATCACCCTGCTCCGCCTTCCCTCTCCGCCACTCTCCTCCCCCGCAGTTCCCTCCTCCTTTCTCCTCCCCGCAGCGCCCCCACCGTCGACCACCCAGCCCACTCGACCCCGCTCCGACAACCCCGGCCGAAACCCTAACTTCCTTCCTCCTCCTCCTCCTTCTCCTTCTCCCAGAACCACCTTCCTCCGCCTAGCCACTGCTCCTCTGCCCAGCGCCCCGCTCCGGTCACCCACAGCCGCCCTAGACCAGGACCTCCCAGAGCCCCCCGTCCTCGTCCTCCATTAAATCCCCCGTCGACCACCGTCCTGAACCCTAACCACCCTCGCCTTCGACCCCGCAGAGCCGCCTTCCTCCAACGTCTCCTCACCTCGACCCGCCGCTCGACCCTCTCCCCGCTCCACCGCCATCAGCCCTAGCCCAGCCCAGCACCACCACCATCACCCTCTTCCCTCTCGACCCGTCCCCGACCCGCAGCTCCGCCTCGAGCCCTAGCCACCCGACCCCGGCCAGCCCCGACCTCGTCCACCTAGCCGCCTCCGTCGGTGCCGTCCCCTCCGACGTAGCCCTGAGCCGCCACGGTGAAGCCCCGGTGAGCCTCCGCTGAACCCTGACTCCGACACAGCAGCACGCGGACACGGACACAGCAGAATCCGGACATGGCAGTAATAGACACAGCACCCGGACACGTGAAACCCCGTTCCACGAAGCCCTATTCATGTAGCATTTTCTCTCTCCTTGTTGCCCCATTTTTTGTTCCGTCAGTTGTGACGCGTAGACTACGTAACCCCCTCGATGCCCGTGCAACCCTCTCGGTGCGTAGCGTCCTGTGGCGATCGCGAACCGCGATCCAAAAACAGGAAAACCAACGTCCTATTTCACCCCGGAACTGAGTGCGCCCCGCCAAACGGGATGACTTGGTTGGGCGTGATCTTCATCGAAATGTGCGCGCTGTCGATAAGGACGTGCAAGATTTTGCAGAAGTTGATTTGGATGTGCGTGCACACCAAAATCAACGCGTATCCGCCGACAACGCCCCGTATTCGCCTGTTCTAGAACACGTTGTAACTTTTTGTACACACGTCGGATCGAAACCAAACTTGTGCCATCAGACTCGTAGAAATACGCTGGTCCTGTGACCCAAGTTTAGTTCGATTCTGAGAACATTGACAAAATCGCGTATCGTGGGCCATGCGGCTCCACTTGACGGGCGATTTTGTGATCGGCTCATCGGAATCCAGTTCTAGAAGTTCTGTTGGGTTCGTATCATCGTTCTAGACTTGTTGACACTAAGTTTGATGAATTTGGAGACCATTGGTTCTGACACGTTTTTTGGTGCAAAGCGGCCCACATGTGGACCCCGCTTTGACCAGAAACGGTCATTTTTGCCCCTGTGTCCAAATTGGACTCAAGGACAGGCGTTTCTAGCTATTTGATGTCTTCTGAATCTAATGGTGATGTTTATTTCAGCAACCAGAGTAGTACCTACAATTCCCACTGAGATCAGAGCTACAGTTGGAGTCAGAATCTCAAGCAAGTGTACCTTGCCAATATTGCAGTTCTTGTTACATATTTTCTTGCCTTATTTATATATTATTGTACATGCTTGACCTAGGACCGTGTGACTTTACTTAGCGTCCGATTAATAGTCAGGTGCCAACACCGTACGCGGAGTTGTGTAACGTCATCTAGACATGGATACCGAGACCCTATATTTCTCGTACTTGTCTTATCAAGTACATCATAACCCAGGACACTTGACACTATTCATGAGACAGAATCTTCCTGAGATATTCATGGTGATTCTGTATAGGATACAAGCTTTATGGCATAGACATTATATTCATAGACATTAGATGACTTGCTGCATTAGATATGATCGTGCGTAACATGGACATGATGCATCGTGGACATGAGACGTGTGATTACATGGGGTGGGGAGAGACACACAGGCTACAGACTGATTTTATATATATAATACATAGTAAACTATATAGTAAAATATATAGTAACACTGCTACCGGCTCCCAGATACAGAGCTTGTAGTGGTTTCAGCCTGAGTTTTAGTGATGCTCTCATCTTGCATTTCACTTAGCTGGTTATATAGTTTACCCTATTTACTCATTTATTTTCTGCACTGCATTATTATGGCTTGAGTTATTTTGTACCTTGCTATGTCCCCTAAGGACCTGGATCCGGATTATGTCCCCAGGATTAGCAGACGAGATCTATCCCGAGGGTTACGGAGCAGGAGCAGGAGCAGACACTGGAGCAGTACCAGATCCAGAAGACGAGTGATCCCTGAGGGTACCTTCTGAGTATATACTGTTCCATACTCAGTATTTGTTGTGGTTATCTTTATTCTTGTATCTTGACTGATGTATCAGACTCAATATCGGGTTATTTCCCGAGTTTGTAATTTATTGAGATTGATCTTGCTGTATGATTCTGATATTGTTATATTCATTTTTGTGGATGAGATTAGTATATTTAGACCCTCATTATTGTATTACAGCTTAAGTATGCCCCGATGGATCCATTAAATTGGGTTTGTCCATCGGTGTGTGCTGCTGGCCATTGCCACGTGTCTAGTCCCTCGATATTTTAGGACTGGGGCGTGACAGTGGCTATGGGATTCCAATTCTTGGTGAGTCCCCTGAGTACTTTGTGAATCTTTTCATGATTGCTGTACTCCTTGCCAAGTGATAATAGAGGGTTGACGATGTCGAGAAATCTCGTGAATATTTGAGTAATCGTCTTATTTTGCTTCATCTTGAATGCTTCATACTCTTGTGTTAGACGACTTATTTTGGATTCCTTCACTTGGTAGGTTCCTTCATGAGTGACCTCAAGAAGTTTCCATAATTCGTGCGAAGTTTCGCAAGTAGAGACCCTGTTAAATTCAATTCTGTCTACAGCATAAAATAGAGCATTAATAGCTTTAGCATCACGACTAACTTATTTTTTTTGGTGTCTGTGTACTTATCATGAGGCTTCTCTACAATGTTACCATCTATGACTATTATAGGTGGCTTCTTGTATCCTTCTATTACTACAGCCCAAAGGTCAAAATCAAGTAACTTTATGTAGAAGCTCATACGTATCTTCCAGTACATGTAGTTAGTACTATCAAATAAGGGGGGCCTATTTGTGGACTGGCCTTCACCATTATTGGTGTTGATAGATCTAACAGTTTCCATAAGTCTCTTAGGATGTTAAGTCAAATATCAAGAGAACTAGCTGTGATACCAATTGAAGGACCGTGAGGCAACTCTAGAGGGGGGTGAATAGAGTGCAACAGAATAATCTATCCAATTTAAGATTATCAGAATGAAGGCAGTGGCTAACTAACAGTGTATATAAAGACAGTAAAATAAAATAGTAAAGTAGAGAGAGAAAGCAAATACAAACACCAAGATGTATACTGGTTTTCCTCTGAGAGTACTAGTCCAGTCCCGAGAACTCAAGTTCAGAGTTTTATCCACTATAATCACCAATAGCGAATAACAAAATGATCTAAAGGCTTGCCACTTCTTTACACTATGATGTTTGATCTGAAGTCTCGCAACTTCACATCTTAGAGAGAGAGAGAGTAACTGATGGAACAAAGCTCTTTACAACTCTGAAGACTTCTAGACCGAGATCGCACTTGGCACTAGAAAGGCTAGGGAGTTGCTCTTTGAGATGGGAAAGTTAAGGCTTTAGGGGTTTGCTCATAATAGGATAGAAGACTTAAGAATGGTTAAGTAAATAAGAATAAATAATTTTAATCATATTTATAGGGTGTAGGCAAATAGAATTCGGCCAGAATTCAGATAGGGTTTAATTCAAATTTTTAACCGTTGGGCCAAGAAATCAGGAGCTATTGAACTGGTTGATATCATACCAAAAGGGTAACCGAGTTTGGTCCGAGTTCGGCACGAGTTTGGTCCGAGTTTGGCACAAGTTCGGCCCGAGTTTGGACTCTTATTATAGTAGACTTTGTAAATGAATGTGGCCTGATTTGGTGGATAGGTTCTTTGGTTCATTTGAGTGGACTAGGTATCTGGGTATAGATACTTGGGATTTGCCAGTGCGACTCAGCTTACATCATTTCTAGACTCAAATAACTAAAAGATTACATTTGAATAGACATAATACAGACGACATGTAAAAGCAGTATTGAGGCTTCAGATCGTAACATATCAATGCATGATTTATTTAACTATCAAAATCAAATTAACTGAGATCGGATGGGCCAACACTCTCCACCAATACATTCAATGTACTGATAACCTACCAGGTTGCTTGCAGGGTGCTAAAGAACTCCGTTCGGTGCAGAGTTTTCCCTCGTGCCTGGTAAGGCATAGAGTTCGCTCTGGAGCCTTAGATTGTTACATTCGGAGCTGAAGCACATATACAGTTCATAATATATTGAAACATCGCCTATGTATCATTCCATGTTGTAAACCAGTTGGCACGCCTTTATTGTTTCGAGAGAGGGAGTATGAGAGACTTGTAATCTTGGCCTAGCATCGCTTGTAATATTTTTTGATTATCAATAAAGAGCTTGTTTTACTTATATACTGTCACGACCCGCACCCGGTTTAGGGGCACGAGTGCGTGGGTACGTCCAGCCTACGCCGCAGCATCGGCGGTAGAACGCTGTCTAGGTCCTGTAACTAACTAATCAAACTCACATGAATACCCAACTCCATAAGGAGACGTGGATATCATAAAATAATGTTAGAAATACTCAATCACCTAAACTAAAGCACGATGAGATATCAAGGCAAACAAAGAAATACAAGACAAGTCTAACGACAGAATAATCATACCTGCAATCAGTAACATCCAATCCCCAAATGTGTCAGAAATAAGTCCACTAAGGTCATAGTCTGGAAAATATTTTCCAGTCAGGAAGGAGCAAAGTACATCTCTAAATAGCAGTTCTTTATTAATGATATAAACTATGTAGCAGTTCTAGATGGAAATATACGAGATGCATGTATAGGTACGGGAAATGTACAATAAAAGAAATACTGGAAATACTGTAAGTAAATGCAGGAAAAGAACAATATGTCAATGAGCAAGAATCCTATGACTAAGTGTGTGAGTACTAGCTTTAACATGTGATCGGCTTGGGAACTTGATCAGGCTGGTTACATGTGATTAGCTATGATTCATGTAAGGTCAGGCTAACCGTTGGTTAGCTATGATGCATGTAGAGGTCAGGCTAATCACACGTAACAGCTATGAAGCATGTAAATGGTCAGGCCGCACCCGACGTGAGATGTGGGGTGAGCTATGATGCATGTAGAGTTGGGTATGATCACATATCTATACTAAAATACTCCCCACCCCCGACTGGTATAGTAGATCCAATCATGGTACGCTATGGCACGGGATTCCCTAGGGAGGTAGCAAGTCTCCCCGGAAATCAGTGTCTATACATGTACAAGATAACAAGGAAACAAGTCTTGTACAAGCTACACCATGAAAAAGGAATAACATCTCATGACGAGATCCGTATACACCAATCCGTGTAACCATCGTGTCAAGAGCATGGACATTTACACTAGATACAATGAACATAGGAGATATCATAATTTAGAAACTAATCAGAGAATGTACTCGCCTTGGGTCCTTAGCTGGTGAATACCGAGGTCCTGTTCCAGAGTATCGCCTGGAGGAACCAACAGTCCTAAAGACATATCAAAATAATACTTGTATCAGATGCTACACTAACACAACACAAAACATAAATCGGGGCTATGCCAGGTACAATACGGGTCAACTAGGGTTATCTAGTAGATAGACATCTAACACACATATACCCATTATTAACTAACATTAACACCTACAATATTTACTTGCACCCAAAATACATATACAATATATATATGTACCATTTAATTCATGCATAATATATATATATAGGTTGGACAATATATTTACCATATATATTAATTTTATATCTTTAAAATATGCTAAGTATGTATACAAAATACATGTATATACATATACAAGTTATATTAAAATATACTAAGTATGTATACAAAATACATGTATATACATATACAAGTTATATTAAAATATACTAAGTATGTATACAAAATACATAAGTATACATATACCAATTTACATATACTAGAATACGTAGTTATATATATACCAAATTTATATTAAAGATATACATATACGTATACATGTACATATTAACATTAATTAATATACTTATACATATACATATGAACTAAAATACGTTTTATTAAACATACCAGGATAAATATGTATATACATATTTATATATATATATATATCAATTAATACGTATATTATACACAGGTATATTTATAAAAATACGTATTTTATCTAAACTAATACATACATACACATACACATATTCACATATACTCGTATACACACATATACGAACATACGTATTTACATACATTTAGGTAAAATGGAGGAGGGAAGAATGCTCACAGGGGGGTTGGCTCGCTGGGTGGCCGGACTGCGGCAGTTCCTGCCGGAGTTGATGGGAGGGTGGTGGAGGTGAATGAGAATGGTGGTGGAGTTGGGTTGGCCGCCGGGGGAGGAGCTCGTAAGGGGATCTCGTCGACGGGTTGCACAACGTCGAGCTCCGGGGGAAAGTGGCCGGGAAGAGGTCGGCTAAGGGAGGAGGAGCAGAGGAATGGTGGTTCTGAGGGAGATGGGGGTCGGACCTGGCCGGACTGGGGTCGATCAGCGAGGCCGGGATTGACAGCAGAGGGAGGCCGGAGTCAGGGAGAAGGAGACGCGACTGTTGGCACTGGTGGTGGTCGGCAATGGAGGTCTCGCCGCTGCTTTCGTCAGAGTTCGCCGGAATCTGATCGTCGTCGAGCCGCTCGACGTAGAGAACGCCAAGATTTCATTGGGATGCGATGGAGCTACGCCTAACGCACCGGAGAATTCTTTGTCTCCGTCGAGTCGCTGCCGAGAAGTCGTCGATTGCCGGAGAAGTCATTGATATGCTGTGGATCTGCTGTGGATCCGCTGAGAAGTCGCCACTCTGCTCGATCACCGGGGCGTCGACGCTAATGCCATGGCCACAGAGTTCAGCTCTGTTTCTTGAATGCGCAGAAATGAACAAAGTCAGTTACGTGGTTCTTGAACCACATCCACAGGGCTAGGTCGGTTGGCTAGAAAATGTAGATGGGCCAGGTAGATTTAAACCCTAGGGTGTTTGCCTGAGCCAATATGGGCATTGCTTGCTATATATGTGTGGAAGCCAAGTAGTATATTATGGAGAAGGAGAAAGAAGGGAAGAAGAAAAATGAAGAAATGGAGAAAAGAGGAAGAAGAGGGATTTCATACGGTTGGGGGCTTGGGGGCTAGTGTAGGTGTGCTTCCCTAGGACTTTTTTTTTGGGGGATTAGGGCTAGTGGGGATAGGACATTAAATAGGGAAGAGTGTGGGTGAAATCAAGAGTGGGGATGCACCCAATTTAATTGAGTGGCCAGGATTTGACATGGAGAAAATTCATACATGTGAGATGAGGGTGTTGACTAGTCAAAGCTAGGGGGTTGATTTTCTTCATTTGGGTGAACCATTAGGGTGTTGACACCAAAATACAAATTTGCAATTTAGCCCCCCTAAATTTGGGTATTTGCACAGACACATGAAATGATGAAAATTTGGTGGGCGATTCGGTGTTCGGTGTTTTGTAAGGTCGGGGGGCGCTGTATGATTGGTACGGGCTTAAGTAGCGGGGTACTGGAATTAAACGGGATTTTCGGAATTGGTTAAAATGGTATCCTCAAATTAATTAGGAATAAAATGCAAGTTGTGTTCTAAAATTAATTAGGAGTACATGGGCCAAAATCAGGTCGGGTCATCAATACCAATAGTGAAGAAGACTCAGAATAGAATATTACCCTAATTTGGGTCGCACGAAAAATAGGTCAAGATTGTCCCCAATTTCGATTGAAACGCACAATGATACAAAGTTGAAATTTATTTAGGATTTAAATAAACGTCCGCGACGATTTTTGTGCGGCTAAAAAATAGGTACAGAGAGCATAATTTTGGGTTACAAAAATAGCAGAATGGAAGGCGGGCATGTCTAGGGCAAGATTGTAAAATTTGTTGGAAGGCAAAAGTCAGGTAGCACTCCAAATATCGAAGCAACGACAGCGCGCAACAATTAAATAAATTACGGTAATTAAATACAACCTCCAATAATTTAATTCTAAAATAAACAATTAAATACATAATCCCCATTATTCGATCAGGTGTTCGTCTAGTGGCCTCTAGGTCAAGTCTACCAGCTCAGATGTTAAGAACACAGTGTATAATATAATATATTTAAATACACCTCATGTAATTATTTAAATTTAAATACGATATTAAGAAATCATTTAATATAAACACCACAATATTGATAATTATAAAAAAAAGTCGAAAATACCCCTATTTTCAGAAGGTGGTAGTGACAAGTCTACCCTCCTTAAAAGAATTTCGTCCTCGAAATTTAAAGTCCTCATAGTAGTGTTTATTCATTATTTTATTTCTCGTCACTAGTTAAATTCATCAATCACAAAATCAGGTAGTAATCCACCTTACCATTTCACAATCTCAAAATTCTTGAAATTACTGTATTCCTGTAATATCCTCGAAAATAAAAATCAGTTTCCATTTCCTCACAATTCCCACGAAGTTAAATTAAAAATTAAATACTCGGAATTTGAAATCTGTTCCTCAAATTGAATTTCAATCAATGTATCGATTCTCGTCCCAAAAAGTCTGAATCCCAACAATAATCCACCAATGATCTGATTCTTCAGTTTTCCTTTTTTTTCCTCAAAACACTTAATAATGCGACACTTATGGATCCTTCAAATGTAACGTCCGCAATATAAAAATTTAAATTACTATATTGCAATCAAATATATATAATGATAATTTTCCAAATTTTTTCTCAAATTTTCAATGATAAATTATATCATAATCAACCTTCCTGAAATTAATAATCATCAATTCTGCCATGTTAAATTTTTAACTCTCTATTTAAGTTAATGTTTATCCTCGAATTTCAATCATACCTCGATTTTCGTAAAATGAATGATCCATCAACTCTGTTATAACAACCCCTAAATTCTTTATTTAAATTAATGCTTATTCACAAATTTAATCATCTTGTCCCTTTTTGTCAGTCATAACCTTGTCATAGATCTTTGCTATGGTCAAAACCCTAATGATCATGGTTTAAGGAAATTCTACCTACAGCCATGCAATCTAAGAAAAATATATATAGATCATGTATCTTTTGTCATGATATTTCAGTCTCTGTCAGGGTGTACTACTAGTTATATTCTAACAAGAAAATCATGAATACGAACTACAGCACTAGGGAAATCAATCAATCAAGAGACGGGAACATTAGGAAAAAGAAGAACCTGCTAACATCTTACTTGTAGTATCTACTATCTCTAACAAACACTTAACTCTAGCACATTCACTAACTAATTCCTATTCCTGTACACTGGTACCCATATCAACTAATCATTAATCCACAAGATCCATGAATATATCCGTATTGCACACACCTGTCTATTAATACCAAAATCTGATACCAAGAACCTCTAACACAATTATAGGTCAATTGGTGCATGTAAAGTTTGATACCTCTATCTTTTTAGGTACCCCTGTTCTACTTCAGTACACCCACTGCTAGTTCTCGTTCCTACTACAATTGTCCATACTATTCGTTCTTATCACTCAAATACACGTCAAGTGCAACACCATACTAAGTACTGCTCTTTCCAATACAACTTTAGATGGACACCCAAGTCAGTCTGCGGTGCCATCTCAACCATGCCCAAGTCAACAGATCATTACACATGTATATCGTCTACCCATATATTAATATTCATATTTCTCGTCTACCATAAAACTAATCCTCAAAATAATCGTCAAGGTTTAACTTCTCGATCAACAAAAAATAAATTGCATATACCTCCTCAAGGTCAGATACTCAACATTGAAATAAAATTTTTATCACTTCAAAAATCTTTGTAGCCTTGACCATGTTTATTGAATCAATATTTGAAATCCTCAAGAATTTAATGACATAATCTCAACTCCTCAATTATTCTTAAAATAAATTTTTTTTCCACTTTTTAATTTATAATCCACAATATACATATCAGTGCGCACGGTCTCTAATTCTTGAGGTGCACTCAAAACATCTATTGTCTACAACTGTGTACTAAAATTGTACTGCCCGAATCACTTGTACTATTACCTCCAAATGATCAAAGTTATCATTACCTGTATTTTCTTTCATGATTTTTCAATTTGTGTCAACTGGTATATCATCTAATTATCATCACACAGAGTGCTTACTGTTATTAACGTCATTCTCGACTAATCCTCGGTATAGAATCATTGGCACTCTTGGTATTATATTACTAGCTTCATTAATGAATCATCTCATCAAGCTCATTAGAACTCATGTTTACCTGTACCTTCTATAATACTCATGTTTCTTTACTCTCATGGGCATGTATATGGTTCATCTCGATTGATGTATAGGTATTCCCTTTAACCTTCTACAGCCTGTTAACTAATCTGTGATACGCCTCACCATTACCAATTTCCGATATTTCTCTACTCATGACACCTCATTATAACTCCTCATGCATATAAACTTCTTTACCTTTAACACCCCCAATATCAATCATCAAATTTGAACATCATGCTCCATTAATCCTTAACACAATTCCTGGATACTCAATTGTTCACATAGATCACTCAATTATATAATCACGATTTTTTTTTCCAGGACGGGTATATCGGCTCTGATACTAACTCTGGGAACTATCACTGATACTCTATACTCTCCTTTACTCTCAGTCTCTAATGACACTCCTCTTAGAACCATTGTTACAAGGTACTATGCTATGGGTTAACTCTAGGTTAAGGCCTACTGCTCACATGTCCAACTAGGAAACACTTACAACTCACTAGCAACACAGTCAATACTAATACTCAAGACACAGCCATAATTACAAGTCATTAATTATCATACTTAATCATGGAATCCTCAAAGGATATAAGCTCCAAAGGAACTGGGTTGAGGACTGAAGGTGTTTCTACTGCTAGCAACAAAAGAACGATAGAAAAGATACCGTATAACAGAAATAGATAAGTGTTGAGATGATACTTTAAGAACCATTTTAAGATACAACCTGATAATCATACATGTCTGTCTAAAATTATGACACTCAGAATCCTCGCCACGCCAGTAAGCATAGATGCGATAAACGACAGGTTCCGTAACTAAGGTATGCAACTCTATAATCATGTCATCTAGAATCTTCGCCACGCCAACCGGTATGGCTGCGAGAAATTCTAAATTTCATAACTAAAGTATGTACATCCAAGTCAGGTTCCTACGTTCTCGTCATGACAGCTAATATGGCTGCGATAAACTCTAGGTTCCATAACCAAAGTAGACGTTTTACCTTTCTCACTGTCCTCATCAACATATGTCATCAGATAATACTGTAAAGTTCAGTCCGTAAAATTCATCTCGATATGAAATCAAAACTCAACAACGATACCAAGAATTAAATTTAACAACTGGTCAACAAGAATCAAACTCAATATCAACAAGTGAGAACGGACAAAAACAAGGGGGGAGGATTTAAATTGGAATTTATAATGAGATTCTCAAGGGTCGTCCCAGAAATCTCTCAAAAATTGTGATTGAGTATCCTCTCTCATCCTAGTATCCTATGTCCTATATTCTATAGCAGGCACGTAGTAGTACAACTATGATGTCGCACTACTACGACATCGCACAACTAGCGAAGTGAGACCTGCATGGGCCACCACAAAAATGTGTCACGACCCGCACCCGGTTTAGGGGCACGAGTGCGTGGGTACGTCCAGCCTACGCCGCAGCATCGGCGGTAGAACGCTGTCTAGGTCCTGTAACTAACTAATCAAACTCACGTGAATACCCAACTCCATAAGGAGACGTGGATATCATAAAATAATGTTAGAAATACTCAATCACCTAAACTAAAGCACGATGAGATATCAAGGCAAACAAAGAAATACAAGACAAGTCTAACGACAGAATAATCATACCTGCAATCAGTAACATCCATTCCCCAAGTGTGTCAGAAACAAGTCCACTAAGGTCACAGTCTGGAAAATATTTTCCAGTCAGGAAGGAGCAAAGTACATCTCTAAATAGCAGTTCTTTATTAATGATATAAACTATGTAGCAGTTCTAGATGGAAATATACGAGATGCATGTATAGGTACGGGAAATGTACAATAAAAGAAATACTGGAAATACTGTAAGTAAATGCAGAAAAAGAATAATATGTCAATGAGCAAGAATCCTATGACTAAGTGTGTGAGTACTAGCTTTAACATGTGATCGGCTTGGGAACTTGATCAGGCTGGTTACATGTGATTAGCTATGATTCATGTACGGTCAGGCTAACCGTTGGTTAGCTATTATGCATGTAGAGGTCAGGCTAATCACACGTAACAGCTATGAAGCATGTAAATGGTCAGGCCGCACCCGACGTAAGATATGGGGTGAGCTATGATGCATGTAGAGTTGGGTATGATCACATATCTATACTAAAATACTCCCCACCTCCGACTGGTATAGTAGATCCAATCATGGTACGCTATGGCACGGGATTCCCTAGGGAGGTAGCAAGTCTCCCCGGAAATCAATGTCTGTACATGCACAAGATAACAAGAAAACAAGTCTTGTACAAGCTACACCATGAAAAAGGAATAACATCTCATGACGAGATCCGTATACACCAATCCGTGTAACCATCGTGTCAAGAGCATGGACATTTACACTAGATACAATGAACATAGGAGATATCATAATTTAGAAACTAATCAGAGAATGTACTCGCCTTGGGTCCTTAGCTGGTGAATACCGAGGTCCTGTTCCAGAGTATCGCCTGGAGGAACCAACAGTCCTAAAGACATATCAAAATAATACTTGTATCAGATACTACACTAACACAACACAAAACATAAATCGGGGCTATGCCAGGTACGATACGGGTCAACTAGGGTTATCTAGTAGATAGACATCTAACACACATATACCCATTATTAACTAACATTAATACCTACAATATTTACTTGCACCCAAAATACATATACAATATATATATGTACCATTTAATTCATGCATAATATATATATATATATAGGTTGGACAATATATTTACCATATATATTAATTTTATATCTTTAAAATATGCTAAGTATGTATACAAAATACATGTATATACATATACAAGTTATATTAAAATATACTAAGTATGTATACAAAATACATGTATATACATATACAAGTTATATTAAAATATACTAAGTATGTATACAAAATACATAAGTATACATATACCAATTTACATATACTAGAATACGTAGTTATATATATACCAAATTTATATTAAAGATATACATATACGTATACATGTACATATTAACATTAATTAATATACTTATACATATACATATAAACTAAAATACATTTTATTAAACATACCAGGATAAATATGTATATACATATTTATATATGTATATATATATATATATATATATATATATATCAATTAATACGTATATTATACACAGGTATATTTATAAAAATACGTATTTTATCTACACTAATACATACATTAACATACACATATTCACATATACTCGTATACACACATATACGAACATACGTATTTACATACATTTAGGTAAAATGGAGGAGGGAAGAATGCTCACAGGGGGGTTGGCTCGCTGGGTGGCCGGACTGCGGCAGTTCCTGCCGGAGTTGATGGGATGGTGGTGGAGGTGAATGAGAATGGTGGTGGAGTTGGGTTGGCCGCCGGGGGAGGAGCTCGTGAGGGGATCTCGTCGACGGGTTGCACAACGTCGAGCTCCGGGGGAAAGTGGCCGGGAAAAGGTCGGCTAAGGGAGGAGGAGCAGAGGAATGGTGGTTCTGAGGGAGATGGGGGTCGGACCTGGCCGAACTGGGGTCGATCAGCGAGGCCGGGGTTGACAGCAGAGGGAGGCCAGAGTCAGGGAGAAGGAGACGCGACTGTTGGCACTGGTGGTGGTCGGCAATGGAGGTCTCGCCGCTGCTTTCGTCAGAGTTCGCCGGAATCTGTTCGTCGTCGAGCCGCTCGAGTCGAGAACGCCAAGATTTCATTGGGATGCGATGGAGCTACGCCTAACACACCGGAGAATTCGTTGTCTCCGTCGAGTCGCTGCCGAGAAGTCGTCGATTGCCGGAGAAGTCACTGATATGCTGTGGATCTGTTGTGGATCCGCTGAGAAGTTGCCACTCTGCTCGATCACCGGGGCGTCGACGCTAACGCCATGGCCACAGAGTTCAGCTCTGTTTCTTGAACGCGCAGAAATGAACAAAGTCAGTTACGTGGTTCTTGAACCACATCCACAGGGCTAGGTCGGTTGGCTAGGAAATGTAGATGGGCCAGGTAGATTTAAACCCTAGGGTGTTTGCTTGAGCCAATATGGGCATTGCTTGCTATATATGTGTGGAAGCCAAGTAGTATATTATGGAGAAGGAGAAAGAAGGGAAGAAGAAAAATGAAGAAATGGAGAAAAGAGGAAGAAGAGGGATTTTATACGGTTGGGGACTTGGGGGCTAGTGTAGGTGTGCTTCCCTAGGAATTTTTTTTTTTTGGGATTAGGGCTAGTGGGGATAGGACATTAAATAGGGAAGAGTGTGGCTGAAATCAAGAGTGGGGATGCACCCAATTTAATTGAGTGGCCAGGATTTGACATGGAGAAAATTCATACATGTGAGATGAGGGTGTTGACTAGTCAAAGCTAGGGGGTTGATTTTCTTCATTTGGGTGAACCATTGGGGTGTTGACACCAAAATACAAATTTGCAATTTAGCCCCCTTAAATTTGGGTATTTGCACAGACACATGAAATGATGAAAATTTGGCGGACGATTCGGTGTTCGATGTTTTGTAAGGTCGGGGGGCGCTGTATGATTGGTACGGGCTTAAGTAGCGGGGTACTGGAATTAAACGGGATTTTCGGAATTGGTTAAAATGGTATCCTCAAATTAATTAGGAATAAAATGTAAGTTGTGTTCTAAAATTAATTAGGAGTACATGGGCCAAAATCAGGTCGGGTCATCAATACCAATAGTGAAGAAGACTCAGAATAGAATATTACCCTAATTTGGGTCGCACGAAAAATAGGTCAAGATTGTCCCCAATTTCGATTGAAACGCACAACGATACAAAGTTGGAATTTATTTAGAATTTAAATAAACGTCCGCGACGATTTTTGTGCGGCTAAAAAATAGGTACAGAGAGCATAATTTTGGGTTGCAAAAATAGCAGAATGGAAGGCGGGCATGTCTAGGGCAAGATTATAAAATTTGTTGGAAGGCAAAAGTCAGGTAGCGCTCCAAATATCGAAGCAACGACAGCGCGCAACAATTAAATAAATTACGGTAATTAAATACAACCTTCAATAATTTAATTCTAAAATAAACAATTAAATACATAATCCCTATTATTCGATCAGGTGTTCGTCTAGTGGCCTTTAGGTCAAGTCTACCAGCTCAGATGTTAAGAACACAGTGTATAATATAATATATTTAAATACACCTCATGTAATTATTTAAATTTAAATACGATATTAAGAAATCATTTAATATAAACATCACAATACTGATAATTATAAAAAAAAAGTCGAAAATACCCCTATTTTCAGAAGGTAGTAGTGACATATACTTGTTTTTATTCAATACTTTCGCTATAACGACTTTGTGAACTAGTTATCAAACGCATGTTCAGACCTGACCTTGCACAGGAAAAACTCAGGCTCGCGAGGAATCACACGTAAGCGAGGACATTCCGGCCCTGCCGGGCCAGGGGCATGACATAATGGTATCACAGTACAACTTTACGTCCTTGGACTTCGTATCGACTCTCTCAATTTTGAAAACTCATTCACGGGTTATGTACATACGCTCTCTATCGTTGTCCCATTGGGATATTCTATACAATGAGTCTAAATATTTTTAAAAGTGTATGCGAATGATTAGCTAAACGAGATAGTTATGCGAAGGCCTTTGTGCCGAACTGTGTCAGACTTTATTTGGATAAGACTCATGCTATAATTTATAAGTTATGTACGAACCATAATAACCTTATCCTAATGCTAGCGGGTTTGTATACGAGACTAGAATATCGTTCAGACGGGATAGCTATGCACACAATATTTTGGCTAAGTCATATTGAGTATCGCGCACCTAGACCCATTGGTGTGAACAAGTTTGCGAGCGAGATTGGGTATCATTTGGATAAGGATAGGTCAGACTTAAAATGGATATCGATAGAGACGTTATCGGATTATCGTTAAGGCGAATATAGAGGATCGTGATTGGATTTGAGGAATAGTTCGGACAATTATTCATACCAATAAGTTAAGACTCAACATATAGTGGTGTGGATAACTATCGATAGAGGTATATACGAGACTAAGATCATCGAGGCGACACATAGGGATCACGATGGATTTTTAAGGAACAAAATGAAGTAGATATGCGAGCGAACAATGTGGACGCGATTGAGGATTTATTTGGATGACTCGAATCCTGAGTGGTGCACACGATAGCTCAGGAAAGAATAAGCGATTTGAGGATAGAGTGAGTTAAAGTTACGTATAGTAAACTCTAGAGGGGGGTGAATAGAGTTATGTTTCAATAGTGACAAATTAAAACTGATTAAGACTAAGTGCAGTAAGCAACTACTAACAAAGAAAATAATCAGAGAATAATAATGCAAAAAGTAAATAGAGTAAGGAAAAGAAAACGGAAATACAGAGATATATCCTAGTTTCCCTTGTGGAGGACTAGTCTAGGCCCAAGAACTCTAGCTCGAAGTTTGAATCCACTATAAGTGAAACACAAGCTTTGATCTGAAGGCTTGCCACTTCTTTACAAACACGAGCTTTTGATCTGAAGCGCTCGACTACTTCAACTTTGCAGAGGCAAATATTAAAATCTTCCAAGTGAGAACACTATATAACTCTTGCACAACTTCTAGCTGAATCGCACTGAGGCACCTTATAGGATTAGGAAGTTGTGGCTAAGGAGATTTAAAAGAGTATAGCTTAGAAGAGTAGAGCTTAGAAGATTGAGAGCTTGAAAGATGAAGGATGATTTGAAATGAGAGAATTCATGCTCTATTTATACTAGTCTGGGTAGACAAAGTTCGGCCAGAGTTCTGTCCCCTAACATTAAAAAAATCGAAAGTTGGAAAGCTCGTTACAAAGTGGAACAAAAAATCAGGTTGCTAATTTTAAGGGTACCGGGTTCGGCCCGAGTTCGGTCAGGGACCGAGTTCAGTCTGCCTCATACCAGAAGCTCTATTACTGGGTTTGAGTAGGTTTGGTTTTGGTTTTGGTTGGGTTTTGGACTTGGTTGTTTGTTTGGTGGAGCAATAGGAAATATGTTGAGGGTTGATATGCTATGGTGCGACTCAACATACATGTTTCCTATACTCAAACAAAATAGAAAAATTATAGATTCTGAAACATAATAAAGATGATATAGCAGAGGTCCGACGAATATTATTGATGTCTCATCTAGTAATCGATGTGTCGTAATTGAGTCATGACCGATATCACAGTATTAATTATCAAAATCATGTTGATTGTGATCCAGTTTGGGTCAACAATCTCCCCCATTTTGATAATTGACAAACTGATATTTGTATGTCTCAATATTCATACATGGACACATGTTGAAGGAGGCAGAGAAAGATTAGCAAAAGTTTGACGTAGCTCCCCCGCAAATGAATATCCACGTCCAAGTAATGAATGTCCACAACCAAGATATTTTAGACAAAATTTAACTAAGTACATTATATCCAAAATATTATATCCAAAAAACAAAAAACAAATATCATATGCATAGCTATTCTAACAAATGCTATTTTACTAAATATTAATGTATAGATAGATATGATATTTCTCCCCCTTTGTCATTTAGCAAAACACAATAAGTAGCTACCCCACAAAGAAATAAACATAGACAAAGTAAAATAACAAACTGAAGATTAAACTAACAAGAAGTCTTTTAAACGTTAAAGAGCAGTCATCCAAAGTTAAACAACATAATGTATTAAAAAAATATATCAGCAGCATCCAGAAGTAAGCGCCACAGCCATCAAGGAGCAGAATTAGCAGGAGGATGGGATGGACCAGCATGAGCAGAACCAGATGGATTGCTGGTAGAGCGACAAGAGTCGAAGAAAGCAGTATCAGGATCCAAATATCTCATGGCCAAAGGGTCATCAATGTGGTAGCCTTCGCGAGAAGGGTCACGGCCCGTAAGAAAAGACATAGTGGGATGCCTAGCCATATTGTACTGGATATCATGGATAATATTGTTGAAAGAAGACATTTGAAGAGTAGTCCGATAATCCATCTAATTATAGCGATCATCTTCCAACTGAATGCGGTCTCGCAACATGTCCTGGATAGAGTCCAATGTGGCAGAGGGTTCAACTTGAGGGGCCTCAGAGTCAGATGAGGCCAGCTGAAGCTGGAGATAAAGGAGCAGGAACAGTCCTACGAGCTTTAGATAGATAGACAAGAGCATTAATGAACTGGCAGTCTTCAAGAGGAATGTTGAAGGCAGAAAATATCATGGGTCAGTATATGGCATAAACAAGTGCCATGTTCTTCTTTCGTGCACGGATCATACTATCAATCATTGAGCGTGGAAAATTGAACGGAATAGTGAAAAAGAGATGGTAAAGAGCGAATATCTCAAGATAGGTAACCTCATCAGAAGATCCAGCATTTGGCAAGATAGAGAAAAATATATTACGATAAAGTTTCGACATGAGTTTCGAGAATTTGTCTAGTAACTCGAACCCTGAGTGGTATATGGATCATCTTGTAAATATTCGAGTGAATTAAGGATTTTAGGGTAACCAACGAGTCTATCAGCAAGCGATGTGATCGTACAAAGCCTTAGTATAAGTAATGCCTAGCTAGTAGTGAATTCAAAGGTCTTGTACAAGATTTGGTTCAAACTATTAAGAATGTATTGAGCAAGTGGTAAAGGCTTATGTCGAAAAGGATTCAGAGTAATAAAATTAATATCTTGGTTGAGGAAACTTAGTGGATCATTTTGCAATTTTGAATTAAAACAAATGGATTAAAACTTAAGTTTGAGATTGAATACTCGAGGATGTGATCGAAGTTTGTCCGATTGTAACGATAGCGCGAACGAAGGATATCGCGCATAAAAATTTAGATTTAGTAGGATATCGCTCGATATAATTTAGCTTGAGTACGGATGCTATGGTTTTGAATTTGTAAGAGTTGATACGATATCAATAGTTGGAAGATAGCACAGATTTATACAAGTTAACAATTTTTTGGTTTCATGATTGAGGTAGAAGATAACGGGATTTGAACTTGAATTGGAGGAGGCGATCTTGAATCTAGTTCGAAAGATAATACTCGACATCAGGCCCAGATGAGAACGATTATCCCGCAGGAGCGTTGGCATAGTGAATTTACGTCCAGTGGGGATGATCGAAGTCGCGGGAGATCATGGCCTAACATGTTCGATAATTATGCAGACGAACTCGATAAAATGGAACATAATGAAGGTGAATAAACTTTGGCTAGAGGATTTGAACTTAGTTGTTTGAGGAATGCTAGAGGTAGACTACGGATTTTTTGAACGGTAATATTAAAGTTGGACAATTTGGCTACGCGAATTATGATCACGGCATGAACAGTTATTAGATGAACACGACTAGATGGATAAATATATATCTTGGATAAAACAAAGTGTAACAATAAGGTATCTTGGTCATTTCAATGATAACCATAATGTTTGATATTCTTGTCTTATGCGAACACAACTCCAGGCTCACAGATGCGTCACGTCCGGATGAGTGCGATTATCCCATGAGAGCGTTGGCGTAGTGATATAACGTTAAATGGAGATGATCAAACTTGTGGGAGATCGAAGTGTGACAATTGGAGGATCGTTTTGACTTATGGTTTGACACGATAAGACGAGTTTCAGGATACAAGTGCATCAAAAGTATTTCAAGAATGAGTTAGTCTAGAACGTGAAGTAAGACATGCTTGATAATTTTGTGAACGGATACGTGAATTATGTTGGACGACTTAGAGTTATGATTGAGATCGAAGATTTAGAATTGAATCATGACTTGGTGGTCTAGACTTAGAAAAGAATGGATAGGTAGAGTCTATCAAACATAGTTGAGGAGATAGACTATGCAAATCTCTAGGTTTAACGTGCGACATGATATAGCGAGAATTTGGCTGAACAAAAGTATCTTAGGAACAACTTTGCTTAAATGGATTCGAACCATGTGCAACGAACGTATTGATATGGTTAGGATGATCAATGCTAGATGTTTGAAATATGAGTAAAACGAGCTTGGATAGAATATCCCGTACGAACGAATAATGGTTTGACCTTAGAAAATGGGGCGAGCATCTTGCAACAAATTTACACGATATGAATCGTGAACGTGAACATGAACATAACCTATGACCTTGTGAGTTGACCTAGTGATTAGACAGACGAACCTATGCTATAAGATGAACAAGTATGACCAACTTTAGAGTATCGCTTAAGTGGACGATAGAACTGGGTCAACAAGACTTAGAGTTAGAACTTGGAATAATTCAGATAAAAATTGGTGTAACGCTTGGTTTTGAGTGGGATTTGAATTAACTTGGATTTTGGTCGACTCCGCTCGAGGTATCATTGTGATTCGTAAGACGAGAATACTTGAGATTTTCTCGAGTAGCTTGTCTGACTTCGCTATCACTAAATTTGGTAGAAATACATATGTTTGGGGGACGCCTTGAATGTGTTCACAATCCAGACTCAGTGATATATTGAACTCGGGTCCAAGGTCTTCGCTATCACTAAGTTGGTTAACATGCATATGTTTGGGAACGCCTTGAATATGTGCATGATTCAGACTCAATGATGTGCTGAACTCGAATGCAATTGCAAGTGAGTGTATTAGATTCGCATGGATAAGTATAATAATTTGGGTAAGTTAGCCTCAGCCTAAGATCATTGCACACGATATATTATAACGTACCCAGCGTTAAGCGATATATATTCTACGCTAAGGCACACTAGAGACTGAGTCAGAGAATACGACGATCAAGCAGATATAGTCAACTTGGATTAAGTGATAGAGTCATTCAATGAACCAAACCCAGCACGCATGCGACACATAATAAGGAGAGATGTGTAAAAAGTTGTGTTTGAACGGGTCTAATGACACAAAGTAATATACTCGAGTTAAATTCGATAATGTACAATAGAACGGTTTGCGCTCAGGAAGTCTCGTGGACGAGACTTGTTCTGAGTGGTGTATAATAAAATGACCCGCTTAGCTCTAGTGGAGAGACGATTCAAATGGCACAATTGCGATGACCTACCCCACCTTGCTCAGTGAGAAGAATCGTTTGATGCAAGGAATTCAGACTTAGCCCTTCATAAGTTCAGACTTAAACTTTCAAAGGCGCACTCGGAGTCTTGCTCGACCGATGCGATTCATCGCTAAGGTGGGTGGCTCCAATGAACTTGTCTTTTCTTAGCATGCACATCTAAAAATATGGTCGATACATGCTATTCGCTAGGTGAATCACCGATTCATGCTAATAAAGTAGTGAATCAACCTAGCTAAGGGAATAATCCCGCTCGTTATCATTTGTATAGAATATGGAAGTAATTCGGCTAAACAAAATGCATGAATCACTTTATTATCTAGAACTGTTCGAGTAGATTTTTTTATGCTATCTATCTTATATGCAATGCTTGTGACAGTGATAATGCCACGATCTAGAAGCACAATACTAAACATGATTCACTCACTTGAGGTAGAAAGACCATCAAAATAGTCGTTCCGAGTCAAGTAATGGAAAACATCGAAAGGCTTCAGGACCTTTGGGTCACCAAGGCAACTCCCAACAAGGGAGCTGCATAAAGTAGTAAATCATCATCTCGAGGAGCCCATAATGAATCATCAGCTCGTGGAGCCCGTTATCAGCTCATGGAGCCCATATATAAAGCTGAGAAAGTAAAGTAAAGTAAAGTAAAGTAAAGTAAAAAAAGAGACTTGCCTGGTCATGGACAACTTATGCACAAGGTTTATGGTTTTATGGTTCCTGCGAACGACTGTCGGTCATATCGGGCGCGTGTCGACCTAGGCAGAACCCAGGATAGTCATCTAGCAGCATCAGTACGAGGGAGGAAGGGGATTACATTGGGGACTCGACACTTATCTAGTGCTGCAAGGGTAGTCGTCCGCCCAACTAGCGTGAGGAAGGCAAGGTCTTATAGCGGGGCTTGTCACGCCCCGATCTCCCGCAGTCCCGATCGCCCCCGCCATGCGCAAATCACTGCGCCAGCACTCCCGCGGGACGGTCGTTCCCCTCGGGACATGATATCATATGAGCCTGGAGATGCTGTCGCACAAGGCAACAATATAAGTCATCTTGTTTATCATCGAACTGATCGAGTTTGCAACGGAGAAGCAGTATTACAAACAATAATTCATCTGAGTATATGAAGCAAAACTCAAGGCGAGGTTCTCTGAATAAAATGGCATTGTTCCATACATTATGTCCCTCTATACAAAAGCAGCTCAAAAATATCTCGATATAGCTCAAGGCATCGATACCAGATTTCTGGGTCATAGGGATGAGGCACGGCTATCGCTTCCTTGGACGATTCAGCACTTACGAACAAGCAAACTGTTGGTGGGTCAGCACTTTGGGGAAAGTACTAGTGAGTATAAAATCAGTGAACATAAGCAACATTCACTAAAACCAACACTAAGTAAACATATGATAAAATATTATAATACTAGTGATCTTTCTAGTTTTACCTAGGTTCGTTACATACAATACAATAGCAGAGTTATATTACTTCTTTTTGAAAACATATTTGAAATCAGAGTTTAATTCAATACAACTAACCATACAAGGCAAGCAGTTCATGCATGATGTGCCGATTCTTATACTACCAGGGTGTGCGCAGCGTGTCTCGTGAGCTATACTCAAAGACTCTAGAGATAATGCAACATCTAGTGGACTATCCTTTTAATACTACAAGGCAATTATCATATTCAAGCAAGCATGCAAGTCTAAGTGCGATGCAAGACAATAAGCAAAAATAATATATCACTTATTTAGTGATTCTTACCCCTTGCCGAACGGTTATCCCTACAACAGACATACAAGTTAGAAACATTTGCATATATAAATATGGTTATATTCCCTGTTCGTCTTTGCATCAAACAGTTAAGTATGCAAGAAGGCTAGCCTAGCATGCGCCCTAACTATATGATGGCCCATGGAAACCATGATTAGTAGCGATGTTATCACAGCCCAGAACTATATCAATATACTCGCTCATATACTAGTTGCTTTGACACGTGAACCAGCTAACTAATGGACATAACACCCGCCTAAAAATGAGGACTTCATTGCCTCAGGGTATTTCGTGTAGCCTCTCACAGGCCGAACGGTCCCAATGCCCCAGGATACCGCCCGAGACACCCGATACTTGTGCACAAGTTATCCCGACCGATGCGATGAATGCTCTTCTATCAATCAAAAATATTTCAATACGATGCACATGTTCATAACAAGCAGACTATTCAATCATTTCTCTTCTATTCAATCGATTGATAGGTTCAATCTTCTCTTTACGTATCTAATAGCCAAACCCCCAAGATCCCGTAGGACCGATCCTCGGGGTGCACTGTCACACCCTAGAACCTGAATACTGGAGAGTGGGGGAGTGACTCAGCCAACCACACCTTGCAGAATACCGAAGTAAGCCACAATGTGCTAAGGTTGTCAAGAGACAAGGGGGTACATGCTACAATCAAGTCACCTAGGGTCAAGAACATCTATGTCTCAATCATCAACCAAGAAACAATAAGAATGAATATGAAAGATAAAGCAGTTAGGCGTTCCTGACACTCTATCAGAATAATTATGAAACTAGTTATACATGACGGTACACTAGTACATTATCAATAGTACATGACTGTAAGTCAACTACGGCCTAAATAATATATAATCATGTAGAGGAACTAATGTCCAGATAAACTGGCTAACAAGTGCCATCGGCTAAACGCCAAAAGGTAAAACAGAATGATACTCATAGTGGGAAAGAAGAAACCCACTTAAGTTCCTCTGCGGACATCCTCATGGTGTGCGCCATTGGCCAGATACATGAAAGGATCCTCGGTATCTGCTACTAAACCTGGCCAAACAAAACCATCGGGGTTAGGCTCCGATAGCAAGTACCACAAAGGAGCACAAGTGAATGAAGCAAAAACCAATAAAGTACATAAAATAGGATAATCTGTGCCATAATTGTAAGCGTATGACCTTTCATCGGAGAAGTAGGACACCTCTACAACCGAACAAGGGCAAGAGGTGTCGTACTACTCCGAGATAGGGTACAACTAACCAATTATGAATACGACGAAGATACAACACATCAATATAATCCAGGACACACATGCCATAATACAAGCTAAGATATAAGTATAATATATAGCTTCGGTACATAACCTATTGTGACACATTGACGCAACCCTAAAGCCAAATAAGGACAAGGGTTGAACCGTCGCACCACAATAGTTCATGTCCCTAGACTACCAGCACATACACACTTTAAATCAGCCAATCAATCATGCGGCTTGTTATGTGTAGTCTGAGTTATCTCAGAAATAATGTATAATAAGTATCCTCAGATCACGCCATTATCGAACATGAGCTAACCGAACCAAATAAATAAAATAAGCACTTGCAGGATGCACCAGTCCCCCGTAGGGCCACCGCGCTAAAAATATGGTAGTAGCGGTTCAAATATTCCTATAGTGAAATAGTGGCTCGGTATTATAAGAGTCAGATACTGCACTCAACTAAGGCAGATAATATACAGTATATGTGGTAGCCAGCCCACAGCGCACTTAGAATGAATCTCCGTGGGAAGGTTCGTTGGCATGATATCGGGATACCGTTCCCTACCAATATTACTACCACTTTTAGTTACCTAATTAACCATATGTTGTTGTTGAAATCTCAACGCGTGATCACATGAGAATTTTCCTTAATATGTCGTATAAAGTACGGGCATGCTAGATACGAATCCATGGGAGTTAAATCTGGATTCACCCGAGCGTGTATGCAATATTCATACAAGTAATATCCTAGACACGCTTTGGTAGTTGATTCACTTATTATGCCCGTGCTGAAGAAATAATATATATATTTATAATATCACACATTCAGGAATTTGGAGGCATTCTCAATGCACAACCCAAATAAAATCACTTAACACGTGACAGGATATGTCGCACCACGGTGCACATTAAATCATAAACAATTATCAGGCAATAGTGGTATCAGCACAGATACAGTATACGAGTCCAATCATCAAACCTATAGTTGGTTATATAAGTCTTATCACATGGGGACACTTGGTCCAGATATAATCTCCTCAAATCAGGTACACCGATTACCAATCAATTAGAAATCAAATCTTGATAAAATTCTCGAATCAATAATTTTACCGTTGAACGTTAGTAAGGGGAAAGTGTCAACCACGCTGGAGTAGATCCACAATCCTTAAACCAAATAAGGACCGGGATTGCAGATCATCTCCCGAGCAGAACTATGTCCCTCACTCTATTCGACGAACAAGGATAAGTTAATCTACAAATTTGAGTTTACTCTGGGTTGCCACATGGTCTACTACAACATAAAATCATATTATGCACATAGTCAGTTCTAGCACATAGCCAGGTCTAGCACAGCCTGGTTACTTAGTCCATTTCTTCCTTAGAATCAATAACAAGCAGTTGTCAAGACGAACCACAAAGAACAAAGAAATATTTTAAATAAAATAATTAAACTCAAGAAGTCATGGAACGTGTACATAGATTACTAGGGTCGCACAGAATCACATGCGCGTATGAGAAGTGCACGCATGAATTGACGCATGGGTCAGGCCGCATGCACAGATCAGGCACATGAGCACTGGCCGCATGGACGAGCTGGGCGCATATTTCTCCAGGCCGCATGGACTGCTTACCGCATGAGGCAACTGTCGTATAGGGGTCGGTGCCGCATAGCGTCAAGGCAAAGTCTACTCCTTGGGACAAGTATCGAAGTGACATACATTAAATGTGTGTCAGTAATGTGACATAAAGTGTGATATGACATAAAGTATGATGTGACATAAAGTGTCTCAGGAAGAAAAGACAAAATCATAGAAAGATGTGCCAAGGATGCGCCAAAGTTCAGAGTCATGCGTCCAAAAGAAGGTGGCCGCATGCTTTGCTTGCCGTATAAGTTCGATGCCATATGGAGTTCGATGCCGCATGGTGTGTCTTTTGGACTTAGCGAATTTCTCATTCGTTCAGCGAGTGAATGCACAAGGTGTTCAAGGACACTTGTGTAAATCAGCAGTCATGCGTCCAACAAGATGGACGCATGTTGTTTGGCTATCGGCAAAGAGTCCAGCCGCATAAGGATCATGCTACATAGAAGTCGCGGTCGCATATTGCGCTGGCCGTATGAGAACTTCGTCTTCTCCAGACATCAAGTTCAACCATGGCGGAAAAAGCTCCAAAAACTCAAAAATTATTTTCTTCATAAAAACTTCATTTTAAGTCCAAATCAAGTGAAACAAAAGCCAAAATACTCGAAATGAAATGCTCTAACATAAGGAACAACTAATTTTTTAAAATACTAAGTTTTAGTAGATCAAAACAAAGAAAAGTTATAAAACACAAAAAAATCTAAATCTTGAAATTCAGATCTACAAAAATTTATACATCAAAATCCAAAACTCCAAGAACTAAATATAATCAGAAACTCAAGGAGAATATGTTTCATCAACCATATTTTTAAAACAACATGTATATAAAAATCTAAAAATATATGGCTTCACCACTTTGAGGAAGATGTACTTGCCTTGGTAGACTAACAAACCTCTTCCTATAACCAAGTCTAGGGCTAGGGCTTCGGCCAAGGGGAGCTCTTGAGGGAAGGAAGAAGAAGAAAGGAAGTAGAAATAAGAAAGAATGAGAGAGGAGAGAGAAAATCACATATATATACCAAGTGGAGAAATGAGGTTAGCCCTAGGATTAAGTCATGACACTCTCCAACAAATCTCAAACATCCAAAATAGGTTTAGTGGTTCCAAGAGTGAACCGGGTCTGGTATCTATCCTATATATGTATCCTAGCACGGGTCTATGGCAATTGCCAAGATGTTCACTACTGGTCTCGGGCAGTCTCATACAATAAACATGAATATAATTCAATAAATACAACATTATTTACAGGAACCTACATGTAAATACAACATGAATACATCTACATAGAAAATTTTAAATATCATAAATTTAAGAAATACCAAATTTGGGAACGGGTGTGACATCTCTACCCACCTTAGAAAAATTTTGTCATCGAAATTCGCCAAGCTAGTCGAGCTGATCACCAAATAAGAAAACTCATAGACCAAGCAGGAAACTCATGATCCAATCAGGAAACTCATGATCCAAAAAAACCTCATGAACTATCGAATCTCATGAACTATAGCTAACTGATTACCAAGTATAACGAAATAGGCAGGAAATAAAAGCAACAGCAATGTAAATAATATCGCAAGCAATCCACACATTCAAAAGGAAAAAGAAAGTGCATGAAGCATACAAATACATATGCCTCCCGAGCAGTCAAAATAGGAACCCGTCCTCGCTGGCCTATGCTAACTCCCAAAATGGACATGGATCAAGTCTCGAGATAAATCAGTACCAATGACTTAGTTAAGAACATGACTCTGCCCAGGATGTACCTTCGTAGTCAGGACATATGACATACATCATATATTACGAGATACGAAGGCAGATGAGTGAGTCGAAAGATTATCTCCACTCGTCGAATATACGAAACCCAAAAGATAGATAAAACTGAAAGAACTCAAATCTCACCCTCGGCTTGACCACCTTCTGCTAACATTTGTTCTAGCATGCCAAACTCAGATTGCTTACGTCTCGAGGTTGCTGGAACTCTGTCATAAGGATGTCTCTGGTGACCCAAATGACGTTGCCTCGGGTGAAACACTTGTGCTTGCGTCAAAATCGGACGTTGGGCTAACAACCACACTGCTAAGAGATCCTCCACGGCGGACCTACAACTCAACAAACTCTATCGGTGCTAGTCTGAAGACGAAAAATTAACTGGCTTGGCTTTTGGAATCAACTCTATAGTGAACTCAATCTCTCTATCAGGTGGCAGTCCTGGGAGATCCTCTGGAAACACATCCTCAAACTCTGCTATAATACGGGAGTACATTGGTTCACCTTCTGCAATGTGTGCCTCTAAGGTAGATGGGCACCATGCTCCCGGGCTTCCTGAAGTAACTCAAACTCAGGGTAATCTGGTGGTCATAAATAATGTAACCACGTCGACAATCTCGCGTCGCGTGGTATGGGCTCAACCCATCCATGTCTAGGATAAGGTCATAGTCTAGACTAAACCTCAAAATAATTTCTTCCGTTCTGTTTCCAGCATCAATTCTCAAAAGAAAATTTTTCCTTACCTAATGTATAATTCTCTTCTCCTCAAAGTTTTCCCTAAAATTATATTCCTTAAATTCCTTTTTTTCGTTATTTATCTCTCCAAGTCACATAGTGCAATTATAATAATGATGTCACCCAAGCACATGCTAAAATTTTTGGTATTAGATCATCATCTTCCAAGTGAGAGCTTAAAAAAAAAATCTCCTCTAGTCCATAATATCATTCCGGGTATTGCTATCATATACAACCACTAGTTTCCATCATCAGGCTATGCATTCCCATAAATCATTCTAAGTCATGATCAACAATCCTTCTAGCTCCCAGTACTTCTAAGATCACTGTTACCTCAAGCACGGGTAGGGTACTACTGGGTCCAACTCTGTTGCCAACCTTCCACACTAGTTCTAGAATCCCAAGGACCCATCAATCTATCCTGATAATGTAACAATCTTCTCCGAGAAAGGTATACGAATTCTGTCTTCCATCTTCTGGTCTTCGATCTTCTTCTGGAGGGAAATCATCAGTTACAAGCATTCGTCTCCCCGAACAATAGGGGACGCGAAACAAGGATAGCAATTTTGACGAAGATTGAACGAATGCAAATTGGAAGTCCAAGGGCGATAATCACATACAAAGAGTTTTTTTTTAAATCGATTATGGATTGAGATCCTATTCAACAATCATAATATCTATTCCTAATTTGCAGGCTCGCTTGGCACAGTCAGGTGACCAAGACGATTTAAAACGGACCTGCATGGGCCACCACAAAAATATGTCATGCCTCAGTCCCAAAATACGTAGGACCAGGAATACGTGACACGCCAGCTACGCATTCGACCAGACTCTGGTCTGACTCGAATACGTATAAGCTGTAATATAAAGGGCACAATCTAGATTTCCCGTAAATGTAAACCTCTATGTCTCAATCCACAATGTACAGCAGTATACAAGAAAGAGTTATATATGCTAAGGTCGGCCGCCCAATAACACACTAACTCGAATAGACTCGAGAAGAAGTATGAGTCTATAAAAACTAGGCTACAACAGCAGATGAATAATCAATGTAAAATAACCATAATGCCGGTAGATATGATGTGAGTACCTGGTACCATGCCCGCGAGACTTGTAACTCCAACAGCAACTCTAAATGCTCCGTAATCATCTATGCTGCAAAACTGGCAGGGAACCAGGTCCTCAGAGGGACGTAACAAGGTATAAAAATACAGCAAGCCAAGTAAATAGAAAGTACAAGTGCACGACAGGGTACTCTATCATAACCAACTAGTGTGACACAGTTTAAAGACAATGTTCGACGCGTGGGCTTTCTAAAATAAAACCGTAGCTCCGAACACAGAGACACACGGGGCGTACCGTAGCTCAGAGCACAGAGACACACGGGTGATACACTACACTAGAATACAGGATCACTACATATACATATATAAGCGCGTGCATAGGAGCCCAAACGTCTAGTAACTGTCTTCCCCTTCCCAAGCGGTCAACGATGGTGCGTTGAACCTGAACCTCTATCTACAGTCTCGACACACAGAAATAACTCAACAGACGTGACCCTAAGGTCGTCCCAGTCTCTGGTCATGATGTCAGTATCAGGATACAGGAATCTGGCACGATCACAGTGTATGAGTGTGTCCTGGGGTGTCGATGTACTCAAGTACGTGCATCAAGGTACTACAAAGCATCTAACAATTATTCTAAGACGTTACGACGAACGTCAGCATCCGGTTGTGATCCGAACGCGAAGTATCGAACGTCAACTTAAATACGTGCACAATGTACATAAAAAAATAAGTATCTGTAATCTGAAATATAGGGTGGCAAGGTACACTTGCCTGCGTTCGGCTGCTGATGACGGGGATCCGGTACCACATCCAAGTCCGCAGGTCTGGTAGTACCTATAGAAGAGGTACAAACTAAATTAATAAACTATTACGCGGCTAAAATAAAATGTGACACACGTCCAGTATATGCTACAATCTTAGTTACAAGTCACTTAGACACTAAGCTAGAGGGTTGACCAGGGTTGACTAGAGGCGTTACTGTAAATCAAATAATCATCTGTACCATATCATCACACAAAATCCTCAATCTTACTATCATCCTCACAATATTCAGTAGTTCAAAACATGATCCAATCCTCAGTTTCACCTCAGTGTTCACAGACGTTAGCATGTATATTGACGTATCTCACTCTCAAATAAATAATCAATATTTCTCAGTCCTCAATCACTGACTCAACACAGTTCTCCTATTTCCTCACGTCATAACATAACAATATCCAAGGGAACAATGCATATATCAAAAGTAACAAGTACCATTTGTTATGGCCACCACACAACTTATATCCACTGTTTCTCTTTTTTCTAAGTGAAACCACATATCACAACCCATTGAATTAAACACATATGTTTCCATTACCACCATTTTATACAAAAGGATTCACACAAACGGTTTGCATTCAACCAATGACACCACTTGATAATAAAAGGAAACTACAACAGCTATTATATATATTAAAACCTATCATGTAATCTACCATCTACAACTCATTACATAAGGAGAACACCTCCACGTACATGTTAACCTGTACCCATATAAACCGATGGTTCTTCTCCATCAAGCTAACATTAATGATCCAAACTCATAAGTTTAAACCCAATATTATTATCTTCTATACACTAACATTGCCACAATACTACATCTACTGCTATATATCGCTGAATATAGGGTGGTGTACTAAAGGACTTACAAAGAGGGAGGTGACCGATCGAAAAGAGGGAAGTCTTCGCTCACACGTTGGAAAGTCATCGGTGACCGGTGGAGATCGTGGAGATGAAGACGATGGTGGTGGTGCCGGAACGAGCAGCTGGCCGGAGCAGGGTGTCCACTCGTGGCAGCCGGTGGTGGTGGTGGGAAACAACAGAGGAAGGAGGCTCGGGCAGTCGACACGATGGAGTCGACTTCGTCGGCGGCCGGGAATACGACAGCGGATGGAGGGACGATTCCGACGGGATGGAGGAGCTGGGTCTCGGCCGGAGAATGGGTGGAGGAACATCGGCTGCTCGGTCAAGGCGTGGTGGTGCAATGGTGTGTGATGGTGGCGGCATTGGCCAACTGTGGTGGTGGCAATGGAGGTGCGGCCGGAGAGGGATCGGCAGCGGGGTGGAGGAGATTGCGGGAGGGGGAGCTCAGTTGAAATGACGGCAGCGTAGAGGCCAGCCCACCACATCCGGTCGACGGCGACAAAGAGGATGATGGTGGAAGTCACAAACGGGAAGATGGGGGTGCACAAGGCCGTCTGGTTTGCCTCGATCTCGAACCAACGGCCATCATGGTGGGTGGTGCAAGCGCTGTTGTCGTCCTCCGTGTGGTGTTGCGCGCAGTCAACAGCCACTGCTGCCCCACGGATGCAAGTCGGCACGGCTCTGAGATGGTAAGGAGAAGAAAAGTTGCCGGGGACTTTGGAGGCCGGTGGTGGCAGGAGTCATGGATGGCCGGAGTAGGGCCTGTCGGGTTTTAAAGAATGGGTAAGGAGAAATGAAGAGGAAAGAAGAAGAAGAAAAGTGGAGAGATAACTAGGTGTGGTCGGCTGGGAATGTGAGGGGAAGAGGGAGGAGAGAGAGGGGGTGGGGTTCTCCATGTGTTGGGATTAGGGCCGGCCTTGGGGCTTGTGAGGGTGAGGTGATGTTGATGTTTTATAGGGGAGTGGTGTGTTGGATGGAGGGTGATGGTGAATCCTAATTTGAATGGATGGCTTGGATATGTCATGAAAAAAATTGTGTGCTCACAAAGGAGAGGGGAGAGTGGTTAGACCGGTCATGGGTGGGGGCTTCTCCATTTGGTCATGGCCAATAGGGTGAGGGCACCTAAATTAAATAATTGCAACTTAGCCCCCTTAAATTTGGAAAATTGCACGAACACATAAAATGATACAAAAATTATGGAAAAAATGTGTTTGGTGATTTTTATGGTGAGGGGGTAGTGTAGGTGAGGCACGGGTTTAATTAAATGGGCATTGGGATTAAATAAGGATTAAAATAGGATTAAGAAAAATTGGTATCCCTAATTTAAATAGAATTTAAAGTGTCCCGAGCTTTTAAATTAAATTGGGGCACTTGGGGTCAAAATCCAGAAATGACGCAAAGGTCAAAAATGGTGGGGGCTTGGAGTCAGTCTTGGACCCTTTTGTTGGTCCGGCTCAACGGGTTAAGTTGGTATCTCAAAATTGAGGGTAACGACACAAGTGTCCGACACGGAATTTAATTATGGGATTTCGGTTACAGAAAATTGTGCAATTAATTTAGGGCACAAGGAAATGTGATTTTGAGTGGCAGAAAAGTCCAGTGCCTACTTTGCGGGTCAAGTCAAAAGTACAATAGTCCGATGGAATTTATGGGCTAATATTGGGCTCCGAATAATTTAGCAATGATAGGGCGCGCCAAGGATTTTAATTAAATGAATTAAAATACCTGACAAACTTAACTCCACTCTAAACCTCAACATCTGCTGCTAAATCCAAAATTTTCCAAATCCAAACCTGACTATCTATAGAATTAATCGAGAGAGTTTACAGAATGAAGCAAAAACCAATAAAGTACATAAAATAGAATAATCTGTGCCATAACTACAAGCGTATGGCCTTTCATCAGAGTAGTAGGACACCCTCTACAACCAAACAAGGACAAGAGGTGTCGCACTACTCTGAGATAGGGTACAACTAACCAATTATGAACACGACGAAGATACAACATATCAATATAATCCATGACACACATGCCATAATACAAGATAAGATATAGGTATAATATGCAGCTTCGGTACATAACCTATTATGACACATTGGCGCAACCCTAAAGCCAAACAAGGACAAGGGTTGAACCGTCGCACCACAATAGTTCATGTCCCTAGACTACCAGCACATACACACTTTAAATCGGCCAATCAATCTTACGGCTTGTTATGTTTAGTCTGATTTATCTCATAAATAATGTATAATAAGTATCCTTAGATCACGCCATTGTCAAACATGAGCTAACCTAACCAAATAAATAAAATAGGCACTTGCAGGATGCACTAGTCCCCCGTAGGGCCACCGCGCTAAAAATATGGTAGTAGCGGTTCCAATGTTCCTATAGTGAAATAGTAGCTCGACATTATAATATTCAGATACTGCACTCCACTAAGGCAGATGATATACAGTATCTATGGTGGCCAGCCCACAGCGCACTTAGAATGAATCTCTATGGGAAGGTTCGTTGGCATGATATCGGGATACCATTTTCTACCAATATTACTACCACTTTTAGTTACCTAATTAACCATATGTTGTTGTTGAAATCTCAAGGCATGGTCACATGATAATTTTCCTTAATATGTCGTACAAAGTACGGGCACGCTAGATACGAATCCATGGAAGTCAAATTTGAATTCACTCGAGCGTGTATGCAACATTCATACAATCAATATCCTAGCCACGCTTTGGTAGTTGACTCACTTATTATGCCCGTGCTGGGGAAATAATATATATATTTATAATATCATATATTCTGGAATTTGGAGTCATTCTCGATGCACAATCCAAATATAATCACTTAACACGTGACATGATATGTCGCACCTCGACGCACATTAAATTATAAATAATTATCAGGCAATAGTGGTATCATCACAGATACAGTATACGAGACCAATCACCAAACTTACAATTGGTCATATGAGTCTTATCATATGGGGACACTTGGTCCAGATATAATCTCCTCAAATCAGGTACACTGATTACCAGTCAATTAGAAATCAAACCTTGATAAAATCCTCGAATCAACAATTTTACCACCGAACGTTAGTAAGGGTAAAGTGTGAACCATGTTGGAGTAGATCCACAATCCTTAAACCAAACAAGGACCGAGATTACAGATCATCTCCCGAGCAGAACTACGCCTCTCACTCTATTCGACGAACAAGGATAAGTTAATCTGCAAATCTGAGTTTACTCTGGGTTGCCACATGGTCTACTACAATATATAATCATATTATGCACATAGTCAGTTCTAGCACATAGCCAGGTCTATGTCACTACCACATTTCCAGAATAGGGCATTTGTGTAATTTTACTATTTTGAATAATTATGTATTTAATTATCTGCTGAGTTTTTATAAACTATATATATATTGTTAGTTGTGTTTGGGTTAGGTCAAACCCTAGAACTCATTAGGACTAACCTAATGACTAACCCTAATTTGAAAACCCAAATTCTAGACAAACCCTAGAATTCCAATTTTAGGGTTGAACCTCAAACCCTAGAATGACTAAACCTGAGTTAATTGAGTTCTGCATGACCAAACATGGGGGTTTAACCTAAACCTATGCATTTGAAACCCTAACCTAGTTTTTAATATAAAAGGGAGCCACCCTCAACCATTTTCTCCTTCATGAAGAAAGAAACCCTAGCCTCCATTAGAAAAACCATTTTTCCCCACCCCAAATTCGGAATCTAACCCTAAGGATTCCATCTTCCTCCTCCAAAGAAAGGGAAACAAGGAGCTTGGGTCAAGGAACCTTGGGGAAGAAGAACCTTCATAGGAAAACCATCTCCCTATAGGTAAAATCTAATTTTTATTCATTTAGATTCTGTTTTTCTGTTGTTATTGCCCTTTAGGAACCCCCTTCATTGTGTAGATCTCGATTTCTAGGGATTCTACGTGAAGACCTAGGTGATTTGGGTTTTGGTGACCTACGTTTGATTTTTCCCCAAATTTTTCCAGGAACCCTAATTCTAGGGGTTTCGTGTAGGCACGATTACCTCTCCTACGTGTAGTCTAGATATTGATTTAGGTTTGATTTGGGTATTTTTCTGAAGTTCTCAATGTGGAACCAGGATTTGGGGGTTTCTTTCACTGAGTAGTCGGGTTAGAACTGTGGCGAGTACAGTGGGGTTTCATTGTGCACATTCGAGTTTGGGGAGAACAATGTGTATATGTTTATAGGTAGGTTGTGATGCATTGGTTTGTGTTCTGTGTTTGGGAGTAGCTTAGTATCAGTATGCATATTAACAGTGTGTGTGTCAGAGTGTCTCAGTGTATAAATTCCTGTGTGTTCCCTGTGTAGAGTCAAGTTTGGGATGTGTTTAATTCAGTATCAGTAGCAGTGTATCCGGGGTTTCAGTGGGTTGGCAATTTCAGTGTAGGGGTTCTGTGGTTGGAATTTAAGGTATCAGTATTTTGTCTAACTGTACAGAGGGTACTAGGTATCAGTTAGATAGGTTTTCCTGTGTGTTTCAGTATTCAAATCAGTGTGTGTGTGTGAGGTATTATGTGCAGTGAGGAAACTGTGTCTGTGTGCAGTGTGAATCTAGTGTGTAGGTATTTGAATTGCCTGTGTGTGTGAGTGAGTAGTTAACTGTGCAGATTTGGCCTGTGTGAGCAGAAATTGCTGTGTGTGTGTGTGTCTCAGAAATTCCCAGGTTCATATGTGTGAATACTGAGAGTTTTAGTGCCAGTGTGTATTATTACCTATGTGTTAATGTCTGTGCTGTGTGAATTTCAGGGTATCAATACCTGTGTTCTCAGTGAGGAACTAGTGTGGGGTGTATCAGACAATGTGTGTGTGTATGTGTGTATCCTAGAAACCAACATCTTGATTTCTGTCATGACCCGCACCCGGTTTAGGGGCACGAGTGCGTGGGTACGTCCAGCCTACGCCGCAGCATCGGCGGTAGAATGCTGTCTAGGTCATGTAACTATCTAATCAAGCTCACGTGAATACCCAACTCCATAAGGAGACGTGGATATCATAAAATAATGTTAGAAATACTCAATCACATAAACTAAAGCACGATGAGATATCAAGGCAAGCAAGAAATACAAGACAAGTCTAACGACAAAATAATCATACCTGCAATCATTAACTTCCAATCCTCAAGTGTCAGAAACAAGTCCACTAAGGTCACAGTCTGGAAAAATATTTTCCAGTCAGGAAGGAGCAAAGTACATCTCTAAATAGCAGTTCTATATTAATGATATAAACTATGTAGCAGTTCTAGATGGAAATATACGAGAAGCATGTATAGGTACGAGAAATAAAAGAAATACTGGAAATACTGTAAGTAAATGCAGGAGAAGAAACAATATGTCCATGAGCAAGAACCTATGACTAAGTGTATGAGTACTAGCTTTAACATGTGATCGGCTTGGGAACTTGATCAGGCTGGTTACATGTGATTAGTTATAATTCATGTAAGGTCAGGCTAACCGTTGGTTAGCTATGATGCATGTAGAGGTCAGGCTAATCACACGTAACAGCTATGAAGCATGTAAATGGTCAGGCCGCACCCGACGTGAGATGTGGGGTGAGCTATGATGCATGTAAAGTTGGGTATGATCACATATCTACACTAAAATACTCCCCAACCCCTGACTGGTATAGTAGATCCAATCATGGTACGCTATGGCACGGGATTCCCTAGGGAGGTAGCAAATCTTCCCGGGTCTCAGTGTCTGTACATGCATAAGATAACAAGGAAACAAGTCTTGTACAAGCTACACCATGAATAAGGAATAACATCTCATGACGAGATCCGTGTATACCAATCCGTGTAACCAACGTGTCAAGAGCATGTATATCTACACTAGATACAGTGAACATAGGAGATATCATAAATTAGAAACTAATCAGAGAATGTACTCGCCTTGGGTCCTTAGCTGTCAATACCAATGTCCTGTCCCAGAGTATCGTCTGGAGAATCCGACAGTCCTATAAACATATAATAATATCACTTGTATCAGATGCTACACTAACACACAATAGAAATACCCTGGCCTCAGGGCTATGCCAGGCATGGCTCTAGTCAACTAGGGTCATCTAGTTGGGATACGTATATAATACACATTTACACTCAAAGTATATATCAATAAAAACATATATAATATATATATAAGTATCTATTAGTAATTATACAAAATACGTATATGTGTATATGCACTAAATAGATGTATATAAATATATTTTTATACACCAAAATACATATTTGTATATATATATCAATCAAATATTTTTATATATGTATATTAACAAATCAAAGAATGTACATAATGCCATCCTCCTCAAGGTGATCCCAAATGAAATAGCAGTTAGTTCCAATGGGTCCGGAGCAGTCCAATTAGCTAGAAACTATATAAAGAAGTTCAAAATCGGAGTTCGGCACAAAAATCGGGATAAGGATACCAGGCTAATAGGGGAAAGGGTCGTTTGTTTGTAATTAAGGTAACAACTTAATTTAATGAAAATCATTTCAAATTTATTTTGAACAATAATTTCAAATAAAAGTTTATTTATAAAATTTAGAATTTATGTAAAAGCCAATATATTTTTATATCTATAGTGAAATCGGTTACCAGTCCAAAAATAACCAAATTTGAACTAATTTTTTTTATTATTAAAACTATTTCTTAAATAATATAAACCCCAACAAATTATTATATTTTTACGTAATCACAAACCCTTATAATTATTACGCAACTACTAATTACATAAAAACTAACTAATTGCATAAAAACTAACTAATTACATATTAATATAACCAATCCTTATATATAATACATAACTAAATTTTACACATAATAAATAACTAATTTCATACATTATAAACAATAAAACTAATTATATATAATTAATAAACTAATTATATATAATTAATAAACTAATTATATATAATTAATAAACTAATTATATAATTAATAAACTAATTAATAACTAACCTAATTCCCTTTAAACTCACTCCCCACCCTGAGAAATCGAAAGGGAACAGAGAAGGGAGGCTCACATTGGGGGGTTTTTTTCGGCGTCGGCGTGGGGAAGTCCGCCGGGGTCGCGGTGGTCGGCCCCCCTCGACTTCGAGGCTGGATCTGGAAACTCAGGGCGGCAGCGAAGCTCGGCGACGGCTGGATCGATCGGCTCGACGCACGCGGAGGGAGGGGACGGCTCGATCTGGTGGCACTGGGCGGCGGATCTTTGAGCTCGACGCGGCGGAAGGAGCTCGACGACGGTCGGCGGATCTGTTGTGGTCGAAGCTCGGCGGCGGTCGACGTTCGTCTCGGCGGCGGCGACGGAAACTCGAGAGCGGCGGCGGTCGACGGATCCGAGGCGGCCACGGCTCGACGAGGGTGAGGAGGTCCCAGTCGCCGGCGGCGGTCGAGATCTAGGTTAGGGTTTTTGCGATTTCTGTGAACGAGTCGGGGTTGGATCGTGTCCGGGGCTGGACACGATGGATTCGATGTACTGTGGACGTGTCCGGGTGTTGGACACAGGGGTTTGAATGTACTGTGGTATGGGGGGTTGTGTCCAGATGGTGTCGGACACAAAAATCTGGTTGTAACATTGTAAATCTGGACACAGGAAATGAATGGATACGGTAGGACACCCGGGGTCGGACCCGAGGCCAACACGGCTGACACGGTAATGCTGGACACACGGACACGAGCACACAAATCAATGGTGATGGCTTGTTGGCTTGTGGAAATTTGTGAGGGCTAGCTAGGGTTTCTTGGGAATGGTGTGGGTGAGAGACTTTAAATAAGGAGAGAGGGTGTGGGATAAAGGGTGAGGATTGGCCCAAATAATGAATGGCCCAGATTAGATATGAATGAGTTTTTCATGTGAAAAAAAATGAGGGTGTGAATGGGAGACGGTAAACTGGTAAATTTAATAGAAAAAATATAATTTAAGAAAATATTTTAAGAGGCTTCCAAGGCTAACTGATTTCAAATTAGCTACTAATTAAACCCATATTTCAAAACCCTAGAAAATATGTAATTTATTTATTTACTAATCCAAAATGGATATGAAAATTTATTATGAAAACAACTAGTCCTTCAATAATTTTATTAAACAAATAATTTTATGATTTCAAGCCAATAAATATTCGAAGCTAGAGTATTATATATATATCATTATTTATCTATTTAATTTATAAGAAATCGACATTTAGGAAAAAATAATTTTTAAAAAAGATTTTAAATCACCTTCTAAAACCAAACATTGTTCAAAATCTAATAAAAATTTCAAGGAGAAAATATTTTATAAACTTGATATTTAAAATAAATTAAAATCTAATTATTTCGGAAATTTGGAATTGGAGGTTACAAGTCTACCCACCTTAGAAAAATTTCGTCCTCGAAATTTAAGGTTCTCAATAATTGCCTTTACTCATCATATTATTTCTATCAAATTTAAATTTCAAACCAAATAATCATGAAGTAATTCCATATTGTTATTTCACAACCTTTCAAAATTCTATAACATCATATTCCTGAAAATTCTC
Source organism: Iris macrosiphon (assembly GCA_036927795.1). Lineage (NCBI taxonomy): Eukaryota > Viridiplantae > Streptophyta > Magnoliopsida > Asparagales > Iridaceae > Iris > Iris macrosiphon. The sequence goes on along the minus strand of JAYESA010000020.1, from coordinate 87,826,813 downwards.
AAGTAAAAAAAATCAAATCCCCTTTTTGTCATAATCTCCTCCAAAAAATTTTAAGTTCGTATCTAAATACTCCAGGATTTTAATATCCAATCCTCCAATTGAAATCCAATCAATGCATATTTATAAAAATCGTATCCCAAAATTTAAATTTTAACCACTAATCCATCAATCATCTTACTCCTCTAACTCAAATTCAATTGATGCTTATTCAAATCTAAATTCTCCTCCCGAGAATTGAATTTGACACCATTCCATTAACGATTTTATTTCCCGATTTTCTTTTTCCTCAAATACTCAACGATGCGATACTTTCAGAATCTTCAATGCAACATTCATAATATAAAATTTCAAATTTCTATCTTGCAATCAAATAGATAAAATGATAATCTTCCAAATTTTTCTTAAATTTTAATAATCAATCATATCAAGACCTTAATAAATCCTCAATTTTGCCCTGTGAATTTCTTAACTCTCTATTTAAGTTATTGTTTATCCTCGAATTTCAATCATACCTCGATTTTTGCAAAATCAATGATCCATCAACTCTGTTATAACAACCCCTAAATTCTTTATTTAAATTAATGTTCATCCACAAATTTAATCCTCTTGTCTCTTTTTGTCGGTCGTAACCTTGTCATAGATCTTTGCTATGGTCAAAACCCTAATGATCATGGTTTAAGAAAACTCTACCTACAGCCATGCAATTTAAGAAAAATATATAGGTCATGTATCTTTTGTCATGGTATTTCAGTCTCTGTTAAGGTGTACTACTAGTTATATTCTAACAAGAAAATCATGAATATGAACTACAGTATTAGGAAAATCAATCAATCGAAAGATGGAAGAAGGAATCATTAGGAGGGAAAGAAAGAACCTGCTAACATATTACTTGTAGTATCTACTATCTCTAACAAACACTTAACTCTAGCACATTCACTAACTAATTCCTATTCCTGTACACTGGTACCTATCTCAACTAATCATTAATCCACAAGATCCATGAATACACCTGTCTATTAATACTTAAATCTGATATCAAGATTCTCTAATATAACCATGGTTCAATAATGCATCTAAGTTTGATACCTCTACCTCTTTAGACCACACTCTCTGTCAGTTCTCGTTCCTACTACAATTGTCCATACTATTTGTTCTCATCACTCAAGTGCACACCAAGTGTAACACACCATACTAAGTACTGCTCTCTTCAATACAACTCTAGATGGACACCCAAGTCAGTCTGCGGTGCCATCTCCATCATGCTCAAGTCAACAGATCCTGACACATGTATATCATCTATTAATATACATATTTCTCATCCACTATAAAAATTAATCCTCAAATAATCGTCAAGGTTTAACTTCTCGAACAACTTTAAAATAAAATGCATATACCTCCTCAAAATCAGATACTCAACATCGAAATAAAATTTAATCACTTCTAAAATCTTTGTAGCCTTAACCATGTTTATTGAATTCATATTTGAAATCCTAAAAAATTTAATGACATAATCTCAACTACTCAATTATTCTCAAAGTAAAAATTCATTCCCACTCTTTAATTTATAAATCCACCAATTTACATATAAGTGCTCGTAGTCTCTAATACTCGAGGTGCACTCAATACCTCTATTGTCTACAACTGTGTACTAAATTTGTACTGCCCGAATCACTTGCACTATTACCTCCAATGATCAAAGTTATCATCACCTGTAATTTCTTTCATGATTTCAATTTATGTCAACTGGTATATTATCCGATTATCATCACGCAGAGTGCTTACTGTTTTGAGCGTCGTTCTCGACTAATCCTCGATATAGAACCATTAGCACTCTTGGTATTATATCACTAGTTACATTAATGGATTATCTCATCAAGCTCATTTGAACTCATGATCACCTGGATCCTCTATTATGTGCAGTGAGGAAACTGTGTCTGTGTGCAGTGTGAATCTAGTGTGTAGGTATTTGAATTGCCTGTGTGTGTGAGTGAGTAGTTAACTGTACAGATTTGGCCTGTGTGAGCAGAAATTGCTGTGTGTGTGTGTGTGTGTGTCTCAGAAATTCCCAGGTTCATGTGTGTAAATACTGAGAGTTTTAGTGCTAGTGCGGATTATTACCTATGTGTTAATGTCTGTGCTGTGTGAATTTCAGGGTATCAATACCTGTGTTCTCAGTGAGGAACTAGTGTGGGGTGTATCAGACAATGTGTGTGTGTATGTGTGTATCCTAGAAACCAACATCTTGATTTCAGTATGTGCCTAACTGTAGGTGTGTGAGTTCCTGATTTCAGTATGTGCAAAAATAGAAACCTGTGTGTGCAGTGAGATACCTATGTGTCTATGTGACAGTGTGTGTGTGTGTGTGTGTGTGTGTGTAATTTGTGTGAGAGAGTGAGAGAAGGAGAATAGTGTATCAGTGTGCAGCTGAGCAGTGAGAACTAGTATGTGTTCTCAGTTGTTCTCAGTGAGATATTAGTGTGTATTCTCAGTGAGGTATTAGGGTGTAGTTCAGTGACTATGAACATGTGTTAGTGTGTCTCAGTGGGAAGTTAATTGTTCAGAGAGGGAATTAGTCTATTTCAGTTCAGTATGTGTAGGTCAGTGTAGGATACCTGTGTGAGATAACAGTGAGTTAGATGGTGTATCAGTCAAGATAGCTAATCATATATATTATTTTGATATATGGAACCTATTTTTATTAAACCCTAGTATACTTGTACCCTTGGGTTTAACCTAGCATAGCCTGAGCCATGACCTAGAAGCCTCATTTCTTAATTAGTTAAACATGTTATTTCCTTTAAATTCAGTACCTAACATTTATATTCCACAAATAGGTCATTGTGATCCCACTTTGGACATCGATCCTCACACTTTGCTCAGGACCACAGGCGAGTACATTCTCTGACAGTTTTCATTTGTTGATTACTTCTATAAATTTAGTTGTAGTACATACTTGATTCCGACACTATGGATACACGGGTTAGCACCTTAGATCCCCATCATGAGGAGTCATGATTGGAATCCATCGTGCTAGCTGGGGATGGGGAACTATTAGTAGATTATGTGATCATATCCAACCATTTACATGCATCATAGCTCACCCCACTTCTCACGTCGGGTGCAGCCTGACCATTTACATGCTTCATAGCTGTTATATATGATTAGCTTGACCACTACATGCATCATAGCTAACCATATGGTTAGCCTGACCCACAAGAATCATAGTTAATCATATATAACCAGCCTGATCTAGTCCCAAGCCGATCACATAATAAACTGATATTTCAAATACTTAGCTAGATGTCTATTCTTTATTTCAGATTCACTTGTTCTAGCATTCACTGTTTATTGTTCATTGCTAGATGCTCTATTGCCTATTTCATTTCTCCAGCACTTTATATTTCCTGTACTTATTCTCATCTTGTATTCTTACACTGTTTATAGTTTTTGTCAACTTAATGAAACTGCTGTAGTATTTGTGCTTCGCTTCAATCTTGACTGGATAATATTTTTCAGAGGACCTGGAGAACTTTTGCCCCACTCATTACGGCCCAGGATTAGAGGGGGATTTCACTCCGGAAATCCCAGAGGAGTTGCCTATTCTAGAGGAGATCTTACCTGCCTGTTCTTAGATTACTTTTTTGGCATTTATTGTTTTAGACTGAGACTGAGTTGTATTTATTATTTTGTGACTTTGTGAGGTCATCTAGACCCAGGACTTGAGTTGGACTTATTGTGGTTGGTTTATATAGAACTCTTTTCCATTCTCATCGTGTCCATTATTTCTTATAGCTTGTGATTGAGTATATTATAGAACTGTGGATTATTATCATTGTCCTCCGTACGGCGTTGAGACTATTGACAGGATATATTTTATGTTGAGACCTAGACAGCATTCTACCGCCGATGCTGCGGCGTAGGCTGGACGTACACACGACTCATGCCCAAATTCCGGGTGCGGGTCATGACACGTTTTTAGTGGTGGCCCATGCAGGTCAGACTTCGCAAGTTGTGTGATATCGTGGTAGTGCGACGTCTTAGTTGTACTACTGCGTGCCTGCTATAGAATATAGGACATAGGATACTAGGATGAGAGAGGATACTCAATCACAAAATTCTTGAGAGATTCCTGGGACGACCCCTTGAGAATCTTATTATAATTTCTAATTTTAAATCCTTCACCTTATTTCCGTCCGTCCTCACTCGTTGATATTGAGTTTGATTCCTGTTGATCAATTATTAAAATTAGGATTTTGGTTTCATTGTATAGTTGATTTTATGCCAAGATGAATTTTATGGACTAAATTTTACGATATCATCTGATGACATATATTGATGAGAACAGTGAGAAAGGTGAAACGTCTACTTTGGTTATGGAACCTAGAGTTTATCGCAGCCATATTAGCTGTCGTGACGAGAACGTAGGAACCTGACTTGGATGTACATACTTTAGTTATGAAATTTAGAATTTCTCGCAGCCATACCGGTTGGCGTGGCGATGATTCTAGATGACATGATTATAGAGTTGCATACCTTAGTTACGGAACCTGTCGTTTATCGCATCTATGCTTACTGGCGTGGCGAGGATTCTGGGTGTCATGATTTCAGACAGACGTGTATGATTATCAGGTTGTATCTTAAATTGGTTTTTAAAGTATCATCTCAAGACTTATCTATTTCTGTTATTCCAGGACTTTGTTCCATCGCTTCTTTTCTTTACTAGCAGTAAAGATACCTTCAGTCCTTAATCCCGTTTCTTTTTGAGCTCCTATTCTTTGAGGATTCCTTATTAAGTATGATAATTAGTGACTTGTAATTATGTCCGTGTCTTGTATTAGTGTTGACTTAGTGTTACTAGTGAGTGTAAGTGTTTCCTAGTTGGACATGTGAGCAGTAGGCCTTAATCTAGAGTTAACTCATAGCATAGTACCTTGTAACAATGGTTCTAGGATAAGTGTCATTAAAGACTGTGAGTAGAAGGAGAGTATCGAGTATCAGTGATAGTTCCAAGAATTAGTATCAGAGCCAACATACCCGCCCTGGATAATCATGATTATGCACTTGAGTGATCTATGTAAACAATTAGGTATCGAGGAATAGTGTTAAGGATTAATGGATCATGATTCAATTTGATGATTGATATCAGATATGTTAAAAGTAAAGAAATTTATATGCATGAGGAGTTATAATGAGGTGTCATGAGTAGAGAAATATCGAAATTGGTAATAAAAATGGTGAGGCGTATCACAGATTAGTTTAACAGGCAGTAAAAGGTTAAAGGGAAATACCTATGCAACCATCGAGATGAGGAACCATATACATGCCCATGAGAGTAAAGAAACATGAGTGTTATAGAAGATACATGTGATCATGAGTTCTAATGAGCTTGATGAGATAATCCATCAATGAAGCTAGTGATATAATACCAAGAGTGCTAATGGTTCTATATCGAGGATTAGTCGAGAATGACGCTAATAACAGTAAGCACTCTGCGTGATGATAATTGGATGATATACCAGTTAATATAGATTGAAAATCATGGAAGAAAATACATGTGATGATAACTTTGATCATTGGAGGTAATAGTGCAAGCGATTCGGGCAGTACAATTTTAGTACACAGTTGTAGACAATAGATGTATTGAGTGCACCTCGGGTATTAGAGACTGTGAGCACTTATATGTATATTTGTGGATTTATAAAATTAAAGAGTGGAAATGAATTTTAACTTTGAGAATTATTGAGGAGTTGAGATTTATGTCATTAAATTTTTTTTTGAGGGTTAAAATTTTGATTCCATAAACATGGTCAAGGCTACAAAGATTTTAGAAGTGATTAAAATTTTATTTCGATGTTGAGTATCTGACTTTGAGGAGGTATATGCAATTATTTTTAAGTTGATCGAGAAGTTAAACCTTGACGATTATTTTGAGGATTAATTTTATGGTAGATGAGAAATATGAATATTAAATATAGGAGTAGATGATATACAGGTGTAAGGATCTGATGACTTGAGCATGATTGAGATGGCACCGCAGACTGACTTGGGTGTCCATCTAGAGTTGTATTAGAATGAGTAGTACTTAGTATGGTGTGTTGCACTTGGTGTGCACTTGAGTGATAAGAACGACTAGTATAAACAATTGCAGTAGGTAAGAGAGCTAGCAGTGAGTGTGCTTGTAGTAAAAACAGTAGTACCAAGGGATAGAGGTATCAAACTTTGGATGCATTATTAAACTATGGTTGTGTTAGAGATTCTTGGTATCATATCTAGGTATCAATAGACAGGTGTATGCAATGAGGATGTATTCATGGATGTTGTGGACTAATGATTAGTTGATATGGATATCAGTATATAGAGATAGGAATTAGTGAGTGAATGTGCCAGAGTTAAGTGTATATTAGAGGATTAAGATGTCCAAGTAATGGGTTAGAAGGCTATGTTCTATTCTTTCCTCATATTCCTTTTCCATCTGTTTGTTTGATTGATTGATTCCTTAGTACCATAGCTTGTATCAATAATTTTCTTGTTAGAATATAGTTAGTAGTACACCCTAGCAGAGACTGCAATACCATGACAAAGGAGACCATAACCATGTATGTTTTCTCTAGATTGCATGTTGTGTGACTGTAGATAGGATTTTTTTAGACCTTGATTGTTGGGGGTTTGACCGTAGTGAAGATTAATGAAGAGTTTATGACTAGACAGAGAAAGACAATGTGCCTTAAATTTTGAGGATAAATATTAATTTAAACAAAGATTTGAGAACTTAATATGGCAGAATTGACGATTTCGTTAAATCATTGAGTTTTATGAAGATTAAGATATGATTGAATTTGTCATTAAAATTCGAGGAAATTAAGGAGATTATCATTATATCTATTGACTGCAGGATATAAATTTATATTTGAATGTATATGATATTTGAAGATTTCATAACTATTGTATTATTTGATTTTGTGTGGAAAAAGAAATCGAGGATTAAGATCACTAATGGGTTAGTGTTTGAATACAAACTTTTTGGACGAGATTTTAACTTTTATAAATTTGCATTAATTGGATTTAAATTAGAGGATTGGATATTAAAATTTTGAGTATTTAATTATTAACACCAAATTTTGAGGAGATTGTGATACAAATGGAATTCAAATTTTTTTAAATTTAAGAATTTTCAGAAATATGATATCTATAGAATTATGAAAGTTTGTGAAATAACAATATGAATTTGCTTCATGATTATATGGTTTGATGAATTAAATTTTTGATGGAGAAATAATATAAATGAACACATACAACTATTGAGGATCTTAAATTTCGAGGACGAAATTTTTTTTAGGAGGGTAGACTTGTCACTACCACATTTCCAGATTAGGGCATTTGTGTAATTTCACTATTTTGAATAATTATGTATTTAATTATCTGCTGAGTTTTTATAAACTATATATATATATATTGTTAGTTGTGTTTGGGTTAGGTCAAACCCTAGAACTCATTAGGACTAACCTAATGACTAACCCTAATTTGAAAACCCAAATTCTAGACAAACCCTAGAATTCCAATTTTAGGGTTGAACCTCAAATCCTAGAATGACTAAACCTGAGTTAATTGAGCTCTGCATGACCTAACATGGGGGTTTAACCTAAACCTATGCATTTGAAACCCTAACCTAGTTTTTAATATAAAAGGGAGCCACCCTTAACCCTTTTCTCCTTCATGAAGAAAGAAACCCTAGCCTCCATTAGAAAAACCATTTTTCCCCACCCCAAATTCGGAATCTAACCCTAAGGATTCCATCTTCCTCCTCCAAAGCAAGGGAAACAAGGAGCTTGGGTCAAGGAACCTTGGGGAAGAAGAACCTTCATAGGGAAACCATCTCCCTATAGGTAAAATCCGATTTTTATTCATTTAGATTCTGTTTTTCTGTTGTTATTGCCCTTTAGGAACCCCCTTCATTGTGTATATCTCGATTTCTAGGGATTCTACGTGAAGACCTAGGTGATTTGGGTTTTGGTGACCTACGTTTGATTTTTCCCCAAATTTTTCCAGGAACCCTAATTCTAGGGGTTTCGTGTAGGCACGATTACCTCTCCTACGTGTAATCTAGATATTGATTTAGGTTTGATTTGGGTATTTTTCTGAAGTTCTCAATGTGGAACCAGGATTTGGGGGTTTCTTTCACTGAGCAGTCGGGTTAGAACTGTGGCGAGTACAGTGGGGTTTCATTGTGCACATTCGAGTTTGGGGAGAACAATGTGTATGTGTTTATAGGTAGGTTGTGATGCATTGGTTTGTGTTCTGTGTTTGGGAGTAGCTTAGTATCAGTATGCATATTAACAGTGTGTGTGTCAGAGTGTCTCAGTGTGTAAATTCCTGTGTGTTCCCTGTGTAGAGTCAAGTTTGGGATGTGTTTAATTCAGTATCATTAGCAGTATATCCGGGGTTTCAGTGGGTTTGCAATTTCAGTGTAGGGGTTCTGTGGTTGGAATTTAAGGTATCAGTATTTTGTCTAACTGTGCAGAGGGTACTAGGTATCAGTTAGATAGGTTTTCCTGTGTGTTTCTGTCACGCCCCAGTCCCAAAAATATCGTGGGACTAGACACGTGGCAATGGCCAGCAGTACACATCAATGGACATCCCAATTTAATGGATCCATCGAGCATACTTAAGCTGTAATATAGGTCTACAATATCATATCAAAAACTAATCTCATCCACACACAGAATAATAAGAACAACAGCAAATAAAAGAAAGTATATCAAGTCCAGTTTCAGCAGAGTATGTCGAGGAACAACCCGACAAGAGTCTAAAACACTGGTTCATCCGACCAGAACAAAAGAGTCCAAAATAAAGTATCTGAAGAGTACAAATAACATAATCTCAAGTAAAATCTTCTGCCGTCACCTCTGCTTCTAGGATAGGTTCTCCTTCAGCAACAGCTCCTGGTATAGCTTCAGCTCCTGTCCCGTAAACCTCGGGATAATGTTCTTCTGCTAAACCTGGGGACATCATCCATAATCCAGGTCCTCAGGGGACATAGCAAGGTACAAATAATACAAGCCAGAAATAAATGCAGTGAAATAGTAAATGAAATAAGCAGGGTAACTACATAACCATCTAAGTGAAAATGCAACTGAGAGCAACACTAGTACTCAGGCTGAGACTGCTACAAGCTCTGTGTCGGGGAGCCGGTAGCAGCAATATCTAGTAGTGGTCTAGCTCTGCTCGAGAGTCTACAACCTCACAATAGTAGTATATATGTATAGAACAGCCTGTAGCCTGTGTGTCTCTCCCCACCCAATGTAACCACACGTCTCATGTCCATGTCACGTGAGATCAGATCTAATGCAACCGTCATAAACTAAGAATATATAACTATGTCCATCCTGTATCCTATACAGTATCACCTTGAATATGTCAGGAAGATTCTGTCAATGTATGGTGTCAAGTGTCCTAGGTTGTAGTGTACTTGATAATCAAGCACGAGAATATAAAGGGTCTCGAATGTCCATCACTAAATGACGTACACAACTCCGCGTACGGGGTTGGCACCCGACTGTGATCGGACACAAAGTACGTCATACGGTCCTAGGTTATAGCATGTACAATATTCCAGAAAATAAAGCAAAAGAACTAAATAAACTAATAAACTGCAATTTATGGCAAGGTACACTTGCCTGGGATTGGAATATCAGTGGCGGTCCTTGTAACAGTGGGTTCAGCAATAACTCCTCCAAAAGCTGAAATGAATATTACCAACAGTCTCAGAACATAGAAATTAGTTAGAAACGCCTGTCCTTAAGTCCAGTTTGGACACAAGGGCAAAAATGACATTTCTAGGCCAAAGCGGGTCCATGTGTGGGCCGCTTTGCACCGAAAATCGGGTCAGGGTCAAAGGTTTCCAAATCAGTCCAACTTAGTGCCAACAAGTCAGGAACGTTGATACGAACCCAACGGAACTTCCAGAATTGGATTCCGATGAGCCGTTCTCAAAATCGTCCGTCAGGTGGAGCCTGTGGGGCCCACGACACGCGATTTTCCAACATTCTCAGAGTCAAACAAAACTTGACCCACAGGACCAGCGTATTGCTACGAGTCCGATGGCGCAGGTTTCGTCTCAATCCGACGTGTATACACTAAGTTACAGTAAGATTTAGAAAACACGGATACGGGACGATGTCCGCGGATACGCACTGATTCTGGTGTGCACGCACATCCGAATCAGCTTCTGCGAAAGCCCGCACGTCCGTATCAACGATGCTGACGTGTCGGCGAAGACCGCACGTGACCAAGTCGTCCCGTTTGGCGGGGCGTACTCGATTCCGGGGTGAAACAGGGCTAAGTTTTTCCTGTTTTTGGATCGCGGTGTGCGATCACCACAGGATGCGATGCCCCGAGCAGTTTGTCTGGGCACCGAGCGGGTCTAACAGGCTTCGCAAAGAAACTTACGGAATGGAAATCGGAGCTACGAGTAGGAAGTTATGAATACCTGAAAGAAGGCTGAAAATCCGAGTCCTACGTGTCCAAATTGTGTCCTGTATTCTAGGGTTTACTGTGTCCTCTGATCACCACAGTGTCCGGCCGTGTCTGGCTCGTACTCGCGTCCTGGGTCGCGTCCACGTCTGCCGGAGTCGGCCTAGGGTTCAGGAGGAAGCAGCGCCTGTCCTGGTGTGATCGGCGGCGTCTGGACGGCCGGATCTTGGCCGGACGGAGGAGAATTTGGGGGGCTCGGGTTCGACAGCAGGTTTGGGGCCGGAGGTGGCCGGACTCGGGTGCTGGAGGCTGGGCGAACTGGTCCTGGTGGTCGGGGCGGTTCCTCAGGGTGGTCAGAGGCGGATTGGAGGTCGCCGGAAGTCGTGGTTTCAAAGGGATTTCCGGCGGAGGTAGCTGGGTTTAAATAGGGTCGTCGGGGAGGCAAACCGCCGGAGGTTGGCCGGAAGGTGAAGGGGACGGGTCGCCGGGTGAAGGGGAGCTGAACCGAGGGGTCAGCCGGCGGCCACGGCGGCGGAAACGGCCGCCGGCTGCCGAAGGGTCGGGTCTGTAGGGATTCGGGCGTTAGGGTTTCTAAGCGGGTCGGGCGGGTCCGAGCGGGTCGGGTCTGACCCGGATCCGACCCGCTAAGAGGGTTGGACCGGTTTAGTCAGACCGGGCGGTTCAGTCCAGGGTTCGGTAAAAAATGGTTTGGTTTGGTTATTTAAATCAGTAAATTTTTACAATAGTTTTTAATGCTTTAAAAATTCATCCGGGGTCCAATAAATTCCCGGAAAAATACCCCATGCTCGGTTTTTAATTTTACACTGGAAAATATAATTTTCATCACATTTTAATATTATCTAATATCATTTAAAAATTCATTTTAAATCAGACAGCTTTAATTTACTGGTTTTAAAAATTACCGAAAATTGCTAATTAATTCCAGAAAATAAATTTTAAAATTCTTAAAAATTCAGGTGATTACAATCTACCCCCCTTAAGAAAATTGCGTCCTCGCAATTTAAAGATTAAACTACTAATAGAACAGAACTACAGGAAATAAAAATTACTTAAAATATACCTGTATCCTCGAATAAGTGGGGATATTTATGGCGCATGATATCTTCTCTCTCCCAAGTAGATTCACCAGGAGAGTGTTGCTTCCAAGCCACACGAACCAGTTTAATGGTCTGCCCTCGCAGTGTCTTCTCACTGGTTCCGAGTATACCCACCGGTTGTTCTTCATATCTCAGGCTTGGACCTACGGCGATCTCTGAATGATCCACTATGTGACTTGGGTCAGTCACATACCTTCTCAACTGTGAAACATGGAATACATCATGCACTCCCTCTAAAGATGGAGGTAATGCAAGACGATACGCCACCTCGCCAATGCGCTCCAGAATATCAAAGGGCCTAATGTACCTTGGACTCAACTTGCCTCTGCTCCCAAAACGAATGGTTCCTCGAGTAGGTGAAATCCTCAGGAATACATGTTCTCCTTCCTTGAACTCCAGTGGACGTCGGTGTGTATCAGCCCAATGCTTCTGTCTGTCCTGAGCCGCACGAAGATGATTCTGGATTTGTTTAACCTTTTCCACAGTTTGCATCACCAACTCTGGTCCCAAGATTTGACGCTCTCCGACGTCACTCCAGCATATTGGCGATCTGCACTTCCTACCGTATAATGCCTCGAAAGGTGCCATCTTGATGCTTGCCTGGTAACTGTTGTTATATGAGAACTCCACTAAATGTAAATGGTCTTCCCAAGACCCTCCAAAGTCTAACATGCAGGATCTCAGCATATCCTCCAAGATCTGGATTGTACGTTCTGATTGACCATCTGTCTGGGGGTGATAGGCAGTGCTGAATTTTAGTCTGGTACCAAGACTCTCTTGCATGCTTCGCCAGAAATGAGAGGTGAACCTCGAATCTCGGTCTGACACGATACTAACCGGCACTCCATGCAATCTTACTATTTGTCTCATATACATGTCGGCTAGTATCTCTGTGGATTGTCCAACTCTAAATGGCAAGAAGTGTGCCGACTTAGTGAGTCGATCCACGATAACCCATATCGCATCTTTTCCGCTGGGGCTCCTTGGGAATCCTGTGACGAAGTCCATGGTGATATGTTCCCACTTCCATTCTGGTATGGGAAGCGGCTGCAACATTCCTGCAGTCCTCTGATGCTCGGCTTTCACTTGTTGGCAGACTAAGCATTTAGCTATAAATCTGGCAATCTTTCTCTTTATTCCATGCCACCAATAGTACTGCCTTAGATCTCGATACATCTTTGTTCCTCCTGGATGAACAGAGTATATGGAACTATGTGCTTCAGTCATTAACTCTTGTCTCAGTTCTCCATTTGGAACATATAGACGATCTCCGCACCTTAATGTACCATCCTCATGTATGCGAAGTCCCGTCTGCAAGCCTGCTTCTGTCTTCTCTTTGAGTCTTCGAAATCTTGCATCAGTGGGCAAAGCTTCCTTAATCCTTTCCACGAGCGATGACTTCACTTCCAGGTTAGCCAGCAAGCCACTCTGCCTTGGTAGAATAACCTCTATCTGAAGCTCCTGTAGATCTTTCAATAGCTCAGGTTGCATTGTCAAGAAATAAGCCGTAGGCTTCCTGCTAAGTGCATCTGCTACTACATTCGCCTTCCCTGGGTGGTACTGTAAATCTATATCAAAGTCCACCATTAACTCAAGCCAGCGTCTTTGTCTCATGTTAAGATCCTTCTGAGTATATATATATACTTCAGACTTTTATGATCAGTGAAGATTTCCACCTTCTCACCATACAGATAATGCCTCCAAATTTTCAGTGCAAATATTACAGCAGCTAGCTCCAGATCATGCGTTGGGTAGTTCTTCTCATGGACCTTCAACTGTCTCGATGTATAAGCAATAACTTTGCCGTGTTGCATCAAAACACATCCAAGGCCACTACCTGACGCATCGCTATAAACAACAAAACCGCCTGACCCTGAAGGAAGAGTCAAGACTGGTGCTGTTGTTAGACGCCTCTTCAATTCTTCAAAGGCCCTCTGACATTCTTCTGTCCATGCAAAGTCCTGATCTTTCCGTGTCAACTTCGTCATTGGTTCTGCAATCCTTGAGAAATTTTCTACGAACCTTCTGTAATATCCAGCAAGTCCTAGAAAACTCCTCACTTCAGCAACTGATGTTGGTGTAGGCCAAGTCTCAATAGCAGCAACCTTCTCTGGATCAACTGACAGCCCTTCTCCTGAGATAATATGCCCCAAGAATGGCACCTTATCCATGCAAAACTCACATTTACTGAGCTTAGCATAAAGCTTCTCCTGTCTCAATGTCTCTAGCACGATTCTAAGATGTTCTTCGTGCTCTTCGTGACTTTTAGAATATACCAGAATGTCATCAATAAATACAACCACGAATTTATCCAAGTATTGATGGAAAACTCGGTTCATCAAGCTCATGAACACAGCAGGCGCGTTGGTTAAACCAAACGGCATTACTAAGAACTCATAGTGTCCATACTTGGTTCTAAAGGCTGTCTTCGGGATATCTTCCTTCCTCACCCTAATCTGGTGATAACCGGATCTTAGGTCAATCTTTGAAAATATCCTAGCTCCACTCAACTGATCAAACAAGTCATCAATACGAGGCAAGGGATACCGGTTCTTAATGGTCACAGCGTTTAACGCCCTGTAATCAATGCACAGGCGGACTGTTCCATCCTTCTTAGGTACAAACAGTATTGGTGCTCCCCAAGGTGAAACACTGGGCCGGATGAATCCTTTCTCCAGAAGTTCATCAACTTGCTTCTTCAACTCTACTAACTCCTTAGGTGCTAGTCTATAAACTGTTGAAGTGATAGGTTCTGCTCCTGGAGTTAAGTCTATGGTGAATTCTATTTCCCGATCAGGTGGTAGACCTGGAAGATCATCGGGAAATACATCCACAAACTTTGATATAACTCTTGGATAACTTGACTCCCCTTCTGCAGTTAATACCCTAAGAGTTGGCTGAACATCTTGTTCTACAGCTCCTCGAAGAAATTCAAACTCTGAGTGTCCAGGTGGTCTGAATATAACTTTTCCAAGCCGACAATCAAGAGTAGCATGATACTGACTTAACCAGTCCATACCAAGTACCACATCATAGTCAGGCATAGAAAAGATCAAAAATTGGGCTCGCATCTCTCTTCCGCAGACTACTACTGAGCATGATCTACAGATATCACTAACAGGTATAATTCCACCTCCCGTAAGAATTCTCTTAATCTTCGGAAGAGGTGCAGTAGCTACTCTATGGGTGGCTACGAAGCTAGCAGCTATAAATGAGTGTGATGCCCCAGAATCAAATAAAGCTACAGCAGGTAATGAAGCTACTAAAATGGTACCTGCTATAACTTCTCCAGCAATAGCTTCTTCCTGAACAGCCAATGCAAAAGCCTGACCTCGTCCCTGTGCTGGTCCCCTCTGCTGACGAGCCTGTTGGAATAGTGCTGCTTGAGGTGGCAATGGAGGTCTTGGCTGATATCCTCCTGGAGCTGGTGGTCTGACTCCTCCAACTCCCGTCTGCTGTGCTCCCACTGCTGGATAATCTGGCCGTGGTGCAGGTAGAGCTAGTCGTGGTTCTCCCTCTCGACGTGCTGTGCAGTCCCTGGATAGATGCTGGTTGGAGCCGCAAACCAGGCACAGTCCCAATTTGCGTCTGCACTCCTTTTCAATGTGACCCAACTTGCCGCAAAAATGACAAGTAGGTAGAGTTCTTGGTGCTGCCCTCTGCGGTAGATTCCTCTGGAGTCGCTTTGCAGAATCTCCTTGTGCTGCCTTGGATGGTACTGAGGTAAATGGCCGCTTCAGACTTGACTCCCTCCTGGTGACGCGCTCCATGCGTCGTGCCGCAGCAAGGACGTCGTTGTACGATGTAGGGGCAACAGATCCAATCAACCTCTGAAGCTCGAACCTGAGTCCGTCAAAGAATTTCTCCGCCTTCTCTTCTTCGGTAGGAATTAGAGAAGGGGCGAAACGACTCAGGCGAATGAATTCAGCATTATACTCCTCCACCGTCATGTTGCCCTGGATGAGGCGGTTGAACTTATCTCGGAGTTCTGATCTAGCAACGGCTGGGATGTACATCTCTTGGAAGAGTCTGGAGAACTCCTCCCAAGTGACTCGGTCATGTCCGAGCCTCCTCTCTTCAGCTAGCCACCAGTGGTGTGCGTTGTCCGTCAGTTGCATTCGGACAGCAGTCATCCATCTCTCCCGCGGAAGTTCAGCTGCTTCCAACTGATGCTGTGTATTAGTGAGCCATTCATGCACTTCAGTTGGTCCTTCCTTGCCCGAAAAGGTACGGGGCTTGAGTTGACGGAAATCAGTGATAGATTCCATCGCTGGTCGCCTAGCTTGTGGGTTTGCCTGTTCCAATGCATTCACTAGGCTGGTTCTCAGGTTCTCTGCCTCCTGACGCTGCGCCTCCTGTTGAACTTGTTGTTGAGCTTGCATCATGGCATAAAACATCTGGAACATCTGCTGCCCGTCCATTGTTTGCCCTGGGGGAAAGGCAGGCATAGGTGGAGTGAACTGAGGCGGTGGTGGGATATCATCACGCCTGAACCTTGAGTTATGCTGCTCAGCTTGTCCACTTTGAGAGGATTGTCCCCTGTTCTCTGGTGTAACTCCATCTCCATAGGTAACCACAGCATCTTGTGGTGTAAAAGGAATTTCATCTCCACTCCTTGGATCCATCTTGCTGTATTCAAAAATAAACTTTATGAGAACGTTTAGTAGAGTCAAGCAGGATGCAAATTCAAGTACTTAATTCGAATGCGATATAGAGTTTCAAAAATGTTCAATAAATGGATGAGATCCTATAGCCTATCCTATCTTTTTACAGGTTTGTTTGGCCCCTAAGTTGAGACCAAACGATTTGTCGTAGACCTGCATGGGCCACCATAAAAACCATGTCACGCCCCAGTCCCAAAAATGTCGTGGGACTAGACACGTGGCAATGGCCAGCAGTACACATCAATGGACATCCCAATTTAATGGATCCATCGAGCATACTTAAGCTGTAATATAGGTCTACAATATCATATCAAAAACTAATCTCATCCACACACAGAATAATAAGAACAACAGCAAATAAAAGAAAGTACATCAAGTCCAGTTTCAGCAGAGTATGTCGAGGAACAACCCGACAAGAGTCTAAAACACTGGTTCATCCGACCAGAACAAAAGAGTCCAAAATAAAGTATCTGAAGAGTACAAATAACATAATCTCAAGTAAAATCTTCTGCCGTCACCTCTGCTTCTAGGATAGGTTCTCCTTCAGCAACAGCTCCTGGTATAGCTTCAGCTCCTGTCCCGTAAACCTCGGGATAATGTTCTTCTGCTAAACCTGGGGACATCATCCATAATCCAGGTCCTCAGGGGACATAGCAAGGTACAAATAATACAAGCCAGAAATAAATGCAGTAAAATAGTAAATGAAATAAGCAGGGTAACTACATAACCATCTAAGTGAAAATGCAACTGAGAGCAACACTAGTACTCAGGCTGAGACTGCTACAAGCTCTGTGTCGGGGAGCCGGTAGCAGCAATATCTAGTAGTGGTCTAGCTCTGCTCGAGAGTCTACAACCTCACAATAGTAGTATATATGTATAGAACAGCCTGTAGCCTGTGTGTCTCTCCCCACCCAATGTAACCACACGTCTCATATCCATGTCACGTGAGATCAGATCTAATGCAACCGTCATAAACTAAGAATATATAACTATGTCCATCCTGTATCCTATACAGTATCACCTTGAATATGTCAGGAAGATTCTGTCAATGTATGGTGTCAAGTGTCCTAGGTTGTAGTGTACTTGATAATCAAGCACGAGAATATAAAGGGTCTCGAATGTCCATCACTAAATGACGTACACAACTCCGCGTACGGGGTTGGCACCCGACTGTGATCGGACACAAAGTACGTCATACGGTCCTAGGTTATAGCATGTACAATATTCCAGAAAATAAAGCAAAAGAACTAAATAAACTAATAAACTGCAATTTATGGCAAGGTACACTTGCCTGGGATTGGAATATCAGTGGCGGTCCTTGTAACAGTGGGTTCAGCAATAACTCCTCCAAAAGCTGAAATGAACATTACCAACAGTCTCAGAACATAGAAATTAGTTAGAAACGCCTGTCCTTAAGTCCAGTTTGGACACAAGGGCAAAAACGACATTTCTAGGCCAAAGTGGGTCCATGTGTGGGCCGCTTTGCACCAAAAATCGGGTCAGGGTCAAAGGTTTCCAAATCAGTCCAACTTAGTGCCAACAAGTCAGGAACGTTGATACGAACCCAACGAAACTTCCAGAATTGGATTCCGATGAGCCGTTCTCAAAATCGCCCGTCAGGTGGAGCCTGTAGGGCCCACGACATGCGATTTTCCAACATTCTCAGAATCAAACAAAACTTGACCCACAGGACCAGCGTATTGCTACGAGTCCGATGGCGCAGGTTTCGTCTCAATCCGACGTGTATACACTAAGTTACAGTG
Source organism: Iris macrosiphon (assembly GCA_036927795.1). Taxonomy (NCBI): domain Eukaryota; kingdom Viridiplantae; phylum Streptophyta; class Magnoliopsida; order Asparagales; family Iridaceae; genus Iris; species Iris macrosiphon. The sequence goes on along the minus strand of JAYESA010000020.1, from coordinate 87,808,798 downwards.
AGATTTAGAAAATACGGATACGGGGCGATGTCCGCGGATACGCACTGATTCTGGTGTGCACGCACATCCGAATCAGCTTCTGCGAAAGCCCGCACGTCCGTATCAACGATGCTGACGTGTCGGCGAAGACCGCACATGACCAAGTCGTCCCGTTTGGCGGGGCGTACTCGATTCCGGGGTGAAACAGGGCTAAGTTTTTCCTGTTTTTGGATCGCGGTGTGCGATCACCACAGGACGCGATGCCCCGAGCAGTTTGTCTGGGCACCGAGCGGGTCTAACAGGCTTCGCAAAGAAACTTACGGAATGGAAATCGGAGCTACGAGTAGGAAGTTATGAATACCTAAAAGAAGGCTGAAAATCCGAGTCCTACGTGTCCAAATTGTGTCCTGTATTCTAGGGTTTACTGTGTCCTCTGATCACCACAGTGTCCGGCCGTGTCCGGCTCGTACTCGCGTCCTGGGTCGCGTCCACGTCTGCCGGAGTCGGCCTAGGGTTCAGGAGGAAGCAGCGCCTGTCCTGGTGTGATCGGCGGCGTCTGGACGGCCGGATCTTGGCCGGACGGAGGAGAATTTGGGGGGCTCGGGTTCGACAGCAGGTTTGGGGCCGGAGGTGGCCGGACTCGGGTGCTGGAGGCTGGGCGAACTGGTCCTGGTGGTCGGGGCGGTTCCTCAGGGTGGTCAGAGGCGGATTGGAGGTCGCCGGAAGTCGTGGTTTCAAGGGGATTTCCGGCGGAGGTAGCTGGGTTTAAATAGGGTCGTCGGGGAGGCAAACCGCCGGAGGTTGGCCGGAAGGTGAAGGGGACGGGTCGCCGGGTGAAGGGGAGCTGAACCGAGGGGTCAGCCGGCGGCCACGGCGGCGGAAACGGCCGCCGGCTGCCGAAGGGTCGGGTCTGTAGGGATTCGGGCGTTAGGGTTTCTAAGCGGGTCGGGCGGGTCCGAGCGGGTCGGGTCTGACCCGGATCCGACCCGCTAAGAGGGTTGGACCGGTTTAGTCAGACCGGGCGGTTCAGTCCAGGGTTCGGTAAAAAATGGTTTGGTTTGGTTATTTAAATCAGTAAATTTTTACAATAGTTTTTAATGCTTTAAAAATTCATCCGGGGTCCAATAAATTCCCGGAAAAATACCCCATGCTCGGTTTTTAATTTTACACTGGAAAATATAATTTTCATCACATTTTAATATTATCTAATATCATTTAAAAATTCATTTTAAATCAGACAGCTTTAATTTACTGGTTTTAAAAATTACCGAAAATTGCTAATTAATTCCAGAAAATAAATTTTAAAATTCTTAAAAATTTAGGTGATTACAGTTTCAGTATTCAAATTAGTGTGTGTGTGAGGTATTATATGCAGTGAGGAAACTGTGTCTGTGTGCAGTGTGAATCTAATGTGTAGGTATTTGAATTGCCTGTGTGTATGAGTGAGTAGTTAACTGTACAGATTTGGCCTGTGTGAGCAGAAATTGCTGTGTGTGTGTGTGTGTGTGTCTCAGAAATTCCCAGGTTCATGTGTGTGAATACTGAGAGTTTTAGTGCCAGTGTGTATTATTACCTATGTGTTAATGTCTGTGCTGTGTGAATTTTAGGGTATCAATACCTGTGTTCTCAGTGAGGAACTAGTGTGGGGTGTATCAGACAATGTGTGTGTGTATGTGTGTATCCTGGAAACCAACATCTTGATTTCAGTATGTGCCTAACTGTAGGTGTGTGAGTTCCTGATTTCAGTATGTGCAAAAATAGAAACCTGTGTGTGCAGTGAGATACCTATGTGTCTATGTGACAGTGTGTGTGTGTGTGTAATTTTTATGAGAGAGTGAGAGAAGGAGAACAGTGTATCAGTGTGCAGCTGAGCAGTGAGAACTAGTTTGTGTTCTCAGTTGTTCTCAGTGAGATATTAGTGTGTGTTCTCAGTGAGGTATTAGGGTGTAGTTCAGTGACTGTGAACATGTGTTAGTGTGTCTCAGTGGGAAGTTAATTGTTCAGAGAGGGAATTAGTCTATTTCAGTTCAGTATGTGTAGGTCAGTGTAGGATACCTGTGTGAGATAACAGTGAGTTAGATGGTGTATCAGTCAAGATAGCTAATCATATATATTATTTTGATATATGGAACCTATTTTTATTAAACCCTAGTATACTTGTACCCTTGGGTTTAACCTAGCATAGCCTGAGCCATGACCTAGAAGCCTCATTTCTTAATTAGTTAAACATGTTATTTCCTTTAAATTCAGTACCTGACATTTATATTCCATAAATAGGTCATTGTGATCCCACTTTGGACATCGATCCTCACACTTTGCTCAGGACCACAGGCGAGTACATTCTCTGACAGTTTTTATTTGTTGATTACTTCTATAAATTTAGTTGTAGTACATACTTGATTCCGACACTATGGATACACGGGTTAGCACCCTAGATCCCCATCATGAGGAGTCGTGATTGGAATCCATCGTGCTAGCTGGGGATGGGGAACTATTAGTAGATTATGTGATCATATCCAACCATTTATATGCATCATAGCTCACCCCACTTCTCACATCGGGTGCAGCCTGACCATTTACATGCTTCATAGCTGTTATATATGATTAGCCTGACCACTACATGCATCATAGCTAACCATATGGTTAGCCTGACCCATAAAAATCATAGTTAATCATATATAACCAGCCTGATCTAGTCCCAAGCCGATCACATAATAAACTGATATTTTAAACACTTAGCTAGATGTCTATTCTTTATTTCAGATTCACTTGTTCTAGCATTCACTGTTTATTGTTTATTGCTAGATGCTCTATTGCCTATTTTATTTCTCCAGCACTTTACATTTCCTGTACTTATTCTTATCTTCTATTCTTACACTGTTTATAGTTTTTGTCAACTTAATGAAACTGCTGTTAGTATTTGTGCTTCGCTCCAATCCTGACTGGATAACATTTTTCAGAGGACCTGGAGAACTTTTGCCCCACTCATTACGGCCCAGGATTAGAGGGGGATTTCACTCCGGAAATCCCAGAGGAGTTGCCTATTCTAGAGAAGATCTTACCTGCCTGTTCTTAGATTACTTTTTCGGCATTTATTGTTTTAGACTGAGACTGAGTTGTATTTATTATTTTGTGACTTTGTGAGGTCATCTAGACCCAGGACTTGAGTTGGACTTATTGTGGTTGGTTTATATAGAACTCTTTTCCATTCTCATCGTGCCCATTATTTCTTATAGCTTGTGATTGAGTATATTATAGAACTGTGGATTATTATCATTGTCCTCCGTACGGAGTTGAGACTATTGATAGGATATATTTTATGTTGAGACCTAGACAGCGTTCTACCGCCGATGCTGCGGCGTAGGCTGGACGTACACACGACTCATGCCCAAATTCCGGGTGCGGGTCGTGACAGTCTAGCACAGCCTGATTACTAAGTCTATTTCTTCCTTAGGATCAATAACAAGCAGTTGTCAAGACCAACCACATAGAACAAAGAAACATTTCAAATAAAATAATTAAACTTAAGAAGTCATGGAATGTGTAAATAGATTACTAGGGTCGCACAGAATCACATACGCGTATGATAAGTGCACACATGAATTGACGCATGGGTTAGGCCGCATGCACAGATCAGGCGCATGAGCACTGGTCGCATGGACAAGCTGGCCGCATATGTCTCCAAGCCGCATGGACGAGCTGGCCGCATATGTCTCCAGGCCGCATGGACTGCTTGTAGCATGAGGCAGGTGCCGCATAGGGGTCGGTGTCGCATAGCGTCAAGGCAAAGTCCACTCCTTGGGACAAGTGCCGAAGTGACGTGCATTAAATGCGTGTCAGTGATGTGACATAAAGTATGATGTGACATAAAGTGTGTCAGGAAGAAAAGACAAAACCATAGAAAAATGTGCCAAGGATGCGGCAAAGTTCAGAGTCATGCGTTTAAGGGAAGGTGGCCGCATGCTTTGCTTGCCGCATAAGTTCGATGCCGCATGGAGTTCGATGTCGCATGTAGTATCTTTTGGACTTAGCGAATTTCTCATTCGTTCAACGAGTGAATGCACAAGGTATTCAAGGACACTTGTGTAAATTAGCAGTCATGCGTCCAACAAGTTGGACGCATGCCGGTTGGGTATACGACAAAGAGTCCAGCCGCATAAGGATCATGCTGCATAGATGTCTCGGTCGCATATTGTGTTGGCCGCATGAGAACTTTGTCTTCTCCAGACAGCAAGTTCAGCCATAGTGAAAAAAGCTCAAAAAATCAAAAAAATATTTTCTTCATAAAAAACTTCATTTTAAGTCCAAATCAAGTAAAACAAAAGCCAAAATGCTCGAAATGAAATGCTCTAACATAAGGAACAACTAGTTTCCGAAAAAACTAAGTTTTAGTAGATCAAAACCAAGAAAACTCATAGAACACAAAAAAAAACCCAAATCTTAAAACTTAGATCTACAAAAATCTATACATCAAAATCTAAAACTCCAAAAACTAAATATAATTAGCAACTCAAGGAGAACATTTTCCATCAACCACATTTTTAAAACAACTTATATATGAAAATTCAAAATTTTATAGCTTCACCACTTTGAGCAAGATGTACTTGCCTTGGTGGACGCCTCTTCCTAGAACCAAGTCTAGGGCTAGGGCTAGGACTTCGGCCAAGATGAGCTCTTGAAGGAAGGAGGAAAAAGAAAGAAGAAGAGAAGTAGAAATGAGAAAGAATGAGAGAGGAGAGAGAAAATCACATATATATACCAAGTGGAGAAATAAGGTTAGTCCTAGGATTAAGTCATGACACTCCCCAACCAATCTTAACCATCCAAAATAGGTTTAGTGGTTCCAAGAGTGAATTAGGTCTGGTATCCATCCTATATACGGGTCCTAGCACGGGTCTATGACAATTCGCAAGATATTCACTACTGGTCTCGGGCAGTCTCACACAATAAACAAGAATATAATTAAATAAATACAACATAATTAACATGAACCTACATGTAAATACAACATGAATACATCTACAGGAAAATTTTTAAATATCACAAATTCAAGAAATACCAAATCTGGAAATGGGTGTGATATGCACTACTAGTCGTACCATTCATAACAATCCATTAGCATATAATGAGTTATTCATAACATTTCTATCTTTTTACAGAAACGATAAAAAAAACATGCAGCAATCTCTATTTAAGCAAGCATGGTAGGAGTTCATTTATCTCTTTTTACTAAGCATTCAATTTGGTTCAAGCAATCGATTACACTTTTTATTAGCATAGCAATGGTTCGTTCAATAGCTGTGTCAGTGTAACTTAGCATGCAACATTCTTTTCTATACTTAACATGGTAATGGTTCCGTCTCTTACAGGCAAGCATATAAGTTCTCTTAATAAGCATGCAGGTTCTCGTTCTATTATTCTCAATGTAAATATTATCTATTTAGCAAACAAGCATTACAAAAATTCAGATTCTTTATTAAGGCGTGCAAGAATTAGAGAATGAAGTTCTGCCTACTCACCTAGATCAGTCGTCTTCTAGTTCATTAAGGAGCTCTTCAGGAATGTTTCCTTTTTGAGTCAGCAAACCGATATCTCTTTTACATAGTGCCAACACAGAGCGGGGCACTAAAGGGCTAGCTACCCAGCACTGCAAGGGGCGACGTCCGCCCAAGCTATCATCCAAATGGATCGTGGTGCCAGTGACCAATTCATATAGATTAAGTCCGTTCGATCTGCGACAATTCATATGTGAGTTATTGCATTAAAATAAGTAATCTGAATATAACACACCTGAACAGACTGAGTATAAAAAATTTGAACAATCGGAGTAGCAAAGTAATCTGAGTACCACAAATCTGAGTATATCGTTCACATGAGTCAAAAATATGCTTGTAACACTTGTGTTTTCCTTATGCGATCATTGGTTTCATTATATATATATATATATATATATATATATATATTCGTGCTTGGTTAACTTGGTTGTATCTTTGGACAGGGAAGGATGAATGGTAAGTTGGTAAGTCGTGCCGTGTTACTCGTTCTTATGCAACACTCTGCATTTGCACAAGAGTTAGAATTTATAACATTGCCATGAAACTAATCCTAAAGTAAGACTAGAAAGACAACTTAATAGATGGTGCACAGAACTAATTGAACGTGTTTTGATTTGTTGAGCGGGTGAGAAGCCTCCCCACCAGTGCATTCAATGTATTGATAACCCACCAGGTTGCTTGTAGGGTACGGGAGAACCTCGTTCGTTGCAGAGTTTTTTCTCGTGCGCGCTAAGACGTAGAGTTCGCTCTGGAGCCTTGGAGTGTTGCGTCCGGAGCTGAAGAACATATACAAAAAAATAATGTATTGGAATATCGACTATGTATCATTCTATGTTGTAAGCCACTTGGCACGTCTTTATTGTTTCGAGAGAGAGAGAGAGCATGCGCGACTTGTAATCTCGGCCTAGCGCCGCTTGTAATATTTCTTGATTATCAATAAAGTGCTTGTTTTACTTCTATACTTGTGTCTATTCAATACTTCTGCTATAACGACTTTGTGAACTAATTATCAAACGCCTGTTCGGACCTGGACTTGTGCGGGTGCAACTCAGGCTCACGCGGCATCACGCCCAAGTGAGGATGTTCTGGCCCTGCCGGACCGGGGGCGTGGCAGCAAGGGTGTTTGCGGACATGATTGTTTTTCCGTAATTGTTTTTTCATAATTTTTTTTTAGTAAAGGGTAGACGATTTAGACTTAGACGGCTCCATTTTCAATTCTCATTATAAGATATATATAAGAGTAGTGATGGTGATATTATCATTCTGTTTTGAGGTGAAGTTTAAGCCTAGGCCAAATTCGAATCTGAGTCAGAATCGGAGCCCAACCGAAGGCGAAGCCCAATTAGAAGTACATATATATGGTTTAGAAAATTAGGTTGTGCGACTGCGATCCACTTGCAGATTACAGATCCATCTTCCACACACACGAGAGAGAGAGAGAGAGAGAGAGAGAGAGACCAACTCAATTAGCCTCCTCTTTTCACCCTTCCTTCTCCCGCGAAATCAAGAAAGAGCAAAGAAGGAAAAATGTGCAAAAAGCCTAAGAACCCTAACCCTAGCCATGGAGGAGGAAGAGAGGAAAGAGGAGGGGGAGGAGGAGAAGAGAGGAAGCAAGCCATAGTGGAGGAGCTCTCCCGGAAGCTGAGGGAGGGCGATCCGCTGGCCAAAGTGGAGGCGGCGAGGGACATCAGGAAACTAGCCAGGGCCTCCGCCAATGCCCGGTCTGCCTTCGCCGTCCCCTCCGTCGTCGACCCCCTTGTCTCCATGCTCTCTTCGACGCACCATCTCGCCAAGGAGTCGTCCCTCCTCGCGCTGCTCAACCTTGCCGTCCGCAACCAACGGTCCGTCCCCCCCAAACTCTCCCTTCTCTCGTACCGATCTCTCCATACTTCCTTTTTTGAATTTGACTTTTGTATGTATCGGACACTGACAAGGACACTCCGAAACAAAATTATGCCACAGATGCTACTTTGTAGATATAGATGTAGATGTGGCTGTATCATGTCATATTCTTGTTTAGTAGCTCCTTCTGGAATTTCATTTGAGTGACGATGTAACAGAAATTTCATTTCAGGTGGAGTGGATTAGGGGAACTGTTTGCTATTAAACGGGGGACGATGACTGCGGTAGCATGGTTTTTCTTTAGGAAACTTGTCATTTCATTTTCTGTTTATTTGGAAAATATTAGATAAAGCTCCAGTTACTCAAGGGGACAAAGGGGATTACTCATGGTACAGCCGGCTGTACGGTGTATGACAAGTGGCCGCCCCCTCTCTCTTCGTAAAGCGCGCGTATATATATATATATATATATATATATATATATAGTTGGCTTCTGGTACGGGATCTTCTTTACGGAAAAGATAAGGAAAAGGGGAAAGGGTGGTCCCACACCACTCGCTCCTTTTGGATGAATAAGCGAGCGTAAGTCAGCGGTGATTTCGGATGAATCAAGGAAGCTTATGGCCTGAAGGCAGCCATGCACTTGTTGCTATCCGCACTGATGGAGCTTTGCCTGTACGCAAAGCCACAATTGTTCCCCTTGGCATGGCACTTGGAATGGTGTCCCAGTTGCCCGACAAGGATGAGATCAGCATCTCTCGCAAGCAGATGCTTTCGAGGCTGGATGTTTGCATGGGGAGGCGTTGCTGAAGAGTTGATATTTGGAGAAGGCGTGGTGACTTCTGGTGCTTTCTCTGATCTCAAGCAAGCAACTAGCCTGGCAAGAAGCATGGTAACAAAGTTTGGGATGAGCAAGGAGGTTGGGCTTGTTTTTGAGGACTACTATAACAATGGGATTAGCATGAGCACGAAAACTTGACAGGTCATTGAGAAGGTAGTGAGGGATTTTCTTGAGAGGGCATATAAGAATACAAACACCATACTAACAACACACAATAAAGTGCTACATGCCGTTGCTAGCATGAAACTCTGACGGGGGCTCAGATCAAGAATCTGCTCTCGCAGGTGAGTGGCCAGCAGCAGCAGGTAGTAATCAAGAATCTGAAGTCTGGGAAGAAGGATATCGAAAGACCTGGATGAAGAAATATAAAAAAAATACGGCAGAATAAAAGTGGAGGAAGGAGTGAGTGTTGCGGGACCCACAATTTTCCTTTTTCCTCATCTTTTCCGTAAAGAAGGTCCCGTTCCAGAAGATATATATATATATATATATATATATATATATATATAAAAGGGTAAACGGGATATGAGTCATAGTACTCATATTCCTACATAAGCCATGCACATGTGGACCAATAGGAATAGAACTAGTACCCTTTTATATATATATATATATATATATATATATATATATATATATATATAAACTTTGCAAATGGGCCCACATGTCATACACGACTGTATCAAAACATCAGGCTGTATTAAAGTTTTTCTCTGGGGACAAAGGTATAATACTTTTTTTAAGATAACATTCAAGTCACAAAGCTGAAAGGTTCAATGAATGTGTCTCCCAAAGACAAAATAGGCACAAGAACTTTATGGATTCTTCTGTTGAGTTTTGAATGCAGTACACATCTCAATTTGAACTATGCTAGCACAAGATTGTGTTTGTGTGTGATTACATGTCCCTGAAATCTATAAATATTTACCCTCATTTAGTCCATAAATCATCTCTCTCTCTCTCTCTCTCTATATATATATATATATATAGAGAGAGAGAGAGAGAGAGAGAGAGAGAGAGAGGGAAATGATTTATGGACTAAACGAGAGTTATCAATTTATAGATTTCAAGAGATATGTAGACATACCTCCAGGACATGCTTTGAACCTTATCCTAGAGCATCTTTTGGTTTAAGATCTTTTCGAAGATTGCAACAGATTTGGTTATTACAACCAAGTCGTGGTAGATTAAACTGTTTAGTTATAATTATTGTAGGAGATCGTGGTAGATTAGGTTGAGATTTGGTGGCTGTAATAGAATTGGGTTTTTAGCCAAATCATGACAATTTTTTTTTCCTGCCTTAAGCTATCATTAAGACCCTTGGGGGCCATTCTATTCTTCCAAGAATTTTATGAAAACTTGTAGATGCAGGCCACAGACATCAGATGAAGGCTCGAGGGGTGTTCGACAGGGGTAGATCGTCGAAAACTTGCTGAGGAGAGTCTTCGAGATACTTTGAGGATTACGGATGATTCGGCTCATCGAGACAAAGTGACGAATAATGATGAGCCAAAGATTGAGGGTCAGTTTGTCGGTTCCATACATCTGGTCGGTCTCTAGATGGTATTTGTTTCAAGAATCCGATTTTGACGACAGATGGTTTCACAAAGTTTCACGGAGCGATATCGATTTCAGCAGTTCGAAGCTAGAAAGGAGATCAATGTGTGCAGCAAAATCTGAGGTAGGTACATCTCCATTCACACAGTTCCAGGGGAGCTGTGGGTCATCGACGACGTGTTCAGTTCATGATGTTATGCTCGAGGATGCATGTGTACAAGGGAGCTTCAGTGTCGGACACAAATGTGGGCAGGTTCATGAGTTCGAATCTCGAGGGAACCACATTGTATGCTTGGTTGGGCAGCTAAGGGTGAAGAAGCTTGTCGGAATGGTTGCATGTTACGGTGGAAGACAGAAGTCGGGGGCAGGCAGCCAAGACTTGCGGTGAGGCTGATCGTCAGGGACTTCGGTCTTGGCCGTGTCAATGATATCGGCAGGATCCCAGTGGTGCTGGAGGTGCTACACATGGCAACTAGTATCGACGTGATGGTCGAGGAGCTGAAGACGAAGGAAGATGCAAAGCAGCTCGGGGGATCAGTGATCAGTGGCATATGGGAGCAGGAACTCTGTCGCGGGACGACAAACATGGAGTCCAATTGAGCAGCCATGTGGTCAACATCTTATCATCAGACTGGAGGGAGAGATTGTTGGAGTCCAGTCTAAATTTGGTAAGAGCAAATTTTGGAGTCCAAATATGGTAAAAGATTTGATTTGATATAATTTAAAATTCTACATTAATTTGATTATATTTTAAATTTGTATAAAATATTTAATTTGACCATATTTGGACGTCCATAATTGGTGTTTCCTATTTTAGATAATGGGTTTCCTATTTAGAAATTTCTATGACCTAAATAAGGATTTCTCGTCCTATTTATATGAGATGAGGGTGGAGGCACAAAGATTTAGTAAAAGTTGGAGATTCATGGTGCTAGTCCACAAAAAGACTAAAAGAAAGCCGCACTTTGCTCTTATGACTCGTTATCGAAGATAGAAGGAGGAGATCTGATTGAAGAGTTGTCACCTTCGATCAGAAAAATTGCTACGGGGTTTGGTGATTGATTTTAATTGTAATATGTCCTTTCTTCTTTAGTCTTGTGAGGGGTTGAACCTATTTGGGCAAAGGGTTCAACATTGGTTCTTGTCAATCTTGTAATTTCATCTGAGTCATATAGATAGAGATTTGTCCAGGTGACGTAGTCTCCGTTATATATGTTGTCTGTGTCTATGCTTGGTGTTCGTTAGATTAGTTGGTTATCTCAGGTGGGTTGGCAACGCTTCTGCACTCCCAACAAGTGGTATCAGAGCGTGATATTGACGCTTATGATTTCCAACAAGTGGTATCAGAGCTCTCAAGTTCTCGAGAGGAAAGGTGCAACCATGTCTACGGAGCAGACATACACACGTATGATCACCCTCACAGAGAGAAATTGGACGATTTAGAAACCAAGAATGGAGGATCTACTCTGGTGCAAGGATTTGCATGGTCCGTTGGAGGGCGACAGTGCAAAGTCATCGGACAAAGCTGTTGAAGACTGAAAATGACTGGATCGGAAAGCCGTTGGATTCATCCGTTAATAGTTGGACGGCTCGGTGTTCCACTACGTATCCATGGAGAGTTCGGAAAAAGCATTATGGGAGAAGCTGCATTTGCTGTACGAAAGGAAGACGACTGGCAACAAGGCGTTTCTTATTCGCCAACTCGTCAACTCGAAGTATACGGAGGGTGTCTCGGTGGCACAACATCTGAACGAGGTTCAGGGTATCATCAATCACTGTCTGCGATGAAGATGATGATTGATGATGAGCTTCAGGCCTTTCTGCTTTTGAGTTCTCTCCGGAAAGATGGGAGACGTTGGTGGTGTCGGTGAGCAACTCCGCGTCTAACGGAGTTATTACGATGAAGGCAATTAAAAACAGTTTGTTAAATGAGGAGGTCCGGCGTAGGCAAGACGAATCGTCGCTGGAGTCCGCTCTGGTGGCTTTCTACGAGAAGGGAAGACCCAAGTCACAAATGAGGACCGGGAGAAGTTTTCGGGATCTTGCGACTGTAAACTGCAAGGAGGGCTGCTATCACTGTGGCGAAATGGGTCATATCAAGAGCATCTGCATGAAGTTCAAAGCTGAGAAGGCTAAAGACAAGGACGATCAGGAGGATCTTACGACATTGAGAGATATCATCGCAACAACCGATGCAGTGAAACCTTGTGGCATGTGTCATGATGACGACTGGGTCATGGACACGGGGGTATCGTATCACGCCACTCCATATAGGAGTATCTTCACGTCATATCACGACGACAAATTTGGACGTGTGAAGATGGGCAACAAGGGGACGACTGCAGTTGTAGGCATCGGTGATGTGCACTTGACAGCGGAGCTTGGCGAGAAGCTCGTTCTCAAGGGTATGCGACATGTACCGAGTTTGTACTACAACTTGATCTTGGTAGGGAGGCTGGCGGATGATGGCTGTCGCACTTTGTTTGGGAACAAAGATTGGATGCTTACAGAGGGTTCCCAACAGCTAGCTCAAGGAGATTTATGTTGTGACATGTAAATGCTCAAGCCACTGAGTTGTACATGCAGACTACAAACAACGAATGCAGGTTCGAGGGGTGTTCGGCATGAGGTAGATCGTCGGAAACTTGCTGAGGAGGGTCTTCGAGATACTTTGAGGATTACGGAGGATTCGGTTCGTCGAGACAAAGCGACAAAGGTGATGAGCCAAAGATTGAGGGTCAGTCTGTCGGTCCCATGATAGCTGGTCGGTCTCTAGGTGAGAGTTGTTCTAGGAATCTGGTTTTGGCGACAGATGGTTTGCCAAAGCTTCACAGAGCGACATCGGTTTTAGCAGTTCGAAGCCAGGAAGGAGATCAATGTGTGCAACAAACTCAATCTGAGGCAGGTGCATCTCCATTCACACAGTTACAATTATTGTAGGAAATCATGGTAGATTAGGTTGAGATTTGGTGGCTATAATAGAATTGGGTTTTTAGCCAAATCATGACAATTTTTTTGTGTCTTAAGCTATCATTAAGACCCTGAGGGCCATTCTATTCATCCAAGAGTTTCATGAAAAAACTCGCCGCTGTGTTTAAGGAGACATTGTTGGAGTCCAGTCTGGATTTGGTAAGAGCAAATTTTGGAGCCCAAATATGATAAAATATTTGATTTGATATAATTTGAAAATCTACATTAATTTGATTAAATTTTAAATTTGTATCAAATATTTAATTTGACCATATTTGGACGTCCATAATTGGTGTTTCTTATTTTAGATAATTGGTTTCCTATTTAGGAATTTCTTTGACCTAAACTAGGGTTTCTCATCATATTTATATGAGGTGAGGGTAGAGGCACAAAGAAATAACACAAATTGGAGATTCAGGGTGCTAGTCCACAGAAAGTCTAAGAGAAAGCCGTGCTTTGCTCTTAGGACTCGCCATCCAAGATAGAAGATAGAGGAGATCTGATTGAGGAGTCGTCGCCTTCGATCAAGAAAATTGTTTCGGGGTTTGGTGAGTGATTTCAATTATAATATGTCTTTTCTTCTTTAGTGTTGTGAGGGGGTTGAACCTATTAGAACAAATGGTTTAACATTGGTTCTTGTCAATCTTGTAATTTTATCTGAGTTATATAGATAAGGATTTGTCCAGGTAACGTAATCTCCGTCATATACGTTGTCTTTATCTATGCTTGGTGTTCGTTAGATTGGTTGGTTATCTCAGGTGGGTTGACAATGCTTCCGTGCGCCCAACAAGTGGTATCAGAGCGTGGTATTGACGCTTCTGATTCCTAATAGACATACCACCAAATTCCACTTGTAATATTCTTTTCTCCTACGTACGGATCAGAACCAAAAGCATAATTTTTGGAACTATCAGGCACCTTCTTGATGGCAAAGATATCTCGGAGAAACCAAGAGGTTTCATGAATTTTTACTAAATGGATGCCTCTTCAATGCTAATCAATAAACTATTGTATTAAGGCTTCTACAGCTGGTTGACCAAAATGAGGGTCCCAAATTGCATGAACAATAGGTCTTACATGTCCTGTATGGTAAATATGTTCTGATAAAGACGTTCTAAATAATACATACATTTCTATGTAAGGAAGTGCATGTTCTGAATTCTGATAAAGACGTTCTAAATAATACATACATTTCTATGTAGGGAAGTGCATGTGCTTATGGTAAGGTTAAAAAAAGCCATTCTAGACTAGTCATTATTCGAGTGGCAAAATGTTATGCCCACATGTTACTTGTGCAAGTGCAACTCCACAATGATGCATATATGCAAAGTGCACACCCCACACACCATCAATAGACATACCACCAAATTCAACTTATAATATTCTTCTTCTCCTTCATACGGATCAGAACCGAAAGCATAATCTTTGGAACTAACAGACACCTTCTTGATGCCAAAACTGTCTTGGAGAAACCAAGAGGTTTCATGAATCTTTAATAAATGGATGCCTCTTGTATTAGTTCTAAATAATATATACATTTCTATGTAGGGAAAATCATGTGTCTACGGTAACAGAAAAAGAAAAAAAAAACGCCATCCAAGACTGGACATTATTCAAGTGGCAAAATGTTATGCCCACATGTTACTTGTGCAAGTGCAACTCCACAATGATGCATACATGCAAAGTGCACACCCCACACCATCAATAGATGGAGTTTATGAACAAAATCTAGTTATAAGTGATATGGTAGGATTTGAATAATTCTGTATAGTCTAAAATTTCAGTAGGGAGAGAGAGAGAGAGAGAGAGGGTGTTCAGTGTATTTTTAATTAAAGTGTGTTTATATTTCATTATTTCTGCCATCAATAGCCATAACAAATACGGCATGGGATATTGAAGTGTCATCAACGATTTGCAGTCTACCTGCTAGATGGAGTTGAAATTAGAATCTTTGCCAACCAATGCCATTTAAAGATGGATCATTAATTATCTAATAGAAAATTACTTGAAAGATAAAGGAAAGTTAGAACTCCAATATTCAGCGCATAAGCCAGCACAAACACTCTAAACACTCTATTACCTCTAAGTTTCCGTTTTAAAACGAAATTTGGAAAAAGGAAACTCCTTTTTGGTGGAGGTAGGCCTCCTAACTCAAAACAATTGAAATTTGGTGTATTTGGGTGTGTTTTTGGAGTTAAAATGAAACTCCACTTCTAACTCTAAAACAATCTCCATATTTGTAGACTTTAATCTGATTGGATATTTGTGAAACTCAATTTAATTCTCTCTTTTGACAAAATTTCAATACTACCTCCAAACAAACGCCTCTCAAGTATAACCCAATTTTCTGAATATAGTTTCATCTTTCCAAACCCAATTTAAAAACTCCAAAATAAAATATACCCAACTCCATCTTAGAAAACTTTGTTCCTTAACTAAGCCTAGACTTGACTCACTTGACCACTGTAATCATCTGCAGTAACTTGATTTAGTGGATAATACTGTACTCCTAATCAAGATTCTAACTCCATGAATCCAAAGAAACGAGGAGGCGTAAGAGATTTTCTGAACCACAAACATTATACCAAGGTTTAAGAAGTAGGCACATACTGATAACATGATAAGTATCACGTCCAGTTTGATTAAAACCTACTGTTGAATGTTGCTATCATCCAAACCCATGAATATTTGACGAATTTTGGAAAGCAAGCCGAAACTTTAAACAATCAGGCACTCTCAAAAGCAGATAGAAAAATTCTTGACGTGGGTAGGAACTTTTCGAAGCAGGCACAAACTTTCCAAAATTAGTCAAACTTTGTTTATTGACATTTTATTAGAACTATGTGATACTTTCGGTCAATTTTGGGATCTTTAGATCTGTAATTGGCCGTAGCTAAAATCTGAAATCAGGCCAAACATGTCATCTAAATTCATATTTGTATCTAAGATCAAATTTCGATTTAAGACCTGTCTTTCAAAAAAAGCTAGCCTCTTCATCCTACATGAAATCTTTCCCTGTTAAAATTTGATTTTCAGTCAAATTTAGATTTGTCTATTTCTAAAAGAACTGGCGGAAAATATGGTTGACGATTAGATGCAGTAGATCCATGGTTGTAATATCGGTCTCATAGGTAAAACAAAGTTTTGCAGTTTAGATTATTTATGGCATCTTACAATTGTTTTGCCTGACATATCCGTCCGAACCCGATATATCGGGCAAAACAATTTTATCAAGTGCCAGCCGACAATTTAGTTCGTCAGGTTTTTCTTGAGGCTTTTTGAGGTAAAATGTTTCAAGTGTTATGTTAGTTTGACAATTGAATTAGTGGATATGGCATTTTAATGTTAGTAGTTTTTATATTTGTACTTAGTTAGATGGATATTTAGTACACTTAGCTAGGGCATTTAGTTTATATAGTATATATTGTACACTTAGCTAGGACATTTTATTTAGTTTGTATGATATATATTTAAGTAGCCTAAAATGGATATCTGTTATTCAAATATGTGCTCAACATGCCCATGATATCTAGCATTTGAGGAGCCGATCCAACATGAAACCGAAATGTACAATATTGGGTAGATCTCCCCTTTTTATATGAGGCATCACAAACTTTAGATGAAAAGGGTTGGATGACTTATGACAAAATGTCAAGAACTCCAACTTGCTCGGATACCAATTGCCGAGAAACAAGAAGACTGCTCGACATGAAGTTTTTATCGAAATCACTCGATGAAAAGAGGCAAACTCACGACATCAATACCAACAAAATCACGCCGAGGACATAACGTCCATATTAAAGAAAGAAAAAAATTCAACATGTCCATTCCCTTTTGTAGGCTTACACCCAACAATCCAAGTTTAATTCTAATTTTAATCTAAAAAAGCTAAACGATAAAGATAAATCCTATCAAAATTTAAAATTCAAATCCAACCCAATTTAAATCAGATTTCAATTCAAAATTTAACAAATTCAAAATTAAATCTAAATTTTAATTCATATTTAATTCAAATTCAAATTTATATCCAAACTAAATTCAGATTTGAATGATGAAGCCAATTTTAAATAAACCTACTTTTGACTACATCAGAAGATATGAAGGTCCTGGACCATACCCTTCTTTGGAGTCTACTTGTACCTTAATGGAGATTCCTAAGGCATATTGATACTATTGTGCAAGTTCATGCTTTTTAATAACTAACAAGTCAATTTCTATAAGTTCAATCACTCGCAATCTCCTAATATAATAAAATGGTGAAGAATGCATTGATCTTTGCAATACTTGGCATTCGGTTTATTCGGTTTCAAACTAACCTAAATAGTCAAAATTGAATAAACAAAAATTCTAGAAATACAAAACGGCAAAACCAAAACCGAACCGAAATTAGCCATAACCGAAACTGAACCGAATAATCGATTCAGTTTTTTGAGTTGGGTTTTTTCTATTATTTAATAGACCGGACCCAAAGTTGGGATTGTGTTTAAACTATATAAAAATTGTAATTTTATACACATTTGTTGTATTTAAAGTTGCGTCCAAAGTTGGACTAGTTGTTAAATTATCGAAGTTGTACTTCAAAACACATACATAGAATTGTTGTTTTCAAAATATATACAAAAATATACACATTTTTAATCATAAAATATGCATAGAATTGAGGGTATTTTACATAATTGCACAAGTCTTATTCTGTTTTGGACCGAAACTGAAAAAGAAATTTTAGTACATTCAAAACCGAAACCAAACCGATTTTTTTTTTCCAACCGAACCGAGTCTCTTATTCGGTTAGGTTCGGTTTTCGCTCCAAAATCGAATAATGCTCACCCCTACTTGGAACTATATTATTTCCCGTAACTGAGCTTAATATCTTGATGCTTTACTTAAGGGCATTTTGGTTACCCCTTATTGGTAATGCCATGCAACATTTGTTGCATGTATCATTTGTTGCTATAAGTGCTATTACAAATACATTGTTTGGTTGCACGATGTTGCATGAACACGAAAAAGTGGTGTCAGTACCTGTGCCCGTGTCCATACTCGGGTAATATAGCAGACTTAGCTCCTAAAAAATGTCGGTATTATCCGTACAACATAGGTTGCAAGTAAAGATGTTGCAGACTTTCAAGTCCATTGTTTGGAATGGTGTGTACTAATGATGCTTCATTAAAACTTTTGTTGCTATAAATACAAGTACATTTTTTGGTTGAGTTAAATGAAAATGGTGTAATAAATGTTGTTTTAAGTCGTCTTGCTGCCATTTTAACCGCAACAAAAGCCGCAGTGATTGTGGGAGTTGACACAAGATTCTTGCATCTAGTAAACCATTTGCATCAAACGAAATGTTGGAAATGATGCAACAAATATTGCTTGTATTTTCATTTTCAACGAACCAAGAAGCCCCTTGGTCTGTTTGTCTACAAAGGCCTTAATCTGCTTGAGTCTAACAAAAATATCTACCTACTTTCAAGCATACGCAGACCTTAAGGAGAAGCCATCAATAAAGATAATAAAGTAGTGAGCACCTTCCAAATCCAAGAAAGCAACCGGGGCCAATACCTATTCGTATATCTAAGGATGTTCTTGAATGTACCTTTAGTCAAGGTAGTCAAAGTCACAAGGCGCACTCGAGGCACAAAGGGTCCATATCGTTCGAGGCGCAAATCGCACTTAAGACGTGCCCAAGCGAAGCGAGGTGCAAAAATAAAATAATAATAAAAATATACAAAAATAAATAAATAAATTAGTAATATAAGAAATAAAATCAAATAACATATTAAAACTAACAAAAATATGTGAAAACATAACCAAGTGAAGTAGCAGAGCAACATTAGAATAATAGTCAACAGAACTAACAATAATTTGTATTATCCCTATCACGTTTTTTTGAAAATTTTAGTTTTTCCAGTTCTGCTATATCCAATTTTAGCAACGGTGGAAAGGGCTACTGTCACGTCTTGCTTCCAGAATACAGGGTAAATACGAAGACTGACAAGGCCAACTGCACCTTGCAGAATACCGAAGTAAGTCGCAATGTGTTAAGGTTGTCTAGAAGACATATGGGTGAACTATAGCATGCTATGACGTCAGTCCTAAGGCCGACAAATCCTAGTATCTTAATCCATCAACACAAGTACAAGAGTATATCATATATGAAAGTAAAAAGGCGTCCCAAATTATATACCACATATGATCATGAATATAGTGAATACAAAATACTGCACTAGCTGAGTATAATTATACATAAATATACCAGCCATGGTTTAATATATAAATCATGTTGACCGAAGTCAGAAGTGATCTCAAAATAAGGGGCTAACACTGCCTCTTGCTAAAACACAACAAAAGAAATAACACTACGAGGGGTGGAGGAAGGAAAATCCACTCGCGAGCTTCGGCCACAGTCCTACGAGTGCAAGTCATCTTGCTGGAAGTGCGGTGGATCCTGGTTCTGCTCGGGGTAATCTGGCCATACAAATCCAGTGGGATCAGAACCCCAAGCAACAAGTACCAAAAAGGAGCTCAAGGTGATAGACCAAATATATCACAATATTAGCAGAAAAGAGACATAAGAATAAATGCGGATCGAGACTTGTACGGTATTAATGTACTTGTCTCAAAATAAAATACTGGAAGAACTGATAACAAGTGCTATAAGGAAAGAAAGGCGACGAGCAGCAAGAGAGCATAGAAACTACTATGGATCGGGACCACAACCCTTAAACCAAACAAGGATCGGAGTTGCGGATCTTCACCCGAGCAAAACTTAGCACCCTAACCACGCGCTGAAAGAAAAGAAACTAGAAGAACGAGCTATAATGAAAGTAACATCATTCATCGTACGGCCAAACAGCTCTACGGCTTGCTATAATTAACTAACTAGGGATATCACAAACCTAGTTACTAACAAATGCATGCTTTGAAGAATATCACTACCACCGGCACTGCAGTTAATCCGGATAGCCAATGGTACGTTTGTCGAGTAAACTTAAATGCACATTCAACATCACTACAACATAACTTGTTATATGTCATAAACAAAAATTCGAGCTTGTAAGCATAAACTAAAGCTTGCGAACATAAACTTAAACTTGTGAATCATAAACTTGTCTTATAAACATAAACTTGTCTTGTAATGTGCCGTAGCACACGTAAACTTGGTCAGTCATGGAGCCCTTACCTAGCAGGGTGATTCCATGCTGCATGGGGCCCTTGGAGATCGGGGTAGCCGGTAGCGCAATATTCTTCCCTTCCAATGATCTAGGTAAATGTTATCTTGTTTAATCATTATTAAATTATTTCAAGTTCTCACACTTGAGAACTTCCTAGAATGACGAGTCACGAGTACGAGCTTTTCACGAGTTATCGTATCCGCGACACGCGATACATGGGACAATACTCACACTCGATTGTCCGATGCCAAAATGCAATGAATTATCATACACAAACATTTTCGCGGTGTCGTGAGGATCAAAATCACGTGTTAATATAGGAAAGTACAACATCTAACTATGCTCCAATACTCAACTGGACTAAAACAGTTTATGCATTAGAAAATGATACAATATAGTAAATTGAGGATAACTCTCATATATGAACTCCAAATGAGGTGATTCAAAAAGATTTGGAAAGAAAAAACAAATATCTACAACTTTCATGTTTGTTTTACGAAATTCTAGCCAGAAACAGCTTAAATAGGTAAAAATAGGCTTTCAAGTCACCATGCGCACTGCGTGCGGCATGAATTCTGTGGGCGGCGCACTGCTGCTGCAAGAAAATCCATGCGTGGCGCACTGCTCGACAAGGATTGGTGCGCGCGGTGAGGGTTGATGCGCGCGGTGCACTGCTGCGGCATGAAACTTCATGCGCGGTGCACTGCTACGACATGAAAATCCATGCGCGACGTACTGCTGTGCGACAATGTTCATCGTCCCTGCCAGACATGTCCGAGAATGAAGCTCCAGAATTTGTTTTTGGCCATAAAAATTTTAATTAAATTAAGCGATTCAAAAGCCAAAATGCTCGAAATGGAAAGCTCCGTCAGATAAAACAACTAGTTTTAGAAAACAATTTTTAATAGATCAAACCAAGGAAAAACTGATGGAACCCATATAAAACCCTAAGTTAAAACTCAGATCTACACAAATCTATACATCAAAATCCAAAACTCGAAGAACTAAATATGATCCATGTGGATTCAGAAAAAATCAAAGGAGATACAACCATGTGGTGGAGTGGCTAGAAGAAGCGCTACAGATCATGGATAGCGAAGATTTCGAGCAATTCGTCACCTTGTTGTGGGCCTGTTGGAACTTTCGAAATGATAACATTTTTGAGAAGAGGGCAATGAATCCATGCTTTGCTATACACATAGCCCTCTCTTTCGCGGTGGATTTTAAAAGTATCACCACTGACAGAGACCCTGATCAGCTCCCCATAGGCCGCTGGAGGAAACCCCCGGAGGCAATGCTAAAAGTCAATACGGACGCTGCCATGAAGGTGGAGGATAGGAGGACTGGGCTGGGGGCGATTCTACGCGACTCGACGGGATCAGTGGTAAGGTGGAAGGTTACGACGCTAAACAATGTGTGGAATCCAGCCTATGCAGAAGTACTTGCAATGTTAGAGGGAGTTGAAATAGCTAGAGCTCTCCAAGTGAAGAAGGTAATGTTTGAAAGTGACGCTCAAATGGTGATAAAGGCGTTGAACAGAGAGGAGATGGGGTTAAGCCCTTTGCATCAGATCATTGAAGACATTTTACACTTATGTTCTTTATTTTTGAATTTTTTTCTTTCAGTTTTGTTCCCCGAAAAGGGAATAGTATTGCGCATCTTCTTGCTAAATTAGGGTTGCAGGGAGATGTGAGTGGTTGTAATGACGAGCAGTTGTGTGTAGGTGTGTCGAGCCTAGTGATGGTTGACATTGCTACTGAGCCTTAATAATAATATTCTGTTTTTTCTATAAAAAAAACTAAATATGATCAGCAACTCAAAGCGAACATTTTCCATCAAATACATTTTTAAAACAACATATATATGAAAAATTCGAAAATCAAGGTTTCACCATTGAGCAAGATGTACTTGCCTTGGGTGACTCCTAGCCTCTACCTCTCCCGGTCCAAGTCACAACAACTTCTCCCTAGGGTTTGGGTTTCGCTAAAGGGAGCTTGAAGGGGAGGAGAAAGAAGGAAGCAAGAAGAGTGAAATGAGAAAATGAGTGAGGAGAGAGAAATACTCATATATATACTAAGAAGAAAGAAATGGTTTAGTCATGGGTTCAATCAAATGAACAGAACCGGGTATCCATTCTACATGCAGATCCTAAACCGGGTCTATGGCAATGCCAATGGATATTCTACGATCTCGGGTAGTTTCTCTCAACAACAAGAAAATAACAATAAATAAAATGACAGGTTCCAACACTGAGAAATACAGCAAGAATACATTATTAGGAAAATTAAATTCTAGAAATTCAAGAAATACCAAATCTGGAATCGGATGTGACATCTACTTCCCACTTGGATGAGGTAAGAACTCTCTTCCTGCCTCAAAGGTTTAATAAAGGAAAGAAAAAAAAACATAAGGGGGTGTCTAGGCATGCATTTTCTTGGTTGCCTGAAAGGCGCGCCGAAGGCGCACTTTGGGTGCTCCCGGATAGGCGTCTTGCCTAGTGAGGTGCGAGACGTAGCTGCTGAGCCTTGCTGCGAGGTGCGCCTTAGGCAAGCCTTTGACTACCATGCCTTTAGTACTATTGGTAGCTATAAGAAGGTTCATCATTTCATCCATGTTTTGCTTCCCAAACACAATAGAAATCTAGCTTCCATATTTTCATCCCAGTGAGTATCTTCCTGTTGTAATTCTTAAGCAAGCACTTGCCGCAAGCCAGGAGTTAAGGAGTGTCAAAGGATTGGGTTCAGGTTGGATTTATGTAAAGCCTGAAACCGAAACCTGATAGTATGCATTCTACCCAAACCCAAAACTGAATCCGGCAAGGACAATATGATCCTGGCATGTTCCTTTCTTGATTGTAAAATTGGGTTGAGAGTCGGGTTTTACTAAACTTAGGCTTCTTTTTTCTACAATTTACAAAATCAAATGATAAAGTTAGAAGGTAATTAAAAAAATGTACCTTAACAAGACTTACATGATATCTTATATTCATTAGGAAAAGTACCACAGAAAGAAATTTGACAGGAACTTGTGATCTTTAGGAAAAAAAGCCTCTGGGAAAGTTGTTTGAAAACCTTGGACTATTAGTTTAGACTTCCCTTCAAAAACTTGAATGACGTGTCCCAAACACTTGGACTACATGTTGTACATACGATAAAAACATGAAAACTTCATCGATTTATTCAGGCATTTCTCCGAGCAATTGGACTGCATGTTGCATGCATTAAGAAAAGTAGGGACTGGAACTATCTATTCAGACTACAGTCCAAAGACATCAAGTTTTCATGGATAAATACTTTTCTGGTTTTGAACAAAAGACTTAGGGAAGAGTCCCACGTGAGAATTCATACCAGTGCTCCAATCAGTCTATCCCTTGAGATTGTCTTGCACGAGAACAGAGAGGAAGGGGGACTATGAATGAATGGTGTTGGGTAACATGGATTTGCATCTTTATAATCATCACCATGCTGACTGAAGGGACACAAACATGTTGGAATATGCAAGAACTCTGGAATAGGTGGATGTGTAGAGGTCAATAATTCCGTCATGGGAAGAAAAACAGGAAGGTGGCGTTGTTGATTTTTGGTTGAGGTAACTTGGCTGAGATATACGATTGGAAAAATTTACCAACCACCTTCCTTGTATGTATCTCTGGTCGAGCTTCGGGTTATCGGTGTCAGATGTAGAGAAATCCCAAATCACACACGAAAATATTTTGGATGTCATATTCTATATCTGCCCCTACCCGAAATTTATGTGGTTATATTTTAAACATCTAACCATGGATTTTGATTAAAAATCAAATTGGGTTAACAGGCTTATCTCCTACTATTGATAGGCCTACCTTTAGTCTGAACCATTTGTGAATGTGGATGTAACAGCTCCAACTATGCTTCTGTAGGCTCCATTTTAAGTATCATACGATATGCGATACGTATCGTATGCCATATGATACATATCATAAGATACAATAAAATATGCTACCATTTTCGATATCTACTGGTTAGTAATATTTGAAGGGTCAAAAAGTCACCCGATCAATATTGTGGTTGTGGTAACAATTTTTTGTGGTTAGCCATATTTGGTGTCTTTTTTGTGGTTGTGGTAACAATTTTTGGATATTACTCTGGTGGTGGTTTGCACCAGGAACAAATCCATGAGTTGTAATACTAGGAGAAAAAAAAAATCAATTCTTCAAATTGGTTATCGTATCTAATGTGCATCATTGTCCTCAGAACTCAATGATACAACATGATCCACACAGCACCTATCTCAATTGTCTTTACAATTTTGTCTCTTTTTTATTTCTATAAAAGTTTAGTTGTGCTTTCTATTATATAAGTGTGTTTGCATTTTCTTCTAGGGAGTTGGGCTAATGGGTGTTACTATTTCCGTTTGGTTAAACATTGTCAGGGCCAGTGTAGTTTCGGTTTGTGAAAGTAACCTGAATGTATGCCTCAAAGGTAGTCGGCAATGTACTAAAGGAATGAAGAAGCCTTCAGTTTCATTACCTACCAATGAAAAATAAAACAAATATGCCAGTCCAAATTATTGCTTGTAACGTACCTAGTGTACATAGTATATCTGTCCCTATAAAAGAAGAAATGAGATGGGAAGAAAAGGTAAAACTCCAGTAGTTCGATGCTTCAGCCAATGCCCTCAACTCAAAGTATGCCACATAATTGATCTTATTACCCATAACCTTGATGAAATGCAAGTTTCCAAATACAACTTGACTGACATTTTTACCTGTTTTTAAATATTGTGAAGAATTACATACAAAATCTAGAAACAAAAATAGTATACGAACTTACTCTGCGTCAAGGCGTCAAGGCACAGTCAAAAGACGCAAGGAGCACTCCAGGCATAAAGGGTCAATATCTTCCAAGGTGCAAGGCACACTTAAGATGCACGTTCGAGCGAAGCGAGACGTAAAAATAATAAATAATCAAAATATACATAAATAAATAAATAAATTAGTAATGTAAGAAATAAAATCAAATAACACATTAAAACCAACAAAAATATGTTCAAATATAACCAATTGAATTAGCAGAGCAGCAATAGCAGTCAACAGAACTAACAAGATTTTGTATTCTTTCTATCATGTTTTTAATGAATTTTAGTTTTTCCTGATCAACTGTAGCTAACTTTAGTAACCGTGGAAAGGGCTACCTCCCTCCCACTTGAATGAGGTACTATCTCCCTGCCTTATAAGTTTTTTGAAAAAAAATGCGTGCCTAGGCGCACCTTTTCTTGTTTGCGTCTCCCTCAAAGGGTGTCTTGGGTGCGCTCGGAGAAAGGCGCCTCGCCTAGTGAGGTGCAAGCCGCATATGTTGCGCCTTACTGCGAGGTGCGCCTTTGACTACCATGTTCTGCATTTCTTCTTTACAAAGGAAAATGTTGTACCTTTGAAATGGTAACTTATAGCATTTCCTCCCCCAAAAGAAAATCATGGAGACCAAGCTTGGCAAGCATTTATCGAGTAGATATTATCATTGCAATCAAAGAAGGTTAGTTTTTTAAGATAACTGTATTTTAGTATAATGATGATATTACATGCAAGGCTTGTCTAGAACCTCTATTGAATTGAAATAGTCAGTTGTAGCAGAGGAAGATGCCTGGGAAGCAGCAGTCCCTTGTCACTCTCTAGACGGCTGGATTGCTTTTGTTTCATGGGGTCCACATCTGGAAGTTATCGTGGCATTCAGCCTGGGTAGCATCCTTGGTGATTGTACCGCTAGCAAATGAAGAAACCTTGCTTCTTGGGGGCAGATAAGGGCATATGTCTGTTTGGCACAAAGAAACAGCGAAGAAAGGAAGGGAAAAAAAGGTAAACAGGAGGGGAAAAGGAAAGAATAAAGATGAGGGAAGAAGGGAAGGAAAGAAAAAGGGTAGAAAAGAAGTGTCAATTGTACATATGATTTTATCAATGATTTGGAATATATTAAGTATTAGTAGTATTAGTAGTATTGGACTTTAGTCCCATATCGGGTAGAACAATAGTGAGAGGGGTTAGCCTCTCATATATATATATATATAAAATCTTTTCATTAATAATGATTCATTCCATCATTTCGACTCTACATGGTATCAAAGCTATTCCTCTCTCTTTCTCTCAACCTTAAAACTTTTCCACGCCTGCAGTCTCTCCCCTCTGCCGTCGACACCCCCCCCCACAAATTAGCCCCCCTTCTGTCTACTGCTGCCGGCCCCCGCTGCCCCTCCCTGCTACCGCCTCCTGCCACCAGCCCCCCGCTCTGCCCCCTGCTGCCGACGACTATCTACCCCACCCCTCGGTACCTACACCAAAACTCATAACTTCATCATTTTTTTCCTAAACTGAAAATATGTTCATAAACCCTAACCCTAATCCAGCCGCCTACCCCAAATTCTAGAAAAAAATATTAGGATCCTCAGAGGGTAAACAATGGTTTGTTGGCTGGAACCTCTGACTCTCAACATTGGCATCAGGAGTAAACTATGGCATCAGGAGTAAACTATTGGAATCCTCAGAGGGTAAACAATAGTTTGTTTGCTGGAACCTCTGATTCTCAACGTTGGCATCAGAAATTTAACAAAGAGCAGACAAGTAGCTTGTTTTGCGTGAATCTTTGTTTATTTTCTTACTCGATCTTCACATCATGATCTAAAAGAGTATCCTGGGTTACCTCACTGTCCTGGCTTGTGTGATCCACATTCAATCTCTGCTTCCCATGCGCGTGCCAGTTCTAGCCACGTTTCTAGTGCTTTGGCAGAGTTGATATGATTATCGGGTTGGAAAGATCAAACACGACGGTCGAATCAGGCAACACTAAAGAATGACAAGCGCTGAGGCAAATAGCAGTATCAGAAATGCAATGGAGGGACCAACGGGCATTGACATCACGATTTTATCGATTCGACTTATCGATCGATGGTTGGACGGACCAGAGAGCTACTCGACATGGTGAAAGAAGGTCGAGAAGACGTTTCGGGAAATGTAGTTGTCCAAACATCTAACTGACAATCCTCCAGACGATACTGATCTTATATTTGAATAGTGTGAGACAGATAACAGTCAATTGTTTACACAGTTGATGAATTCAATGGAACAATTGGTGGAAGATATGGTTCAGAATACAAATTCAGTGAAGGAGTTATGGGAGGTCATAGCGACAATGTTTGATGGAAAACGCGATTTGTCTCGTATCTAAGACTCGGTCGTTGGCGTATATCGAGCAAATCAGGGAGAAATCTCATAAGGACCACTTACGAGCCTTTAAGGCTATGACTGATGATGTTGACCGCTTATTACCTCGCACGACGGATATCAATGAAGCGATGGCTCAACGTGAGCAGCTTCATGTCATGGCATATCTTGCCACTCTCCGTCCCGATGCGGACTGTGCTCGCTCTCAGATCATTGATGGATCTGATGTTCCGTCTCTGATGGAAGCTCGCTATCCTGTCCTTCGGGCAGCTAAGGTCGTTGAGACCACTTCGGATGATTCTCCTGCTGATTGATCTGCTCTTGGTGCTACTCGTGCTGGATTTCGTGGTAGTCGTGGTGGACGGCGTTGCAGTCGAAATACTGGTCGTGATGGTGGACGAGGCAATGACGGTCGTGATGGAGGAAGACCGCGCACATGCTTCAACTGTGGTCTGCAAGCCCATTTCTAGTTGCAGTATCCTAAAGCTTATGCCGCCAATGTTACATCAGATGCTCCTGATGATGGTGTTCGATTTGTCCAGATGATTGCAGAATCATATACAGATTTTCTTAAGTTCCAAGCTCAATGTCGTGGTGAGGCATCCACATCTGGATCCATAATTGGGTACTCCGCGACATGTGTGGTGAGGTCGAAACAGTGGGTGTTTTGACTCTGGTGCGTCTGCTCACATGACTGGCTGCGCATGTATGATACGCAATTATGTATCGGTGGGTTATGTTTTCGAAATTACTGTTGCCAATGATGGTTCCCTAACAGTCCGTGGACGAGGAAGTGCCCGTCTCTCTTCCGGATTGCAACTCAATTTAGTATTACATACTCCTGGCAACCCGTTCAGCTTACTTTCAATTAGTCAGATTACTCGCGACATGCATTGCTCGGTAACATTTTTTTCTGATGGTTGTATTTTTTAGGACCTGAAGACTGGATAGACTGTCGGTAAGGGGCATGTGGCTGGAGGCTTGTACCTGTTTGACGTACCTTCTTTTGTTGCTTGTGCCGACATGAAATTCAATCTTATCAAGTTACATTGTCAGTTAGGCCATCCATCAGTTCAAGCTCTCCAGAAAATGTATCCATCTTTAGATATTCCAGTTACTTTTCATTGTGAGTCGTGTTGTTTGGCTAAGCATCACCTGGTTCCCTATCCGGTGAGTCCTAATAAAATTGCATCTGCTCCTTTCGAGTTGGTGCATTCTTATGTATGGTGACCTTATCCGGTTGAATCAATGATGGATTTCAAGTACTTTGTTACATTTGTTGATGACTACTGACGTGCCACTTTTGTTTACCTGATGAAAAATTGCTTCAAATTATTTGAAATTTGGTACAATTTTTATGCAGAAATCAAAACATAATTTGGTGTTCCGATTAAATGTTTTCGAAGTGACAATGGTTGTGAGTATCTATCTCGTGAGTTCAATACTCATCTGTCCCGCAATGACATCATCTACCAAACCTTCTGTCCTCGCACCACAACAGAATGTTGTGGTCGAAAGCAAGAATCGCCATCTCTTGAAAACTACGCGTGCTCTTATGTTTTAAATACGTACTCCCAAAATATTTTTGTCGGATGCGGTACTTACAACTTACTATCTTATTAATTGCATGCCATTGTCGGTTTTTCAATGGTGCTACTCCCTTTTCTCGGTTATATCCTGAACGAGAGCCGTTTTTTCTACCTCTCAAAACTTTTGGTTGCTTGTGTTATGTACGGGATACCCAACCGACCCTTTCTAAATTAGATCCTAAGGCAATCCAATGTGTTTTTCTTGGCTATCCTAAAGATCAGAAATGATATTGGCATTTTTCTCCTACCTTGAAGAGGTATTTTTTCTCTCGGGATGTTAACTTCGTTGAAACTGAGTTTCCTTCACTTTCACAAGTTATCAATCCAGTTCTCCAAGTTTACCCAGAAGATGATTTCTTGTTATTTATTGTTCAAACACAACAGCCTCCCGTAAGGGTGCCCTTCCCTACCGAGCCACTCTTACGGTCCAACGGTCCGCAAACACAAGCTCAGTCAGTACCGACGTCGCCCGAACGAACATCGCAGATAGTGCCCACAGTCACAGAGCCATCCTCCTCTAGCTCTATTGATTCGCCTCCGCCTGTTCCACCAGCTCGACCTTGTCGTACCTGTCGTGATCATCCCTTGTATGTTGACAACTACAAAGGGCTTGCGAGCCACACTCAGTCCTTGATAGTTACTATTGATGGAATTCAGATTTCCAATATTGCTGAGGAGGGTCTCAAACATCCCGATTGGCGTGCTGCTATGGAGGAGAAGATGAAAGCACTTCGGGAGAACAATACTTGGGGCCTGGTAGATTTGCCTACTGGTAAGCAGGCAGTAGGTTGCAAATGAGTGTTCACAATCAAGGTAAAACCGGATGGCACTCTTGATCTTCTAAAGGCTTGTCTGGTGGCTAAAGGATACTCTCAGACCTATGGTGAGGATTATTTTGAGACCTTTCCAGTTTCCAGGAAGACATCTGTGTGCGTACTCTTGGCCTTAGTTGTTCGCTATGACTGGCCATTGCTTTAGTTGGATATCAAGAATGCATTTCTCCACGGGGATATTGAGGAAGAAGTGTATGTGGTGCAACCTTCCGGGTTCGTTGCAAGGGAGGGTAAAATGTGTCATCTGCGGATGACCCTCTACGGTCTCAAACAATCACCTGGTGTGTGGTTTTGTTGATTTACACATGTTACTCAGTTTGACATGTGTCAATCAAAGAAAATGATCATTCGGTATTCTACTAAAAACCATCAGCTGGAAGGATACTACTTGGTGTCTATGTTGACGACATTGTGATCACGGGAGATGGCAGCCAGGGTATTGCAGAACTAAAGAAGTTTTTGGGAGAACAATTTCAGATCAAGGATATGAGATCGTTAAACTACTTCTTGGACATTAAAATTACACGGGATAAGCGGGACATGTAATGTCTCAGAGAAAGTACGTGCTAGACATACTGAATGATGCATGAATGATGCAAGCCAAGTGAGCAACCTCGTCCATGGATCCATGAGAAAAGTTACCCCCAGACGAGGGGGTCCTGATAACCAATCTGGATCAGTATCGTCGAGTAATTGGAAAACTCAACTACTTGGCGGTCATGACTCGTCCGGACATTTCCTTCGTCGTAAGTGTCACAAGTAGATTTATGGCTTCTCCACGAATTCCACATTGGAACGCAGTTTTCAGAATTCTACGCTATCTAGTCCAAAATCTGGAAAAGAATTCAGATGGAGAATCAGGGACATATTCATGTTGAGTGTTTTACTGATGCTGATTGTGGTGCAAGCCTGACAGATAGACGATCTACATCTGGCTAATCAGTATTTATTGACGGAGACTTGGTATCGTGGAAAAGCAAGAAGCAAAATGTGGCAACACGATCAAGTTCGGAAGCAGAATATCTAGCCATTGATCATGACACAGCAGATGTGTTATATCTGCCGTATCTTCTACAAGAGCTAGGAGAAGAAGCAGGATTTAAGACAACATATATGTGATGTGATAACCAGTCTGCTATCAATATTGCTACAAATAATGTATTTCATGAAATGACGAAGCACATTGAAATCGACATCCACTTCGTCCGTGATGAGTATAAAAAGGGGATGATAAAATTTCATCACGTGAGGACCAATGATCAGATAGCCGATATCTTCACGAAGTCTTTTTTGGATCCTCGGGTTCAATTTCTGTGTAATAAGCTGGACATAATTGATATATATGCTCCAGCTTGAGGGAAGGTGTTAAGTATTAGTAGTATTGGGCTTTAGTCCCACATTGGGTAGAACAATAGTGAGACGGGTTAGCCTCTCCTATATATATATGTAATCTTTTCATTAATAATGATTCATTCCATCATTCCCACTCAACAGAATAGTTTATGTTTTAAAATGTCTTAAGAGATGTCAGTGTCTAGGTGCTAGGCTTCCTCATGCTGCATAATTAAGCTTGTGTACGAGTGACTTTATATGTGATTTCTTGCCTGCATGTGATCATATATTTTGATATGTTTAATATGGTGTGTAACATGTGTCGACAACCCATGCAAATAAGGAAGGGACATTTCTGGTCATTTTCCACAACAAGAATGTGGGTGGGTTGGGGGGGTTTGTTGACTGTTGCAATTTGGATCCTCTCCTGTGTAGAGGTGAAAACTCATTTGAAATCTCCATCCTTTGATTCATAGAAGGGTGGATAGGATTACCTTTTCCAAAAAACGAAAATTGCCCCTAAATGCTCTTTCCATGATATGATCAAGGGCGATGAGCTACCGAATTTTCTATACTCCCATAAGTGCATAATCAAAATCCAAATTGTTGAACTTGTACCTTGAAGACTAGTTTAACTGATGTTCTTATATGCATGATGTGAGGTATTTGATTTTCCATTGTGGGCAACAAAGTGACACAAAAATGATTTTTTAGGTTTCTAATTGCTTCTAGTTGCACATTATTATCTTTTTAGAAGGATAATGGCAAACCAAAACGTGAAAGTGAAAGAGGCTCACTTCCGTTAGAAAATGAAGGCTATTGGAAGAGATAGGTCCATGATTAATTTCCCATGATTGAAAGCAAAATGTGTTTTATCATGTCTTCAGTTTTGATATAGAAGGAGCTATGATAGGTTTTTTATCGTGTAAAATGGCAAGAGACGGAATTGTTTCCGTTTCCTGACTGCTTGTGTCAACTTTCAAGATGTTGGTACTTTCTTTTTCCTTGTGAAGGTTATGATGATCTTGGGACTTACCCCTTTCCTGTGAAGATTGTGCCTTCATCCTTAAGTGCTCTTGGAAAGGAGCCCAAAATGTTGCAAATAAGGTAGCAAAAGGCTACTGCAAGATACTGGATGGAATTGCAACAGAGAGCAGCACATAAGAAATAGTGGTTTGAGTGCATTCCCTAGAGTGATGAGACGACACTCGACGTACAACTAAGTAAATAGCTTGATAATCAATTTACACAATCCCATAACTTGACTCACCTTTATTTCAATGATTAGAGAAACCTGTATACATGACTTCATAATTACTCGAGCAGTTGCATAATGACTCTTGAACTAATCTAACAAAAAAGTGGATCCTCTTCAATGCCATTCTCCATTACATGTTAGTCCTGACATGCATTTTTTTTGCTCAATTATTTTTCTTTCCTCTCTAGTACATTATTTTCAAAGATTGTAGTTAATAGAATTCTTTTTCTTTTTCTTTTCAGAAATAAGGAGGAAATAGTGAAGAGTGGTGCCATTCCTCCCCTCACAGAACTGCTCAAAAATGAAAACAGCACTCTCAGAGAGCTAGCTACTGCCTCAGTCTTGACACTGTCGGCTTCGACCTCTAACAGACCAATAATTACTGCCTCTGGAGCAGTTCCTCTTCTTGTCCAAATCCTTCTCTCTGGAAGCATTCAAGGCAGGGTTGATGCTGTCACAGCCTTGTACAATCTCTCCACATGCGAAGAATCTTCTCAATTCTCCCTCTCTGTCGAAGCAACCAGACCTCTTCTCAATCTCCTGAAAGACTGCAAAAAGTTTTCAAAGTTTGCTGAAAAGGCTACTGCCCTACTTGAAATTCTCTCCCAATCTGACGAAGGCAAGGAGTCGATTTTAGTGACAGATGGGGGTATTCTCATATTGGTAGAAACCATTGAAGAGGGATCTTTGCTCAGTGCAGAGTATGCGGTTGGCATTCTCCTTTCCTTGTGTCAGAGTTGCAGGGATACATATAGGGATGTTATTCTGAGGGAAGGACCTGTCCCGGGACTACTGCTACTAACTGTGGATGGTTCCGAAAAGGCTCAAGATAAAGCTCGCAATCTCCTGGAACTTCTAAGAGATGACCGTCAGATGAAGAGGGCGCCATCAGAAGATTTGGAGACAATTGCTTACAACATTGCTAAAAAAGTCGATGGCCCAGAGAAAGCCCAGAAGACAGCAAAGAGGTTACTGCATCATATGGTCCGGAGAAACATGGAACTGAACATGAGAAGGATCGAGAGCAGAGCAGGTTTGGTAATTGGCAATGCATCAGCGACATAAGTTGTTTGAGCCTTGTTTGTTCCCATCGAAAGGCTTAGTTTGGAATCATTCAAAAAACGAAATGATTGGCTGACTGGTTCTAAGAATCATCTGCAAGTGCTGAGTTCCATCCGATGAATGTTGGAGAAAATTGTAAAGTTCTAATACAGCCTTGTTCTCACCTGTTCCTGTACTTTGTATATATTTTACATTTTGTTCTTTATAGTAGCCAGATACTTTTTATATTCCTAAGGGTTTTGTTGACAATTGTTGGAATAGCGGTCATTAGATATTTTAAAGCGATTTTAAGATACCATCTTTTAAACCAATCTATTAATTCATTAATGAGCCAAAATTCTAAAATAATAAAATTACTTGTAGGCAAAAAATGGTTTGGCAAGTAGTAAATTATAAACGTTCAGAGCAAAACATTTACTATCACATCAAATAGACTAAAATTTTATGATAATAATTTAGGGCAAATTCTATAGGCATTCCATTTTTTGCTTATGACAGCCCATTACTTTAGGACAATCCAGATTTTTAAATTTTTTACTAAGGACAGCCCAAATTTTATTTAGGACAGCTCAACCCAAACCCCAATCCCAACTCCACCCACCGGAGCAGGAGCCCCAACTCCACCCGCCGGAGCAGGAGGACGGAGGAGGCGGAGGCTGGAGGAGGAGGAGGAGGAGTAGGCTGAAGGAGGCGCCTTTAGGCGCGCAGCTCCCTGCGCGTGGCGACCTGCGCCCCCGCATCCGCCGCCCGCCCTCGCTGTCGCCCACCTGCGCCCCCGCATCCGCCGCCCGCCCTCGCTGTCGCCCACCTGCGCCCCCGCATCCGCCGCCCGCCCCCGCACCACTGCTGCTTCTTCCCCGCACGCGGCGGGCGGCGGCCCGCCCTTGCTGCCGCCCACCCCCGCATCCCGCTGCTGTCGGCCGCCCCCGCACCACTGCCGCTTCTTCTTCTTCTTCTTCTTCTTCTTCTTCTTCTTCTTTTTCTATGCTCCTCCTTCAATAGAACTGTCAACATTGTTGGAAGGACCGTCACTATTGGAAGGACTGTCAACATAGTGACAGTCTTGAAAAAAAAATTGCGTGCCTGGAGCAATTTTTTGATGGCAAACTTGTAAATTTTTTTCAATATTTGGACTGCCCTAAGCAATTTTTGTAGTGCTGATAGAATTTGCCATAATTTAGTGCCATATCAAATGAACCGTAAAATTTAAAAAATTCACATTTTGTAGGAAGTACCTGTCAGATGGGAGACCTCAAGAGAAACAAAGATGCAGTATTAGAGCATTCACAGTGGAAGAGGTCTCAAGTGCTACATTTTGACTTTAATCAAAATTTGTAGCACTTGAATGCTGCATTGGACACTTGTGCATACTTAAAAATTGCTAGAAAGCTACGAGACACTTCAGATTTGGAGCGTGTCCTAGCTCCTCTATATTAATTGCTGGGTGTCACGTCCCAGTCCCAAAATACCGAGAGACTAGACACGTGACAATGGCCAGCAGCACACTCCAATGGGCAAACCCAATTTAATGGACCCATTAGGGTGTACTTAAGCTGTAAAACAACAATAAAGGTCTATGATACAAGTCACAATCTAATTCTAATCTCATCCACAGAAGATAACATAAATCAAATGTCAGAATAATCAAGATGAATATAAAACAACAAGTTTCAATAAAAAGTCTCGGGGAACAACCCAATAATGAGTTTAAACAGAAATCCACGAGACATGAAATAGAGTATCAAGAACAGAAATGACTGAGTATATAAAGCAAATACTCAGGAGAAATCTTCTGGCATCACCTCGTCCTCTGGTATTGGTACTGCTCCAGCGTCTGCTCCTGTCCCGTATACCTCGGGATAGATCTCATCTGCAAAATCTGGGGACATAATCGAATCCAGGTCCTCAGGGGACATAGCAAGGTACAAGAATAACTTAAGCCAAATAAATGCAGTATATAAAATGTATCAATAGGGCAAACTATGTAACCAGCTATGTGATATGCAAGATGAGAGCATCACTAGTACTCAGGCTGAGACCACTACAAGCTCTGTGTCGGAGAGCCGGTAGTAGTGATATCACGTAGTGGGCCAAACTCGGGTTTAGAGACTTAAGCACCGTAATAATAAGGTTATATATATATGATCAGCCTGTAGCCTGTGTGTCTCTCCCCACCCAATGTAATCACACTTCTCAAGTCCATGACACGCAAAATTATATCTAATGCAACAAGTCATATGATAGCTATGCATATATATAAAGTCTATGTCACGAATCCTGTAAGCCTATACAGAATCACCATGAATACTCAAGAAAGATTCTGTCTCATGAATAATGTCAAGTGTCCTATGGTATGATGTACTTGATAATGCAAGCACAAAAATATATAGGATCGCGATATCAACTCTCTAGGTGACGTTACACAACTCCGCGTACGGTGTTGACACCCGAATATTATTCGGACGCTAAGCAATGTCACACGGTCCTAGGTTGAACAGATATAACACAGAAATAGATCAAGAAAATAATATGAAGCAGGTACTGCAAGTTTGGCAAGGTACACTTGATTGGAATTTTGATTTCTCCAATTGCTTCGATAATATTGGAATCTTCAAGTCTTCTCCGGTTGTTGAAATAAATACTACCATCGCTCTCAGAAGATATGAAATAGCTAGGATTGCCTACCCAAAAGTTTAATTTGGACACAGGGGCAAAATAGAAAGTTTTTGGTCAAAGCGGGGTCCACATGTGGCCCACTTTGCATCAAAAAATGTGCCAGAGACAAAGTCCTCTAAACTCATCAAACTTAGTGTCTACAAGTCTAGAACGATGATACGAACCCAACGGAATGTCCAGAACTGGATTCCGATGAGCCGATCACAAAATCGTCCGTCAAGTGGAGCCGTGGGACCCACGATACGGGGTTTCGTCAACGTTCTCAGAATCGAACCAAACTTGGGTCACAAGACCAACATAATGCTACGAATCTGATGACGTAAGTTTCATTACGAAATGACAAGCACACACGAAGTTAGGAGTTTCAGAACATGGCCGATACGGGATAATTTTGACGGATACGCGTTGATTCCGGTGTGCATGCACATCCAAATCAACTTCCGCGAAATCCCACATGTCCGTATTGACGATGCGCACCTTTCGGTAAAATTTTCACACGATAAAGTTGCCTTATTTAGCGGAACGCATACAGTTTCGGGAGAATTTGGTTTAAATAACCAAGATTTTGGTCAATTCACTACCAGAAAAAGTCAAATTAGCGACGTAAAAAAACATCGCTAAATGACAAAAAAATGTCCCTAATCACTTTTAGCGACGTAATTAGCAACGTTTTACAGAAGTCGGAACCCAGCACATCGCTGAAAGGAAAAACGTCGCTATGCCGACGTTTTTTAGAGACTTAAATGTGTCGCTAACTTAGCGACGTTTAGCGATACAGCGTCACTAATTAGCGACGTTGTCATACGTCGCTAAACGTCGCTTATTAGAGACTTATATAGCAACGTTACAGCGACATCTTTAATGACCTGGCAGTACAGCCATGTCAGCAATTTGTGACGTACAACGACGTTTTTAACGATATGTTTAGCGATGTCTTTTAACGTCGCTAATTAGCGACGTATTTAGCGACGTATACTAACGTCGCTAAACGTCGCTAAAAACGTCGCTAATTCTAGAGAAAAAATAAAAAAAATGAATACTGAATTGTTTCTAAACTATTATTTCTACAGTTTATTAAATCACAATCTGTACAAATAGACCCGGAGCAACCCTCCGTTGAATTTCTGGGTTTGCCAACCCCCTTGGGTTGAACACTTAACACCGGTAAAATAACATATTTAATATGAATAATATAATAAAATTTGAAGAAAAGAAAGCATCCAACAAATATCATCGTAAAGAATACGGCAAATATATATCCATACAATCTCATCCTAAATAATACAAACAATACAAATATCCAGCAATTATACTACTGCGGATCTGCAGGAGGCTGACCATCGGCGCGCATGAAGTATAAGAACAACTCATACTGCTCCCGTAAAATCGACACTGATGTCGATGGAGGAGGCAGTGACGTCGGTGGAGTCTGTGTCGATGTAGGCGTACCAGGAGGCCGTATCCGCTCCAAGTCTGCGAGTCGCTGGTTGTAGGAATCCATGGTAGATAACAGCCTCGTACTGCTATGAACCATTGAATCCTGCATCATCGTCAGCCTCTCGTTCATGGATAGTTGTGATGCCTGCAGCTCCGTGATGTTGTGGTCTGTCAAGGCTCTAAGATTATTTGTCAAATCCCGGAGCTCCGTGATGCTGCGATCGAGCATATCGAATCGTGCGATGAGCGTCGGATCGTCCGGCTGCGGCTGGGACCGGGGCTGCTCCTCCATCCTTCGCAGTAACTCGTCACGTAGAGACGCAATCTGACGGTCAACGGCCTCCTGGACTCTGGCCGACGACTGCGAGGGCTGTGTGGAATGCGCAGTTGTCGGGGAGGCCCTAGATGACTGCGACACAACTATGGCGCCATAGGATTCCGTATCGTAGTACGTACCCCTCTGGAGACCACTAGCTGCGGTCACCCACAGGTCGTCCGTCGACGGAGCTGGAGCGGGCTGCGAGGAAGTACCAGCCTCTCCAACTGTAGGTGCACTAGCAGTCGTCCGCTCACGCAGCCTAAGATACTCGGCCTAGAAAGGTTTGGAAACTCGATAATTGACTAAGCTATATTAAAATTAACACAAAGTAAAGTAATACTTACATAGGTCTGCGAGGCCCTCTCATCAATGAGATTTTCGTCCTTGCGATGGGTGGCCAAGAAGACAGTCACCATGTTTGCATCCTCACCCCTCTGTACCTGTTAAAAATATATTATTTAGTAATAAACTTAAACATTTTTATCGTACTTATATTAAAATAATATATCTTAAATAAAAAATATACCAAACGACGAAAATGTTCCGTCATCGGAATCGAGCCACCACACCACTTGACAGCATTCCGCCTAGCTTCCTTGGCCTTCTCAGACCTTTCCTTGTAGCTCGGATCGTCGAATCTATCCCTCATCGCAGTCCAC
The DNA here is from genome assembly GCA_036927795.1 of Iris macrosiphon. Lineage (NCBI taxonomy): Eukaryota > Viridiplantae > Streptophyta > Magnoliopsida > Asparagales > Iridaceae > Iris > Iris macrosiphon. The sequence goes on along the minus strand of JAYESA010000020.1, from coordinate 87,770,529 downwards.
TGCTCAGGCGTGATCCAACCTTGGATCGGTTTTTTAGCACGATCACGAGCCTTCTAGTCATCAAGAGCATCCTGGATAAGCTTGGCGGCAACGGTCGAAAACAGCCGCTCGATCAACTCGGCCCGGTGCGGAGAATAGAAATATGTTTGCAACAATAAATAATTTAGTAAGTGAGCATCACGGATAAGTTATATAATATGCATAAATTAGAGGATTTATTTAATATACTTTTACCTGGAAGTGCGCAAACCAGAATGCCTTTCTCTCCTCCGGAGCTTCAGAGTAGTTGATCCAAGGGCCACCGTAGTTGTTCCTCAGAAATAGGCCCAGGCGTCTCTGAACCGACGATGGACGATATCTATGTAGAAGCATAAAAAATACGCTGGATAGCTATACGCAACATGTTGATGCTGGGCAGCGTAAAAAGATGACTTCAGGGCCATCAATGTGCAACAGAGCTTTTCCGCTGAGAACAACGTATAATGCAGTATGTCCGGGCTGCTTCAGCGTAAAAAGGGTGCTACATCGCCTTTATGGCGTAAAAATCATCCGCTTTAATGCAACATTGAAGTGTACGAGGAACGCTTCGTATTCCCCGAAATGAACCTGTCAAAATCATGCAGTGAACCTGACGTCTGAACTCCTGACAAAGAGTACTACACGACTACCCAGACGACGGCTATAATGATGGCGCGGCACAGCGACCCAGGCTGTCGTTTAGTGCCATTTCCTTGGCGTAAACTGCTTTTACACGTACAAGGGAATACGCTGCCTAGTTTTACACAGGCAGACGTAAGCTTCTTATGCTCCGCAGAAGACAAACAGACTGCCACGTCAAAAGCTGTTCTTCGTACAGAGCTCGAGGCACGTCTCTGCATTTAATGCGCAGAGCGATGGCAGAGCTCGAGGCACGTCTCTGCATTTAATACGCAGAGTGATGGCAGAGCTCGAGGCACGTCTCTGCATTTAATGCGCAGAATAATGGCAGATCTTCGAGACACGCCTCTGCATTTAATGCACAGAATAATGGCAGATCTTCGAGACACGCCTCTGGAATACGCTGCCTAGTTTTACACAGGCAGACGTGAGCTTCTTACGCTCCGCAGAAGACAAACAGACTGTCACATCATCAGTTGCTCTTCGTACAGGATTCGAGGCGCATATTTGCATTTAATGCGCAGAATGATGGCAAATCTTCGAAGACACCTCTACATTTAATGCGCAGGATGGGGGCAGATCTCTGCATTTAATGCAAGAGATTTGATTATATCTCCAAAAGCCGTAATTTCGGCTAAAACGTCTACATCATCACTTTGGCACATTACGCCATTGGGCTATTCTTAGCTATGGGAGCACGTTGTATGCTATCTCCTTGGAATACGCCAACTCAGGCCACAGTCAAGGGAGGAGGATCAGCTATCTTCTGCGCCCACTCGGCTTCTACGCCTACTCGGCTTCTACGCCCACTCGGCCTCTATGCCTACTCGGCTTCTACGCCTACTCGGCTTCTATGCCGGTTTGATAACTCTTTGGCTTCTACGCCATAGTGACAGTTATTGGCTTCTACGCCAACCTTTTCTACGCGAGGGATAACTACCTACATGGCTTTTATGCCGTGATCTTCGCAGCAGTTATACGCGTTGTCTCTTAATAGGACACGCGTCACACGCTCATCCAAAAGGTCATCTATACACGGGCAACGATTATTGTAACCATTGTGTAAAAGGGTGTTGTACTTTCCACTACTCGGTTTCTACGCCGACTGAGTGGTCACTGTCACTAAAACTCTATAAATAGAGACCCCTATTGACAGAGGTCCAAGGTCAAAAAATTGGTCGAGAAAACTGAAGGTCGAAAATTGGTCACAGATTTCAAGAGAGAAGAATCCAGAGCTCAGGCAAAGAGTAGTGATCGACGACTTTGGCATCGAGCATCAACTCTCTTTAGCAACCTTCAAAGCTGCTTTCTGTCTTCTACGACACTTCTTCATCATCGTGTGGTCCAAGGGACAAAGTGATCGACTGCAGATCAGACTCCTATAGCAATATTTACCCAGATTAAAAATTATACTTAACATCCTCGTATAGGATTAATTGTACTTCTTATTTGTAAACATAAGAGCGGGTTTCGTATAAACCTCGTTTCCATATCTTTCGTTTATTTATCAAACACAATATATACAGAGATAATTATTTTTATCAAAAAAGTCAATATATGATGAATAAAGAAATACACGATATATATGATGCTAAACCATCAATAAAGTATCGCCATCCTCTCGCTCCATCAATGAGTCCACCCATGGACCTGAAGCTGGTGACGGCATTGCCCACATGTAATTGGTCGTACCCAAACTGCCTGGCAAATCGACTAGGCAGGTAGGGCTCCAAGAAGCAATGGTCATCGCTTTTGTACAGTAAATGGGAAGGTCTAATGCAGACCAACCAATTAAAAGCCTCAGGAGAAAGAACGGTCTTCCCGTCGCCTACATCCTGAAGTCTGATCCCCTGTTGATTAAGATGTACAGAGGGAACAGTGCAGAAAAGCTTCCAGCTGTTACTGAAATTCAGCACCCGCCGACAGTCTAAAACTGTGGTCACGTTCCAGGAGAAATTTTTGTAGTTCAACAAGAAACTACCCCCCGAACTACTTCCAGAGCCGGGAGACATAACCCTGGGGTTATGGAGAATTAACCATCCCATCAAATACAAGTATGGTAATTCTACCCTGGGAAAGCTATCACGCCGAGTTTCATTGGCGAGCATCCCATCAGTCATGGCCCTTAGGCCAGCTTGTATGCTGCACACCATGGCAGGGAGCAAGCCCAGTCTTGCCCCGAACACCAGACGCACTGCAGGCCATAGCGTGTTGCGGTGAATACGGTCCGCATATGAGATGCCAGGTACCACCAGTCGGCGCAGCCATATGGAGAGGAAGCCAGCCAGTTGAGCTTCCTTGGACAGAGGCTTGCGGCAATGCCTCAAATAGCTTTAGGCCTTAGTGCATACGGGATATTTCCCTATCCCTTCGTCGAGAATCTGGTCCGGAGCCCCAGCATCCTCCATAAGATCGTCGACTACCTGGGCAGTAAGCACGCTCAGAAGATTCAAAGGCTGATCCTTGCTATCCAAGACCTTCTTCGGCTTAGCATTTCTGGCCCGGTGAAAGAAGAGGTAGGACGCCCATTTATTGGTATGAGCCAAATCCGAGGGCTCACCATAGAAAGCGGTACAAGAAAGGTAGTGGCACATCAGCTCCTAGTACACGGCCACTACCCGAGGGTCTGAATCCTCCAACTCCCGGTTCGTAGGAACATACTCTTCATATGGAGCATCCCCCATCGGCAATCTCGAGATCTCTGCCATCTCGTGGAGGGCCAATCCCAACTCCCCCAGTGGAGTGACGAAAGTCCCGGTGAGCGAGATATATCGCTCCATCAGAGCCAGAAACAGATTGGGGTTGGGAGGTAACCCAACACTGGTAGCGCTCACAGCTGCAAACAGACCAATGCTCTACAGCTCAGTCTGAAAATGATTCAGGGCCCAGTCAGCTAAGCGAGCCCATCGAAGATTTGTTGGGGTAATCCACCCATTGCACCGAGGATTCACCTTGGGGTATACTCCCCCGTGCCCCATGAAATTATTGCAGAAAGTCGGTAATTGCACTGGCTGGAGCACCAAACTGTCTTCACTCGGGACGCTACCCGGGTACAGTCCCCTGAACAGCATCACAGAGCCGGAAGGGCGGCTGACAAACGATCCCTGGTCAGCTCCTTTCAGATGAAATATCTTCCCCGTCAGGCCGTGAAGATCGGAAGTCAGCGTCCATGACATCCTCCTGGGATGTGTAGCATAGAAGAATGCCGAGATGGGATAGTCTCTCAGTATCTTGGGCAGATACATGACCAAACCCCCGGCAGGGAAAACCCAGAGTTCTTTCTTGGGCTTCGTCTGGGACTGCTTGTCAATCATGTCCCCGAAGAGAAAAGCCGGCTTTATATAGTGGTCCCCATCTATGTACGTCAGGGGCTCTCCGTTGATCATGTTCAGCAGCGTTCGCTCGCCCTGAGACGATATCAAAATTTCCCTTCCTTCGGGATACTGGGGCCCGGAGATAGGAAATGTCACGTGGGACAAATCCTCCAAGTAGTTGGAATGCAGCATCCCGGCAGCGGAACCCATCACCTCAGCAAGCGGAGACATATGCAAGTTAACTACAAAAGTGCAAGAAAAATACGTCAGTTTCTATACTAGACATTACAAATCTTGCAGCATATGTTAAAAATCAACAGTCTGTACTTTACGCCAAGACTGTAAAAACTTGATCATTACGCCGGAATCCATTTCCTAGACGTAAAATTCAAGGTTGGCAGTATACAGTCTGTGTTTTACGCCAGACTGTCAAAGTTGAGTTATTACGCCAGAATTCTCATCCAGAAGCGTAACACTCAAATTTTATAGTATACGCCAAGTTTTGACAGTCTGTGCTTTTACGCCCGACTGCGAAAATATGGAGTTTTTACGCTGACACATTAGAAATATGGACGTAAAAGATGAAACGTCTCTGTGCATCATCTTCCTCAAAGAGGCTATCAGCACAGAAGACGACCTAGCGCGTTCACGTACAACGTGTGCGAAGGATTTTAGTCGTTCTTTTTCGTCCCAAAAGCTCTACCTTTAAGGCCGGGTGCGCTGCTCATCGGCGGGACACTTCGTTCAGAATGAAGTTCGCCTTGCCCGACCGAAGTCGCTCTCGCTTGGGCAGAAGAGCGAGAAGAAGAATCAACCTTCTTTCCCTTAGAGGAGGGGAGTTGTTTCGGGGCCATTACTGAAAGATTTGAAGGCTCGGAGAAGAAACGAAGAAGAACTCGAACAGTCGAAGGCTTTCTTTCACAGAAGACGGATGAAAAGTTTTTCTCTCAAAAAACTTGGGGTATATATAGAGTTCGGATGGACTCCTTGAATCCCGAACCAAATCTCACATTTAATATTCGGTTATGATTGGGGACTACGTCAGCCTATTACTCAGAGAAGGCGGACAGTCAGCGAATTCGAAAAGTTTTCGTGCAAAGCAGATTCGTGGTTTTTACGCTAAGGAGCTTTCTACGCCCGACAGCCACAGATCTACGGTTTTACGCTCACAGGCTATAAGTCTATGGTTTTACGCCAGAATACTTTTATGTTCGGTAGCTTTTACGCTCGAGAGGCTACAAACCTACGACTTCACGCTCAGCAGCTACAAATCTATGATTTTACGCTCGGTGGCTTTTTACGCTCAGAGGCAACAAATCCACAACTTCACGCTCGGAAGATTTTCTTTTCAGAGGCTACAAATCTACAGTTTCTACGCCCGGATGCTCTCATGCTCAGCAGCTTTTACGCTCGAGAGGCTACGAACTTATGATTTTATGCTCATCTACAATTACAGATCTATGACTTTTCGCATATCTGAAAATATGCAGGCCAGAGTACGCGTATATCTGAACGATTCTCAAGGCGGTAAATTGCAAGAGTTCACACAGAAGATACTCCTTCTTGACCTCAAAATATCCCAAGTATCCAAAGCATACAGAGTTCAACATTGAAAATTACTCTTCTCCATGGGTCGATTGGAGGTTCATCCAGAATCCAGTCTGAATATTTCATCTACAAATTCAAGATGGCGACTCAGTTTTTGACAGTCATTTCTCACCCTGTTCCAAGGAATTTTTGAGAAATCATTCTTGAAGATGATGTCTGAACAAGAATTCTGTTTATCAGAAGTGACAGTTCAGAATTCTACGCGGTTTCTCATTCCTGACAGCACGACAGTTCGAAATACTCGAATGCTAAGCTGCTTTCTACGCATCCCTAGTTATGCGTAAAAGACAGGACGGGACCTAGCACTCTTCCTATCAGAGTCGGCATAAAGTTACCAGACGTGTCGAAGCTACACATATTCAGACTTCACACATATGCACAAAAGAAAGATGATTTTATTCATTTTTATGATTATATATGAGGGAAATCCAATCTACAAAGGGTTTTTCTTTATTTTTCATGATTACATATGAGAAAAATCCCGTCTACAAAGGATTTTCTCGTAGTCGTCGGAAGGCCGCCTCCAGAGTCTGTTCTGCCAGGTTCTCGCATGGGTGGAGATCTTCATCCATCTTCTCCAGCAGTTAGTCGGTTTTCGCAACCGACTAACAAAAAAAATGATAAATGGCAGGAGGATACAAAACTGGGCCTGCATAAATTATGCAGATCCCATGCTCCGTACGCCATGACAGATTGAGTTGAGGTATTTCATCCAACTCAATACTCGAGGACAGAGCTAGTTTGTCTGCTCTCGTCCACGAACGACAGGAGAAGATACAGCTTGCAAGCTGTATGGTCAAAAAAGACCCTTCCTCTCTCCTGAAGAACCGCCATACAAAGTTGCTGATTATCCCGAGCAAAGGAGGCTATGATATCCTTCCATGATCCATCGTTGCAGAGGACATTTGCTCGAAGATGCCATCTTTTTCGGCTCCTTACATGCTGAAGAACATGGTCTTCTTCTTCCTCAAATCGACCCGACGAACTTCGGCGATCATCTCTGTGTGGTGAAGGAAATATGGGAAGAACAGGTTAAACTCCTCAGCCTTTTATAGGCAAGAGAGAGCCCACCGAATCCAAACGGATCCCCAATAACTCTGCCATAAAGTCAGCCTTGAAGAACGTGTCAGACTTGACGTTTCATGCTTCATTCAAAGCGTTTCAAATTACGAGGAATTTAAAAGCTTTGAAGGGGATCTTGTAGAAGCATAAAAATACGCTGGATAGCTATACGCAGCATATTGATGCTGGACAGTGTAAAAAGATGACTTCAGGGCCATTAACGTGCAACAGAGCTTTTCCGCTGAGAACAGCGTAAAATATAAGCTCAAGTACCGTCCGCGTAATGCAGTATGTCCGGGCTGCTTCAGCGTAAAAAGGGTGCTACATCGCCTTTATGGCATAAAAATTATCCGCTTTAATGCAGCATTGAAGTGCACGAGGAACGCTTCGTATTCCCCGAAATAAACCTGTCAAAATCATGTAGTGAACCTGACGTCTGAACTCCTGACAAAGAGTACTGCACGACTACCCAGACGACGGCTATAAAGATGGCGCGGCACAGTAACCCAGGCTGTCATTTAGTGCCATTTCCTTGGCGTAAACTGCTTTTACGCGTACAAGGAAATACGCTGCCTAGTTTTACACAGGCAGACGTAAGCTTCTTACGCTCCGCAGAAGACAAACAGACTGCCACGTCAAAAGCTGCTCTTCGTACAGAGCTCGAGGCACATCTCTGCATTTAATTCGCAGAGCGATGGCAGAGCTCGAGACACATCTCTGCATTTAATGCGCAGAGTGATGGCAGAGCTCGAGGTACGTCTCTGCATTTAATGTGCAGAATAATGACAGATCTTCGAGACACGCCTCTGCATTTAATGCGCAGAATAATGGCAGATCTTTGAGATACGCCTCTGCATTTAATGCGCGAAATAATGGCAAATCTTCGAGACACGCCTCTGGAATACGCTGCCTAGTTTTACATAGGCAGACGTGAGCTTCTTACGCTCCGCAGAAGGCAAAAAGACTGCCACGTCATCAGTTGCTCTTCGTATAGGGTTCGAGGCGCGTATCTGCATTTAATGCGCAGAATGATGGCAAATCTTCGAAGACACGCCTCTGCATTTAATGCGCAGGATGGGGGCAGATCTCTGCATTTAATGTAAGAGATTTGATTATATCTTCAAAAGCCGTAATTTTGGCTAAAACGTCCACATCATCACTTTGGCACATTACGCCATCGGGCTATTCTCAGCTATGGGAGCACGCTGTATGCTATCTTCTTGGAATATGCCAACTCAGGCCACAGTCAAGGGAGGAGGATCAGCTATCTTCTGCGCCCACTCGACTTCTACGCCAACTCGGCTTCTACGCCTACTCGGCTTCTACGCCCACTCGGCCTCTATACCTACTCGACTTCTACGCCTACTCGGCTTCTATGCCAGTTTGATAACTCTTTGGCTTCTACGCCATAGTGACAGTTATTGGCTTCTATGCCAACCTTTTCTACGCGAGGGATAACTACCTACGTGGCTTTTACGCCGTAATCTTCGCAGCAGTTATACGCGTTGTCCCTTAATTGGACACGCGTCACAAGCTCATTCAAAAGGTCATCTATACACGGGCAATGGTTATTATAACCATCGTGTAAAAGGGTGTTGTACTTTCCACTACTCGGTTTCTATGCCGACTGAGTGATCACTGTCACTAAAACTCTATAAATAGAGACCTCTATTGACAGAGGTCCAAGGTCGAAAAATTGGTCGAGAAAACTGAAGGTCAAAAATTGGTCGCAGATTTCAAGAGAGAAGAATCCAGAGCTCAGGCAAAGAGTAGTGATCGACGACTTTGGCATCGAGCATCCACTCTCTTTAGCAACCTTAAGCTCAAGGACCATCCGCGTAATGCAGTATATCCGGGCTGCTTCAGCATAAAAAGGTTGCTACATTGCCTTTATGGCGTAAAAATTATCCGCTTTAATGCAACATTGAAGTGTACGAGGAACGCTTCGTATTCCCCGAAATAAACCTGTCAAAATCATGCAGTGAACCTGACGTCTGAACTCCTGACAAAGAGTACTGCACGACTACCCAGACGACGGCTATAATGATGGCGTGGCACAGCGACCCAGGCTGTCGTTTAGTGCCATTTTCTTGGCGTAAACTGCTTTTACGCGTACAAGGGAATACGCTGCCTAGTTTTACACAGGCAGACGTAAGCTTCTTACGTTCCGCAGAAGACAAACAGACTGCCATGTCAAAAGCTGCTCTTCGTACAGAGCTCGAGGCACGTCTCTGCATTTAATGCGCAGAGAGATGGCAGAGCTTGAGGCACGTCTCTGCATTTAATGCGCAGAGTGATGGCAGAGCTCGAGGTACGTCTCTGTATTTAATACGCAGAATAATGGCAGATCTTTGAGACACGCCTCTGCATTTAATGCGCAGAATAATGACAGATCTTCGAGACACGTCTCTGCATTTAATACACGGAATGATGGCAAATCTTTGAGACACGCCTCTGGAATACGCTGCCTAGTTTTACACAGGCAGACATGAGCTTCTTACGCTCCGCAGAAGGCAAACAGTGTAACACCCCGTTCCGCTCTAGCGGACTGCCGTCTCAAACGGCAATAGTGCAGCTGTCCCGACCCGCTTTGCCTCAAACAAAAAAGCAAAGGATATCCAGACTTGTCCCTATAGGAATTCGGCTTAGGCTTTCAGAGGCTCGCTTGACGTATCGCTCTACCGAGGCGAATCATCGCTAAGGTGGGTGGCTACGGTAAACTTGTCTTTGCTTAGCCAGCACACATAAAATCTGGAATATTCATGCTAGTCGCTAGGTGATTCACCCCCTGCATGCTAATAAATCTAACGCACCTAGCTAAGGGAATAAATCCCAACTTGTATTGCTTGCTAGAACATGGAAAATGAAATATTGATTATATTCAGACCCTCGCATGCTAAGTCCCTTAACGGTTTCATCTCTCGGCTTACCTTCGGGTCCGAGCAAACGTGTTTACTTATGTTCCTTAGAAACGCATGCTTGTATGCTTGTAATATTGTCATGTTTTCATCCAAACCCCGGAAGACTACTACGTAGTCGTTCCGTGCCTGAATGAACCTGCAAGTATCCGGGACCGTTGGGTCTCCAAGGCAATCCCCGAACCAGGGGCACGCATCAGGGTAATAAATACTGAACGTGAATCCAATAACGTGACAACTGAATGATAATCACATCAAGTCTACATCTGAACGAGAATCACGTCACGTAACGAACGAATCTCAGCTCTTGGAGCAAATGCTCGTTCAGATCATGAATCATGGATTATCATTCAAGTTATGGATTTGAAACTGACCCTGACCTGCATGTCACGGACAACTTGTAAAAAGGTGATCTTCGGATCTCGTTCCACGGGCGGTCACTGGGGCACTGGGACCGTTCCGATCCGGATGGAACTTCACGATAGTCTCACGTGCGGACAGGATGGCGTGTAGCGCCTCACGTGCTTTGTTGCACACCATCCTTGTTCAAAGACTAAACGGTCCTTTATGACTATGCCAGCGACAAACGTTCATATAGATAAGTCATCCTCGCTTAGCGGCTATCCGCGTGTGAGTCACTGCATCGCATCAAGAAATAACTAAATACCTGAACGATCATGTTAAAACGACCCTCGTGTTTGCATATGCTATGCCCCTGAATGCTTATACTTGTCATGCTTGAATTAATAATGTTTGCCTTGGACAGGGAAGGAGATGGTAAGTTGGTAAGTCTCGCCGTATTTCCTCTCATGTTACACGGCGCACTGCCACACGGGTTAGGCTATTCAATATTTGCATGAAACTGATCCTAAGGCAACTAGAAAGACAACTTAATAGTTGGTGCACGGAACCTGTATTACGTGTTTGGATTTGTCGAGCGGGCGAGTAGCTTCCCCACCAGTGCATTCAATGTACTAATAATCCACTAGTTTGTATGCAGGGTGCGGGAGAACCTCGTTCGGTGCGGATGCCTCCTTCGTGCGTGCTAAGGCGTGAACATCACTCCGAAGCAACGGTGCGATCCGGAACAGAAGGACATATACAAGACATAATGTTGTGAACTTCGCCTGAATATCGCCTGTACAATTATTCCACAATTGTAGCCACTTTGCACGCTTTATTGTTACAGAGAGAGAGGCTTGAGCGACTTGTAATCTCGGCTATACGCCGCCTGTAATACTTGTTCATATCAATAAAAAGAGCTTGCTTTACTTTAACTTGTGTTTCAATGCTTTCGTTATATTTGTCAACTCAGAGAACCTGTTACCGAATCGCTATGCGTTCATGACTCCGCTGCACTCGGACAATCTGTGCGACTCTGTGGCTTAGAACTCTTACCGCCAGCCAATGAATCACGGCCTTGCACGGGCACGGTTCACGCTCGTGCGGCATCACGTCCGGATAGGTCAAGCGATCGTTCTGCGGGAGCGCTGGCGAGGGTGATTCCCGCCTAGCGGGAACGGCCGATTTGCCTGCGGGAGATCGGGACGTAACAAACAGACTGCCATGTCATCAGTTGCTCTTCGTACAGGGTTCGAGGTGTGTATCTGCATTTAATGCGCAGAATGATGGCAAATCTTCGAAAATACGCCTCTACATTTAATGCGCAGGATGGGGGCAGATCTCTGCATTTAATGCAAGAGATTTGATTATATCTCCAAAAGCCGTAATTTCGGCTAAAACGTCCACATCATCACTTTGGCACATTACGCCATCGGGCTATTCTCAGCTATGGGAGCACGCTGTACGCTATCTCCTTGGAATACGCCAACTCAGGCCATAGTCAAGGGAGGAGGACCAGCTATCTTCTGCGACCACTCGGCTTCTACGCCTACTCGGCTTCTACGCCCACTCGGCCTCTATGCCTACTCGGCTTCTACGCCTACTCGGCTTCTATGCCGGTTTGATAACTCTTTGGCTTCTACGCCATAGTGACAGTATTGGCTTCTACGCCAACCTTTTCTACGCGAGGGATAACTACCTATGTGGCTTTTATGCCGTGATCTTCGCAGCAGTTATACGCGTTGTCTCTTAATAGGACACGCGTCACACGCTCATCCAAAAGGTCATCTATACGCGGGCAACGGTTATTGTAACTATCGTGTAAAAGGGTGCTGTACTTTCCACTACTCGATTTCTACGCCGACTGAGTGGTCACTGTCACTAAAACTCTGTAAATAGAGACCCCTATTGACAGAGATCCAAGGTCGAAAAATTGGTCAAGAAAACTGAAGGTCGAAAATTGGTCGCAGATTTCAAGAGAGAAGAATCCAGAGCTCAGGCAAAGGGTAGTGATCGACGACTTTGGCATCGAGCATCCACTCTCTTTAGCAACCTTCGAAGCTGCTTTCTGTCTTCTACGACACTTCTTCATCATCGTGTGGTCCAAGGGACAAAGTGATCGACTGCAGATCAGACTCCTATAGCAATATTTACCCAGATTAAAAAATTGTACTTAACATCCTCGTATAGGATTAATTGTACTTCTTGTTTGTAAACATAAGAGCGGGTTTCGTATAAACCTCGTTTCCATATCTTTCGTTTATTTATCAAACACAATCTATACAGAGATAATTATTTTTATCAAAAAAGTCAATATATGATGAATAAAGAAATACACGATATATATGATGCTAAACCATCTAAATGACTTACTTTGTACCGTCGGCCCAAATCTCTGTCCTCATCTCCTCTGGAGGTGCGCATGGAGGATCTTGCTGATGTTGGGACAACGTGGGCACGACCTCCTCGACATGCTCATCTGGCTCCATGGTTCCGTCAGCAGGAGGAATGCTGGACGAGGGAGTACTATCACGCCTGGAACTACTCGTCCCAACAGTCGGAGATGTGAGTGATCAATATACTGGAGTACTGGGCAACGACGATCCGGAACCAACAGTATGTAGTACTGGAGAAGCACTCTGTCTACCTCGGGACCTGCCAAATCCTCCGCGTCGTCCTGTCATACCTGATAACAACATATGATGAATATAGAAAAACACAAATACATATATTCGTTAAAATAGTATATTCTACAGTCAAAATATAGTTACATTCTACAGGAAAAATATTTTATTTTCAATCATCTTCAGAAAATTCATCTTGTTCGCCTTCCTCGTCCTCCTCTCCCTCTTCCTCTTCCTCGTCTTCACTTTCATCTACTTCGTCTTCATCTTCGTCTTCCTCTTCGGATAATTCTACATCTTCTACATTATTACTCGTGTAATGAGTAACTTCCATTGAGTCCACATCTACAATATTTATTACAAGAGGTAGATCGTCCTCCTGATAAGCTATTTCGTCAATGTCAAAGGTATTTCTAGCTTTAGTCTTGCATACTGTCCACCAATCCGACCTCGCTGTCCCCCGTCTAGGATAAGTTGTGAAGTACACAAGCTGAGCCTGACTTGATAGGACAAATGGTTCGTAGCCTTGATATCTACGCTTGTAGTTTATATCCACAAGGCCATGCTTGTCAATTTTTTAACCTTGATCTTGAATCGGATCGAACCATTCACACTTGAATAGCACGATATTAGCAGATTTTGTGCCATAATTATATGTCAACTCCATAATCTCTCGTAAGATGCCAAAAAAATTATTGCCTAGATCGACGTCTTTATAGTTCGAAGATTTGATACACAAACAACTATTTTTCGTCGAATTAAGATCCAAAAAGCTGTCTCTGATAGGAGCATTTGTTGACTTGAACCTGAACCTATTCACACAGAAACTTGGCTATATTTTAACGGCAGTAATTGGTCACTTGGCTAGAGTTCTAATAGATTCAGTCTCGGGTGTTATTAGATGATCGACGTAAATACCAAAGTAGCGATAGTAAGTTATTTGTTTTGCAAGTGCAGAATTAAAAAGTAATTACAAAGCATCTTACATATGCGCTCAACCAAGAAGGAAAATGGTATCTCATTTCTTGTTCTACTTCTTCGTCTGTTATGTAGGGTCTAAACGACCTCAACTCATCATTATATGTGCTGAAAAACAATAAAGCAACTGCTGATTAGTAGCATAATAGTAGCTTATACTATTACATTGAGATGATGTAAACATGAACGTATTAATTACTTACCCCTCTAGCTTCTCTACTTCATTCTCGTCGCAATTGAGTAATATATACAACTGAGCAGCCCTTAGCTCGTCGTCATTCAAATATCTCTTCTTCATTTTTCTCGAAGTCTTTTCGGACGCATTGAATACTTTGAGTATTGCATCATTAGATTCCTGATATCCGTCGTCGTTTCTCGGAGCTCTCGTTCTATTAGTAGCAACATGCGGTTTGAAATACGTCGAGCAAAAGTTTGTAATCTCCTCGAGAACATAAGCTTCACAAATAGAGCCCTCAACCCGTGCCTTATTTTTTACCTTTCTCTTTAGGTGATTCAGATGCCGCTCGAAGGGGTACATCCACCGATAACCGACAGGACCACCAACACGTGCCTCATAGGAAAGATGAATTAGCAAATGCTCCATAGAGTCGAAGAATCCAGGAGAAAATATATTCTCGAGCTTACATAGTGTTACCGCAATGTCCTTCTCTTGCTTTTCTAGATGATCGACGAGCAACTTAGTACAACAAAGATCTCTGAAGAATATGCTGAGCTCTGTTAATGGATCCCAAACGACCTGCGGTAAGAATTCCCGAAATACAATCGTAATTAACCTCTCCATGAATACGTGATAATCGTGGCTCTTCATACCCGCCAGTTTGTTCTCCTTGAGGTCGACGCATCTTCTCAAGTTCGACACATACCCGTCTGAAAACTTTAGACCCTGAATCCACCTACAAAGTCTCCCTTTATCCTCTTTCTCCAGTGAGAAAACTAACTTAGGTTGCTTTAACTTTCCATTCCCCCCTCTATCAAATGCAATGCAGGACGTCTACATATTTTTTCTAAGTCCAACCTGGCCTTCGGATTATCTTTCGTCTTTCCCTTTACCTCCATTACAGTATTAATTATGTTATCAAACACATTCTTCTCGATATGCATGACATCAAGGTTATGTCTGATCAGATTGGTGCTCCAATATGGCAGATCCCAAAATATACTCCTCTTCATCCAGTTTTGGGTGCGACCAAATCCGTCACACTTGAACCCCTTAGCAGGCTCTTCGATAGCACTTGGTAAATCTTTTACCTCTTCCCATATCGTGTATCCGGGCCACCTTGGCGGTGGATTGGCCTTCTCCACAACTCCCGCACGAAAAGCATTCCTGTTCCTCCGGTATGGATGATCCTTCGGCAGAAATTGTCGATGACAATCGAAGAAGCACGGTTTGCCTCTGTATTTCAAAAGAAAAGCCTTAGTACGTTCCATGCAATACGGACATGAGAGCCGACCATGGGTGCTCCATCCCGATAATATTCTATAGGCCGGAAAGTCGTTGATGGTCCACATAAGTGCTACCCTCATCTGAAAATTCTGCTTTCTAGAAACATCGTACGTGTTGGCACCTACTTCCCACAGCTGATTCAACTCATCTATCAAAGGCTGTAAATACACATCGATGTTCCTCTTCGGATTGTTTGACCAAGGATAATAACGGTTAGGAACATATACAGAGTCTTCATGCACATTCAAGGCGGTAGATTGTACGGAGTGACGATCACAGGCCAACACGAATACTGGGAGCCCGAAAGTCCGAATGGGGTAAAATCGTCAGAGGAGAGAGCCCCAATCGGACATTACGCGGATCCGAAGCAAAATCTGGATACTCTCGATCAAAGTACTTTCATGATTCTCCATCGGATGGATGATCCAATACTCCTTCGATCTGTTTTTGCCTGTGCCAACTCATGTTTTCTACAGTCTCCTTAACCATAAACAACCGCTGCAACCAAGACGTCAAAGGCAAGTAGTGCATTGAATCGGTAGGCTTTCTTGCACCGACAGACTTTCCTCTAACAATGGCCTTGTAGCGATCAGCACCACAGAATCTGCACGCATCTTCATCCTTGTCGTCTTTGTAGTACAACATGCACCCGTTGCGACATGCATCGATTTTCTCGTATCACATCCAGAGCGATCTCACCATCCTCTTAGATCAATAGAAGTCTTTAGGCAACTTTGCACCCTCGGGCAAGATCTCTATAATCAAATCGATCAATCGATTATAGAATTCTTGTGACATGTTAAAATCGGACTTGATGCTCAATAATCATGTAACCACCTCCAACGGTGAATGATCCTCACAACCAAGATATAGTAGAGTCCTTGTATTCTCCAGCAACTCCATAAACTTTGTAACATCGATATTCGGTGCCTCCTCAGCTGCATCATAATTGTCCGGATTGAAACTAGGCCCCACCGTATCATAAACCATGTTCACCCACCCGTCGTCGTAAGCATCGTGGTCGTGGACATCCATATACGGCTCCACATAAGGCTCCGACTCCGATGCTAGAGACACAAGTTCATCGTGCGCAGTCCACTGATAGTAATTCGGCGTGAAGCCCTTCGAGTACAAATGATATGTGACTTCCACTTCTGGATGATATTTCCTGTTGAGACATCTCACACACGGACACTTAATTTTGGTACTGTCCATGTACTGAGGGAACGCCTTGGCGAACTGCCGGAACTGCTGTACACCCTCAATGAATTCATCCCGCACACTGCACATGTCATCAGGATGACGGTTGTACATCCACGAATGATGATGCAGATAGTAATTCATATCCATTTCTAGATGCTTCTGCAAAAATGACAGTATGTATCATATAAATCATTACATACAGTGGTTTATCACCTAACTTCATAACTTAACCGTACTATAAAAATCGTAACTTATATAATACATACTTTTATTTATCAAAGTCTAAAATAAGCAATATTCAAAACAACTAACCATTTAAACTAACACATACACCTATCAACTAACAGTTATCAAGTATTAACTTACCTACAAACTGAGAGCAATACCCAACTAACATGTAACACTAACCACCCTTTAACATATAACTTAACATTTACTAACAATTGACACTACATCATGGCCTCTAATTCGAATACTAAACTAAAAGTCATATCTAATTATCATACTCCTATAACTAACTGACACTAAACTTTACCATATACTAACCATCATCAATCATCTAACTAACCTGATTGAACATCAGTGCACAATCCTCACTGAGTTCAGTCCACACCGTCCAGTGGACCAAACTTTCCAACCTAATCAATTTCTTACCTTAACCCAAATTTGTGGCAAAACCAATCCCCCAATATTACTTAATTGCATTTGCCTACAACTGTGCAGGCCCGAAGACTGCCAAGAGCAGATGTGCATACCAGGCACATCACCTACTGATCAACAATACCCCCAATAGCAGTAAGTATGCGGTTGTTGCAACATCCACTGTTATATGCTCATCATGACTGCTCTCATCTCCTGTCCACCCCCACAGCAGTTGGCACTACTGTTGTAGCTCCCCTCAATCTTAGTTAATATTCCCTCCCTCTAAGCTCCATCATACACATAGTACATTGCTCCCTTACACACACTCCAACAACCATAACTTAGTCACTAAATGATTAGGACTTCACAGGATACCCCTTCCTAATCTCTTATATACATAGTATACAACAAGATACACCTAGTATAAAAATAGCTAAAGAATATATATACTCTAACACACACACACACACACACACACACACACACACACACACACACACACACACATATATATATATATATATATATATATATATATATATATATAGCTAGCTAGGTGATAAACCACTAGTTGACAGTATTGAATAAGATAGACGTATAGGAATCAATCCTGATCAAAAACCCTAACCCTAACCCTAACCCCAGGTCAAAAAACCTAACCCTAACCCTAACCCTAGGTCCTGATCAGTGTCAGTGTGTGTGTGTATGTGTCGTATCTGTGTCAGTGTCTGTGAGTGTGTGTGTGTGTGTGTGTGTGTCGTGTCAGTGTCAGTGTCTGTCAAGTGTGTGTGCGTATTGTGTCAGTGTCATATGTGTGTCCTGTGTGTGTGTGAGAGAGAGAGAGAGAAAGAGAGAGAGAGAGAGATTTAGGGTTTACTTAGAGCTCGAGGAGGAGGAGGAGGGGGATGCCGAAGTAGCCGCTGTGGAGAGCCGGTCGCCAGAGAGAGAGAGAGAGAGAGAGAGAGAGAGTTTTTCAAATTTTTCAAAAATTTTGACGGATTGGGGAAAAGAAAACTTAGCCCTAATTAACCAAATTTTAGCGATGTTTAGCGACGTCAAATAAAAACATCGCTAAAATAAACTTTAGCGACGTCATAGACGTTGCTAAACACGTTGCTAAATATTTTTAATATAAACGTCGCTAAATATGTCGCTAAATATCGCTAAATTAGACATATTAGCGACGTTTAGCGACCTTAATTGAACTTATAGCAACTAATCTTTTAAAATCTTAATAAAAGTCGCTAAAGGTCGCTAAATGTCGCCATTTAGCGACGTCTAGAGACATTTTTACATGGAGTCGCTAATTTATCTTTTATTAGCGACGTTCCCTATGACGTCGCTAAAACACGTCGCTAATCCCACTTTTTCTAGTAGTGATTTCACTTGCGAATAAAATACAATCTACAGCACATTCAAATAAACTAATTACAGGGTTTAAAACTCAGTTATATTATCTAATTTACTGTTCAAGTGAATTTCAGAATTATTAAACAGGTTAGGATTTAAACGACCGTGAACTTGTGAGTTCGAGCCAGGTTTCAAAGATCCAGAATTGGGAATATTTTTCTATTTTTGCGTCATAGTTTGCGATCATCACAGGACACACTACCCCTGTCAAATGGCATGGGGTACGAGAGGGTTACACAGCGAACGTGTTGCAGCAGGCCGTTCGAAAAACGATGCGACGAGGAGAGAGAAATACTCACCGGAACAGGATGTCGGAAACGTCTGTATTACGCGTACGCGGGGTGGTACGGAGGAGCTCAGTCGGCGACGGTGCTGCTGCGGTGGTGGTGCTCCTCGGCGTGCTGCGGCTGGACCGTCGGTGGTCGCTGGAGTCGGCGTCGGGGTCAGCTTTTGGGTCAGCTTTTGGATGCGAGTCCAGATCCGACCCGATCCAATAGGGTTGGTTTATTTTGGGTTCAGTTTATATTAGTTGGTTTAATTCGGTTCAGGTTGGTTTAAACCAGTTTATTCTGGTTTATTTAAAATCTATGTTTTTGGGTATTTAAAAATAGTTTTTGGGTCTAATAAATTCCAAAAAAATTACACTATGACTAATTATTTATTTTACACTCAAATTTTTTTTCATAATGTTTTAATATTTTAATTTAATACTTAAAAATATTTAATTCCAGAAAACATTTATTTTAATTAGTTAAAAATTTCAGAAAAATCTCAAAAATTTATTTTTAATTTCTGAAATAATATGGGTGTTTACAATCTACCCTACTTAAAAGAATTGCCTCCTGGCAATTAAGAAAACATAGCCGGTCAGAAGAGATGACACGGTTGCAAGACATGTTTGAAAGTATGACACAAAGAAAGAATCACGAATAAGAAAAAATTGAGAGAAAGTGTGAGGGTTAAGCAGAACACATAGGGAAGGAATAAAAATGTTTCCCTAAGCAATGAGAGAGATAAGTAATTCAAGAGTAAAAGAATCTGATTAGAGCAAAAAAATCTACAGCTTAGGAAAACTTGGGTATCAATTACTAACAAGTTCATAATACTAGGCTTAAGGCTAAGGAAAAAAATTAACAGGCACGTGCTAAAGCATTACCAGGAATAGATAGCTATGATAAAACTTAAATCTTATGTGTATTCACTACTCTACGAGTCTGTGCGTCCTCCATTGTCATCGCAAAAGCTTGTCCATATCCTTGTGGTGGTATCCTTTGCTGTTGCTGGGCCTGTTGGAAGAGTGCTGGTCTGCTTGATTGCATTGTTGAGATGATTGTCCTCTACCAACTGGTGTCACTTCATCGTCGTAGGTAACAACTGTAACTTGTGGTGTTCCTGCGGGAGTCTCTTTGTTTGCTTATGGATCCATTACTCTGCATCCAAAATAAACTATAAAAGACGCATAGGGGAATCAAGGCAGGATACAACTCAAGAAATTAATTTGAATCCGATATAGAGATCAACAACGATTCAATCAAGGGGATGAGATCCTATAACATATCCTATCTTTATCGCAAGCTTGCTCGGTTCCTTAGTTGAAATCAAAATAATTTAGTCGCTCAGACCTGCATGGACCACCAAAAAAACCATGTCACGCCCCAGTCCCAAAATACCGAGGGACTAGACACGTGGCAATGGCTAACAACACACTCCAATGGGCAAACCCAATCTAATAGACCCATTAGGGTATACTTAAGCTGTAAAACAACAATAAAGGTCTATGATACAAGTCACAGTCTAATTCTAATCTCATCCACAGAAGATAACATAAATCAAATGTCAGAATAATCAAGATGAATATAAAACAACAAGTTTCAATAAAAAGTCTCGGGGAACAACCCGATAATGAGTTTAATACAGAAATCTACTAGACATGAAATAGAGTATCAAGAACAGAAATGACTGAGTATATAAAACAAATACTCAGGAGAAATCTTCTGGCATCACCTCGTCCTCTGGTATTGGTACTGCTCCAGCGTCTGCTCTTGTCCCGTATACTTCGGGATAGATCTCCTCTGCTAAATCTGGGGACATAATCCGGATCCAAGTCCTCAGGGGATATAGCAAGGTACAAGAATAACTCAAGCCAAATAAATGCAGTATATAAAATGTATCAATAGGGCAAACTATGTAACCAGCTATGTGATATGTAAGATGAGAGCATCATTAGTACTCAGGCTGAGACCACTACAAGCTCTGTGTCGGGGAGCAGGTAGCAGTGATATCACGTAGTAGGCCAAGCTCGGATTTAGAGACTTAAGCACCGCAATAATAAGGTTTTACATATATGATCAGCCTATAGCCTGTGTGTCTCTCTCCACCCAATGTAATCATACGTCTCATGTCCACGACATGCAAGATCATATCTAATACAATAAGTCATATGATAGCTATGCATATATATAAAGTCTATGTCACGAATCATGTAAGCCTATACAGAATCAGCATGAATACTGAGAAAAGATTCTATCTCATGAATAGTATCAAGTGTCCTACGGTATGACGTACTTGATAATAAAAGCACAAAAATATATAGGATCATAATATCAACTCTCTAGTTGACGTTACAAAACTCCGCGTACGGTGTTGACACCCGAATATTATTCGGACGCTAAGCAATGTCACACGGCCCTAGGTTGAACATATATAACACAGAAATAGATCAAGAAAATAATATGAAGCAGGTACTACAAGTTTGGCAAGGTACACTTGTCACGCCCTAGTCCCAAAATACGTAGAACTAGGAATACGTAAGCATGCCAGCCGTATGTATATGGCAACTCCAATATATGGATACCATAATACACACGTATGCTGTAATATGAATATTAACTCACATGTAGTATATATATTATCACAAGTCACAGGGCATAACTAGATCTCATCCACAGATCAAATAACCAATCAATTATATAATTGAATCAAGTGTAAAATACTTGATAAGAACAAGTAGTTGGGTGGAGACAAATCTACTACCAATTAGAATATAAGAGAAACAAAATAAGTACATCTAATGATCAATGAGGCTTGAAGGAAAGATCTCCTCGAAAGAGAGAGAAGTAGCAAGTCCTGATCCGTGCTCCTGCGAATAGTCAAGATCGTTTACACCTGGAAAAGGACCAGGTCCTCAGAGGGACGTAACAAGATACATAGAAGTATGCCAATTGAATACAGTAAAACATGCATAATAGACAGAAAATATATAAGTACGCTGTACTAGACAATCTATATGAAATGCATAATGAGTACAACCTTTTCAACGTATGGGTAGGTGTAGGATACTCTATTAATCTCACAACTCACACACACGTCCATGAATATCATCAGCCGTTATACCGCGAGGGTAGCGACCATCGTGACACCATCAGCCGACATACCGCGAGAGTAGCGACCATCGCGACACAACTACCATAGTGCGTGCTAGTTACTACGGTTTACCAGAGTGGGTAGCCCATACGCCTACTGATTGTCCTCCTCTCCCATGATACTATGTGTCAAGCGGGTGTCAACATATATAGTATATAATTATGACTGAAAGAAAACACATATATAATGAATGTATAAAAAATATGACAAGCTTGTAAAGTACTATAAGCAATTTGGCAAGATATCTTACCTGGTATGAAAAAGGATGAAGTCCCAACTCAAGACGTTCGATCTACCCGTCACATAAATTAAACAAGTTAGCTTACAAAAGTGGGTGAATAGTTTCCGTCATTTTAATCTATTTTAACTCTGAATAAAATAACCTAAAATATTATTTTAATCTTATTATAATCTAATTTTATTGTTAAACCCTAATTTTGGTCCAAAGAAAGTCAACTTTATGGATTTGTGATCCATGGTACGCAAATCGAGGCAATCCATTGACCAAAAAGTCAACCAACTCAAATCCTGAATTTGTGTGTAAAATTTTATAGATTTTAGTCCTACATGAACGCTAGAATTGACAGTTTCATAAAATCACAAGTCGGTAAAGAGTTATGTCCACAAGGGCGCATAGATGATAGTTTTCGGTGGTTTCCTATTTGCGTCTACGTTGCACAAATTTTACAGTAGATTAAACTTACATATTAAATTCAGGAAAAATAATTTTATAGAATTTCATCATGTCAAATTTTCGAAAATTCAAACGGATCATAATTCCGAGTTCGGGATCTTCCGAAATCTCGAAAAAACAAAAATGTGTCTGATTTCGGATAGCTGATACTTTTAGAATTTTTTGGAAAAATAGGTTCATAAATTATTAAAATAATTTATATATATTCCGAAAACTAACCTTGATATAGTTCTAAAAAAAAGCTAGAGCGCGTTTGGAGTCCAGAGCTAGGGGATATCGTCTTTTTAAGTCGTCATAACTACTAGAAAATGAAGCTGAATTTATGACGAATTTTGACTATTTTTGGACGAAAAAGAGGGGAGTTTGGGGAAGAAAAATATGAAAGATGAGTTTATTCTATAAGTCTAATAGATATTTATAATGGTGGAGACTACTTAATTGAATATGACTATGACTGGCTAATTTGATATGATTAGGATCAGTTTAAATAAGGATAAGATATACATGAAGTTGCTTTCCTAGTAGGCTCAGAATTTGAATTAATTTAAAATAGAGTTTGAGTTTATCTCAATAATTTATAATCTTAAATATAATTAAAGATAATACAAATAATTTATATATAATCTTATTAATATCTATTAACACTAAATTAGCATCTATCTAATATTAAGACTATATATATCCAAATAAATTCTAAATAATTTTAAAAATCCAAATAAATTTAATAAAATTCTAAATAAATTACATAAAATATAATTAAATATATTAACCTAAAATAAATATTTGGTAGGAACAATATCCAAGTATGGTCTCATAGTAAATCATGAAAGTCCTATAAATTTATGTTTTCTATGTTTTAATTACCCTAAAATTCTAGAAAAATCTCCAAAAATCTAAAATAGCCTAAAAATAATTCTAAATAAATATTTATATAAGTAAATTTATTTTCTAATTAACTAAGAGAATACTCTAAAAAAATTCAATATTTAAAATAATCTATAATAAATATAATAATATAATACACACAAAATACCTATTTTGGGTGAGGGGGTTTACAATCTATCCAACTTACAAAAATTTTGTCCTCAAAATTAAAAATAAGGAATAATTTGTTAAATCTTTCACATTCGTATCTAAGGCAAGTCAACCACAATCTTCTCAAAAATTTAAATGACAAAATCTATTCAAATCCATCACAATCTCTTCAAAATTAAAATAACCATTGTTTAAATCAAAATTTAACCTATCATAATCTCTTCTATATTTTTAAATAATTAATATCTAAATTTAATTCAAATCTATATGACATCTTGAATATTTAAATAACCCACATCAAATTTTATATCACGATTTTCAACTATCATAATCTCCTATAGATTTTAAACAATTCTAATCAAATCTTATTCCTATATTTTAACTTAAGAATTTTGTACTCTTCAAATTTTAAATTCAATTTCTATTATCAACATTTCAAATAGGTGATCCAATAATCAAAATTTAACTTTTAATTCAAATCATCAAATTATAAATTTTGAATTCCATCCATCAATGTTCATGTTTAGAGTTCTATATTTTTTTTCAAGATTTAAATTGTTAATTCAATCTCCAATATTCAAAATTTAAATCATGTGCTCAAATTATAAATATTTGGACCATAATATTAAAATTTGAAAATTTATTCTATAAGGCATTCTTATCTTTAAAGTTAAATCATCATAATCTAAACCATTCTTCTAAAAATTCTTAAAATTAAAATGACTTAAATCTCTCAATCTAATCTTACTTGATCACAATCTAAAAAAATATTACCTCAAGTTGACAATGCAACATCTATCTAACTTAGAATTTACCGATCTATCACATAGGCTATACATTTAAGAAAAATATCCTCAAATTATTTAATCGTGTTATTCAATCCACAAAATATCTCACATATTTTATGTCCTTAATTACAAAAGATAGTCACAAAGTAATGTGATTGGCCTATGGGGTATACCTAGTACTCTCCGTGTATCAAACTTATACCAAGCACGAACGTTCGTCTTTTCGAAATAGGGAAAGACAAAAAACAATAATAAAGAATTCAAGGAGGAGGTAATAGAATACAATTATGGGGTTCAAGGCGATTAAAAAATTCAAAAAGAGAGTTGTCAGGACAGTTGTGGATTGAAATCTTATTTTGGTAAATTCCTATTTATATGCTTATATCAGTACAGTTATATAACCGATAAGATATGCTCGGATATGTCTAAAGGGCAAGTATATTCGTCTAACATGCTGAGTCAACTATATCTCAATCCACGTAAAGTAGTCATGTGAAGAGCGAACCAAGTGCATTAAGGTTGATCAGACCATAATACACTGATTCTGATTTAGACAATGTATTAGTAGGCATCCCCAATAACACATATGTCATAAATAAGCTCGATAAAAGAATAAACTTGCAAAACTAGGCTATAAAATAGCAGCATAAGCGGAGGTAGTCCAAAAAATATAAGTACGCTAGATTATGATGAAGGAAGGTACAAAATAATTCAAATTCATAAAGAAGATAAGACTTGTCCGATGTTGTGCCTCTACAGTTGTCATCTAACTTCTTGTCTAAGTCTCTAGTCGACCAAGTGGGGGTATGGGCCTCTAAGTTCTACAGTCTGGGTAAATACTATCTTCTTATACAAGCCTATAGTTGGTATCATTCAATTATACTTCATTAATGGTTCAAAAGGACTATGTAATACTAGGTTATGAGGCATACTACCCAACTTACAAGAATTTAACTAATAGTGTTATTGAACAATAGAGTGTATATACTTAGTATAAGTCACCTTCCTAACCCCTATCAAGCACGAAATAAAGATAAGATTGACGTTGTGAAAGGATCAAGCAAGATGCAATGCAAGCAATCAAATAAGAATGCGAAATAAAATCAAGGGAGGTGATTAAATAAGTGGATGAGATCCTATACTCTAATCCTATGTGCAGGCTTGCTCGGTACAGTAACATAACCGAGACAATATGCTCTCGACCTGCATGGCCATCAAAAAATATGTCACGCCCCAGTCACAAAATACATAGGACTAGGAATACGTGTCACTACCATATTTTCTAGGAAAGGGTATTTTAGTTATTTGATAATTAATTAAATATTGTGCATGTTAAATTTTTATTTATTGTATTATTTATTTATTATTAGCATGTTAGATTTATTTTTGGACTTGTGTTAGTGGACCAACTAGTTTAGTTTAGACTCATGGACCAACATTTAATTCTAGTTAGAATTGAGCCAAATAATTAGAAGCCCAATTATTAGGAGGATAATTAATTATGTTAAATCCATTAGACTAGAAGCTTTCCTCCTTAATTAATTTCTTCATGAGAGGCCCCAAGGGATATTTTAGACTTTACATAGTAGCTTGAGGGAGGGGGCAAGTGAGGCCTATATAAAGGGGATAAAAACTTTCTCTCTCTTTATTTTTTATTCCAAATCTAGATCTAGAAAATTTTCTCAACCAAATCCCTACCAAATTTCCACCCAATTATTTCCCAAATCACCATTGGAGGCTATTAGAGCATGGATCTACAAGAAGGAAGCATAGATCTACAAGAAGGAAGCATGAATCTACAAAGAGGAGCAATGATCTACAAGTTGAAGGCCAATTTAACCAATTTTGGAGGTTTTATTGGGAATCCATCTCCCAATAGGTATAATTTCATTTTTTTCCTTAATTTAGGTTCTAAATCTGAGATTTAACCATGGAAAATTAACCCATATGCATAGGCTACCCATAGGATTTGGTTTTGTGTTTATAGGAGGCCTATTGAGAAAGTTGTGGTATTTTTTGTGTCAATTTTGGGAGAAATTTCGAGATTGACATTTGTTGTATTGTCAATTGGTCATATAGATCAATTTGACATGCTCTTGTATGTTTGGGGCTAGTGTCGTGTCAACAATTAGGTATGTGTAGGTCATATCCCATCAATTTGGTGATACGTGTTGATTTGGGGGGTTTTTCCTCCGACACGGGACTATGAGCATGTCACATTTTGACACGGACACGTAGATTTATATTTGACTCTTCATATTGTTCATAAATAATATATATGACTTGTTCGTGTCCTTCGGGGTACGTTTGGATGTGTGGTGGACTCGTGTCGCATGCGTATCCTAGATCTAGTGGGATACGGGGTGATACGGTCCATGTATGTGCAATTTAATTGTAGATCTAATTCTTTTGTGTTCTTATTTCATGGAGAAATATAATTATATATATGCATATATATATATATATATATATATATATATATATATATATATATATATATAATATTGTGTATATATATATTTATGTAATGTTGTGTCTTAGATCCATGCATCTATGTATATATACTATATGTGTATATTATTATGTAGTTATTTTTTTACATGTAGATATATATTTATAAGTGGTAGTATATGTATATATAATATAGTAGATATATTTATATGTGGTTATGTATATAGTTATATTATATATTGTTATGAAATTATATAGAGTATGATTTTATATACGTATACATATATGTGTTGTTATATATGTATATATTACCATGCTATTGTCATATGTATTTAATATGTACATATATATGTGGAGGTGTATGTATGTTATAAATATGTTATTTGTCATAGTGTTATATATTATAGTTATATCTATTTTTGTATCTATTTATGGGTGTTATATATATATATATATATATATATATATATATATATATATATATATATATATATATGCATTGTATATATAAACATAAGAGAGAGAGAGAGGAGAACAGGAGTTTTAGCGATAGCAGGAACCGTCGCTACAGCAGCCGTCGTAACAGCAATGAAACAGCAGCGGCCACAGCAGGGGATACAACGATAGCAGCCAGCGATAGTTACAAAAAACTGTCGCTGAAACAGCAACAGTATCAGCAGCGTATCAGGAGTTTTAGTGACAGTTTTAGCGACAGTTGCAGAAAACTGTCACTAAAACAGCAGTGTATCAATATCAAAAGCAGCTTCAGCGACAGTGGGCAGAATCTTCAGCGACAGTTTGGCAGTTATATATATATATATATATATATATATATATATATATATATATATATATATATATGGTAATTAATATATACGTATATATGTTCCTAATTTTCTAATTGTGCTTTAGTATGCTATATGTATAATATATTTAGTTGTAGCATATAATATTATTAGAATAGTTAGTATATTTTAGTTATCTAATCTGAACCACCCATCTCAGCCACTTCATACTGGGGTTATGAGTATCTTTAGTTATATATATTATAGGTATGTATGTATGTACATATATATGTATTAGTATTTAGTGTGTAGTTGGTAGTTAGTATTTATTCTATTTAGTACATACTAGAAGTTATATTGGATTGATATATGTATACATATAGTTATTGATGAATAGTTAGTATATATATATATGAAGATTTTGGCATTACCTTGAGATACCAAGGTAAGTATCAAGAGATACCAAGGTATGAGTAGTAGGTATTGGCATAGTAATAGGATAGTTATAAACTAATTATGGGTTGGTATTAAGGTGACTAAAATAAGGTATATAGTATTTTATAAATACTAAATACATGGTAGTTTATAGTTATAGTTGGATAGTTAATATATATATACTAGAGTGACATTACCTTGAGATACCAAGGTAAATGCCAAGGTATTAAGGATACCCAAGGTATTGGATTTGGGTATCAAGATATAGGTTTAGTATTGTGATACCAAGTTGGTTCAAAACCAAGATATCCATTTAGCATTGGTAATTAGGATTTTATATATATAATATTGTTTGATATTTACATATGTGTTATATTTATTCCTTGTTTGCGTATCCTGAGATACGGTATCTTAGTATCCTAAGATGTAGCTTGTATGGCCTAGATTCATATGTGTGAGTCCAATATCTTTAAGTTAGACTCATGCAACCTAGAAATGGGTAGTTGACCATAGTTTGACTATAGTTGACCATAGTTGACTTAGAGTTGACCTAGTTTGACTTTTGACTTAGAATTGACTTGTTGACCTAGAAGTTGACTAGTTTAACATCTTTTCTTTCCAGAACCTTGTATTAATGCAATATTCTATATATAGGTCTGTGTGACACCAGTTCGGACAGTTTGACATTCATTGCTCGGGACCACAAGCGAGTATATTTCTCTGATAGTTTTCAATTCATAATATTGTATATATGCATGCTCTAGAATTGTATACATTAATCCCGATATAGTGATTTCACGGACTGGTACTATATGGATCCCGTCATGAGATGTTATCCCTACCGTGTTCAGCGGGTTCTCGTGTACATTGTATCTCATCGTGTATACTGGGTATTGATGTTACTTCGTGTTCACACACTGCTCGTGTTCAGTATGCTTATTCGTGTACACCCACCGTTCGTATTCGGTGGTTATGATATTTGTGTACACCCACTGCTCGTGACAGTGGTTATATTTTTGTGTTCGTAGCGTGTCGTGATTGGATCCATCGGTATTAGTTGGGGGTGGAATTGTAGGAGTTGATTATGTGATCAAAGCCATTGTTACAAATTTGTACATTCTGATTACATACTTCACTTGTAATCTGTCTTACCTGATCATGTTTACCCAACCCGATCAAATAATGAACTCGTATTCTAAGGCACATTAGATAGTTTAAATTGCAGTTTACTTCATCATATTGTGATATTCATATTGTTGATCTATATATTCTCGTACAATACCTGTATATATCTTGTTCATCATTCATATGTTTAGTGATCTTGTATTTCATTTCTATATCTGTTTATATGCTCGATTATGTTATTGGAACTGCTTTCAGAGGTATGTACATCGCTCCATTCCTGACTGAAAAATATTTTTTAGAGGATCCGAGAGATTGGTGTCCGACATACTTTGGACTTTGACTTATAGATGGTACAGACTTGGACCCACTAGTTCTGGAGTGACTACCGAGAGTTTTAGCCGGATTCACTATGTAGCATAATTAGTTCTCTTTGGCATTTTTGGTACCGGATTTGTTTCCGACTTCTATTTGAGTTATTGATTTTTGTTTCTATTGTTGATGATTTATATTTTTTGATGTATAGTAAGACTTCCTTCATATCTTCTCGTGCTTTAGATTGTGATTGAGTTTTTGTGTGAGTTATTGTTGGCAAACTTTATATTATTGTGAGATTTTAGATAGTATAGTAGACCAAGACAGCGTTCTACCGTCGATGCTGCGGCGTAGGCTGGGCGTTATTTTCGAGTGCAGGTCGTGACACATTTTTAGTGGTGGCCCATGCAGGTCAGGCTTCGCAAGTTATGCGATGTCGTGGTAGTTCAATGACTTAGTTGTACTACTACGAGCCTGGGATAGGATATAGGATGTAGGATATAAGATATTAGGATGAGAGAATACTCAATCACAAATTTCTTGAGAGATTCCTAGGACGAACCTTGAGAATCTTATTATAATTTATAATTCAAAATATTTTCCCTTGTTTCCGTCCGCTCTCACTTGTTGTTGTTAAATTTGATTCTTTGTGATCGATTGTTGAATTTGATTCTTGGTGATCGGTTGATTTAAATTCTTGGTGTTCGTTATTGAGTTTGATTTTATATCGAGAGAAATTATACGGACTAAATTACGGTATCATCTGATGATATATGGGGACAGTGAGGAAGGCGAAACGTCTGCTTTGGTTATGGAGCATAGAGTTTATCGTAGCCATATTAGCTGGAGTAACGAAAACGTAGGGACCTGACTTCGGATGTACATATCTTAGTTATGAAATTAAGAATTTCTCGCAGCTATACTAGTTAGCACAACGAGGATTCTAGACGACATGATTATAGAGTTGCATACCTAAGTTATGAGATCTATCGTTTATCGCAGCTATGCTTACTGGCTTGGCGAGGATTCTGAGTGTCATAATTTCGGACAGATGTGTATGATTATTAGATTGTATCTTAAATTGGTTCTTAAAGTATCATCTCATTACTTATTTATTTCTTCTATTATAGGACTTCGTTCCATCATTATTTAGCTTAGCAGTAGGGATACCTTCAGTTCTTTATTCCAATTCTTTATAGAGCTTCTTTCCTTAGAGTCCTTGTTAGTGTGATAATTGGTGAATTGTATTAGGTCTGTGTCTTGAGTATCAGTATTGACTATTGAGAGTGTGACTTATGAGTCTGTAAGTGGTTCTTGGTTAGGCATGTGAGCAATAGGCATAAATCTAGGGATAACCATAGCGTAGTACTTTGTAGCAATAGTTCTATGATATGTGTCATTATAGATAGTATGAGTACTAATGGTAGAGAGGAGAGTAGAGAGTATCAGTAGTGGTTCCATGAGTTAGTATCAGTATCAACATGCCAGTTCTGGATAATCATGAATTCATATAGTTGGGTGAGCCATGTAAATATTTAAGTATCAAGGAAATTGTGTTGAAAAATAATAGAGCATGATATTCAATTTGGTGGTTGATACTTGTGTGTGTCAAGAGTAGAGAAATATATATGCATAAAGGATATTAGTAAGCATGCTATAGTAGAATGGTACCCATAAGTATATAGGAAAGTATGAGGGAATAATAATACATTATGCTAAAGTAGTAGGACTTGTGTTAAGGTATAGTAGAGCATTGATACGAGTGCACCAGTATATGACTAGTGATGGGTATATCACTTGATATTGAGACTAGTGATGTGTTGGAAGCAATAGGTGGAAGAGTGTCTAGAAATTGTATGCAGGATGCACAGTGGGTGGTAAGTGTTAGTGGAAGTTCATGAGTATCAGAAAGTGGAAGATTGAGTATTAATATTATGTCATGGGTTGGAAAATATCAAGATTGGTCATGGAAGAAATGTATCACTGATTTGTGTATCCGTCTGTAAAAGGTTTGAGGAGAAATACATATACATCAATAGAGATATAGAACCATATGTCCGCCTTTGGGAGTGAAGTAAAACATATGAATTATAGAAGTTAATAACTAGTGCAAGTAATCATGAGTTCTAGTGAGTGTGATGAGGTGATCTAATAAGGAAGCTAGTGTCCTAGAACATTAAGGGTATATATTATGTAGTTTTGAAGCTAGTGTTACTATATCAAAAGTGTTAGTATTTCTATATCAGGGATTATCTGAGTAATATGCTAGTAATAGTAAGTATATTTGATTGGTGTATCAGTTAATATGGATAGAAAGATAATTGGGAGTAATAATACAAGTGATCCAAGCAGTAGAGGATGGAGACAATATATATATATATATATATATATATATATATATATATATATATATATATATATATATATATAGAAGTAAGTAAGAATAATACCTTGCTAAATTTGATTATAGAGGTCGTATGTATCAGAGAATAGTCCTAGGGGTATAAGGATACCAGTGAGATGTCATGGTGTTGTAATGACTAGAAGATAATTGTGTATTTATTGTGTATAGATGAGAACCTTAGGATGATTAACAAATGTTAGAGGATGAGTTGTACCAAGTATCAAATAAAAAGATATACCCTAGTAACAAGAGCCGGAGTACCTCACGTATTATGAAAGTTTAGGTACAAGCATAATAGAGGAGAGGCATGAGTAACTTGGTATACGGATATCATCAAAATGCATATGAGAGTTGATGCCTTGTGAAGACAGTAACAAAATTTAAGTAAGGCATCCTATATGAAGTGATAAGTTGGACGAGGGTGTGCTAATAAATACATGATTGAAAAGGTATACAAGTGTTCCTTGCAAGAGAATAATTGAGAAATTTTGGTGATTGAAACAGATAAAGAAGGTAGTATCTTAGCAGTATTTTGTATAGTATCCTAGGTGGCAAGTGCCAATGAATTAAGCATGTCCATGACCTATAACTATAGTATATCATTAGTATTTGGCAACCCTCAGTATTAAGAATGTCTTGACTAGGTTGATGATTAGTGAATGCTTAGTGTGATGGAATAGGCCACAGGTGGCATAACAGGTTATCCCGTACCAGTAGAGGGAGACACCTCAGCAGGACAGAGACTGAATTTCATAATAGTTAGAGACTATATCCAAGTATGTAAAATGATATGATTGTATGTTATAGGATATATACTATTTTAGACTATGATTGGTGGGGTTTGACCATAATAAGATTTGTATGAATAGGATATGATTGACCCAAGAGAGAGGGGTGAGAGTTTTAATTTTGAGGAAAAAATTCTTCTAAGGGGGGTAGATTTGTCACTACCACATTTTCTAGAAAAGGGTATTTTAGTCATTTGGTAATTAATTAAATATTGTGCATGTTAAATTTTTATTTATTGTATTATTTATTTATTATTAGCATGTTAGATTTATTTTTGGACTTGTGTTAGTGGACCAACTAGTTTAGTTTAGACTCATGGACCAACATTTAATTCTAGTTAGAATTGAGCCCAATAATTAGAAGCCCAATTATTAGGAGGATGATTAATTATGTTAAACCCATTAGACTAGAAGCTTTCCTCCTTAATTAATTTCTTCATGAGAGGCCCCAAGGGGTATTTTAGACTTTACATAGTAGCTTGAGCGAGGGGGCAAGTGAGGCCTATATAAAGGGAATAAAAACTTTTTCTCTCTTTATTTTTTATTCCAAATCTAGATCTAGAAAATTCCTTCAACCAAATCTCTACCAAATTTCTACCCAATTATTTCCTAAATCACCATTAAAGGCTATTAGATCATGGATCTACAAGAAGGAAGCATAGATCTACAAAGAGGAAGCATAGATCTACAAAGAGGAGCAATGATCTACAAGTTGAAGGACAATTTCACCAATTTTGGAGGTTTTATTGGAATCCATCTCCCAATAGGTACAATTCAGTTTTTTTCTTAATTTAGGTTCTAAATATGAGATTTAACCATAAAAAATTAACCCATATGCATAGGCTACCCATAAGATTTGGTTTTGTGTTCATAGGAGGCCTATTGAGAAAGTTATGATATTTTTTTTGTCAATTGTGGAAGAATTCCGAGATTGACATTTGTTGTATGTGTCAATTGGTCATATAAATCAATTTGACATGTACTTGTGTGTTTGGGGCTAGTGTCATGTCCACAATTGGGTACGTGTAGGTCGTATCCCATCAATTTGGTGATACGTGTTGATTTGGGGGTTTTTCCTCCGATACGGGACTATGAGCATGTCACATTTTGACACGGACACGTAGATTTATATTTGACTCTTCATATTATTCATAAATAATATATATGACTTATTCGTGTCCTTCGGGGTACGTTTGGATGTGTGGTGGACTCGTGTCGCATGCGTATTCTAGATCTAATGGGATACGGGGTGATACGGTCCATGTATGTGCAATTTAATTGTAGATCTAATTCTTTTTTGTTCTTATTTCATGGAGAAATATAATTATATATATGCATATATATATATATATATATATATATATATATATATATATATATATATATATATATATATAATATTGTGTATATATATTTATGTAATATTTTGTCTTAGATCTATGCATCTATGTATATATACTATATGTGTATATTATTATGTAGCTATTTTTCTATATGCAGATATATATTTATAAGTGGTAGTATATGTATATATAATATAGTAGATATATTTATATGTGGTTATATATATAGTTATACTATATTTGTTATGTATTTATATAGGGTATGATTTTATATACGTATACATATATGTGTTGTTATATATATATATATTACTATGCTATTGTCATATATATTTAATATGTATATATATATGTGGAGGGGTATGTATGTTATATATATGTTATTTGTCATAGTGTTATATATTATAGTTATATGTATTTTTGTATCTATTTATGGGTGTTATATATATATATATATATATATATATATATATATATATATATATATATATAGGTTATATTTATATATGCATTATATATATAAACATAAGAGAGAGAGAAGAACAGGAGTTTAGCGACAGCAGGAACCGTCGCGACAGCAGCCGTCGCAACATCAATGAAACTACAGAGGCCACAGCAGGAGAAATATCGATAGCAGCCAGCGATAGTTGCAAAAAACAGTCGCTGAAACAACAGCAGTATCAGCAGCGTATCAGGAGTTTTAGTGCCAGTTTTAGCGACAGTTGCAGAAAACTGTCACTAAAACAGCAGTGTATCAATATCAAAAGCAGCTTCAACGACAATGGGCAGAATCTTCAGCGACAGTTTTACAGTTTTATATATTAGATATATATATATATATATATATATATATATATATATATATATATATATATATATATATATATGGTAATTAATATATACGTATATATGTTCCTAATTTTCTAATTGTGCTTTAGTATGCTATATGTATAATATATTTAGTTGTAGCATATAATATTATTGGAATACTTAGTATATTTTAGTTATCTATTGTTATGAGTATCTTTCGTTATATATATTATAGGTATGTATGTATGTATGTATATATGTATGTATGTATGTATGTATGTATGTATGTATGTATGTATGTACGTATATATGTATTAGTATTTAGTGTATAGTTGGTAGTTAGTATTTATTCTATTTAGTACATACTAGAAGTTATATTGGATTGATATATGTATACATATAGTTATTGAAGAATAGTTAGTATATATATATAAAAATTTTGGCATTACCTTGAGATACCAAGGTAAGTATCAAGAGATATCAAGGTATGAGTAGTAGGTATTGGCATAGTAATAGGATAGTTATAAACTAATTATGGGTTGGTATTAAGGTGACTAAAATAAGGTATATAGTATTGTATAAATACTAAATACATGGTAGTTTATAGTTATAGTTGGATTGTTAATATATATATACTAGAGTGACATTACCTTGAGATACCAAGGTAAATGCCAAGGTATTAAGGATACCCAAGGTATTGGGTTTGGGTATCAAGATAGAGGTTTAGTATTGCGATCGAAACCAAGGTATCCATTTAGCATTGGTAATTGAAATTATATATATATAATATTGTTTGATATGTACATATGTGTTATATTTATCCCTTGTTTGCGTATCCTGAGATACGGTATCTTAGTATGCTAAGATGTAGCTTGTATGGCCTAGATTCATAGTGTGTGAGCCCAATATCTTTGAGTTAGACTCATGCAACCTAGAAATGGGTAGTTGACCATAGTTTGACTATAGTTGACCATAGTTGACTTAGAGTTGATCTAGTTTGACTTTTGACTTAGAATTGACTTGTTGACCTAGAAGTTGACTAGTTTAACTTTTTTTCTTTCCAGAACCTTGTATTAATGCAATATTTCATAAATAGGTCTGTGTGACACCAGTTCGGACAGTTTGACATTTATTGCTCTAGACCACAGACGAGTAAATTTCTCTGATAGTTTTCAATTCATAATATTATATATATACATGCTCTAGAATTGTATACATTGATCCTGATACAGTGATTTCACGGACTGGTACTATATGGATCCTGTCATGAGATGTTATCCCTATCGTGTTCAGCGGGTACTCGTGTATATTGTATCTCATCGTGTATACTGGGTATTGATGTTACTTCTTGTTCACACACTGCTCGTGTTCAGTGTGCTTATTGATGTACACCCACCGCTCGTGTTCGGTGATTATGATATTCGTGTTCACCCACTGCTCGTGACAGTGGTTATATTTTTGTGTTCGTAGCATGTCATGATTGGATCCATCGGTATTAGTTGGGGGTGGGAGAGTAGGAGTTGATTATGTGATCAAAGCCATTGTTACAAATCGTGTACATTCTGATTACATACTTCACTTGTAATCCGTCTTACCTGATCATGTTCACCCAACCCGATCACATAATGAACTCATATTCTAAGGCACATTAGATAGTTTAGATTGCAGTTTACTTTATCATATTGTGATATTCATATTGTTGATCTATATATTCTCGTACATTACTTGTATATATCTTGTTCATCATTCATATGTTTAGTGATCTTGTATTTCATTTCTATATATGTTTATATGCTCGATTATGTTATTGGAACTGCTTTCAGAGGTATGTACTTCGCTCCATTCCTGACTAAAAAATATTTTTCAGAGGATCCGAGAGATTGGTGTCCGACATACTTTGGACTTTGACTTATAGATGGTGCAGACATGGACCCACTAGTTCTGGAGTGACTACCGAAAGTTTTAACCGGATTCACTAGGTAGCATAATTAGTTCTCTTTGGCATTTTTGGTACCGGATTTGTTTCCGGCTTCTATTTGAGTTATTGATTTTTGTTTCTATTGTTGATGATTTATGTTTTTTGATGTATAGTTAGACTTCCTTCATATCTTCTCGTGCTTTAGATTGTGATTGAGTTTTTGGGTGAGCTATTGCTGGCAAACTTTATATTATTGTAAGATTTTATATAGTATAGTAAACCAAGACTGCGTTCTACCGCCGTTGTTGCGGCGTAGGTTGGGCGTTGTTTTCGACTTGCATCCCTATACCGGGTGCGGGTCATGACAATACGTAAGCATACCAGCTGTATGTATATGGCAACTCCAATATATGGATACCATAATACACACGTACGCTATTATATGAATATTAACTCATATGTGGTATATATATTATCACAAGTCATATGGAATAACTAGATCTCATCCACATAATCAAATAACCAATCAACTATATAACTGAATGAAGTATAAAATGCTTGATAAGAACAAGTAGTTGGGTGGAGACAAATCCACTACCAACTAGAATATAAGAGAAACAAAATAAGTATATCTAATGATCAATGAGGCTTGGAGGAAAGATCTCCTCGAAAGAGAGAGAAGTAGCAAGTCATGATCCGTGCTCCTGCGAATAGTCAAGATCGTCTACACCTGGAAAGGGACCAGGTCCTCAGAGGGAGGTAACAAGATACATAGAAGCATGCCAATTGAATACAGTAAAATATGCATAATAGACAGAAAATATATAAGTACGCTGTACTAGACAATCTATATGAAATGCATAATGAGGACAACCTTTTCGACGTATGGGTAGGTGTATGATACTCTATATATCTCATAACTCACACACACGTCCATGAACATCATTAGTCGTCATACTGCGAGGGTAACGACCATCGTGACAACATCAACCGACATATTGCGAGGGTAGCGACCATCGCGACACAACTACCGTAGTGCGTGCTAGTTACTACGGTTTACCAGAGTAGGTAGCCCATATGCCTACTGATTGTCCTCCCCTCCCATGATATTATATGTCAAGTGGGTGTCAACATTTATAGTATATAATTATGACTGAAAGAAAATACATATATAATGAATGTATAAAAAATATGATAAGCTTGCAAAGTACTATAAGCAATTTGACAAGGTATCTTGCCTGGTATGAAAAAGTATCACGTCCCAGTCCCAAAATACGTAGGACTAGGAACACGTAAGCATGCCAGCCGTATGTATATGGCAACTCCAATATATGGATACCATAATACACACGTATGTTGTAATATGAATATAAACTCACATGTGGTATATCAAATGTCACAGGTCACAGAAAATACTAATCTCATCCACACAACAAGTCACAGAAAGTAAATAATTAAACTAGAATAAAGAGTCTGAATAATCTAACAATGATAGTCGGGTACAAATCTACTACCAATGACTATATCAACTAAAATGAGAGAGAAGAGTAAAATCACCAATATAAATAAGGTGATGATATAAGAGTGTCAGCTAAAGGATCCATCGCTAGAGATAATCAATGATGCTCAGTGGGTAAGGTCTCCTCGGCAGAAAGTAAAGTGTCAGGTCTGGGTCTGTACTCCTGCGGATACTCATGGTCGTCTATACCTGGCAACGGACCAGGTCCTCAGAGGGACATAACAAGATACATAGGAGCAAGCCAATTGAATACAGTAAACATGCATAATGGTTAAAAATATATAAGTACGCTGTATAAGACAATCTATATGAATGCAAATAAGGATAACTTTTTGATGTATGGGGAAGGATAGGCTACTCGATCTAAATCTCACAACTCACACACACGTCAGTGGACATCAGAAATTGACATATCGCGGGGGTAGCGACCAGCGAGACTCCAGAAATCGACATACCGCGGAGGTAGCGACCAACGCGACACACTACCGTAGTGCGAGCTAGATACTACGGTTTACCAGAGTGGTTAAAGCCCATACGCCTAATGATTGCCCTCTCATGATACTAAGTGTCATGTGTGTGTCAACATATCTAATATATAGTAATGACTAAAAGAAACTACACATGCAATGAATATACAGAAATACAATAAATATACAGAAATATAAATAGCATGCAAAGTATTGTAAATAATTTGGCAAGGTATACTTGCCTGGCAAGAGAGCTACAAAATATAACGTCCAGATGTCAAACACCAAGAGTCAGAAACTACGGCCTCAGAATGAACGTCTTCGGATGATGAAATAAATATCACCAACGTTCCCAGAATAAGTGAGATAGCTAGAAAACACTACCCTTTCGTCCAATTTGGACATAAGGGCAAAACGGTAATTTCGGGTCAAAGTGGGGTCCACATGTGGGCCACTTTGCACCGAAAAACATGCCAGGGGTAAAGGTCTCTAAATGGAACAAATTATAGGTCAAACAAATTCTAAATGTCAGTACGAACTTAATGGTATGTCCAATTTTGGATTCCGGTGAGCCGAACACAAATTTGCCCAAAAAGTCAACCGTGGGCCCGCTAATAGGCGACTTGGTCAATTGTCCTGGAATCGCGTGAAACTTGGGTCACAGGACCAGCACGATACCACGAGTCCAATGGTGCAAGTTTATCGTACTACGATAAGCGTACACTAAATGATGCAGTATTTTGCAAAAGTCGCGACACGGGGCCTTTTCGCGGATACGGGCTAATTTTGACGCGCATACGCGTCCGTACCAGTTTCCACGAAAGTCCACACGTCTGGGTATACCGTGCGCACCTTTTGGTGCACTTGTTTCACGATAGGGCGGTCCCTTTTGGCGGGGCGCGCTCCGTATGGTAAATTTTGAAAGTTGAAAAAGTTGGTTTTTCGAAATTTTCAATCTGATTAAATTTAGCATACAACAATAAATAAAATATTATAATTGACAAGAATTAATATCGGTTAGGTGGTCTTCCCATAGCAGGAAGAAAAACTAAATTTGGATCTCTGTGGTGGGAGATACGAGTCCTTAAACATGGGTGGTTACTGCAGTTTTCTGCGTTCTAAAAGTTGTCATTTTTTGCCAACTTGGTCTCTGTTTTCGCCTAGGGTTATGCGTTCTTCGCAAGAAAATAACACACAGTATTAGAAGGAGGATAGGTCGTGAACGTACCGGTGAAGACGGGGTCGAGTTTGGTCGAGCGATGGCACAAAAAACGGAGCCTGAACAGGGGTAAGTCGTTGTTCAAACTGTTATTGCGGTGCGCGGTCACGCGGGTTCGAACGGCTGCGGTCTTCTCCGGTGAACGGCTCCGGCGGCGCGGCGGCTCTGGGTGGTGTCGAGGCTGGCGGCGGTGGTGTCGAGATGGGTTGGGAGAGATTTTAGGGTTAGGGTTTGTCACGACCCGCACCCGAAAATTCGGGCACGAGTGCGTGGGTACGTCCAGCCTACGCCGCAGAATCGGCGGTAGTACGCTGTCTAGGTCAAATTCAAATTTACTAACTAGCTCATTCACAAATAACATAGGCGAGATAATAATGAGAATTGAAACTTAAGATTGCAACTGAAATAAATGTGAGAATAGATTCAAATGTTTTAGTACAGGATTTCAAAATGAAGTCGGGGACAAACCCGATAAATGAGATAAGAATATAAATGAAAGATAGCTACTACTAGCTACTCTGCAGCAGGGATCTCCTGGGTGGGTTCTGGCTCCTCATAGGTAACATCAGTCCCCTCATAGGGACCATAATAAGTAGGGGCAAGATCATCATCATCGCCTAAATCAACAGATCCAGTCAGGAAAGGAGCAAAGTACACAGTGCACAACAAGGTTAAACTAAATATTTATGACAATTAAATATTGAATATCAAGTTAAGAAACTGCATAACAGAACATCATTATCTCAGAGTTAAAGCTGTAAGCAGGTATATGAGAAAACGGAAATAAATGAAACAGGAAATGAAACTACAACAGCCAGCAAGAAATATAACATGACCATAAACTATCTGTGTGAACTTGTGTTTGTTTTTAGAATACATAGTTGGCATGTAGGGATTTATAAGGCTAATCCGGCCGTCATAAACGGCTATTAGACAATATAATCGAGATCCGGCTGATGGACAGTCGTGTACCAACAGCTATTAGACAATACAGGGGAAAGGGTAAACTCCATGCCTCCTTAGTATTCTCCCACCCGACACGAAAAACAAGACATGAACTCCAGTATTCAAGACATAAAAATCCAGTGTTCTAACACTACGTGTAATCATCCAATGATGCTAGTAGAGCAAGGAATTAATTATCACAATATAAAGAATAAACTTGAAGTGCAGGGACTTGCCTGTTGTTTGGATCTGATTAATTTAGTTCTTGGGGGAAAAGTCCAGAGATGAGTCCAAAAGCTGAAATAGACATTACCATCATGCTCAGAAGATGTCAAATAGCTAGAAACGCCTGTCCTTGGGTCCAATTTGGAGACAAGGGCAAAAACGGCAGTTTCGGGTCAAAACGGGGTCCGCCGGTGGGCCCACTTTGCACCGAAAAACGTGTCCGGGTCAAAGGTCTCCAAATTCACCAAACTTAGTGTCAACAGGTCAGGAACGCGGATACGAACCCAACGGAACTTCCAGATTTGGATTCCGATGAGCCGGACACAAAATCGCCCGTCTAGCGGGGCCTGTGGGGCCCACGACACGCGATTTCGTCAACGTTCTCAGAATCGAACCAAACTTGACCCACAGGACCAGCGTATCACTACGAGTCCGATGGCATAAGTTTCATCTCGATCTGACGAGTGTGCACGAAGTTAGGATGAATTGCAGAAAAGGCGGATACGGGGCGATGTCCGCGGATACGCGTTGATTCTGGTGTGCACGCACACCCGAATCAGCTTCCACGAAAACTCACACGTCCGTATCGACGGTGCGCACGTATCTGTGAAGACCGCACGCGACCAAGTCGTCCCGTTTGGCGGGGCGCACTCAGTTCCGGGGTGAAACATGGTCTGGTTTTTCCTGTTTTTGGATCGCGGTGTGCGATCACCACAGGACGCGATGTCCCGAACAGTTTGTCCGGACACCGAGAGGGTCATACAGGCTTCACAATACAATTTGCGGAATTGAAAACGGAGTTACGAGGCGAAAGTTACACGCACCTGAAGGGGACCCGAAAAGCCGGAGAAAAACCGTGTCCGTGTCGTGTCCGACACGACACGAGGAATTTGGGGATTTAGGGTTAGGGTTTCGGATTCTGACGGAGCTCCGGCGGTGGAGCTGGCCGGAGGGAGGCCGGGCAGCGAAGGAGGCGGTCGAGGTGGAGTCGCCGGCGCCGGACGAAGCTGGGTGGAGCGGTGACGGCGGCCGGAGGGGCTCGGGCGGCTGGGAGAGAAGAGGGGAGGGAAGGGAAACTGCGGCGGCGGCCTCGCGGGGGTGGCGCCGGTGGTCGACTGGGCTGAGGGCAGGCGGAGTTCGCGGCGAAGCTAGGGCGGCAGCGGCGCATCGGTGGGCGGAGGCGGAGGTCGGTGGAGGTCGATCGGGGGCTCGGGAAGATGGGTTTAAAAAGGGGGCGGAGACGGTTGCGCGGGGCCGAGGGAGGCGGCGGCCAGCACGGGGGGTGGGGGCGCGTGGCCGCGGGCAGCGCGGGGGTCGGGGGGTGGCGACGTGGCCGAGGGCGGGGCGGCAGCCGCGGGAGGCGGCGGCTGACTCGGGCAGAGGGGAGGATCGGGTGAGCGGGTTAACGGGAGGGTCGGGTTTGGCGGATCCGACCCGACCCGCTAGGGCGGGTACTGGGCTGGGGCTGGCCCGGTGGGCCGGGTCCAGCGGGCCGCGGGCTGGGCCGAATTATATATATTAATAATAATAAAAATAATAATAATAATAATAATAATAAATCAGTTAATTAAATAATTAATTAATTAAATAGTTTTTAGGTATTTAAAAATAGGTCTGAGGCCCAATAAATTCCAGAAAAATTACCCTAAGTCCAGTTTTTCATTTTACACCAAAAAATAATATTTTCACAATATTTTAATGTTGTTTATTATCAATTAAAAATCATGTAATAATTCAAAACCCTGATTTTAATTACAGAAAATTTCAGAAAATTGCGAAAAATCCAATTTTAATATTTTTGAAAAAATCAGGGGGCTTACAGGGTTTAGGGTTTTGTCAATCGTATATATATATATATATATATATATATATATATATATATATATATATATATATATATATATATATAGAGAGAGAGAGAGAGAGAGAGAGAGGAGAGATGATGGGGGGGAATCATCCGCGCGCGCGGGGGGTGGGGGGAACTTAGGCTGCTGCTGCTGCTTTTAAAGCGGGTGCGGGTTTGGGGTTGCTAAGCGGGTAGGGTTTAGGGGATATTGGGTTAGGGTTTAGTAGTTTTTAATTTCATTTTTCTTTTATTTTCTTTTATTCTTTTTCTTTCTATTCCTTTCTAATTTCTTTTATTTTCCTATTAATAACTTTATATATATATATATATATATATATATATATATATATATATATATAT
Organism: Iris macrosiphon; assembly: GCA_036927795.1. Lineage (NCBI taxonomy): Eukaryota > Viridiplantae > Streptophyta > Magnoliopsida > Asparagales > Iridaceae > Iris > Iris macrosiphon. Next base: position 87,727,414 of record JAYESA010000020.1, on the reverse strand, counting down.
ATATATATATATATATATATATATATATATATAATTTGAGGAATTTATTTTAGTGCATACAATAATTCTATCAACTGTTCACAAGGTCACCTACATGAAATTAATTAAGGTAAATTAATAATAGCTCCGTAAATCCTCTATTGCACAAACACGTAGAAATAAAAATTCCATAAATTTTATTTCTTATAATTAGCTAATAAATACTATAATTCTATTAATTATTTAATTAAATAATTAATACGATTTTTAAAATATGGGGTTTTATATTCTACCCAACTTATAAAAATTTCGTCTTCGAAATTAAAATTAAGCCACGATAGAAAGTCAAGGATGGTATAAGATAGAGATTTGCAGCTTATTTTGTACCTTCCTCCATCCTAACCTGTAAAACCCTATTTTTAAAAAATCGTATTTATTATTCTTTTATTAATTAATAATTTAATTATAGTAATTATGTACTAATTAGGAGAAATAGATTTTTATTAATTTTTATTTTAGGTGTTGGTGCACTTAGAAGATTTATGGGACCATTAGGAATTTTTCCGAATTTATTTCATGTAGGAGACCCCTTGAGCAGTTGCTAGCTTAATGGTGTTCATTAATATAATCCTAGATTTTTTCTATGAGTATATATATATATATATATATATATATATATATATATATATATATATATATATATATATATATATATATATATATATATATATATATATATATATATATATATATATATATATATATATATATATATATA